>KI915041.1:10639028-10865000 GCA_000473445.2 Anopheles farauti | reverse complement strand
CACCCTCGCCCGACCACGATAAACCTAATCGAAAAGATCTCATGTCCGAACGCCACGCCATGTCCCCCCCCCCCCCCCCCCCCCCGGTATGGATAAATTCACTCCAATGAGCGGAACACCGGCGTATTCCAGGCTTGATTTTCCCTTCAACCCAAATCGTTGATTTAACGCACGCAAATCGTGCCACGATCGTTTATATATGCGTGCGTGTGCGTATGTGTATGAAAGGGATATGGTGCTGCTAACCCAGCATTTTGCATCGGCTCGTTTGCGAACGGGGTAAAGTAGTTTGGTAGCGAATAAACAGTGTTTGGCGACTAATCAAAAATGGTAAATAATCATTGTAACAACAGACAAAGAACGAATTCAACTAATAATTTTAAAAACAATTGAAACTATTGAACAACAACAACTTTGAAAAGAATTGAAAATGAAAAAGCTACAAAATGGTAAAAGATAAACAAATCAAGTGAATGAAAAAAGTAAATAAAAAATAGTACATATTTTGCAACAATAAGCAGCATTGAAAATTTGTCAATTTGCAGTGCCAATTCCACACACAAAAAATATAAATAATTTAAAAAAATTAAAAATTAAAAATAATATACAAATATTCGTAGCAGAATGAGCAAAGAAACGAACTAAATATATTTCAATTTTGAGGAACAAACATAAAAATTAGGTACAATAGCTGCGATTTCGTTCGAATGTAATAAATAAATTAATCAAAATACACAATGAGACACAAGAATAATAGAGTAAATTATGGGGAAATAGAAAAATGAAAATATTTCATCTTTTAGCTCACGGTTTTGTTGCTAGGATAGAAAAGCACAACAAAAGAAAAATAACAACTAAAAAATTAAAATCATTTGTAGAAACCGTGTAAAACTTTATCCGACTGTTTAGCACTGTAGCAAACATTGCGTCCTCTACTGTGTCCGATGCAACTATGTTAACGCTTCGCGTCCTCTACTTTCTACCTTTACCACGCTCGTCCCCTCCCATCCCATCCAGTACACCTATCTCTTATCTTCAATTTAACCAACACCGACATCAAACGTAACCACCGTGTGCTCTACATGCTCAATCGTGGCTTTCTCTATATCGGTCACTCACTAGCTCACTCGCATCGGTTCGGTGCACTGCCTGGCCGGTGCAGGTTATGTTTATGAAGCACCCGGATGGGTGCGCGGGGCGATGTTTGTTGTCACAGTTTCCTTCGTGCGCTTATCTGCAGACCCCGCTCGATTAGATGCCGACGCATGGGGATGGCCAGCACGCTCACACACACACACATACACACACACGCTCAAACCGATATTACTCACCGGGTCGGTCGCGAAGATACGCACGCACGGTGTTGCTCACCCTCCTTCCTGCCCCTACCTGTCGCCTATCAGAACGGGAAAGATAAGAGAAAATGCCCGAAGCAGCAGCAGCAGCAGCAGCAGCAGGAAGTGTCCGTAAATGCCGTCGCAAGTGATCGTGTGTGTCAGTATTTGGCGGCCATCGATAGTGGGTGCATGGGCAAGTCTTTTCGTACACCGTTTACCAATAACCGAGTTGAGCTTGAGGGTTGGTGCCGTGTCCGATGTGTTCCGTGCATGCCACTGAATAAGGGCCCGGCAATCCGAAACCGGTCGACCGGAAGACCGGCTTAGTGCGAGTATTCGTGCGTGCCAGCATAAATAAATGCCGTGGTTGCGGTGCTTTGGCGTGAAGTGAGGTTAAGTGCGCGCACACACACATACACACAGAGATAAACATGAGCACCCGGATATTCAACATCGTCGTCGTCGGCGACGGTGCGGTCGGCAAGACTTGCCTGCTGCACGCCTACACGGATAAATCGTTCAAAAATTTCTACGAACCCACGATGTAAGTTCCATGGTTGGCCTACAAAAATTCCCCTAATGCACACCGGACCAACAGCTCACACGTCGCTCACACACCATTCCTCTTTCTTTTGGTGCGGTTCCGCTTCCCGCCCGCTTCCGCGACAGATACGATAAGGAATCAATTGAAATGGTGCTCGACGGGCAGAAGTACACCATCCAGCTGCACGATACGGCCGGCCAGGAAGAGTACGACAAAATCAGGCAGCAGTTTTACAAACGGGTAAGATACGGCGGGATGGGGTGCGAGCGTGGTGGGAAATTACTTAAGAGGTGTTGTTTTGATAACACCGAGTGAGGCACGAAGCTGGAAAGTTTGTTTGTTGAACCATTGTGCCAGGTGAATCGATACGCATGGAAAGGTTTAAAACTCCCAAGAGCTGGTATTAAGATAAACGGAATTTGTAGTGCAATTCGAAAGGAAAACTTAAGGTTTAAAGGCAAAACAAGACGGTTTAAACTAAAAGATCAAATACTTGTAATACTTGTAAAACATAAACTAATATAAGTTGCAAATAATCACAATTAGGATTGAAGCGTGCTTTAGTTAGAGCTATGAGTGAGAACTATGAGTGAGGTTAGATTTAAAGTTTCATAAAATGCTATTGTTGCTAGTCTGAAGAAAATGTACTAACGTGACAGGGAGAACGCAATGAGATTTCGTTGAATAGATAATAGAAGATTGAGTATTATCGGCATGCATTCTACAGTATCCTAACATTTAATCTGTTTCCGAAACGACTCAAACGTATCTGCAAACATACAAACTATTCGAAACAAAACCTGTGTTAAAAAGGCATGCAAAACACAGCGATCTCTTACATCACACGCACGTTGATGGTTTTTAGTTCGTTTTCTCAACGACAGACTTAAGTGCGGCATGTGTTTATACTCCGGTTCTGTTGTAGTAACTAAAAATATAAACATAAAAGGTTTCCTTAGAATTACACATTTAAAAACCAATAATATGTGGTGTAAATATACTCACGAATACATCAATGCCTCCAATCAGGAATCCAGTGCTGATTACATCTCGCTAGCTACAGCTTGGTTTCGGTTCTTTTCATGAGCGAACGAACAATACTCGCTACAAATCCTGAAATCTTCACTATCAGTTAACAACCGTACCCGGTGGGTAGTGTTTCACATCGCTTGATTTGCACCAAACGCGCATGTAAACACCTAGCAACGAGTGGGTCGGACACCGAAAACTGCGTACGTTGCTACGGACGTCTGAAAAGCGGCACGTGGTACGCTTCGTTGAAACACTCGGTGCCAGCAACAAAACACCACTTTTGCCTTTATCACCGTTGGAAAATACAGCAATAGCAACAACAGAACAACCCATGAACTGAAACCTGAATTTAGTATAGTCAAGATCAAACAACACGGGAAACGGGAGATGCGATTTTCACCTTTGCTCTCCCACCCTTCCCCCTCTCTCTCTCACGCTGCACACGACAATATTTGCTTTTAAGTGGTGGTGTGGCAAAAAAGAAATATGCAACGCTTTGATCAGGACAACGATGAAAATCTGTTTACCGCACGTTAGGGCGCTACACGTGTAGGCACCAGTCCCCTACTCCAGATGGTTTATTTCGTTGCACCGTAGTGTACGGTAAAGGTGAAAAACAACGAGCATCTCAGTCACACTCCAGAACAGTTTGCAATTAAAAGTTCAATTTTTTCTCATATTTTCTCTTACAATTCTTTTTCATGTCGACTTTCGCAGGCCGATTGCTTTCTCTTATGCTACAGCATCGACAACCGTGTTTCGTTCGAGAATGCGGCTAACAAATGGATCCCGGAGATCAAAACCGATCCGCCGGTACCGATCGTGCTGCTGGGTAAAGGCGTAGTAACAAGAAACGAAAAATTACAACAAAATGATAGTAATGTTTCATCTTCCACTAGGCACCAAGTTGGACATGCGACGGGGACGGAACGATGAAGTAACGACGGCAGAGGGCGAGAAGCTGAGGCGAGCGATCAACGGCAACTCGTTCGTGGAGTGTTCGGCCAAGCAGAACTGCCACGTGGAGCTTGCCATCGAAGAGGGCGTACGGGCTTGCCTGATGGGCGTACCGACGCCGGAACCGGAAGATAATTGTGCCTGCTGCTTCGACTGCCTACCGTCCTAGGGCAGAAAAGGAGGAACGGGTTCGTTTACGACCGGTGCACGCGTACAAACAATCGAAAACACACTCGCAGGACGTTCGGTATTGAAAGATTTCGTTTCGTTTGAATTTATTTACTCCCTAACCTAGCGAAAGGACGTATGTACACGGAAATGATTATTCATAAGTTCGTGGAAGTTTTAGGTAGATAATTAAGTTGCTCTTCCTCGCTTTCTCTTTTTCACACGCTCACGCAGACGAAACTGTCCTATTGGCAACAACCGATACTTCCGAGGTGCTCCAAACTCAATACGCAGATTATAATTAAGTCACACTCACTCACACACACACATGCAAGAGCTGTCTTTTAGAGAAAGAAGGAAAAAGAAACGTAAAGTAGGCAAATGAAAGGTAGATAAGATCATTGTTTGTAAATGAAAAAGGGCAAAGTTAACACCTTCTGCCAAAACGGAAACTTAAACCAATTCATTGTGACGAGTTAATAAAAATCAGAAGAAAACGGACAACGCGAATCCAAGCCAGGCGCAAAACCCCCCGGGACAAGCGTGGTATCGCATCGAAAAATCAATAATTCGAACACATTTAGTGGGGAAAAAAAGCGCTCAAGTCCCTTTAAATTAAGATGACTACCAATGATAATGTGTCTAACAAAAGTGCACCCACAGTCGACAGCAAAACTTAGCGACCTGTCGTCGTCCTCGTTGGTAGTAGTTAACGCGATACTAGCACTAGCAGCCTTACTAATTCTTTCTTCCTCGTTCTAGTTGGATCCCGTTCTATTACAGGTGTAGTTACAGGTAACGTCGGTTCACCCGCTTCTGGGGCGAAATTATGGTCGCATCACCGTAGATCGGTGAGCCATGCGAGGCTCCGCTGGTGTTGAAATCGTGACTTAAATTGCCTTGAAAACGAGAGAGAGAAAAAAAAAACAGCAAAATGTTAGGTTCGAACAAAAACCTCTAGCGAAACTAATCAAGCGCAACTTTGTTTGTTAATGGATTCTTTATCGGGTGCTTTAAATCATAGCTTTACTAACAGTTGACAGTGCTATTTTACTAACATGCTGTTGAGGCGGCAAAAACGGAAAGAGCGGAAAAACGGAATCAATTTCAAATCCAACACAATAGAGGCGCACACGCAATCGTTCAATTACTGCTGTATGGCAAGCAAATAATAAATCACAGATGTACAACAAATGATGAAAAATTGTTTAATGCGTTGCGTCGCATTTGAATTCAAAACATTTCAATATCTCTTGTAATTGTAACATATTGAAATTTCTTTCTATCAACAATTTTCTATAATGATTCTATGATAGTAAATATAATTTCAAAGTAACACTGCTATAAAATGAAAGGTGCTGATGATAAATTATAATAAAGGTGGAAATGAAACATTCCACGCCCAGTTCCGACCGCTCACTAATTTGTAACGACTCACTTTACCTACCCCAAACAGTTGTTCGTTTTGCAATATGTGTGAAGTACATCCCACCACCGGATATAATTCTTAATCGGAAAATTCACTCCCATTACAGTAGCCCCGTACAGCTTAAGAACATTCCCGATGCGCCAACCATTCGCCCAGAAGGTAGCGACGAGCCGTGTGCGAGCGAATTACACAAACCGAGAGTGTTTGTCAAACATTGTACCGATTTACCGCACCGAACCCGGTCGCCGAAGAAGACACCAAGCGTGTTCTGGCACACACTCGGAACAGAACGAGCGGTTCTCTCTCGTCCATCACCACACACGCAAACGGAGGGATGGCGGGGTGTGCGTTAGTGGTGTTTGGTTTGGAAAATAAATTGAAGCGAGTAAATATTTTCCACCGCAGCGTTGCGTTACACGTTGCAGGAAAGTTTTCCACGCCGCCGCTGCCGCCGCCGTCGCTGGTTTACGGGAGAAGGCAAGCGAAAGCTACGCGTTACGCCTTTTTCGCCGCGCGTCCACCATGCGCCGTTCCCACCATGGCAAGGAAACAAATACGTCAGACAATTGCTGGCCTTGATTTTCCGCGTGATCGTGCCAGCGAGAGGCCGCATGGAACGCAGAGGACGTTACCAGTGCCGGGAGGAACACGTACGTGTGTTTCTTCGCTAGGGTGGCTTTAAGTATTCAGCGTGTGTGCGATGTTTAAATCTTGCTTAATACCGCATACAACAGCTTTCGGGCACTCGGCGTTAGTAGTAACCCCGCCGTGCGTACCCTTTGAATAGTACCGGTTTTAGTGTGTGCTTCACTTTAGGGTGAAGAAAATTATGGCACTACCCATTCGGAGCATAACGATATGGTGTTTTAAGATTGTTCCGAGCAGATTTACCAAGCAATTGAACGCCTTCTTTTTCTCTCCGCCGGCCAATTAAGGTCCATAAATACTTCTCCAACGTAGGCTTAAAATAGTATTTTTATTAATAACACCATTTGCACGATTCCCATCCAAGCTTGAATTCGCTGTTGTTTATTTTTATTTTATTTCGAAAAATAAATACAGCAAAAATGCACACTCAAAACGATTGAATCAAATGACATCCTGTTGGCATAAATCGCACCACCAACCTCACCACGACCAAGCAATCCGAGCGCAAACTCGCGCTCTCGTGGACTCGTGAGCGGCGTTCCCAGCACGATCACAAAACGCTTTCACGCTTTTCCGCACCCTTCCCCAAAAGGTGGTAACCGTACGTCATCAAAATCCAATCAATCAAACTTTACCACAAACTACAACACACGAGGTGGTGCGAGGGGTACGTTGTAAATCACTGGCCTCCTGACTGCTGCTAACGTCACGAGCGCGAGCCCGGGCTGGATCCCGGGCAAGACGCGACGACTTTTCCGGCATACGAGAATTTGTGGCGCATTTCACAATTGTGGTCGGCGGGCACTTTCGTTCGACTACTTCATCATCCCGGTGGTTTACTACCGAACCGTTCGAGGGTTTTACCCCCAACACCCTCACGGAGCAAGTGCGTACAAGAAAGCTTCCGATTTCCGCTCGCTCGATCCCTCGCGCGAAATGTCAACAAAACACAAAATGAAATATGTAGATTTCAGGCCGGGCACTGTGCGTTGCTGTGTGTGGAGGAAGGAGTACCAGCGAACCACAAAAACCACGGGTAAACGTGCGACAACAAAAAACGACATGCGATTTCTTAGCGATTCTTTCGCTTTAGCGGGGGGACCGGTGGCCTTTTTACTTCGCGCCGGAAAGCCACACTTCGGGAGGCGAGGGCCCGATAGGACCCTTTTCTTTGAGTTTGAGGAAGTGCCACTGAATGCTAAATATATCAACGAATGTGTCACGTACATGTTTTTTTCCGGTGCGTACTGCCCGTGCCACTTCGTTGGCGCTTCAAACTTTAAGACGCACCGGGCAATGCTGCTAGTGATGTGCTTTCCAATCGGATTCGTTCTGATTTGGGACGCAAAATTCTTTACGGTGAATCGAATTTTCAACCCTATAAACCAATCATCAAATGTCTTAAACAGAATAAGAGAGATTCAAGTGTTTTAGAAACTACAATTTAAAATCTAATGCTGAAATTCGAATTAAAAAATAAACTTTTTCTGCATTGAAATAGAAAGTTGAATTTAATAGAATATTCGAATTTGAATTGCACGATCGTTCGTTTTTCTGTCCGAAGAAACACTCCTTGATTCAAACGGACGCTTTCGGCACATCACTAACAGAACGCGTTCCGGTTCCGGTGACAACAATCGAAGGCAACACACACGCAAAAAAAACCGGACACAGTTACAACACGCATGAATGTTGCTTTTTTCCCTCTCCATGCGCTTGTCCCCCCTATGCCGGAAGCGGCACGGCAACATACGCATTTGAAATTCAAATGTAAATGGAACATAAACGACCAAAATCAGTACGCACAAGGATAACACCGCCCGGGTCTCTCGCTTGGTTGAAAAAAATAAAAAAATAAAAACGAAATAAAATCGAACACGTACGCACCAACACCGCACGCAATCGCACGAGCGTGTATGCGTACCGAACATGCGATGACTAAACAAACAAATAAATAAAGCAAACAACAACGGGCGCCGTCACTAAAATCGCTCCTAAGCGACGAACCTTTGGAGAGTACAAGGGAGGGGGGAGGGGGGCGGGCAGTAATTGGTTGATCAAGTGTGCTGAAAAAAAGGAACCTAAAATCAGGCGACTGTCTTAAACAACACCCAACCAGAGGGGAGGTAGAAGAAAAAAGTACCTTTGATCATCCGCCGCGTCACCGGCGGCTAAATTCGTCAAAAACCCCACGAACGCCCCGCCCACACCCAAATGAGCTAAATTAAACGCGCAAAATGGGCCGAAAATTGTTTTTCCACCACGATTTTCAGTGCCTCGCGGCGGTGTTGTTGTTTATCGCAGCGAAGCGTCCATTTTTTTGGGGGGGGGAAGGTCTTCTCTTATCCTCCTCCTGCTCCCGCGCTCGGTTTCTGCTGATTGATGTCCACACGATAGCAAAACAAATTACCTTTCATTTTGTGGAATGAAGGCAGATTAAAAACAAAAAAACCAGCCACATCCTTCCAAGGACAAAAGAGGAGCTTGTGTGTAGGATCAAACCGGTGCACATTAAGCTGCAAGTGGACCGATTAAACCTTCCCCAGCTTTAAGTGCCTGAATGTTAACGCCTGCACTAACGACCACCAGCAGAGAAACGGCGAGTGAATCCATTCCCAACCCACTGGAGGTGGAAAACATTTTAATTTATAACCACTTTTATTTTACAACCCAAGCGGCGGTGGTAATGTACTGGACAACAAACACACATTCCGCGATGACGACTTGCGGGTGGGTGGAGAAGGAACAGCGCATGTGAACGGAAAATATTGCATCCATTTTTCATCCCCTTTTCGCGTCCTTTCACTTCACACGCTTTCGCGTGCGGGTGAGCTTTGGGGTTCGGTGAGGTTAAGCTTTTCACCGCAAAACCGGTCGCTTATCGCTTTTGGAATAATTCGTGTCGAAAGCTGGCGAAGAAAGTCGAAAACACGGGCACACACACACCAAGCAGTACAACACACAAATTATCTGGCGGAAGGAGAAGGGAGGGTTCAGACCGGCCAGCCGAACACGCTCACCATCGTCCGCCGCGACAAAAACACGCGCCTCATTGGAGGACGGGATCCTCTCCCGGAAGGAAGGACGATATGGGAACCGGTACGAAATATGGTTTGGCCCACTTCCTTAAACCCTCGTTCACGGGCATATTTTCTCATTCGCGCTGTTTGTGGGCTTTGTTTTATTTTATTTTATTTTTTTTTTTCGGTGAAACCTTTAGCGGTAGAAGCATTCATTATCCTGCTTTTGTTTGCCTTTGTGTTGGTAGGTAGTGCCGCGGGTGTAATAATTTCTATATTCAATTTTCAACACCCGTCGCGCCTTTATCGTGTATATAATTTAATGGAACCTCGCCTGGATGAGAACACACACAAAAAAACATACAACGCAAATCTTCATCTGAAAAGCGACACACCAAAAAAAAAGCAAAGGCCGTTGGTGAACAAAACAACAATTAGCACTCTAATGGCCGCTCGAGGAAGGATTTGCGCGAACAAATCATGAATATTGTTTGAGCAAATTTTATGCCATTTCCTTCCGGCGCATGGGCACGCTCGGAACGGACACCGGGCGCTAACGATTCTCCGCCGCACGCGCCTAATTTATGGCCGGCTCTTATCAACGACGCAAAAGGTAATCGGATTAAATGCACATACATTTCATTGTCGCCCCTCCAAAAAAAGAGAAAAAACAGGTCGCCATATAATACACCCTTTCCTTTTTGGAAGGCTTCTCCCCCCACCCCCACCCTGGCGTTGGAGGGAGGGAATTGTAACGTGGGAAGATGAAACAGAAAAGCCGCACAAGGAAAAAGGTTGTATTCCTAAGGCGAATAATTCCTCGAAGAAACAAGCGTTCTGTTGTTGTTGCTGTTTTCTGTTTGCTCCGGTTTTTTTTTTGTTCTCTTCACGGCTCTTACAAACGGTCCAAGCGCAGGTAAGCAAATGCAAATAAATCGCCGGAAAAGAACGGAACCTACCTTGCGAACCGCTAAAGCTCTGGCTGCCGAGGCTGCTGCCGGAGAACGGGGACGATGGCTGCAGATTACTGCCACGCTTCTCTAATGGACTAGCAAATGGACTGCCGCTTATCCTATTATCATAGGATGATAAATTGTGCTCATTTTTAAATGGCGAGTGCGCTGCTGCATTTGAAGGGGGAAGAAAAAAAAAAGAGAATCGCGCCCGCGGTTAGTGAAACTGGTGTGAATGGGGCTGGAAATTGGAAAACGCTTGACCGGAAGGTGAACGGGGAAAACGGAATGATTTGTTTGTTGTTTTTTCCCTCCTTTTGCAGTACAACCTACCATTTCCATTCGCGACCGGCGTCTTCTGGCGCTGTGGGAAGCAAAACACAACGACTGAAAGGAAGCAGACAAAACAAAAAGAACGACGATAAGTTAGAAGAGAGGCGAAAGAAATTAGCTGCTATTTCCTGTCCCTCGCCAGGGCGACGCGTAATTAATGGTGTCGCCTCCAACGAGTCGCACCACCTCGGCGCTTGCCAAAGTGATGGGACTGCTTCTCGCACAGCGTATGTGTGTGAGTGAGAGTGTGTAACATAATTTAAATATCTTACAGCAAGGCCACCCGCCGGCGGGCGCATAAAAGCCAACTTACCCCACACAGTCGCAGCGAGCACCGTCACGGCGGAAATTAGTAGCCCGAAGCTGCTCACGTAGTTCACCAGCATGTCGGGCGTACTGTGGAACGGTTGGGTCGAGCACTTCCTCGGTGTCGACGGCGAGCTGATTGGGACCTTTATTTTAAAAAAATGTGAGAGACAAAGATTTAAAATTAGGCGCAAACTGCTCTTCTCGAAACCGTCCGCGATGGCTCACACTTACCCGAACGTTCTGCACCGTTAGTGGGGAGTTGATCACCACGGCTAAACTATCGACCCACTCGTCACGGTACGTGTCGAGCAGCTCCAGCCGATATTCGAGCAGTCCCGGTTGTTTTGCCTGCTGGCGGACGGCAAGGGCGGACGGATCGGACGCGGTTACCTCCACCTTCTGCAGCACACGATCCAACCCAGCGATCAGTAGGCTCTGTTTGGCGATCTGATCCACAGCGATCGCCTCCGGTTCGATCCGTACTGCCGGCACCATCTTGAGCGTGGACGTGTCGGTAAGCCCGGACGCGACCAGACGCACCTCCAGCTCCAGCGTGTACTCGTTCGCCTTGATCACGTTCGCAACGTCGTCCAGCGTCGTGAGCAGCTCGATGTTGCAGCTGTACGCACCGATCGTACCATCGTAACCGGGTGACACTTTGAAATGCTTCAGCAAATCCGGCGTTCCCTGGCGGACGGTAAGACTGCACGTGAACAGCCCGCCGTATGATCGTTCCACCTGCTCCCGGCACGTGCTCACGTTCGTCGCGATCACGTTCACGAGCTTATCGAGCTGCTGGTGATTCTTCACCACCAAATGACCGCGATACGTTTGCCCGTTGAAGATGTCGAAGCTTTTGAAGAACTCAACCCGATCCGCCTCCAGCACGTCCACCGTAAACGAAATGCCGCCGTGGCGACGATCACCATGCCGGATCGTAACCGTCGTGTCCTCCATAGTTCCGGCACCATTCGTACCGCTGGCCGACGTGCCCAGCACCTGCGCCACTCCCGTCTTTGCGTCGATCTTCACGCGCGATTCATCCGAGCTGGTCCAGCGCGCGTCCGGGCTAAGCAACGGCGAGCTGAAGCACACGACATCACCCACCGCAAACACACCCCGACCCGGGAACGTACCCAACCCTCCGCTCGTTTCGTCACCCACGACAAGCTTGAGGAAATCTTCGCCAAACTTCACGCCGGTTTGATCGCGCAACGCCACCACCATCATGTCGGACGTTTCGCGAATCAACTCGAGCCCGACGCTGTAGTTGCTGCCGGTACTGATCAGCACGTTACCGCGCTTGGACAGCTTGTGCCTCAAGGCCGACACATCCTCCAGTCCGTGCGAGAACTCATTGCCGAGGCTGTCGTGCAGCGATACCTTCAGCTTGAGGCTAAATCCTTGCGGAATGGTGTTTTCCACCTGTTTCAACTTTACCGCACCCGACTGAACCGAGGCCATGATGTAGTGGATCGGTTTCACCTCCAGCGGTATCGTAAGCGATTGGTCCTGGGACGATGCCACGATTTGTACCCGACCGGCCGTGTCGCCACTGCGCACCAGGCCGTCGCGCGACACCTGCAACACTCCGCCCGCACTGACAGCTTCAACTCCACCGTCCAGCTGGTACATGGCGTCATCCAGATTGGCCTTCAGTTGGATCGTAGCCCGCGGCGGCAGGAGGATCGAATCGTAACGGATCGCTTTCGGCGATACCAACTCCAGCGTCCGGAACACGGTCACGTCCGTCTTGGCGTGCAGCTTCACCCCGGTCGGTGTAACGAGCGTGACGTGGAGCGTGGCACGACCGGGCGCTAGTGCCTTCACGCGCATTGCAATCGCATCCCGGTCGAGATACTCGACGCCGACCTCTTGGAAGACACCGCGTACGTCAATTACGTCGGCGTGATCGGTAGACCAGCGGATCTGCACGTTGCTCACCGTGCCGAGAACGAGCGGTGAGATGCCGGGAGCGGCCCACACGTACGCTGGCATTGTGGCACCGGTCTGGATGCGTTTCAGCGGTGTTCGCAACTCGATCGCATCCAGCGGAACGACCTGGATCGTGATGGTGTCCTCGGAGAACACGATCTGCTCGCCGGTGGTTGGATTAACGCCAACACAGCGTCCGGTTACCTTCGAACGGCCGATCTTCAGTCCACTAGCGGCACCGGATTCAATATCTGGATCGAGGGCAACGGTAAACGGTTGGTGGAAAATAGCACCACATTCAAAAAAAAATCATTCATAAAAAAATAATAAAATAAATACAACATACCAATAACGTCCACGTTTTGCACACTGTACACAATGTTTGTGTCCGGTGTTGGGCCACCCTTCGAGTAGATCTGCAGCGTACTGCCGACCAGTATCGTGGCGTTGCGCGGCAACAGCATCAGCGGTGGAAAGACCTGCACCGTCGCCGGTCCGCTCGTGATCGTATCCTTTCCACTTCCCGAGCTAACAGTGAACTTTGTCTCTCCCAGCTCCATGCCCGTCACGACGTACCGCACCTCACCCACACCCAGCTGGCCCTGGCTGCCCAGCGCAAGGTTCAGCACGCCCGTGTTGTAAACCTCCGTCCGCAGCTCGTACAGCTCCAACCGATCGCGCTTAATCTGCAGCAGCCGATCTTTGCTATCGTACAGCCGCACGATCGCTTCGATCTTCTTCGTCTTCTCCACCCGATCCGGCGCCAGTACCGTTATCCGGCCGACCGTCACCACCGACACGTGCAGAAAGCTCGGTTCCGTGCTGAGACACTGATCGGTGATCTCCAGCTTCACCTCCCCGATCTTGCGCGGGCTAATGATGAGCTGCCGGGTTGTGCCATCGAACTGCACCGTCACGATACCGGTCTCAGATGCTTTGATGTCGTAAAACCCACTGCCCTGGGCGATCTTAATCCGCTCGACCGTGTCGCTGGTGAGGAACAGCGTGAGCCGATCGTACGGCAGCAGCGTCCGATTGACGGACACGAAGCTAAGCTCGTTCTCGATCGTCGGTTTCACGAGCGGCGATCCCGGCTGCTTCTGCACACCGAACGGTGGACTTTCCGGTTTGATCGCGTACCGTTTCAGCACCTCCGCCCGGTAGTCGGTGACGATGGTTTTCACCTTCAGGTTCGCTTCGAGTGCGCGCGGCAAATTCAGCAGTAAATAGTCACGCCCCGGCACTTCCACACCCTCCAACCGCTCCACCCCCGTGTGGTGCGCGTAGTTCAGCGTAAGGGGCGTTTCTCCCGCACCCACCGCCGATCCATCGGCCACCGTTTGCGTGTCGATCGCGGTAAACTTCCAGTCAAGCAGCAGCGAGGAAATGTTGGCCAGCTTGCGGTTCTGCACATCCAGCACCTCGATGTCGATCGCCATCTGTTCCGCGCTGTCGGCCGTTTTGACGTGCATCATCGAGTTGCGGCGCTCCAGCGGGCAGCCCGTCTTCACCTTGTCCGCCGTGATGAGGTTGACGAAGCGCGGCTTCACGCAGTACACCTTCGTCACGAACTCGGTCACGTACGGGACGACGTTCGGGGCGTTCAGCGTGTTGAACACCTCCAACTTTAGCTCAAAATCGCCCAACTTCTTGCAGAGCGCGCGTAGGATGTGTTTGTCGTTCGAGAAGCCACTGCCGACTTCGGTCACGTCCAGCGCTTTGTGGTCGTACACGAGCTGACGCTGCAGTTCCGCCTCCGAGTTGTAGATACGCTCCGGACCGTTGTAGTAGAAGAGGTTGCGTGACGCACCCAGTGGCAGGACGACTTCGTTCTCGACCGGACTCTCGATCGCCAGCTGTTCGAACACGTTCAGCGTCACGTGATCGGTAAGCAGCTTGTCGAAGTAGCGGTACGTGATCTTCAGGCTCGTCTGGCCGACCATCGTCGAACGGAGGTACAGAATGCGGCAGGCCCCGTTCGCGAGCGGTTCCTCCTGATGGCCGGCGGCAACCGTTTCAGTCATAAAGATGGGATTGCTAAACTCCAGCTCGAAGTGAAGGTTCTCGCAGGAGGTAAACGGCTTCAGCGTACCATTGTAGCGTGCCCACAATCCGACGTGCAGACGAACGTAATCCTTCAGTACGGTTTCGAAGTTGTACCGCACCACTTCCAGCTTGATCGGTGGCAGAAACATCACCTGTGCCGTGACGAAGATGCGCACGTTCCGCGACATAGCCACCCGCACCTGGGTTACCTTTGCGAGTTCCGACTCTCCGTTCGCCATATCGTTTGCACCCTTGATTTGATCCATGCGAGCTTCGGCAAGTCCGGTTTGTGAGATGGCAACAACGTTTGCGTCCTGCGACGACCAGCTGTACGCTCCGTCGCCACCGGATGCGGTGAACTGGAGCTTCTGCCGGCGGAGGTTCGGATCGAACGGAAGGATCACTTCCGGGGGAACGATCGCTAGGCGTTTGTAAACGACCATCTCCGCTTTAGCGGTTAGCTGCAAAAGAAGACATGAAGTGGCGTTTAGGCAAATACAAAATGGACGATGCTTTTTAAAAAATATAGTAGGCGATGACAATGTTGAACAATAAGTGAGGTTATGCGTTATGTTCTGCATGGTTTTTTTTTTGTGAGGTTCTGCATGGTATGCACTACACAAGTTTAAACCTTTTTTTAAAGGAAATTTTTTTTTCTGAAAAAATGTATAAATTCTTTTACGTTTTCCAACATTTCTTCATAAACCTTACCTTCTCAAATTTGCCCGTCACCGGGCTGCTGCCGGTGGCAATCGTTTCACCAAAAATGCTGCTCCCGTTCGTCGTAACCCTCAGAGGATAGAACAGTGTTTCGTCGAACGTCGACTGGATCTTATACTTTGCACCGAGCGTTATCTGGTGATCGTCCTGCGTGAACAAACTCAACGCTATCTCGTGACTTTCCCCTTCCACCGTTACCCAGTTGTAGTGCGGCAGGAGGTTGATGGTCAACTTTTTCGGATCCACCACCGTGAGGGATGCTTTCGGTAGGGTCGCTTTCGAGTTTGCTTCATCATTCCCGGTGTTCGTGTCGTGCGGAACGTTACGATCGCGCAGCAGCACAAACGTGCGACCGACGCGCAACCCTTTCGCCTCATTTCCACCAATACTGGCGTACGTTTCATCCTCAATCTCCAGATAGTACTGGCTGTTCAGCGCAATCTCGTACAGTTTACCCTGCTTCAGCTGCAGCACCTTGAACTCGATCGTGTCACCGGGGAGAATGTAAACGTCGCTTGGGTTGAGAATCAGATTCGCTAGTACCATGATGTTAACGTCCACCGGTGGCACGTGCGAATATTCCGCATGCGGAAGCCGTGCCGTCACACGCGCCGATCCGGTATTGATGCCCTCCAGCAGTACCATGTACCCCTGTACGCCGGCAGCCTCGAGCCGCTCGATGGCGCGCGGTACCACATGGAACTTGCTTTCGGAGAAGGTAAGGAAGCGTAACACCTGACTCCAGCTACTGTCGCCCGCTCCAACGTGGCGCGTATCGTGTGAGCGATGTGAAGCGATCTGCCAGTTGAACTCAATTCCCTCGAGCGTGGTAAACGCGTTGCCCTGTGCGTCCTGGGCCCACAACTCGAACGTTTCCGGTGCTTCCTCGAGGTAGAGTTCGCGAGTGGTCGTCAACACGCCGAGCTGATCGATCACGTCCAGTATCACATCGCACCGGAGCACCTCGCCGGTGGCTAAGTCCTCCGCCAGCACGATAGCGGTGTTTCGGCGCTTCTCCTTGTTGATAACCGTAACCACCACGCGATAAGAACAGTCTTCCTCGATATCGTCATAGGATGGAGTAATTTGGATTAAATCCAACCGTGACGAAGTCCTAAAAATAGAACGCAACACGCATGAAGACATTCGAGCATTTGATCATCGCAGTATGCTAATTTCAACGCGCCGCTGACATCATCAGACCGGTTTGTTTACATGTATGATGTCACACACTCGCACACGGTGCGGTGTCCTGCAGCCGGCATTTTGTTCCGATTGAATTGCTAAGCTTAACAAAGGCTTTTGCCACTTACCACTTAAAGCAACCCTTTTCAACTACCTCAAGCGTGAAGTTCACCGAAATGTGATCGAAAATGGGTAGTAAAACACGCGGATAGTTGAGCTTGGTAGCAGATGCCGAGCGCGTGGCTGTGAAAATCAACACCGCGGCCACGAGCGCTAGTCGCAGCCAGGATGATTTCATGTTTCGGCCGTAGGTAGAGCAGGCTCACTATGAATTCACGTCTTTTCCCACAGTTTTTGAATAGTTTTATAACTTATTTTAACACTTTCGCATCGCACGAACCAAACAACGTGACTTCGCGGTAGATCGGAAGCTTCTTCGTTGTAAACAACCGCCAAATGTTTCATTGTTCCTTATTTTGACGAAAATGTCAAACCGATTTTTAACGAAAGCTCAAGATTGTAGGTCCAATGATCATTGCGCGTCTGAACGAGGAACTATATCGTCCGTAACATTTCACAATTCAACATCGATTCACTGAAATGAGAAGTATGTTCTGCTGGATTCCATTTTCAACAAACGAAAATCGTCAGCCAAAACAAGTAATGTTGCACGTTAAAATGCTACCGGTGTATGTTCATCCGATGAAATCGAAGTTGAATGGTAAAATGTTACCGAACAGGATTTATATCGGCTTATATCACCACTATCGCACCATATCAAAAGTTATGGTTTTAGTTCGCTCATTCTCAATCACATTATTATATAATCAATTTACCGAATGTATATAAAATACTGCAGATATAATTTCAGTTCCAAATGCAGCACCAATAGCCCTATTTCTTGAATCCTCGATGAGTTAAGCGGTTCCCTTGCAAACAATTGAAAGCTAGTTTTTGGACGAGTGATATGTTGCGGAAAGCTGAAACGAGGAGAGGAGAACAAAACATGAGAGTGTGTGAGAAAAGTAAGAATGTGTTTGAGTACATGGTAGAATTTTGAGTTTGTGTTCGTATCTGGTTCGTCTGAAATGTATTTCTATTTCATGTAAACTCACCACGTTCCCTTTCTGACTAATATTGCCAATCTACGAAAATCTGACACCAATGGTGAAAATCACAAATATTCATAAATCGTATACATATACATTTGTGCGCTTGTGTGCGTGAGATAGAGTCGAAGAAATTTTCCCTCAGACCCCGTGATTCGACAATTGTCAAAATTATGTCGACTTTTGCTCGCCGGGATGTCAAAGGTGTCAACAGGTTTTGGCTGTGTTGACATTTGCCATATTGAATGCCGTCAAAGTAAGCATAACTCTTTTCATTGTTTATTTCGCACCGAACCCACCATCAGAATAATTCAGTCAATTTTAGTGAAAGTGCGTTTGAATGGCTAAAAAACAGAATCAAATCAAACTACTTCAAATAACCAGCTTGTACGATGTGACTGCCAAGCAGCTGAGCCTGTACGTACAGGGGCTACATCGACACATACGCCGGCAAAACTCCCGCATTCAGAAACTGAGAAAGAATATCCAAGCACTGGTAATGTTTTCGGGACAGAACCTAGTCGGGTTCCTTGTATCTGACTAATTTATTCGTAATACAACCTACAGCGCGTACAACAAAAGCTGCATAGCCAAAACAAAGCAACGGAATGTGTACAACAGGCTGCAAGTGAAGAACAGGAAACTGCACCGGAAGAGGCTACTGCGCTGGAATCGTTGGATATTAAGGCGTTCGTGGATGATATTAAGAAAACGGCTCAGGATGTTGATTTACAGAACAGATACATCTATGAGCCGACGTCCGGTCTGTACTACGATCCTGCCACAGGTTATTATTATAATTCTGTACGTAAACATATACATTTTGCTGCGGAGCCGAATCCAATCATAGTATTCACTCGTTTCAGATCTACGGGTTACACTACGACGGTCACCGAGGCTGCTACCTAAAGTACAACGAAGACACTAAAGAGTACGATTTCTACTCGCAAGTCATTCCTGAAAATTTGCTCGAAACTGAGCCCAATGCCAAACAAAAGGTACGCTTGCCCTTTCTGTTTGTTTACGTCCTTTGTAACGCTGATCTGTTCCGAATTTTTTCACAGGTTCCTACCACTTCACCTTCCTCCACTTCCTCCTTAGACGACAGTCTCGTTGCCCGATTTTCCACGCTGGCGATTGACCGCATGCGGGGAAACGCGTTAGGTAGGTGCGGCAGTGCGGCGTTGTTAATAGCGGCCCTTCGTTTTTCTTTTCTTTTCTCCCCCTCGCCCACCTGCATTCTCTTTCGTTTCGACGCAATCCCGCGCGATGCCGTCTGACCCGCACGCAGAAGCAGAAACGCACCGAACCGAGAAAAAAGTCACCGAACGAAAGCGACGGTGAGGAGCGTGCGGTGCGTCGTAGCCGAAAGCGCAGCCGTAAGCACAAGAAACGCCATCACCGGAAGCATCGGCACCGGAGCTCGGACTCGGAGTCAAACAGTGACAGTAGCCGGTCGTCCGGTCGCAGACGATCGAAAAAAAAGCGCAAATCGAAGCGCCGACATCGTCGATCGAGCTCGGACGAAGCGGTGAAGGAAGAGGGTGAGCTGGAGAGCAGCGACAGCAGCGCAACCAGATCCGAGCGGTCGGTCATAGTGGTGAAATCGAGCGAAGAGGAAAGTGCCGATTCGACGGAACAGTTTAAAACGGGCTATAAAGGTACATTTTAGCACACGAGAAAGCAAAACGGGGCCAAACAAAACGTTTTCAGCAGTAGCATTTATTAGCGCGCATCATTTTGTGCACTTCACATTTCAAAGCATTCATGTACTTTCTTTTGCAGATGTAGCGAAGCGTTACCCACCGTCCCTGCGTATGATAGTGCAAGAAACGAACGTAAAAGACCTCAAAATCGGTTCTCTTTTCATCGTGACCTGCAAGGGAGGAACACTGGGCCGGGAAGGTAACCACGACGTGATCATTCCCGACATCAACGTCTCGAAGAAGCATCTACAGTTCACGTACAACGATCGCAAAGCTACGTACCAATTTGTGGATCTCGGCTCGCGCAACGGCACGCTCTACAATGGCGTCCGGGTGAAGCAGAACGACCAGCTGTCCCAGAGTGATCCGCAGAACCTAGCGCACGGTAGTGTCCTGCAGCTCAACCAGACAAAGCTCCTGTGTCACGTGCACGAGGGCAACTCAACGTGCGGGAAATGTGAACCGGGGCTACTGGTAACCGTCGAACCCATCGTGGTACCGGAAGCTCAATCCAAAATAACGAAACCCGTCTCGCACAAGGAGGGATTAAAGTTGATACAGAAGCGCTTCGGGTTGGAGAATGAAAGTGAGTGTTTTGTTGCTCAACCTAGGATGTTTTTTTTTTCATTTTACATTTATACCAATATTCTAACACCCACAGAATACACCGCGTCCGGTGAGGGTGGCAACAATGGCAACGACTACAAGGACCGCGCGGCCGTCCGGCGAAAGGTGAAGGGTAGCTCGAACGAGCACGAGAAAACGCAGGTCGCCTCGCTGGATCAATCGATCGCGAGCAGCAACAAAGGCTTCCAGATGCTATCGAAGCTCGGTTGGAACGAGGGCAAACCGCTCGGCAAGAACGACACAGGGCTTACCGAACCGATCGCGCTTACCTCAAACGTTGGCACGTCCGGGCTGGGCAGCCAGCAACAGATGGGTATCGGTGGTGGTGGTGCAAACACAGCCCGTCAGCCTGTCGATCCACGCAAACATAGCATTTGGCGGAAGACTCAGGAACGCTTCGAACGGTCGGCGGCATTCAAGGTGGAAAGCAGTGAAGATAGCGAATGAGGCGGAGCGCAAAGCGAAATAAAGCAACCCTGTAATTCTAGTGCCGAGTGTTAGAAACATAACTGATGGTCTGTTGAATGTGGTTTGAGAAAATAATGTACTATTCATTTGGATCTTGTAAGCATCCGGTATGTTACGTGCATTTTATCATTTCGTAGTGTGAAGAGTACACAAATGCTGCTCATTCCTCAAAGCGTCAAAAAAATAAAAAATCGATACATTTCTAAAAAGCGAAGGGCTTATCGGATTTATTGGGTATGCATGCCTTTTGAACCAAAATCCTCCACTAGAAGAAAGCATTTTCGCCACTTTAAATACCTTGACGAAGCTCTGTCTATGAACCAGGCAAATAAAATAGTTTAGTAGATTCAGCCTGAATGTGTGTACGTTGCCATAGAAACCATTTTACCAAAATCTGTATTTTTTTTTTTATTATTAGGAACGGCCTGGCCGTATTGCTCAAAATCTGTATTAAATATGAAACGAATATTGGGCAGATAATTCATGGCATTAAGTGCAAATATGCTTCTAGATTCACATTCAGCTCCACAAAATGCTTCGCAAGCACGTGGTTTTAATTTATTTCCACTATCTAAATCAATTTCGCCAATCGCCACATTTTTCGGGACATAAATCCACATTTTGCACGCTAAATAACGCACGCCAATCGCCATTTGATTCGGGTTTTCGATTTTAAAGTTGGTGCTATTAATAAGCCATGGGTCGCCGCAGGCAATCGATTATTATTATCCCTGCCACAGTCACCGGCAACGTGCTTAAAACGCACATCCTTACCACCGGGCACCGTGGCGTTGGGCGGCGTGATTTTCCCTCCACCACACTCGCACACATACACACACACATTCTCAACCCAACGTCAAAGGATAATACAATCTACCGCGTAACGATACCACATCCACGATTCAACCGATCCGCGCCAGACGAACCGTCTCCGGCAGTGGAAAAACAAAAGCGTGGGAAAACAACGTCTCACGGTGCTTTTGTGACGGTGGCGATTTTTTTTCTCTTATTTTTCACTTTTTGCCCCAGCGTTCCGGGACGCGACGCAATCCAGCGTCGGTTGGAGAAAAAAAAGTTTTATTAAATAACTACACAACATGGCCCGAAATATGATGGAAATTGAACTTGAACTCGAGACGTCGTCGGTGCCGCTCGCCGTCGGCTGCGTCTTGCGGAGAAGCGGCAAAAAAGCCGGCGACGTTTTACACTTCGTTCCGTTCCTTTTTTTTTCTTTCAAACCCGAACTTTTGGCTGGATTTCTCTCCCACCGGAGGGTGGTTATTTTATTTAACGTTTTTTGCTGTTGTTGTTTTGCCTGTTGTCTTTCGCTATGCATTCTGGCCTTCGTTGCCTTCGGGGTGATGTAATTTTTGGGTTTTGGGATGTTTGCGCCACTCCTTCCCGTCTCCCTCCGCGGTGCGGTGTCCTGCGTGTGTGAGGTGAGGGTGCGGTTTAGATGGAATGGTATGTTTTGTCTGCCGAAGTTCATCTTTCGGTCTAGGGAGGTCCTGCTGAATTGGGTGCGTTTGGCGCGGGTTTGCAATGAAAGAGGGAATGGAAAGGAGGTAGAGTGAAGTACACTGAAAGCACACTGAAATCTGGAGATAGTGGGTTTTTGATGAGTTTTAATAGCTGCAGGAGCAAACCACATCGTTGCTGTCCTGCAAACAGTGTGTTTTTGTACTACGAGACGTTCAATTTATTACAAATTAAGATTATTGTTTTACTCGTTTTCAACATTTTCTACATAAAATTTGATTGTATATTAATCTATTTATTCAGGATCATTACGTACTTAAATTCCTGTTTGGTAAAGCTTCGTCTGCAAATATTTATATTTATCTATATAGCGTAACACTTTCTCATTTTGTAGAACATGTTTTTTCGAAAAGAGTTTTCCCAGTTTATTTATTCGTGCTTCTCTTTCTCTTGATACTTTTTAACTTAAACATAAATGTAACAACGCGGGATCTATTTAAAATTTAATTCAAATATTTCATTTCTATAAAACATCTGCGAAATTTTCTAGTAGATAGCAACTTTTTTGGTTCTCTTGAACGGGATGAAACGAACGAACTCGTTATTTATTTTTCTTTTTACTATTCATTGTTTCCCGTTCATAATTGTGTACAATTTCGATTTGTTTATTATGTGAGTCGGTATTTTCTAGTCTTGTGTAATGTTTCCTATATTTATTTCCTTATTACAGCATGTATTAGGCAATGTAATAAATTGTCTTTTTATGAAATCCATTACTTCATGTTGGCACATTATCTTTTACACATACACACATTTTTCCTAACTATTAAAATGCTTCACTCGTCAAGGCCTCCTTGGTGCGAATTGTGCAAAGTCCCATTCGTCACGCTTGCTGCGTTCGCCGCCAGTATCAAACCGGACATAATGAACAGCAAAAACCGAACCGTACGCCGAAAAGCAAAATGATATTTATCATCTTCGTTCGCCACATTTTCCACCGCATGGCACCACATCCTGACCCGGTTCTCGCTTCTCATTCGCGCTGTTCGCCATTAGTTCTGGCGATCACTATCAGGGGGGGAGGGGGCACGACGGGGTGATAAACACGTGAGAAAAGCCGGTTCCAAAAAAAAAAATAAAAAACATACCGAAAAAAGCAGCAAACGGCATGCAGCTTGCACCGGTGGTCGTCACCGATATTTGACTCCATTTCATTTTCATTTGACCGCGCACTCTTTCGGTCGGGTTTTCTGGTTCGGTCCTTCCACACCACCCTCGGTGGATCCGTGCTTCCTGTTGCCGTTTGAGTTTTTTTTTGTTGTTGTTTTTGGCATGCCTGCGTTCGAACATTTCGACAGACGTTTCGACGTTTCGAGAAAGAAGACGTGGGCATGGATCGGAGCGTAAGACATGCGTTTCGTGTTTCGTCCTTCCTTGCAGGACGCGCCAGCGGGATCAGCCGCTACGTAGCCGCCATTCCGAGCGTCAAGTCATTTTTATGTCCTCCGCCGTCCGTCCGCGTCCGACCAGGGTTGCCTTTTGGCATACATTTCCCGTCACCCGGAGTCGGGAGGTTTTTGTTTGCGGTTGTTGTTTTTTTCTTCTTTCTTTCTTTACTTTTTTTGGCAGATGCCTTCCTCCCATTCAGAAACAGCGACGACTCGGTGGATGACTCGGTACTTCTCCGCCGGCAGGGCAAGGGCACCGGGCACGAAACCTGTCTCGAGAAAGTCGGGAAGTTCGGCAGGGAGCGCGCTGCTGCAGACGATGTTTGTGCGTGAACTTGAACTTGACGGGCACGGGAAATAAATGACGTAAGATTGTAAGCGAGAGCATAAATTGAATAATGATATTTAATGGACGGGCAAGTCATCGTCGCATCGTCGCAAACCGCAGCCCGCTTCGTATGTGTATGTGTGCGTGTCGTTTCATTTTCGGCCCGGCCGCTCGCTCGCTCGCTCGCTTCCTTCCCATCATTTAGCTCTCCCTTCATATCTGGCCGTGGCAGGTTTTTGGTGTCCTGGGACTGGTTTCTCTTTCTTTTTTTTTTGGTTAGAGTGTGTTTTTTTTTCTCCCCCCAACGTCGGCACATATGCTGTTGCTGGGTTGCCTATCAATGTTTTCCGTTCGTTTCGAAACTGTCTCTCGCCGCCGTTTGGTGGAGCAGCTCCGGCTTCCTCCGCAACCATTGCATGTGCACTAATGCGTTAGGGTTAGGGTGCTGTCGGCGGCAGGAAGGAGGCGACGGCGACGATGGAGCAATTAATTGAGCCACGTGGCACGCACCGCAAACCGCATCCTTTCCCTCCCCCCGTGTCTGTGCGGTTTCTGTTCGGTGGGTCGGCATTAACCTGTTGTGAGAACGGGCATGATAAGTTGCTGTGGCGTGACTGAGTGCAGAACGGACGCGAACGGTGGCGTAGTTTTGAAGCAGACGCGTTTTTTTGTGTTTTTTCCTTTTTTGAGTAAATTATGTTTATCCTTGAGATGAGACCGATCGGCATATGATTGTACATCGTATGAAATTATCCGATCGTTATTGACTAATAATATTTTGAGAAAATTGCAATGCCATAGAAAATTAGACTGAAAGCTCGAAATGCTCGAAATTTTCATTTTCGTTGAGTTATTCTCTATAACGTTAGAAGGATATTTTCGTTTTTTATTTGAGTTCCCTTTATTTATATGTTTTTATTGTTTCATATAATATTTTTATTTTTTCACAAAAAATGTTAATTTATAAATCAACTGAAAATCATTTGAAATACCTATTGATTAGCTTTTCAAGAAATATGTATAGTGTGAATATAGAAATCTATACAGCTTAAAGGAATATATATAGTAATTGAATATATTACTATACAACACACTAATTCATACAAGACAGTAGTAATAAAGGAATGTAAAAAATGAAATAAAAAAAAACCTTAAAACAGAGAAATATTCACAACTATTTTACAATCTTCAAGTCTACCTTTATTTATGCTCAAGAAATAATGAAAACTAATATTAGTGTAGAAAAAGCTATTAATACAGCTATTATATTAATACAGCTATTAATTAATACAAACACAGAGCAAATGTCTTGTGTTTCTGGATAACTGATAACTTATGAACCAGATTGAGCCAAACCTCGTGAAGGTATGCACCTGTTTTCGAGTGATAAAATCTGCTGTTTATAGCAGCCATTCCGTAGGGGTGAATTTTTATTACAACTTCACCGTACTAATTATCGCAAAAATGTTCCCTCGCATGCGACTTCAACCACATTACAATTGTATTTTTTTAGTTGTTTCACCACCGTAAACGAACCCTAAAAGTTGCATTATTACCAACATTAACCGACGAGACTCGGCGAGCAATGCGAACATTTTTCCATTGCATGCCTTCGCGGTGGTATGTTGTAATGCTTCACAGTAAATAACAACATTAAACTCTATAACCTCTCTACGCGCAGGATCCCCAGCGAGATCGACTGCCCGGTAGGCTGCATGGACAGCATCCACTGCCAGCTTTGTCTAGGGCTACCCCCACCGAAAGGGTGAACGTAGCCGGGAAACCCAACACGAGTTGCAGGAACGCAACAATCTTATTCGATAAATATTTATGGTTAAAAATGTTTCCTTTCAACAATTCCCGGCCCTTTTTCATAACGATGCGCGTGGACACGGTGGACACAGTCACCCCTAGGGACAACCGCCGGCACCGCCGGTCGGTGCATTCACTGCGAGCCGCCAGTTGCAATTGTGCACTGTTGCGTTTTCCGCCCCGCCAACAGGTCGCTGCCGTTGGAGAATCAATAAATTTCGAGAATTTATTCAAACCCTTTTCGGTGCTTCGGTTGCGCCGCGCGAAACGACGGAAGCCCAACCGACCCTGTGTGTGTATGTGTGTGTGTGTGTTTCCGCACTGTTGTGTCTCTCGTCTAGCCGGCAACATTCCGACCGCGGGCGCGTTGGCCGATCGCGTTTAATCGAAAACATAAAGGTTAATGGGTTTCTGCGCTGACGGAGATAAATCTTTATCAGCGTTTCCATGCACGTCGCCCTGCTGTCGATACGTTCGATAGCTAATGATTCTTGAGATAGTCGGCGGTGGAAGGTGAATCCCTTCGTGATAGGAAGGAAGTGTATCAAGGAAGTATATTGAAAGGAATCAAGTGAGAATATCATACATAGTGTAAAGGATCTTGATGCTGGATTCATGCTTTTATTTTGATTTTCTTGTTATTAATACTTTTGCTACTTTCTATTTTGCTTTCATTTTTTTTTATTTTCATCCGAAATTTTTTTTTTCATTCGATTTGATTTTTCCAGCGTCAGCGCTTTTCTCAGTTCAGTTTCCTCAATACTTTTTCATGTTGAAAATTTGCTCCCATGTAACACTTTGCTACAAAATCTTTTTTTACTTTTTTTTGAGAAGAAACAGTGTTCTTAAATTCAGTTGCTGTTGCAAAGGCCGTTGAAACGAATTTGATAAATATTAAGTATTAAATGTTTTAAACGATCTGAGCTCACAAATAAACAAACATCTAGCTTTCTATTTCAAATCCCTAAGGACAATGAAATCAAATCTGATTACACATCAAAAGAAATAAATTTAAAATCACAAATAATTTAAAAGGATTATTAAACAAATTGTTTTATTTTATTTATTTACTTTTTTAGTGAAGTCTCACCTTGAAGCAAACATTTGTTTTCATGAGGTGTTATAACAAAATTACAAGAGAATATTTCATAAAAATATTGCAAAAACACACACAGGCGATAAAAAAACAAACAAAATTTCTAAAAATTCCGCAAATGAAAAATTTTATTTCATTTTCACTCATCCAAAGAGCATAGTTTTCTGCTTTTGTATTGCAGTATAAAATTGTATCGAATGTATCGAGTATCAATTTTCATGCACCAATCTCTCGTATCGCTCTTACTCGATCAAATTTATGTTCCCATTGTTGTTACAGGTTGTTGTATGCAGCTCTCTAACACACCGGTAACTAGTAATCATAGTTATAGAACACACACTTACAACCCCTGCCATGGGGTCGAATCAATGCCCTGAGGAAAGGCCTCGCAAAGGCTCCCTGCAATCGGGGATACTAACATAAATAAGGAAGCAGGAGCTGGTATCCCTCCCCCGTTTCACGTTCCCAGTGTCGCACGGTGAATGTAAATATTTATTAGGATCAAAAGGCCTTCGGGAAAAAGTGGAAAGATTTATCGGAAGAGCTGTCTGTGCGGGTGGCGAGGCGATGGCAGCCAGCCCAAGCCAGTTGCTGTGATTAGGTTAACGCTCCACCGATGGGAAGATTTATTTGCTCGTGATCTCTCGCAACCGATAGCAGCTCGCGAGTCTTTCCTTCCCTTCTCCTCTTGCTGTTTCGCTGTTGTTGCTGTTTGCATTTCAATGGCAAGGTGAAGCGCAAGGCGTGTTTTGGGTCGTTGCAGACCGGACGGACCGGGCGGACCACGGCTTCACGCAGCGTTCTTCTTCACCGCCCCCGGGGAAGTGGTGGATGAGCATGCTTGCCCCAAAATTGCTCCAGCCTCCACAACCAGACGCTTCTCCATCATCGCTTTGTTTGGCACGGTGTACGTACACGGTAATGAAGTGTTGTCTGTCGTCGAGAGAGGGCAAATGCCCCTGCCTGAAATCGGGCCCGGCGTGCCCGAATGTCCCGGACTTGTTGAATATATCCCGGGCATATCCTGGAGGAACGTCAAGGGGAACGGGAGTGGAACGTGCTCGCCTCCAAAAGGGTCACGACCGGCTCGTCATCAACGTCATCGTGAAGCACCAAGCGCGCCCAGGAGCAGCGGCATAATCCATCATCTGCATCATCCGAGGAGGGGGTGTGCATGCACGATCAAACCGTATGGATAGGGAATAGGGGAGCGGAAGAGGGGCCTTCTTCACGGCAAATTACAGTCCTGGGCAATAATTTCCATCCGGGGTGTTTCGAAGCGCACCGGGGAAAATGGGAAATTTTGAATGAGCTTCATCATTCGATGGAACGTTTCATTCGTTTATGATATCAAAAAAAGGGGGATGAATTTTCACTGATTTACCTGGTTCCGATGTGTTGATGTGTGACTTCATTTATGTAGCAGTATCATAACTTTAAGCATGTTTATTCTCCTCTCTTTTCTTCTCTGAATCCGTCTCTTTTTTAACGTTTTGTGACTCACTAGGTGCTCATGCTCTCCTCCAGTCTCGATATCAACCCGTCTGAATCAGTGCTCAACACCAAATTTATCATTAGCATACCCGGGTTGGCATCATTGAAGATGATAAGGGTGAACCAGATGGTTTGAAGCACGTGCACGCCGTTCGCCGTTCTGGAGGTAGGAGGACAAAAGCAGAGCAGAAGGTAATATCACTTAATCTTTCTCTCTCTCTCTCTCTCTCTCTCTCTTGCCGAATGGGATCTACAAAGTACAAAATGTGTGTCTGTGTGTGTCCTCCCCCGAAATGAAGAGCACACCGACGTGCAGAAATTTCGCTTCAAAGATGCTCAGCAAGTCAGGTCCTGGGGCCGACGGCACTTAAGCAGTCACAATCTGCTTAATATCTGCTAAAATACCTGCCAACGGTGAACCACTCGCGGAAAAGTCAAACCGTGCGGGGCGTGCATGTCGAGGAACCGGGCCAACTTTCTTCCACTCGTGTCCGAGACGAACGAGACGCTACGCCACAAGTGGTCGTCTCAATACTGCGGCAATTACTTGTTACTTGTTACACGATCGCGCTCGAGAAGGGGTTGCAAAATCGTACGAAATTTACGATTTTTTTAATGATTTTATCACGTTCAAAATTAAATACAAAAATTTAAATCAAGCAAATGAAAATTTATAAATTTTAGTAGATTTCTTTTCTTTTTCTTTGGCTTTCTGGCTTTTATTAAATTTCTCTTTGGCTTATTTTTAACATTTTTAATGTTGGTCTATTTTTTTCATTTCAACAATTCATTTCAAGATGTAAAGCTACTCGTTGCGGTTAGTTTATTACAAAAGTTTAATTTTATCATCTTAAATTTGGTGTGATTTCATCATTTATAGTATACAGCGCGGGGTTTTTTTTAATTCCTTTCCGCTTTAAATTACGCATCATGTAATCCGCTTGTTGGTATTGCTTCGAGCTGTTTTAATTATTTTTGTTATTTTAGCAGCCGTTACTTTCAAAGATGTAATTACTTTCGCACGTTGGTTATGAATATGTATTTCATGATTATCTTTATCCCTCTTCCTCATTTTCAAAAAGTATTTGAGATTAAACTTTCAGCTTAGACGCTTGACCTCTGCTCATAATGTTTTTCTCATGGCATGCGTTAAAGAAATATAAAGATCCCTCATTATAATTCTAATGATCCATGGCGAGTTGACAAGTTTCCTTCATTAATTTATAAAGTAAATGAAAACTACTGCCAGAAAGAAAGTAAAAAAAAACACACCACCACATCTTTCATGTTTGTCATACGAGTCGAGAGCCGAAATTAAATTTCATAAAGTTCTTCGCTTCTTCGCAACCCACGCGCCCGGGGAGGGAGGGTTAAACAAATCAAGCGCAACAAGTGAAACGGGATTGGGGTGGTTGGGGTACGTACTGCTCCGAAAAAGTAAAGCACCGGCCTCATCGCACCCCGTTCCCTTGGCCTGATGCCGGAGCTTTCCCCGGTCACATGAACTTGAGACGCCAACTTGAGCGCGCAAAGGACCGGGGCCACGAAAACAAAGTCGCACTGCCGTCGCCGTCGCAAAAAGAATGTCATCTTTGGTGGAACTTCTAGCCGCGTGCTGGAAGTTCATTGAACTCCGGGTCTAAATATACCCTTCCCCGGCAGCAGCTGCCACTGTTGCTGCGGTGTTTGTGGTTGTATGTTTGTGTATGTGTGTGTACGACAAGGAAAGCCCTGCAGCCAGCGCAGGAAAGTAAATATGATTCGGAGCCGTCGTCTGCACGCCTGTTCTTGCGGTTTGGCTCCATGAACGGTCGGTGCCGGGCAAGACAAGCACAAGATGGAAGCACCAAAGCACCAGGAGATACATGACCCATCAATTACCGAGTTTCGTGGATATGGTCGAAAATAAGACCGATGTACTATTCGACGTCGCCCGCGTGCAGTAACTTCGTGGCCAAGGGCAACCGGTCGGTCGGAAACGCGACCAAACGGCGTGGCTCATCCGATAAGAAAATGCAAATGCAGATTCATTGCAGCGGCACTAAAATTAGCGCAAGCACCAGTTAAGGTCGACGCTTCGGACGGAGGGAAGTTTTTCTGCGTTTTGTGTGTGCTTTTTTCTTTTCGTTCACTCTGTGTCCATAAAATAAAACTCATCTCTTTCTATGCAAGCGCGTGCTAGGTGCAAAGTAGGTGATTGTATGTGCGCGTTATTTTATTTTATTTTTTTTCTCCCTTTCCAGCGAACTCTTTCGCCTCATCTCCCCGACGCGAGTGTTGGGCGTCATAATCTGTGGCTAGTTTTGCGCTGACCAGACTCGTGCCCCAGCCAGGTGGCTGCGTTTCGCACCAGATAAGGCGGAGCGTCGTGAGTTGGTTCTACGAATCACCTGCTGATGAGGCTAGTGCTGGAACAAGCTGCAGCTGCCATGATTACGGTAATGACGACTCATCCGGACGATGGGCCCCGCCGATCGTTACGGCTGATGGGTCTGGCCGTTTTAAGGTGGAACCGTTTAAATCTGCACTACTCTCGAAAAGGACTAGATTTATGAGCTGGTGGTCGAACGCGTCGATTGTATGGTTGCTTCTCGTGGCTTGCTGCGGGCAATTTGTGTCGATGGTGTCGGTCGGCTACGGAGGATACGGAGAAATGGAAACATTGGCGATCCTGTTTCGCTCGAGATGTGTTTTGCAGGCTAGCTGTACAGGGTTTTACCGGAAATTGTCACGCATCTGAGTGAAAAGCATGTCTCAACATGTGCAATTAGTTGTGCGGAAAGTGGATTACGTTTATTCTTGAAAATACTATGATAATCTCCCAGCTTCAACTGCCAGTTCCAGCAACACAAAAATAATTACAACGTTACAATGTTTTATTTTTTAATTTTATTTGATTGGAAAGGAAGGCCATATTGCAGACATAGATAAAAATCTTTAGGCCGTAACTTTAAATAAACAAACAATTAACAAGGAAATCGAAACACTTCTACGTGTATGTTTTTTTTTTTGAGAACAGTACAACACATGCAAAGAAATGATAATAGAAAAAAGGATTTGGTATCCGGGAAGAGATTTGCGAAAATTGGCATCAAACAAAAAACAATGGAGCGTACAGTACTAGCTTTGTTTTTAGTGCTTATTTTTAGTACAAGAACGGATCGTTTAGGGTTCCAAGGGAAAAAATATGCAATATTAGCACCCATTTTGTTGGTATAGCATCGTGCATGAGCAATCGGCTACGAATCTACCTTATTTCATTACCAATGATAAAATCTAATGTTAAGCATTTACCAGACCTTAATTACACCGCCACAAATGATATAAATTTATAACGAACCACAAACTGGTCACTGCAATTTCTTTACGCTAAGAACATGTCTGCATCAGGTATATCTGCAACTAATACAATTACAATCAAACGACAATGCAAACGTGTGTCCGTGTCCCCTTCACCCTTCATGAATGACTTTGAAAACGAAAGTGTCTCAAGGATGTTCCATTTGAAGGTTGCATTAATGCAACCGTACTTTGCCCGTCTGGCCGGTGTAAAAACCACAAAAAAAGACCCCAAAATAATAAAAGGGGACGCGAGCGAGCACATTCTGGAGCACCCGTGGCGAGGTTTTGTTGTGCACTGCCCCGGCTGATGCTGATCGCTATCGCGACACGGTGCACTTACTGCAATTGGCCGCCGTTGGTTCGGCGATCTTTAGCGGCTGGTTGCTGTTGCTGCCGTTGCACGATCGCGGTCGCACTGAGGGCAGCGGAATGGGGGCAGTCATGCAATATTCATAAACTAGGCACCGAAAATGAGAACAGGTCGGTTTGGGCGGGCGGATGGGCCGGGGTTTGGCCAAAATAAATGTTACGAAAAATAAGTACTTGCCCGGACAAAAAAGAATGCAGAAAAAGTACCTTTACCCGTGGTGGGACTGCGTGTTTCAAGCATGTGACTCGGAAGGGCAAAACCGAAAACACCAGCCGTCGCTGGACGGTTTGTGTTACGATCGATGCGTCGGAATGACTGTGACCATCAAATGTCGCGCGAAAAATAATAAACATTTTAAAAGACGAGCCTCAACCGACTGGCCGCAAAGTCGATAATGGGGGTAAACAAAAAAAAACAATCAAAGTAAAACACCATTAACAAAGTGGGAACATTTATGAACCGGCGCACCGATCAGATGTCGTACCAGGTACGGCGCGCTATGAATGGCAACGCAAAAGAAAGCAACACAATGCAAACCGATTCAAAACTCTCACAAAACAAACAGTTTTGAAACGATGCGGCATTAAAAATGGACAACGGTGGCAATGATGCGGTGCAGAAAATGGCCGAAAAAGCCGAACTAATAAAACAAAACAATAGAGTTAAAAAACACCGGCAAAACACGACGGTTAAAGCGGTTGGAAACAAACGAACAAAACGCGAATGTGCAAAAAGCAAGTGTACACACATTTTTCTGGTGAATTTTATTGCTTTTTTCCGTCTACCTCACAACCGTGGCTAGCACATGGGAATCTCCACGGCCCTCCGGCGGGTTGGTCCATTCCGCCAGGCACCAGACAGGGGCGAGCACATTCAGAAAGCAACCTCCGGAACCGACGGGAAGGAATTCCTGTAACGCGGGAATGAGTCCCGGAAATCCATAAAATCCTGTGGTCGTCGCAGAAGATGCTTCCGGTTTCGGCGGAGATGCACAAATTTTTAACGTGCAAGCAGCCGAAGCAAATAATTAATGTCAACTGTGCGGGCCGGCAGAATCTAGCTGTCGTAACTTCTGCCGCTAATAATGGACATGTGGGAATTGTGGTAGATGGACATGTGGGAATTTAGATATATATATTTTTTTAAATGCGCATAACTGTGTTATTGTACGACTTATTGTGGAATCAGAAGGAACTAAAAATTTACTCATTAAGTCGGCTAGCCAGCTTGGATAAGAATTCGTCATCTGTCACGTTTTAGGGCGCCCTCTCTATGCAAAAAAAAACAGTGCTCAGTAACGTCCAACGCCCAACGACAAGAACGTCCTCTGTTGCCAAACTCACGTACTAACTAATGCCACTAATGCCATACGACGGAGCATGAAGGTTATACGTCTAATTTCAAGCAAAGCGACGCAAATCGAATAGTATGCCTTGTTTTATTCAACTTTTTATCTCACTGATTGCACTGACCGTTTCTTAGGATATTTTTTTTTAATTTTTCTCACAAATACTATTTTTGCATCGATATCGGTAAAACAGAAATTTTTGAAAATAACTAAATTATTATTGCATTATTGATGAATTTTTTTGAATATTTAAAGCTATTTAGATGTAAATAAGGTATTTTTGCTAGCCTTTGTTACTATCTTTATGCAATGCAGCTGCATACAAGTTATTTTTACTAGCTGTTCTTGCTCTCTTCAAGCTATTCGCATACCGTATCTTCCACCCAAAAAAAAAAAAGATACTACTTTAATATTACCTCCACAAAAGGGCACCGTCCTAGAATCCAAAACTTGCTCGAACCCGGGCTGATTTTCCCGCAGGGGAAGCGTTCACTCGAACACAAAATGGGCTCACATTACAGCACATCGATCAGATTATGAAGTAACGTCAGCGTCGAAGTAACGACGATCCACTAGAACCCACTTCCCCTTGCGACTCCCGTCCGCATCTTCCCCGCCTGCAGGGACCTTGAAAGTTTAAGTGGCGCAAATTATTATCACAAAAATGTGTAACCATCTGTTGCGCTCGAAACCACGCACATGGGCACACGCACACGCCGAGAGAAAGGGTAAGAAAGAGAAAGAAATCTCCAACCGTATGACTTTATCTGGACGCTTCCATCGGGCGTAAGAACGTCGTGTCCAAAAACTCGGTACACTCCGTGCTGCGCGTTCTCACCCGTCTGTGGCCGTCATGTAACGGCCAGCGGGGTAGACAGTCGGTTTGCCGTTTCCACCGCGGGCTGCGGGTTGCCAGCCCCCTCCAGCGGCCGTCCGTTCGTCCGTTCGAGCGACGCGGAAACGACCTCGGCCCATGGCCACGGTTTGCGACCACAGCAAACTGTCAGCTGCAGGCAAATTTTTCGGATATTATCTCGTCGTCGTCGTCGTCGTCGTCGTTGTCCTGTTTTTTTTTATGTTTTTCTTTCGCCCGTGCGGCTTTCGAATGCACCGAGCCCAGGGGTTTTGTCTGGCCGGGGCGGGCAACGGACCGTAGCTGACGAGGCTGCTGCGTTTGGACGCGAAGCCACTTCCCGGCACGGCGCATGGCACGGTAGCGTAACAGTGGTCGGCCGTCCGGGGTGGACAGGGTAATTGTATTAAAAATTCAAATTACCTTTTTTTTTGTGCGCAATTGCATCGCAACACATCGGCGTAATGTGCATCCCCGCGTTTCGGTGCAGCGCGTTAGTCAACGTTTGCGTTTGTGTTCTTGCATTTCTCTCTTTCTCTCTCCCTCTCTCTCTCGCTCGTATTTGTTCTCTCTCTTTCTTTCTCTCTGTCGGCCGGCTGTTGCTGCATTTTTTGAGTGCAACTTTCGGCATCCTCTTAGCGCTTGGCCCGGATGGGTCCTGTCTTCCGCACAGAAGGGACCAGGATGCGCTCGATGAGCACTTTTACCACAGAGATTGCGTGCGAAACGACCGCGTTGCGCGCGCGAAACGACATTGAGCAACAGCCCGGGAGTGTTGCCTACTCCGCCGTTTCACACAACAGGAAAAGCATTTGACCATGCGTTTTTTTTTTCGACCGTAAAGCCAAAAACAAACTTCACGATATAAAAGGAAGCTGAAAAAAGTGCATCCCGGAAGAAAAGTGCATAAACCCCTTGCGAGCCTTTCGCACCCACGACTGATGTGGGAGTGCAATGCCCACAATTGTACACGCATTTGTGTAATTATCCATTTTGGGCATCCGTGAACGCGCAAGGATGATCTGTCATGCATGCCGTGCCATTCCGCGGATCTTACTAGTACGGGAAAAAGGCAAAGAAGTGTGGCAAACCATCCCGAAAACAAAAACACACATACACACACACACGCAAACATACACGCACACACAGAAAGGCTTCCAGAGAGTTGTTGGTTTTTGGGGGGGAAAACGCCAGCCAAGCTAGCTCGGAAACACTTTCCTTTCGGGAACGTGTAATTAGGGGTTGGGATGGGATGCACGTCGTTCTGGCAGTTTTGTTTTTGTTTTCCTTGGTTGTTTTTTGGTACGCACTTTCAAGACGCACCAAATGGAGGATACAAGCCAGGGTCCAGGTTTCACTTCAGCTGCCCGACTTGCACTTGAAAATTAAACGCAAGGATGCAGGAAATGTGACGAAACCCGTCTCCCCTCTCTCTCTCTCTCCTGCAGATTATGCAGCGATTGCACAGGGTGGACAGTGTGAAATGAAGTAGTATCTTTTATTTAAAATAAATTAAGAAATAACAGTTTAAAAGATTTGTTATTTATTTTTTATTTTTATTTTTTTTATTAAACGGCTATATGTGGCCGTATTGTCAGTGCCTATTTGCACTGACTGACATTTTTGATCTCAGGGCATTTCCTCCCTGTACTTTGGCCTTATCCCGGGCCTACTCGGTTAATTTTTTTTATTTTGATTCGCGAAAAAATGGATTATTAAAATTAATAAAACAAAACCATATCAATGAAACAATGAGTGAATGTGAAATTAAATAATATTTTCTGGAAACCCACGATTTGATTCAGCCATCACATTCTGTCTTGTTTTAATCTACATGTATACAAAATCGAATTATGGTTCACATCAGAAATGAAAACGTAAAACTTAAAACAAATGCCGGAAAATTACCATCATGAGGGTAGTAAGGGTAAACGGAAATCTGGACAAGAGACACGCATCTCAACTCAACAACAAAACACATGAACTCTTAACTGTTTTAATCAGTAGTTAAAAAACCCAAAAGTTTAACGAAGTTACTTTCATTTTTAAAGAGATTCTTATGATTGATTGTATAATAAAAACAAAAACACCATCCACCCTGTACCATGCGTGAAAAGTGTCGAACGCACATGCAGCCGTAATGGACGCGGTAATAAAACAAAAACAGAACCGGAAAACTGTGCCCCCTGCGGTGCACGGAACACCGCAAACATGCTGCCCGAGGACGAGAACGATAAAACGACATGGCATGTCCGTGATCTTGATCATGAAATTTCTCTTCCCCGCGCCTGCCAGTTAAGGTGGAGCTGCAGCTTCCGCTCCCGTTCGCTCCGGCAAAGGAATGGAGGGAATCCTTCGGTATCCGGTTTCTGTTTTTCTTTCTTTCTTGCACGGCAGGATGATGGCGTGTTTGGTTCGCAGCATGTTGTGTGTGTATGTGTCTTTGTGTTTCGAGTGGACGTCGAGCCGACTGGCTTTGTCACTCGAATGTCAACCCCGTGGTGGCTCATCGCCCAAAACAGGTCCCGAAAATACACGAACCAACAGACCCACACGAACACACCGGAGACAATTTTAATCAATGAAATTTCGCTTCCAATGGAAATGGTAACAAGTGCAGAGAGTCGAGGCCAAACCGGTCGTCTTGTGGTCGATCTGATCTAGTGATTCTGATGTCCGAGCCTACTGCTCCAGATCCAGAGCTGAAGAATAAAAACCGGACGTTGCAACAGGAGCCGCTGGGAGCTGGGAGCGGAACAAAAAAGGAAAAACAGGTGAATGTCAGGCTCGTCGCACCGCTCCCATCCTATCCCCCCTGCCTCTGATGACAAAACGGAAACGATTCGCAATGGCCACGTGTTGCCAAATATGGCTACCATGGTGGGATTAACCGAGCCCCGGTGGGATGAACAGAGCGAGAAAAGGATAGGATGGATGTGGGCAGTTTTTATTCTTCCCTCGTGCTTGTAAGCGTGGCCTCCAAAGCTTCTGGACCACAATTACTCATCACCATGTCCGGGCAATTGATGGTTTCCTGTTCGACGTTCGTTGGCTGTGTGTTGATCGTAAAGGCTCACCGGGTGGTTTCGTGGTGTAGGTTCACCGTGCTAAGAAACCTTCGCCGAAGTGATCATATGAATCGGCAGTGCATCATTTGCACTCATTGCTGTCATTAGCGTCCATCTACGGTGCGTCCGTATGCAATAACACTATTTATGAGCCGTACGTCACACGTACAAAAGTCCCGAAAGCGATAGTTGAACAAGTAATTAATTAAATGTGTCATTAATGCATTCAATAGTGCCTTAATTATGCTGTTTTTTGCATACTTCATGTGTTTTAACATGAAAGATGATCAAAATAATTGCTTTCGTCTTAATTTATAAAATTTGCCTAAATATTGTTTTTTTTTTTTGCTATAATGGCATCTCGTGATAGCAACTCCTGAGGCTAGTATTTGCTGAAACTTAATGCAGTGAATTCAATCTCAATAGTCTAAAAAAAAAACACATCAGGCTTTGAAATTCGAAACCGATCCTTTTTCATCGATTCATCGATTAATTAATTCTCACTATAGAGATCACAACTCAATCGTTCAGTTCGTATTATTTTGACAAAATGATTATATTGGATGTAGAAGATTCGGTTTACCTAAACACTTGTTAACTTTTTTTACGCGTTATTTACTGATAAAAGAAGCTCTAAATTAGGAATGTTTTGTGTTTGTACTGATTAAAAACTACATAAGATCTATATTAGCGACATGAATCGCTTACGACGTCCGACGTGGTTCAAATACGAAATCTCATTTGCACTTATGGCCACAGCACGCACACATTCACCATTCACCCGCCATCACTCTCGCGGTGTATTTGGATTAAGACATTAACATTTGCCGCGCCTGATTGAATTTGAGCAATTAATGTTTTGCGTGCACCATAAACGCTGCTTTATCTCCCAGCGCACCACACCGCGAGTGAAGAAATGATATTGATAGCCAGCCTCCCTCGTCTCCAGCCGAGCAATTAAAGGTACTGCCGGTGAGTGGAAAACGAGTTTTCCACCAACCGGACGCGCACCACCTTCGCCGGCGCGCCAACAGGGACGACAACTTTAAAGTACGGCTTATCCCTAATCGCCCGCCGTACCAATCGGCCAGCGGACGCAACGGCGTTGAGTGACGGTTTTAATAATCATTAATCGGGTATCATGTCTTAAAAAGCTTACCGCCACGTTGCTTCGATTACCCCGAGGGGACGGGGTGGTGCCGGTGTTTGCTAAAAACGGCTAGATAACAATTTCAACCACACCGAACGCATCTTAAAGGGGTAACCGCTAGATAAACGGTTTTGCGGACCGAAACGGGCAAACTTCGGGCAGTTATACATTCCGCGCACCGATCCGGTGCCGGCTTAATCCACTCGCTGGGCATCCTTCGCCCATCGGTGAGCCTTTTTGCCGCCGCCACCACCACCACCGGGGCGACGTGATTGATCCGACTGTTGGTTTTGTTTCATCTGCTCCGACCGTGCGGTGCCGCTGCATGTCGCATTCCGGACGCACTCCCATACGAACGTGCCGTGCCCTTACGCTGCTCCCGATAAGGGAAGAGTGAAAACCCATATTATCATATCTGTCGTTAATTAATTACTTCACCGGGGCCGATCGCGTGCACCTGATAATTACTGTCACGTACTTGGTCCGCATGGGGTTTACCATTTATAGTGGTGGGCAGTCGCCTGAAGGGTGCTGCCAGTACTCACCGCTCACGGTGCGAGTATCCTTTCGGACCGCAATCGGGATTGGGACCGGGTGCACTTGCTTTCTTGCAGAACCCGCGTGCGCATATCGCGCGGCTGGCAAATGGGTAATAAAGAGTGCGCGTTGCGTACAAAGTATAATTCGTCCGCCGTCGAGCAGACCATGGTGGTGGATCTAATGACGCCGAGAATACTATTGACCTAGTGAGTTTTTACCGTTTGCGATGGTACAATTTGAAATGGAGCACCAGCACTAGTTCGTTCATAAATCATGTTTTAATTTATTTCATATTTTTGCTGGTTTTTTTTTCGAACCAAGAGCTTCGTTTTTCGCATTTCAATCAGTCTCAAGCTTTCGATGAGGTTGCCGAAGAGCTAGGGTTGAAAATTCATATTCCAAACACGAAGAGAAAGGTGCGTTAGGATATGAAAGTCTAAAATGGACCTGATCTAGTTTTATTTGGATTTTTTAAGTGGAAAATATTGCAGTTTTTGCAATGAAATGTTATCGTAAAGTTCATAAAAATAGAAAATTTAATTATTGCCGTCGGTGGTGCGGCAATTATTATTTTCATTATTTTTAATTGAAATAATTAAATGTGTTTATTTTTAAAAAAGTTTTCTGCAGAGCCAACCAGCCGTGGAAACTTTTGTCTGATTTTTTTAAAATTATGTTTATTCTTTCTTTCTATTTTTAAAAGAATGGAATCAGCTTTAGAGTAAGTTTAAAAATCGATAGTTTAAAAACATCTTAGAGGTAGAATTATCTAAGTCTCATGATTTTAATGAGAAAATTATTTTGAATATATTCAAATTTTGCATCTGACCTCTACCCAGCTTGTTCACACTTAGCGCTAATGGATTATCTCTAAGCAAGCGTCAATTAAGTTAATCGTCGCCACGAATCCAATAAGTGCAAGATTATTGATGTTTTAGCAAAGGACACTGTTAACATTCCTCATCCGTTAGCATGCCGTGCTGGTCGTTAAATTTCCTCACCTGATCGTTAAACGAACCGAAACCGAACGAAACCCACGTACATTTCGCGTACGCAGTTGATACAGCCGGCGGATTGATTAAAATTAATGATATCTCCCTCTCGGTGCGTCTTAATTGGTCCATTTTTGCTTAATCCACCAGCGGGGCGAGCCGATCGTCACCACCCAGGCATCGTGCATGAAAAGGAGAAGAAGAAGAAAAAAACAAACAAACACCACATTAGCAACGCTTCCATTTGCAGGTTCTTTTCTTTCCCGTAGCGAAAGCGTCGTTCTTTCATTTCGATGAGAGTGCAGTTTTAAATTAAAACAAATTAAACATTTCTCACGGGCAGACAAATAGTGTTCATCACTTTCGCCGCCAGCCACGCGTGATTCTGTGTGTGTGTGTGCGATTCGGCTGCAGTTCCGGCTAGGAAAGCGTTAAAAGTGCGCCGGGCCATTCGGGGCAGAAAATATAAATCGAAACAAAACACGACAGACCAAAGGCGTGCGCAAGAAACTGTTGGCGGAAAAGTTTGCGATCAAAATATCTTCCTGTCGAGTGAAACGACCACAATTGCCAATCGGAAAGGCTCGCCGAATGCTCGCTGGCGGGCTGTTTGGGAATATAAACAGCAACAAAAAAATCGAAATAAAACAGTGAAGCATTGTTCCGCCCGTCTTCAGCGTCGCGAGTGCCCCATATCTTATGCTCCGCTTGCACTTAGACAATTTATCGCCTGCAATTAGCGCTGCGCCGCGGTTAACGTGAACGGTGGCCGTTTGTTGTGGTCGCAATGTTTGAGTGCTACTGTTTGGGCTTTATACTGTCTGATTTTTGTGTTTTTGCTTGCTTCGTCTAAGCCACGCTTTTGTCATGTGGCGACAGCGACGATCTCTGCCGGCGGGATTTTAGTTTCTGGAATGAAAAATGTGTGTTCGTTTTCCGCCTGTGAAGTGGAAGGAGGACGAGGAGAAGGAGAGGGATAATACAATTGTATTTGAATAGAAATGAATTGTGTGCATTATGCATAGAAAACACTGAATGTACATCGCTCACAAAGGAAACTGTTTTAATTAATAAAAAAAATACAGATATTTCTTTTCATAATCAAAGTTTTGATAATTGGCATGAAATATTCATCAAATTTTATACCTTTTTTAATACTCTCGTTTTTTCAGAAATATTAACACTCCACTTACTTTAATATTGAATAAGTGTTAAATAATCCTTTCGTGTATCAATAAAAAATAGCATTTTATTTAGAAATTTAAAATTTAGTTGTTCTCCAGCCTAGTTTAAAAAGATATAAACAGCATAAACAATATAGGTAAGTTAAATTTAAATTTTTTGCTAACCTATTCGCCTCTATATTTGTTGTATAAGTTTTTCAGTGTAATTTTATATTTGATTGCAGCTATTATTTGGCCAATCAACTTCTCACCCATTGAATATTAAGAGGAATAAATTTTGCTCATTTGTTAAGATTTTTTCAAATCACTTCTATCTTCATCAACGACTGGATAGGCAATCAGCCTGTTTGCCAAAGACAAACGTTGGTAAGCTCTAATCTGCTTCAAAGGAAACTGTTTACTTTACTTATCGCAACGCTAGTCGAAACTTCCTCACTCTCATAAACCACATCCCATAAGCTCCAAACAAGACGACCCCGTAAGCCGTTTGGTGGCAACGAACGTCAGCACATTGAACTGCAAAATCTAGCCCTTCTGCATCTGCTCTGCAGCCAGAGTCGTTCGGTCTCACTGCCTGTGCGTACGACCATCCTATTATCAGCCATCTTTCTTCCCAGCACACAAGGTACCAGCTTCCACGATCGCGAAAACCATGCCCTTGCTCAACATTCCACACATTACGTATGTTTGTGTCGGTGCGCATTGTTGATTCTGGTAGACTAAATAAAAAAAATAGAGATACGTCGCGAAGGCTCTCAGAATCAACAGCCGACCACACGCCGTAAACACGGCACGAAACGGGACGGAGCTCGGGAAGGGGACGGAACGGAAGCGAATGCTTTAGGTAACGATCTGCAACCCCAGCGAAAAATAGCACGCGTCACGATGCGGCCGAAGGAAGCGGGAGCTAAGGCAACAGCCGCTAGACGATCATGCCCCCATGAGGATAACGGCAGAGACAAGCCCCCTTCAAGTCTAGTGCGCACGTCGTCATCGCCATCACTGTGATGCATCCATTGGGTCCATTGGTTTTCCACCCTGTAAGCACACGCTCAAGTTCACGATCAGTGGTGGCAATTTTCTCGTTCTGTTTTGTCTACGGCCCCAACCATTGACGGTGGGCCATACGAGCTGGCCACAAAAGATCATCGACTGCGGGCTCACTGGCTCAGGTGACGATGGTGAAATTCTACAGTCTACACGCTGCAGGAAGGAAGCTAGGCAGACTTTTGATGTGGTTTTCAGTTGCAGTCGGGCCAGCTGGAAATGTAGAAGAAGTAAAACAACGCACTGTCGTGCAAATGATGCGCTGTTTTTTAGTTTTTTAGTAATAAATTTAGCCCACATTTCAATGACAGAATTTCATCACCATCATCTTGGAAACAATAAAAAATTGATCTCTTCGTTTATGGGCAAATGAAGCAAATCAATTTTAAGATAACCATTGTTCGGCCAGACGATAAATCCATAAAAATGTCTTAGGCTAGAATATTTTGTCTTTCAGGCTATAATATTACACGACAAATTATTTTGACTTCTTAGGAGATTAAATGGTCAAACCGAAGCGAGGTAAGCCCCAGGGAGGAATAAAATCATCAAACAAGAATTAATATATTAATTTTGTACATGTTTGCATTAAAATCTTAATCTTTATACGTAGAAAAAATAATATATACAGGAACTAAAATTTGCATGGTAAAATAGGACATATTTTTAAAATTGTGCTTAAAAACATTGTGTTGAATAGCACAAATAAAAACAACTAACACCCAACGGTGTCAAAACACGATGGTCTGGCTTGTGCAAGATAAGTCAGCTAACTGTTCAGCGCTGTTTCGCGGCGTCCTGCTCCTGCAATGGTCACCGGGCGCAACGGCCATTGGATCGGCGTGAATCTTCGCACACAGACGCACACAAACACCCATCCCTGGCACCGTTCAACAGCAAACCAGTAAAGTACCGTTGCTGGTTGCCGTATGCTGGCGGCGATTCGCGGCCCTCTCCACCGTACCATCGCATAATCGCATTCGACGTGCAGGCGCAAATTCCTTCGTTCGCAAATTCGAACAAACCATCGTCACACCTACCGCCTTCCGGTTGGATGGCGTGCTGGTGGGCTGCCGGCAGGTATGAGAAGAAACGAGCGGGTTCAGATTGACCCGCGAGGTTCGGAAACCAACGGATAGGGCTCGAGATGATGAATCGCTTCGCGCCTCTTTCCGGACGGGAAGGAAAGTCCGCACTGGAGCGATCGAATCGGTGGAGGCGGTGAGGGCGCGGGCGGGGCTGATGAGACAACGGGTCTAAAAATAACGCCATCGATGTGCGAAACCGAGGCGTGGCTGTTTATTTATTTAACCATTTTTTTAATTACTCCTTGTGCGGTACGATCGCGAGACGCCTTGGTGCGATGATCGTCGTTTTACGGCAGCGCATCTTTCTTATGCAATCTTGTTGAATGAATGAACGATGGAACGGACACAAACACACACACGCGAATGCAGCGTCTGTGCCGTGGTTGAAATGTGACTAACCCTTTCATGTTTTTTTTTTAATTTAAGAGTTAACGTAACGTGTGGAATAAAATAAACAACAGGGGCAGAGGAGAGTGTTCAACGTAAGTGCAATAAAAGAGCCGTGAAAAGAAAGGAGCTAACAATGACGTCGTTTGGATTGTTTGTGTACCTGATGTTGTGGTTTTTTTTTAATTTTGCACTACAACCTCTCCAACTCAGTCCAATGAACCTTCGCCAGTGACCGATCCATCTTTACTTCCGGTTACGCTTCGCCGTAACGTGCGTGCCCGCGTTTGATGCACCTTTTTATCCTTATTTAAATGCATGCACATTCTCCAAGCGAACCAGCAGCTTCTCGTGTGCAACGTTGCATCGCAATGCGCGATCAGCGGTGCAACAGCAGTTCCGGATCGTTCGGAAAACTAACATTCGTTGCAGGCGCTTTTCCGAACGCAGTTCGCTCTGGGGCAGCAGCTCACGGCTTCACCTTCCCCTCCTCCGCCTCCTCACCACACATTGAGGTGCCGAAGACCGACGTGCGAAACGAGTGCAGCTTTCGGCTTGGTGAGTGTAGGTTCTCATCTGTGCGGATTGGGGAACTGCACACCGGAATGTAAAATTTTAGAAGTGATGCTGGTAAGTTTTTTTTAATGATTTTTAATATACAACATACAGTATTATTGGAGTTATCATAAAATAGCTTCTTCATTTAGTTTTTAATTAATGTGCCTGATTCGATACAAAAAAATCTCGATCAGCAAAGCTAATTAATTTGTAACTAAATGTTTACTAATATTGTCAATATTCTTATTTGTTAACTTGGGTCGACTAAATCTAATATTTTGTTCTTTTGTTAAATACTTTGAATGTATCACATACAGATCGATATTTTATTGTATCAAATTATTGGTGAAGATTTATTTTGTAATTTTTTTTTGCTTCTTTCTGCTAACTAAACAAGCCACTAAATAATTTTTTTTTCATGATTTGATCCGTATTGAACCGCTTACCGGTATCGAGTTTAATGAGATTAATATTTTTATCTGAATTGATTAAGACTCATAAATACTCAACTAAATATCCTTGAATCACCAGCTGTGTAGAAACATTGGCCAAGGCCCCCTGCAAAGATCTTCACATCTGAAGAAGTGCTAACTCATTCGCAGGCTGCTGCCTATCCTGCTTAAGCTGCTCTTCCGCGTGTCGGCACAATGGATCGGTCTGTGTCCGTGTTAGGATAGCTAGCACTCCCAATAGCATAGTCAACCCCGAAGTTGCCACACACCTATCGCGGAGTAAAGGCTCGCGATTTCGGGTGCGAAACAGGTTTCACCTCCTGAAGAGGATGGCACGTAACCAGCGGTGCGCGTTATCGTATGGGGAAAATACGCCCGCCCGAGGAAGATGCTTAACCTTGTTCGTAACCTGTTTGCCTATGAACTAACATTTCGACCGTTTTACTACGTTTCCAATGGTTCGTTTTTGCCATGGCACGATTAGCGGCGGCAAGATGCATAGTAAGGAGCGAAGGTGGATTCCAGCGTGTGGGAGGGTGTAGAACGAATACGATTCATTTACTATTCGGTCGTGCTAACCTGTTTATGGTAGAATAGAAGCAGATCATTAGGCATTCCCATCGAACGAAGCCGCATTGCTAGCGTTCAACATGCAAATGAATTCAAGCTATTTCGGGATATTTTATGTCACACACAAAGCAAAATGTTGTCATATACTTTCTTCACAAACGACGCGTAATAAATATGATGATAATGAGTATATTTAATTTGGTTTGTTTTGAATATAAATCTCCACTTTTGTTTGCTTTTATCGTCCCCACCACAGTATGAAGAAAAAATAGAGTTTTTTTCTTAAATTCAACTAATCAAACCATGTTTTGTTTCATTTCAACGCAGCTTAATGACTCAAATTAACGAAAATTAATTATCCAACCTTCAAAGTGCTACGCGCCTGTTTGATCGAATATCGCACCTTACCCCACGAAGTGACCGCTTTTGTCGACCTCCCTCTTCTTCTCGTACCGTGCAGGCAGGCTAGCAGCATCCAGGATCATCTTCAGCTCCTGAGCTAACGATTAACTTCGTGTCGCTGAGCGACCTGTGGCTTTTTGCGGTCTTCGGCTCGACGCTCACAAGCACGACGAACAACGTGCAGTCAGCTGGCTGGTACTGAGCGGTGGCACTGTGTACCATATGAATAGGTATTCCTGTATTTAGACAGAAAATTTAAAGTCTAGAGACGTCGGTAACCAATAAATCTTGAACTTGAGTCATTTTTTTAAATCAAAATATCAACATTTAACCAAGTTTTATGGTTTAATACATCCGTTTTGACACATTTCGAACACTTTTCGATTTTCTGACAGGATTTTAGGAACAAAAGGAGTTGATAAAATATTCCTTAATAACTCTTTTTTTTTTGTCAAATTTATTCATCTTGCAATTCTAAAGAACTTGTTTTGTAGCAATAACTCCATAATATTTCAAAACAAGAATTTTGTTTCAAAATCTTTTTCCCAAAACTACGTTCACCTGAATCTCGCTCACTGTACGCCCGAACCGACTTCGTCTGAACGGCTGAACGTGCCTTCGGTTCGGATGGGGAGAGCCGTGGCACTCAGCACCACACGTTTTGCTTACGGCGAAACACCCCCCAAAACCGCGTGCGAGTGCATTCCACCCCCTGCATCTCACCTCCCTCTCAAGGGGCGGGGGAGGAGGGGGGGGGGGAGAGGTGCGACTCAAAAACAAGGGAAGTAAATGGGTGCTCGTGCAAAACGCGAAGGAGGCGGGCGACGATCGGGAAGGAAGATCTCAGCAGCAGACTCTGACTCAGTGAAGGAAACTGCCGTGGCGCTGCGCCCGTGGAGGAGCGTCGTCGTCGTCATCGTCGGCGGCGACGGCGGCGGCGGCAACGCTGCCAGTCGGCACTGTTGATTCTTTTAGCGCGCTACCCTGCCAGTAATCGCCACAGTTTTTCCTCGACCGTTCGTGTGTTAATCTCGTACCGCGCGCGCTCGCTCGCTCGCTCGTTTACGAGTACGGGAGAGATTCTTCACGGCCTTCACGGCAGTTAAAACGCGCGGCCATCCCGTGCCGCCGTTGCTGCAGTTACGCCGCCACAGACAGGGAACGATCGGTAGGAGGCGATTTTTTGTTGTTGTTTTTTTTTCTGCGACACCTTGCTGGCTTTTGCGCTAGACGGGAAAAACTCGCGCTGCCCGCCGGACCCACCACCCGGAACGCTCCGAATCTTTCGTACGTTCTGCTCCTCTGCTCTGGCCGTTCGGCGTGCGTTTCCATCCGGGGTGTTGTGGTGTCTTGTTGTTTTTCGTTTTATTCCCTACCCTCTTGTGTGCGTGTTTTATTTGTTTTCTTTCGGGTTTTCGCGCGCGTGAGTGTGTGCCTGTGTGTGTGTGCTCGTGTGTATGTGTGCGCACGTTGTAGTTTGTGTTGGCTCCATTTAGTTTCGGTTCGGGTTTTTGCGTTCTCGACTGCTTGCCGTGGTCGATCCCCGGGTCGGGTTACGTTGGCTTTGGCTGGACTTTGGGCTTCGGGGGTCGTCCCCCGGTTGGCGATCGGTTGGGCCTTTCGATGCATGACCGCGTGCCGTGCGTGTAGAACGTACAATCGGGAGAAAGTGTTTGCCCAGCCTGCCCGAACCAACGCCACATAACCGAGCACGTGCTTGCATCAATCAATCCGGTTGAAAGAAGAAAGCGGAGCCAGTGCGAAGAAGTTTCACGGGGCAGGAAAAGAAGTGCACAAATACATACAACCCCACGTTTTCACGTCTTCGTCACGTTGGTGCAGTGCGAAAAGTGCGTAAAGATTGTAGCGGCATGATTAAATGATCGATATTGCATTAGAGTGAAGTGAAAAACGAAAGACTGCTCAAAGCTATTAGAACGCATCGCCAAAAAACGAAACAGGTTAGTGTCATCAACAAAAAAAAAACACGATACAAAAATGTTAATTCAAAATCAGCTGAGATCTCTCTCGTGTGGTTATAAAAATGGCTGTTTTTCTCGCTTTTTCTATCGAGTCGAAGCTGCTCACCCACCTACCCGTGCATACCCGGAACAATTTATTCTCATGGCCAACTTGTTGTGACGGATGGGACCGACATTTCGGTGTATGTTTTATTGGGCAACATATTATTACCATGTAGCAACGAAACAAAAAAATGAAAGTATTCAAAATCACTTGTCGGGAAAATTCTGCCGATATCCGCAACTTCCACTGTGACAGACTTTCGTTTTTTTTTTTTGGAATATGAAACAACACGAAAACAAACCGTATTTGAGCGACGGCTTTAAGTCGATTTGTTTCGCTTTTTTCATATCAAATTTGCTCAATTTTCGATTCCAATCGATCGACCGTTTCGGGTATGTCTTACCTCGCAAATTTGGATTAGTGTTAACTGGTAGAGAGAATTTTCATCTTCTTCGCTTCTTCCTAGCTGCCTAGCACCACGCGTCACTGTTTGGTTGCGTTGCTAAACCGTGGTGGGTGGTTTCGTTTTTGTTTCTCGTTGTTTTTTTTCAGGCACCTGGAAGCACACACTATGCGTTTTTCTCCGTTGCAATTTGTGTTTCTGCCGACGCGGAAAGTAATGTGTGCCCCTGTTAATGCTTTTTTTGCTCCTAGCATTATTGTCACCACGCACACACGCATTCCCGTCACGCGGTTTACGTTTGTTTGGTGATCGGTGGATTTTTTTTCACTCTTTTTTATGTATTTTTCATATCTGTACATTCTGTTCTGTTTTTGCATTTACCAATTTTCCCAAATTTTGTGCCCAGCCCGTGTGTGCTACTTGTAGTTGCTTGCGGTGTCAGTTTTGAACACTTGTCTTACTCAGTGTGTGTCTGGTTTTTTTTTATTTTTTCCCCCTTTTCTGGTATGTTGGATGCGTTAAGCCGCGCGGTGGGCACGGCACATAGAAACGCAAATTTGCCCGACCACCGAAACCATTTAACAAGTGTCTATGCGCTGGTCCGGTAGCGCACATGTGGCTTAAAAGCAGACCCACCCGTGACAAGACACGGTGGAAGATGGTTTTGAAGAGGGAACCTTCAACTCCGGGCCTTTCGTCAAAACGATGTGTTGTTGTTTTTTAGGTTTTTTGTTGTTGTGCTTGGTTGCGTTCACATCTGTTAGGTTGTGTTCTTATTATTGTAGACAGCTTCGCAAAAGACGCCTTCGCGCTGAGTGTGGCAAATCGTTCGTTAACCCCCGGGTTTTTTTTTTTTGAGTGTTTTATTTGATTAAATCGTTCAACCTTACTAGGACCGAATGTAAAAAAGGGAAATGGTATAGTTTTTTTCTCCTCTTCTTTAGAGTTGCGACTGGTGACAAATAAAAAAACCAAAAAAAAACACACAGGAGGATAATTAGAACCAAATGTGAGGCGTCCCCTGCCAAGCGGATCGAATCGTTTACGAAATTTGAGTGAACATAACAATTCAAACGAACCGCGAAAATCGTGTTGCGTAGGTTAGGTCGCTGCCGGAATTTGTTGCTTGTGCCGTTGACTATGAGTTCGTTTTTCGTTCGAACGATTTCAAACCGACATCTGGTGACATTCCGTGGTGGAGAAATAGATCGGATGTCCAACTGTGCTGTGGCGAGCTTATGCTGACTTATTTATAAATATAAATACATTTATGTGAATCCTCTTCCTCCCTCTTGTGCGATTTTCTTCCTTTTTACCGTCTGATGGTTCTGCCTTCCCGGTTGCTTCTGCCGCGAGCGCAACCTCTGCACGGGAGGAAGGTTTGCTTTTGTTTTGCATTCCGAAAGATCTTCCGAACCGGCCGGCTGGCTGGCTGCAGTTTTCGCGTCAGCTCTGTTCCCGGGGCCGCTCCGTGTAGTAGGCCTACGGTGGCAAAGGATCACGATCACGAATGCTGCGAATTCCAACGAGACGATTGGCGGAAAAACAAACAAGAGAGATGGTTTTTTTTTGTTGTGTTTGGAGTTTGGGATTTTTTTTTATAGTTTTTTGCATTCGACTTTGTCATGCTCATCTCTCTCAGGCAGTATAGGGCCTGATGGCGATTGAAATAGTAACCAAAAAATTAAAAAACCACCCGCACGTGTACCGTGGAATGCGAGGAAACGTACAACATAATCCAAATCTATCTAATCAGTTTTGTGTGGCTTTGAAATGAATGCACAATTCAATTGCCTGCCTTAAAAATATTGTCTCATTTCAATTTACATAAATCTCACCATTTAGCAACAAATCGAATGACAAAAAAACAACCGTCCTCGGTGGCATAAATTTCCCCGCTGGCCATACTAGACCGGACCGGGCTAAGACTAAGTGCGTCAATAAATTATAATCTCTTAAAGAGCTATCTCCTACGGTGCACACCGCACTCCGTTTCAGATAAAACAACTTACTTAACACACTGCCCGGTTCGTTGTGGTGGTCGACCGGCTGGCTAGCTAGCTGGCTGGCTGGTTCCTTGCACTGCGCTTTGCATATTTGCGATCGTCACCGTCGTTCGACTCGGTCAGTCGAGGCAAGGACGGTTCACGCGACCCGATCTTGTCAAAAATGCATTCAGTTTGATTGAAGTTTTTAATTGAATTGCAAGTCGCTGCAGTTGGTGCACCGTCGCACTGTTTCAGTTTGTTTGCAGCTGACCCGGGTGCTGCACTTTACTCGTGTAAATTCCGGGGAAAGAAAGAAAGAGAGAGAGAGAGAGAGAATGAGAGAGAGACCTATCCGGGAACGAAATCACACGCTCGCCAAGGGTCGACAAACTTTGCCTTACGTCGGATTGGTTTGATGTTGATTTTTTTTCTCATATCGATATCGGTTTGTTTCGGTATGTTAGTTACTGGGTTCGCTCAGCTGTGCGTTATGGGATTTGAGCATAACGACCATTTCTTGCCCGAAGGGTTGGTTTTGGCGCTGTGTACCTCTTTTGCTCAGTTGTGCTACAAACTCAGCTTGTGTGCATTTTCGGAAGTATGTTTTAAAAATTTCGCTACCTATCAAGCATATTTCACTTCAACTATTTGCCGTTGAAAAATGTTATAAAAATACAGAATTTATAAAAATGGATTATAAACTATTTTTTCAATCAGCTACATTTCGCTAGTGAAACAAAAAAGATTCGTTACTAATAAAAAATTGCGAAAAACTGTGTTAACTTGGAAACAAATCCCAAAAATAAACCTCCGAAAGAAGCCCAACTATTTCGCTGCTTCCCATGAAAGCAACCACACACAGCGCCGGCGGCATGGTCCAGCATGGCAAGAACGTCGCTAGAACGTGAACGTGGCGCGACAGCATGGGCAAACCGATGGGCCAACCAGCACACGCAAACATTGACATACCAGCATCAGCCACTAAAATGTAGGTTTCTGGATTACGAGACCGTTCCGCGCTGTTTTGTTTTTGTCCCCATTCTGGAGCCGTTTGCCGTCGCTTGCTTTGCAAAAGAACCACACACAGATACACATGCAGAGATACATTGGCAAACGCACCACACCGCATAGGCCCATAGAGACACGGCGCATTCCGGGGACCGGGCGTTCCGTTTTCCGTCCATCGCGTTTCCTTCCCATTCCCTCGCTCGGGGCCAGCTAGCAGCAGCACACGCGCGCATAACTCCCCGGTTCAGGGTGCTGTACTCGGGTGCAGTAGCGCTACTTGCAACTGGCAGTTTCGCATTTCGGGAGGCGGAACCCGGTATTCTGGTTTAATGCTCGCCCCGCACCACCCGAACCCGGCCCGTTTCGTGTATTAGATTACAGCCGAGAAGCCGGTTGGTGGCATTGTAAACAGCGCATGAATGAACGTTGCGAAGGAGGAGGGAATGCGTTTCGGGAAGTGTAGAAACAAAATGTAGGAAGTCAAAATTTCATCATCCGCTCGAGAGAGAAGCGCGAAATTTGGTGCTATTTGATAGGTCTGGATAATTTAAAAGAAATTATAACCATTTACAGCGATCGTTTTTTGATCGCGAGCGAAACTGACACATTTTTGTGACGGTTTTGTGTTACAATGTGGTGATTTTTAAAAATTTTTTTTGCTCAACCTTTCCTACCGATTATTGATATGCATGCTTCATCGTTAGAATGGCGCACCTATCGGATTTATTGCGATGTTTGCCTCCGCAGCCACAGTAACGGCTATCTGGAAATTTACACTAACGATCCAATAAGGTGTCCATTGTCATTTTATCAAAGTTTAGAAAATATTGTTAAAACGCATAATTCGCTCAATTTTTGCCATCAGAACACATCCTTCATATTTTCTTTGCAGCGTTCTGAGATGAGTTATTTATAGTGCTTTGAAAATAAAATAAAAGCATATTTCTCACATTAATCCAATAAAAAGAGAAGATGCACCGATGCAATCGCTATCGGAAGTCATAACATCTTCCCAACCAGTGGGACCATCCTCCATTTAAGTCACCAGTTGTTTTCGTTTGTGCACCACCGACTCACCCCATGGCCTGCCGAGAGGAAAACGAGGAGTTCAATGCACATACCCTGCGAGAATGCAACACGGTTGCAATATTTATCCCTCCCCGCGAGTGTACGATCGTAAAACTGCACTTAAGAGTGCAGCAAAGCAGTACGCACCGCACACTGGTACGAAGCACACTGGCCCACACCCACGTCGCGTCGAACCGCGTTTACCGAATCGAAACCGAACCGTGTTTTACGTGCCGCATCGCAGGGAACACCTCGCACTGGCAGTCAGTGTGTGGCAGTGGCAATGATTTATGATAGCGTTGAAATGTCCGGACGGGTGCTGTGTATGGTCGCTTATTAACACACTTGTCAACCGTTGCACATACGTACACGGGTGTATTTTTAGCGCACCTCCACCACCTTCCACACCCAATGCCCGTGCCACCGTTTGGGAATACTGAGTTCGGGGCAGCTTTTGCACAGGTAGTAATTTAACGCGAGCAACAACACATCGTTAAGAATTATGATCGGAACGAAAACCCAATAATTGGTGGATATGGGATTTTTATGAGAATCGCGTGTGTACATTACACGCGCCCCCGAAAATGAGAATCCAAATTATAGCTCATTGATTCTGGGGCTTCTGAATGTTACCTCCATTTCTAATTGTTTTAAATTTCTATTAATTTCGCTAGACACAGCTTCATGCTACTGATGTTAGGTAAAACATTCAAATTGAAATATTGAATGTATCTAGATAAAACTAGCGATAATTTGCTGATGAGTAAAAAAGCAACAACAAATGAGACAGCTTTCCTAGCAACCGTTCAACGCCACCATATATATTTACATATTTTCCGATGCATTTGTTTTTGCCACTATTTTCCGCATATCGTTTGTCAATCGAACGTTAAAAAACGATACCATTCATCCACAAAACAATAGCGAGACCGACACCTTGACACAAAGCAGGCCTAGAAATGGCACATTTTCTACACAATCCACGATCCTTGTTGCGAGCTTCGATTTCCGTGACGCTCGGGGAAAACAATGTTTGTATTTTTTTAAATCACTTTTTTGACCACCAGTGGGATGAAATCAAAGATCAAATGAAAGACGTGTGCAAATTATGTAAAAAAGCAACCATTGTTTAGTTCTACTTCTTTGTTACAAGTTTTTGTACCCATTGATCAATAGGAGTTTTACACAGGGGGGAAATTAAAAAAGGAAAATTTGCTATTTTTTGCTCATAAGTAATACTAGTGAAAAAATATTTTGAGGTCGATTTATTACAAATAGACTATACCAGTAGTAAGTGTTATAACGAAAGCTAGGAATTAAAAATAATTGAATTTGTTTGAAGTAATAATATTTATATATTTTCACTATTTCTCCACAGGATCTCTTCCTCACAAGCTGACTGTTAACGACCATTAGCATCGCATCAAAATCTTTCCCAGCCTTCAACCTGTGCCCGAGAGCAACCATTCGCGTTCGCATACCCCGGCCGGTCCCACCAAATGCCGCTGCAGTGTCCGTTGCGCGACCGGCAGTGACTCGCGACGAAAGATGCGCTTCCTCAACCAGGCGCCAGCGAAAAATGACCATTCAATCGGCCGTAGTGCAACGACAAACCGGCAGCGGGTCCGGCAGTGGCGGCACCGTGCATCATGCACCGTTCACGCACCGTCCGCACGACCAGCGTCCCATCCGGCAGCCTCACCCCGACCGTCACCTTCGGCATGCGCCCGCATCGATGGCACCTGCGCTAGCGCCGTCCCACAGTGACCGGGTCACCAAGATGCCGACCCTCGACGTGCCGGCGAAGCTGACGCTGCTGATTATGCTGCTAATTGCCGTTATTGACCACAGTGAAGGTAATTTACGAAGCCCACCTCGCTTCCCGGTGGCGTCAAACGAGCCGGGAAAACCAATAGCGAACCGTTCCATTGTGCCGATCCATCCGGAGGGCGCTTGGGCTCTCTGGTTCGGGAAAGTAATTGAGGCTCTCGTGCCGTCTCGGGGGAAATCGTGCGGGCTCGCTGGAAGGAGCTTTGCGGCCCGCAAACACGGGGAAGACTTTGATTTATGGAGCTCGACGTTGGCGCGACCGGGCCACGAAAGGGTCGCCTTCGGCAAACACACTCAACTACGGTACGCGCCGTTGCATTCCAGTGCTCGACCCGCGTCGCAAGGGTTGGGCCACGCGTGCTCGGTTTGGCGGCCTACCAGCACCGCAACGATCCCATTCGATCGGTGTGCCAGTGTTGCACTTTTTAGCTCCCTCTCTCTCTCTCACCCTCTCTTTTGCTCCCTCCCCTCCATCTTAAGTTGCCGCGAGTCCCGTGCCCGATAGAAGATTAATTAATTTTCTGCCGCAATCGTCAATTCGTTCGATCGGATGGGAACGCGAAATTGATTCGAATTTGCGCAAGGGATTTCGATCGGCGTGGGGCGACTACCAAGGCCCAGACCGTCCATCATTTTGTGTCATATTTTTTCTATTTCTTTTTTTTCGCTTTTGCATACGACTCGTGGTAACGATGGTTGCAAAATCTATTAACTGCCGGTGGCGGCTGCATCAGGTGTATGTTTTGTATTTTTTGTTGGATTAGAGCATTGGAAATTCGTGTTGGTAAGAATGGTTGGACACAGTGGATAATTCTAATTTTGAGATTGATTTATGCATAATTGCTGCAGGATATACCTCTGATTTTAAATTGCTAGTAACATATGATTATTAAATAGTGTCGTATAATTTGTTTTACCACAACTTAATCTTGATGTAAATATCAATCGATCGATATTTTAATCATGCAGTAAAGTTGCAAGATAAATCTGGGACATTAGATAAGGTTCCTACACAAACATGTTTATTTTATATTTTTTATAATGTTTGCTAACTGTATTAAATTTCGATCGAAATTTTAATTTCTCTTGATCAACATTTTACTTTTCGTGGAGTTTATGGAAATTATGTGCGATTTCAACTGTTTTTTTTCTATAAGGAAAATATGTTTGCAGTGGAATCTCAATCCAACCTAAATCTGTTTTTAACATCCATCTGTCTTATGTGCGTCTTATTCTTTCAAGGTCACGACAATGTTTGCTCTCCATGTCCGAAAGGGTTACACGTCCAAAAATACATACCCCCCTTTCCCGCCGCAGTTGCTTGTGTCGTACAAACTAAACAGTAATCAAAAGTCGGCGTAAAAAAATCCCACACTCACAGCTGCATCCGCTGCAGCTACTGCAATACGCGAGCCATTCACTGCAATATGGATGCTTATTTTTAGAGCATAAGCGATTCTAAGCCCGTGAGGAAATTTCCTTTCGTTGCGAGGATTTGCCTGTCTAAGCAGAGCGTCGGGCGACAGCTGTACACAGCACACGCGGTGTTTGCCTTAGGCGATGTCCTGGTTCCTTCCTGCTTCCACCCTTGACACCCACCAGTGGCCGCTGCGTAACTCGGTTCATCCCTAGCTTCTTGGCTACCTCTCTCTCTCTCTCCCTCTCTCTCTCTCTCTCTCTCTCTCTCCAGCGCATTTCGGATGTTTACTGACGAAGCGCAACCGAACCGTAAACCCCATGGCCGCACCGGGCAATGGAGTTGGTAATCGCTACCGACCTTGACACTGTGCCAAACGCTTGTTGTGGTCTTGTTACGGTTTTGCTCCATCCGCCTACCGGGTGTTCCGGCACCGAGGGTTCTCGGAGTGTGTTGTTTTTTCAATTATTATTTGTTGCATCGAAAACGCAATTGCGCGCGTGTCCCATGTTCGACGGTTGCGCTCGTCCCAAACCGTTGGCAGCGACAAATTGCTGACAAATGTCACAGCAAGGCCCACGCCGCAGCGTCCGGCAGCGTATTACGTTTTTGGCAGTAACTGGATGCTGCCATCGCGAGTGGGATGAGCCCTCCCGCATGAGGCTACCGGTGAGCGGTGGACGGGCGCCGGGTTCGGTTTCGTTTGCGGTCAACCTTGAACCGCTGGTCGCGCAGTGTTTTGTCTTGCGACCGGTGCGCTTCCTTTCCAGCAGCTTAGCCGTTGGCGCCCGAGGCCGGGCGGAGATGAAGTGCACGCGAATGTGCAATGTGAGTTTGTTTGCCAAACCGGATGGCATCACCGTGGCGTCGTCCGGCTTATGGGAGAGGAGCTATCGAAGCGTTTCATTTCGCTAGTCGATGGAGAAATGGATTTTTTAAGGTTCATTTCTTTTTTTACCTCCAACCTCCTACGAGAATCATCTACAGCAATACAACAAAAGCAAAAATACAAAATCGTTTCACATAACCACTAAAAAAACTTGAAGAAAATCTTGATCACCCCATGTACGAGAAACGTCTAGATCATAACAGTAAAACCCAGAATAAAAAATCTTTCCACACAACTAATGAGAAAATCTTGAAAATGTTTTCGATTAATTTTCAATGCCTTGAACTACCTAGTTTCGAAATTTTCATAAGCTTTAGAGCTTAACAAACTACGTAAAATAGTACATAAGGGTAGAAACCTCTTTAATAAGGGTATTTATCATGGTAAAAATGATCGATTTGGAAAGATGCAAGTTTCCTTTAAATTAGAGAATTTTTCATGTTTGGTATTCGTAAAAGTATGAAAATCAAGTGAACCATTGCATTAAATAATAATAATAATAATAAAAACGCTTACATCTAATAGCAACCAATGTTTAACCATTGCAAACGATAGCTTTTCATCCCTCCCTATTTTTCCCTACCCTTGTCGAACATGTTTTCCGATCAGCTATTTATTACGGTCAAAGCATTATTTAATTCGCCGATTGTTGTGTTCATTTAACGCACGGTTGATTGCATCCAATGCAGCGCAAGGCTGCCCTGGTAGCTAGTGGAATGATAAAAATTTATATCAAAACACAATCATAAATATATTTTAACCCAAATCATGCCCGCTGCTGCTTTCTTTTCGCTGCTCGCTGCTTCACCATTGTTCTCTGGCGTTACAGCACTCGCAGAAGCAGAAGAAAAAAAAGCCGATCTCACCAAACGGCCTTCGGAAAGGTCGATTGGGGTATCAAGACATGCGCGCGCGCGTACGCTCGTGCCTGCTCGCATGCTTATGCTGTTGCGCAGGCCCTTCCGGGCTGCCCTACACGGTACACAATACGCGTGGCTTCCAATCGGGTACCGAATCGATACCTTCTGCGCGCGCCCCGATCGCCACGAAACAAAAACTTATGTTTTATGCATCCGCTTTATGCTTCTTGGATCGAGTTGCTATTTTACTTATGTTTTTTTGTTTCAATCCCTCCTCACCGAGCAAAAGATCATCGAACTAGCGTGTGATGTTCCCTGCTCGCATCCTCTTGGGATGGAAAAACTGATCATCCACCTGATGGCGGGGTGCAGATTCCACCGGGACGGTTTTTCCATGCACATGAACTTTTTCGTCCCACCGAGGCCGGGGCTCGGGCATGAAGCAGGCGGACAATCACGATGGTCGTCTGTAAATTACGGCTGCCGGCGATGAGCGCCGGCGTATCAAGATGTGACCGGTAGATAAGCTTTACAACACCATGCAAGTCGAGCGGACGCGAAATGAGACGCGGTGCTGATTTGCGCGCAGAAAGTAACAACCTCTCGGCGCAGATTTGCGCAAGATTAACGTGTGTTTGTGTGCTCGCACACTTGGATTGTGCCTTACCCTGGAGCATTACGCAAGGAGACTCGCAATAATAAACTCGTTGAAACCATGGCGGCGGCGCGGTTTTGAGAAGAAATTTTAAAGACATTTTCTATGAAAGGTGTTTTGGGGTTCTTCTATTCCCGATTTCTGCTGTCATCATAAATCCGTTTCAAAGTAACATTCACACCATCATACGTAACGCATTTCAGTGACATTTTTATACCTCACACACACACACACACACACACACTTGGCTCCCAACTTGGTTTGAATTTATTACCCCATTTCTACGCCCCATTGCCACCGCCGCCGCCGCCATAATGAGCATGCTAAATATTTCGAAGTTTTAAAATTACCTCCCGAGCACGCCGGCACAAGCGGCATGCCGCAAAGTACACCACTCGCGCCAGACCAGGGCCTGTCTGGGAGCACTCGATCGATCACGAACGGGCGTGTGGGAGAGCGCGCGTGTTTGCTGGATGATGGCAGTAAATATAGGCCAACTTCCCTCCCCTCCCTCCCGATCGGTGCAGCGTCGGTGCGAGAGACGGAAGTTTAATGGCATCATCCATCACGTACACAACATCCACACGCCGGACCGGCAGTGGCGGAGTGGCCTGGCCCGCGGTGAAGCCCGCGGGTGTGTAACTAGGTTAAATGCAGATCCACCAGCAGATTGTCAACATGTCAAAAAACCCGTGCCCTTTCACCTGGTGGTGTCTGCTGCGCCCGGTGTCTGGAAGTGCAAGTTGTTGGAAGTGACGTTTTATGATGCCGAAAGAGGAAAAGCGATCCGCGAGGTGGAAAGAGGGTGGCTTTGGTAAAAGTTGTACCGTATAGGAAAGGTTACCGGTGCGCTGAAAACCCTTGAGATCTTTCATCATCGGGAGGTGTAAGATTCGCTTTCACTACTTGATGCGCAAACACATTTGAAGATGTTAGAGCTATTCTGTGCACATGTGTGTGTAAAAAATATATATACGTTAAATGAAATATTGAGCGCCTAAAGAGAAAACTGACTAATACTAATCTTCACGTCAAAACATTCTTTTTTTATGAAATCATTATTGCTGCAGGAAAAAATAGCGTGAAAAAAATTAAGGAATCAATCATTTCAATATTGTTTTTTAACAATTTATCATTTTTTGATGGACTTAAATAAATAACCAACTTGTTTGCTCAAGACAAATGATATTTTTAAAAAAGTATTTAAATAATGCCATTTTAACGATCCTTTTGAAAGAGGAAGGTATTTTACGACAAGAAAACTTCCTTCAAGCATTAGTAAATCTTAGTTATAATCCTAAATGTCACTCAAACACTAAAGAAGAGGCCCATCTGGCCCATATTGACTGGGTTCATTTCTAAACCCTCCCAAAAACCATCCCACGAACCTGCCGCACCAACTCTTTTGTGAGTTATTTTCTGCTCCTCGCCGCTTTCCGTTTCCTCTTTTCGAATAAACCATCCCCTTGTGGACAAGGTCGCCCGGACGCGACACAGTCTGCACTCCTACCACTCGTGCCTTATGCAACAGGCCAAAACATACGAACTTCCCCGCTTCATTGCGACACCCAGCCCGTGGACCTTTTTAGCGAACACCGCCCCGGTGTTCGAAACGCTAATTCGATGTAAAAATACCGACCGTGACGGATGGATTAAGGCGTTCGGCGATTAAGTTTGGTTTAGATAAAAACGCAACGAAACCGTCGTACGACGGGTGGCATTATTAAACTGACATTCGCTGTCACCGGTGTCGGTTTGGTGGAGATTATGCCCTAATATGTGCTAAGTGAATTAAACCGAGCGTGTCAATTGGCTGGGCGCTGGAGATGGGAAACTGATGAGCAAATGATGCTTCCAAAATGGACCACCAAACGGAGTCTTAAATATTGTTAGCGCCAGGTTTCCCCTTAACTTCTGGGGCATCGTTTCGCATTGAGAATCACCTCGTGGAAACTCCTTCGTATTTAAATCCACCCTTCAGAGAAAAATATCTGAGGAGGTACCAAATGTACCGTCTCCTTATCCGCTTGCCCTTTTCCGCTCAGTTTGTCTCGTGTAAAAATCTTTTCCAACCTCGACCCGGCCATAAAATTCTCGACCATAACCTTTTTTATCCTTCCTCGTCGGTTTTGCTGCGTTCCAAAAGTCTGTCACCGGCAAAAAAAACACACTCGCGTCCGTACACGCGATGACCCAGCCAAAGGTGCCGCCTGTCACGATGACGAGGACAGAGTCGCCCGTCAAATCCCGCCGGGACATCCGCGAGCCTTCGGTGACTTCGGATAATAGAATTAGGCGGGCAACACGTGAAGGGACAATACGACGAGGCGCGAAGGAACGTGAAAAGTGCCCTCTTTCACTCCATCTCGTGAAAACACCCGCAACAAATCCGTCCGTTGACGGTGGGTCGGCCCAAAAAAAAAAAAAGGGCGGCTAAGGAATGTGGTACACGAAGACGACGGCGGCGATGACGATGATGATGAGAGGGAGGATGATTTCACGGTCACTCGTCTGGGTGAAGGTTACGTACGCACCACGTCATCCGGCATACACACACACAACAGCCGGGAACACGCTGTCTGCGTCGCCACGTCCTATCTAGGAGCAGCGACTTTAATGCACCACCACCGTCGGAGTATTTTCCGCCCTGCGTTGGTGTGAGTGTGTATGTGTGTGTGTTGCGTATTTGTTGTTTGTTCTACCGTATCGTCCGCACCGTACCCCTCTTTCGCACCCAAAAGACGGCGGATTTTCGGCATACCGGATTTATTTTTCGGGCTTTACCCACCCCTGCCGCTCGCAGCGATGTCTGAGCGACCGCCACCACCGCCTTTCCACCGTCCGCGTCGCGTCATACCAGCAGCACCAGGCCGTTATCGGATATTACGGTACGCTCCGGCTGTTGTATTTTTTTTCTCTTCTCAATCTCACCGTCTGTCTGGTTCGCCCGCTGCCCAAGGGAGGAGAGCGAGCAGGAGGACCCGAAAATCCCGAAAGACGTAATTTAAATATTTACTCCACCGTCTGGTATGGCTGGCGCGCGCTTTTTCGGATTTTTTTTGCTGCGACCCCGAAGCGTATTATAAATATCGTGTTATTGATGAATATTTAATATTCGTTCAATCTCCGATTGGAGATGGTTGGTGATTTGAGTGTTTGTATACTTTTTTTCCCTTCGACGACGGTTTGGTTGCTTAGACGATGCTTAGAGAAGAGCAGACTACGAGGAGCAAAACACAAAAAAAGGGTAAAGCGAACCGAGCCGTGCCGTTTCGAGAATGCAATTGCATTTGGTGGCCACATGAACCGACGGAACGATGGCGTTAGAGCAGCTGACGTTGATTTCATATTTATGGCCTGGCTACGCTGTCGGACTAGTGGTGTTGATTGCAGAATTAGTCGGAGTGTGCTGTTTTGTGTTTTCTTGAATGTAGTTTGGGTACTTTTACGGTCGTACCGTAATTTCGTACGTACGATGGTTAGCTCGCAACAAAGGTTGAACTAATCATAGAACAATAATAAATAAATAATAAATAAAAGATAAAGATTGTGAAATGAAGCTATAAATTAAATGTACAAAATATAACAAAATAACAAGTACTAATCAATGTAAGCAGAATTATTAAACCACAAACAGCTTACCATCAATTCTCGAATCCAAACACACCTCCTAGTAAACCATCCTCCAGATTTCACGCTACGATGTCGCTCCAATAAGTCCCTCCAATTACACAAGACCATTTTCCCCTTGTTTCTAGCACGCACGGTAATGTGGAAGATTGGTAGTCGTGATTTGTTTTCTATTTTGTATCACTTATTAATGAACGCAATTTTGTTATTTATATCCATAGCACAATTTTCTCGGTATCGGTTTAATTTCGAAGCCGTTAATGTATTTTACCGTAAAGCGATACATATTGTGTCGGATTGTGAAACATGATCGCTGCATGCCGCATGCACCAAGCTGAGATTACGGTCAGTTTCACGATGATGGTGGATTGTTTTGTTCGCTTCTTGGAAGTACTATTTTTGAAAGCTGGGCACAGTTTTGATTGAAAACAGATTAAGCTAACGGTTGGCTTTAGGCAAAGCTCAAATATTAATTGTAAAAATAGTTGGAAAAAGCTTCTTACGGAAAAGATAATGAACAAATTAGACATTAATCAAATTAAACACTAAATATCTTACACTTCTACTGATCATGCAAACATTGTTTTCTCCTTAAAAAATGTTTCGCTTTATTTCAGTCGAGTGTTTCTCTACGTGCTCTGACTTGAACGTACGCTGCTTAATTTTTTTCTTCGTTTCAGAAGATCCAAAACAGTAGTTTATCTAAAGAAGTAGGCTCTGGCTCTTCACTTCTATCCTCGCATTTAACGAACTTGACGTCCTTCTTTGTACGTCCAAGCAAATAAATCCGTTTCAGGGCACTGCGTAAAACGATGCTGGCAGATTCAGCGTCCAAATTTCGCCAGTTTCATTCAATTTCGAAACAAAAGAAAACCATGCTTAGCATCCTGACGCATCAAATTAGCATAACCCCAAATTCGCACGCGAACGAACGCCCGGGTTTTTTTTTCATCAATCAATCCAATTTATTGCCACCACCTGTGAGGCGTTCGCGTGCGGAAAAAGGGGAAGAAAATGCGCACACTTCAACTAGAATGAGTAATGTTCCCGTACGCCGAAAATACGCGCTGCCACTGCCGCCAAACCGTGACCCGTTCGCAAGTGTCGTCCGTGCAGCGTCGGTGTCGGTGTAACGCTTGGATCGTCGTCTGTTGCATCGTTGCACCATTCATCACCCGGGCATCCACAGCGAACCGGCTTCCTTCCACTCCCCCACCGAGCTAATCCACCGTACCGTTTATGATATTAATTATTTCTGTTGTCCTCTGCACGATCGCTAGCTTTCGGGCGTGCATCGTTTTACGCGCCACGGCGTCGTGAGAGATGTTGACTGAAAACAGAACAGAAACACAGCAAAGGAGCAAAAGCAGCACCGAAAAAAAAAACAACTACAACAAGCGAACACGCTGTTGCACAAAAGTGCATCGACACGGACGAGGCGCCGCCAGTGTCCGGCCGGGTTGCCGTACACAATACGGCACGCGCCACCCTCCTGCGTCGATACAACGGATCACCCCTTTCCTTTCCTTCCTTCTCCCCCACCGCACCCACCCCACCCACATGTGATGCAAGCGCAGCAGCAATGCCCAGCAATGCCCATACCAGCGTAAACCCTTCGCATCGGTCCTGCCTTCTCCAGGTCCTGGCCTCCTTCGCCGAGGAGCAGATTTCGCGTTGGGTGGTGATGGTTTGCGATGGAGGAGGAAGTTTTATTTCTTCAATTTTCATTACGATACCTTCATGGTGGCTGGTACCGTGCGAGATGTTTTGCAGCGTATTATTAAGTGTCAACGTGCGCGTGCGGTGGAATGCAGTGTTTGCTTCGCACCGTAATGGCCCCTGACGAAAAGGTAAAGGCGGTGAGGGAGGACGGTGGGGAGATTGGCGCCTCTCCCGAAGGGATCGTTAAATTCTCGTACATATCCCGAGCGGAGGAACGGTAAAGTGGAGGAATGAAGTATGTCAGTGGGGTCATTTTTTATCGTACTTTATTACATGTCACGGTTGATGTTTTGTATCAATACTGTTAGTTTGATGCGAAATTAGATTTGATTTGGAAGCGAAAAGATTCTGAATCGCGCACGGGTTGTTTTAAAAGATTTTTTTTGTAAAATTAAGTTTTTAAAACATTTTTACCTTGGACAATCATTTATTCTCAAAATACTGTCCATCAATCGAAATATGGATAAAATCAGTTGATAAATTAATACACGTTTAAGAATGTTTAAAATTAATAGTTTGGCACAAAGCATAGTTGAATTGTTATAATGACTTTTTTAAGTCTTCTAAAATGTCACCCTTTTCATCTTTTATTATCTTGGCATCCCGTTTTGAGTGTAAATTTTAGTATGAATATTTTTTTTGACACTGAAGGCGATGCTCCCAATCAGCGCAAGGTTCACATCCCTGTGCAGGGAAACACCCGCTCATAATCTCGAGTGCTCCCTTCCACCCGAGCGCTACTTGACTGGTGATCGTGATTTCAGCACTTAGACACGCAACCAGAACCTACCCCAAGAATAAAATCGACCTGCTGCTGTCGTCACCAGCGTCGTGCAGCTGTCCTTCCCCCGGCACCAGCGGTGCTGTGAAATATTGCCCTAATTTCTACATTCTCACATATCACCACCATCATTAGTAGTTCGGTCCCTCTCCCCACCCGAGCCCGGAACGATGAAAAACCCGGAAAAACAGCGCAAGAGAGCAAGATGATGCGAAGCAGGCAAAACTAGTTCAGTGGGGAAAAACGATAACCGTCGCCTTAGTGAAGGTTTCTTTCGGCTGCGGGAAGGGTGGAATATGCAGCTTAAATCGCAGATTGCGTTCACCTTACCTCAACCGACCAGACGGGGCGAAACACACAAGATGGTACCGGAAATGAAAGACCCACCGTTGCACACAAAAACACCCACCCACCCCTCACTTACCGTCGCTCGCAATCGCAAACCCCAAAACCGGTGAACGATGTCGTTAACTTCCCTCCGGAGGCGGATCGACATCTTCTCCGGCTTCTATTCCACACAAACTTCTTACGGAGGAAGTAGAACAGAAAACGACAAAAAAAAACACCGCACAAACAAACGGAAACAAGGCGCCCGGTGCTGCCAACGACGAACCGTTTTCATTTGCGCGACAGGATTCACAGCAGGCGACACCGTTTATCCGTGACGGAGCGTCTTTCCGACTTCGGGCGAATGCTCAGCGCGAGTGATATTGGTAGTGCATTTGAGGCGGTGAGCACGTGCCGCACACACACTTCTTATTGCAATTTTGGAGAAGATGCAGTCCGCGCCCAGCACGCCCAGTAGGAAGATAGTTTTGTTTGTGTAAATCCATCGCCATCCATGTTCAACGAATCTGCATCCGGGCAAATCTCTGAGCTAGCGGGCGGAACGACGATGTCAACAGCGCTTTTACAACGACGTACACTGTTATTAATTTTACCACCACCGCTAGATTACTTTGGACCAAGTGCAGGGTATTTTTTAAAATGAAAACGGTGATGCCTTTTTGCTGTTAGAGAACATTTGAGCACTTGGAGTTTGTTTCTATCTTTGAGGCATTTTTTTATTCATTCGTTTTATTTATTTTTAATTCGTTTTAAAGTTCATTTATTTAATTTTTCTGTTTGCGTAAATATATCAGTATCAGTAACAAGTTTTTCCAGTATCAAGGTGCAATGTTATTAATTTGCAACATTTTATGTAACATTTTATTTTATGTACTTACTTGTTTAATATGTTTTCACATTTTTAAACATTTAAAAAAATGTATGTATACACCTATTCTGGACGATTCGACAATTCGTCCGATACGAGCGCTGTAGGGTTCATTTGGGCTTGCTTAGATTTGATCTCGTTGCACCTATTTATCACTGAGATATGTGATTAATTTGTAGTAACATTGGTAAATTATTTAGTTACTACGCTCAGTTTTATTGTTATGTTGTACATTTAATTGAATCGATGTTGTAAATCTGATTGTAACACAAATTATTTTTTTACTAAACACCCTTTCATCAAATTTAACGCTCCGCAAATTGTGTAACGTAGAACGCTGTCTGGCCGGATCAATGCAGCACGTAAAATTTTCCGACTAAACAAACCCCCAACCTCCCTCGTGTCTGATCGAGCTGCTTAAAATACCTTTTCAGCAGGAAATAATACCGCAAAGAAAAACAGAAACAACAACTAAACATCTGCCAAATACGCAGCCAAAAAAAATCACACAATCTCGCAACCCATATGAAGTGCTGTATTTTTCACGCGTTCGCAATAGCGTTCGGTCATTGGGTTACTAATTTTGACTCCTTTTTACGTTCAACCGCCGTCCCTGTTCCAGCTTACGGTCTCGTTTGCATCATCGCACACACACACCCTGGGTTGTTATGACTGGACCTAGTTTGGTGCTCATTCTTCACGTTGTTTTTACTCCTACTGGCGATGAACAGGATTGAAAAATCCACCAACACCAAGATTCGTGTCCGTCATCACTGCTGCCGAAACGATCAGAGCTTCAAGCAAAAAATAGAGACTGGGAACGACACAAGCGGTTTGTTCCTCTAGCACTGAGCTCGATCTCTATCGTGGATCGAGTTTAGTTTTCTTTCGCTCCCTTTCGTTTCGTGTAGTACTATGAAAGGTCTCTTTTTTGTGTGTTTCTCCACTGTCTGACTTTTCAGTTTTATCACTCGTGGAACGCCTACGCCACCGGAGGCAGACGTGAATCGCGTGTTTGTTCGCTTGTTATACGGTTATTGTTATGAGTGTGGATTTTTTTTCCTCTACCGTAGCGTCATCTCGTTGAAGTTCCTGAGGCTGTTTTTATTTACTTTATTTTTGGCAGCAGCAGCAGATGAGAATGGTATGGTGGTTTTATTTTTTTGACGATCGTGTTCGTGTCTTTGCTCTTCTGACCGATGTTCGTTGCTGTTTGCGTACGGCGCGGTTGTTCCTGCTGCTATTCCTCACTCGCCCTGCTGACGGTTACGACGTCTGTGAATGTTTATTTTTCATTTTTTTTTACAAACATGTCGATTGCATCGCGTAATGCTAGTCGGGGGCGGGTACGGTGTTGGGCACGGTGGCGGTACCAGCGTAGGAGGCACACGAGAACGCGCAGCGTGCATGGATGGATGCAGTTTCAAGGTCGCCACGGTTTTATCGCGAGGCTAAAATAGGCCCACTTTTTTCTGCGAATTGCGACGGCGCTGATGGTGATGATGATGATGATGATGGTGATGGTGATGTGATTCGCTGGATGAGTGAAGGGGTGCTATACGATTGTTTCACGACGGAGTGCTTTACCGACAGCTCGTTGGATAATATTCAGCGGGTGGGTATTCTGTGTACCGATGACCGCATAAGGTTCGATTTTATTCCTTTTTCTTCATCAAACGTCCAAGAATTAAGTGCTGCCGGTCGAACACTAGTATCAGAGAAGATTCATACGCACGGTTCGTTCCAACATTTCGATGACTTTTGCATACGTGTCGCGTCCGTGAGGGGCTAGCGGGAGGTGCATTCAATCGCCGTCCAAGGTGTGATGTGGACGAGCACATGCATAGCAGCGCAGCTGGAATAAAAAAAAACACGCGACAAACTAAAACTCGATTCGCTCACACAAACGACCGATAAAGATGTCTCCCGTCTGATCCGCAAGCAATATGCTCTGTGCGTGTGCGTGTATGTGTTTGTTGCCTTTCTGTGTCTCTTTTGCTCACGTTTGTTTGAATATTTATTTTCGGTCTGCGGCACAAAACGCCGCCAGCTAGCTGGAGTGAATGCCGATTAAAAAGGTGCCAGTAACAAGCGAAGGCAAAAAAAGTCCACCATCCGATGGATGGGAAGTTCGATACCGTTGGGTCGGTCACGATTGAATATAAAAAACTGTTCAACGATTTTTCTCGCCCTCTTCGGAATTTCTCACCATGCACGGAAAATGCCATCCGCCGGGGCGCAGACGTTTCAATTGACCCTTATCCGTTGGCTGCTTTCGCGCCAAAGTCCATCCGCGGAGTGACCTTGAAATATTTTCTCTACATCCCCATCATCGACCCGCTCCAGACCGTCACCGTGACGTGACATGGTTTACTGGCTAGGAGCGCCTGCATTTCGAGGTGGAGCAACGGGCGGTGCGGTGCTTATTTTATTTATTTGATGATTGAATTTGCATCGACGGAAGTTTGACGGTCGCGAAAGGATATTCGTCTACCGGTGGTGTTTCGCCATTTTACTTCCCTCGCTCTTTGGATTGAGTTTTTTGGGAGCTTTTTTTTTGGATTTTTGTTATACTTTTTTTCGTTGCACTTCGATAAAGTGAGATTGATATTTGTTTGCTTTTTTATTTGTTACCTACTGATGGTGCACTCAACACGCTGAGACGCTTATTAGCAGAATGAAGATTGTTTATTACACGCTTGACAAACGGTTGCATCATCGAAGACTTTGCAATTTGAGTTTCAAGTTTTTGTGCTCATCGATCTTTGCTCAGACGAGTTCGATCATCCTTTGCCTCATTGCAATTAATGTTTACCTATGTATCTTTAATTCGTTCTTTTTTTGTTATGAACTTAGAGGAATATTTCTATTTTTTTAACCGTTACAAGACAGGTATTCCATTATATATATTTTTTTATAAAGGTAACGAAATGTTCACCTTCGTAGTTAATTTTCTAAGACAAAAGAGTTTTTTCATGGATGGAACTAATAAAAAAAACGATTATAAAATGGAATGTGTGACTAATGGAATGACCAGAACACCAATCTGCCTTTTGGAAAACTAATTGATGATTTTTGTTTAATTTTACTAGGCTTTTCGAAACATGACATGTAAATTTATTACCAATCATTGATCCAAACAGTTTTGCTCACAAATAGCAAACCATCTATCAACATCCACTTACCGCAGCTCATTCCCAAACCGAAAACGGTACACTTTCAATCGGTAATTAAAACCCAACGCCGTATCGCATGATTGCGAAGTGTTCGTTATTTTTTGTCGCACTTTTCTTCCCCTACGCCACAATTATCCAATTACTAAACGATTGATTTTAGCAGCCAGTTAAACGATCGCACATCGCCGGCTACACCTGCTTTCCACATCACCACCCTGCACGCCGGTGGGAGATAATAGCTGCCGATTTATTCGTATTAACCGCATGCCCAAGTTGAGTAATTACGATCAATTAATCTTTTTCCCATCGAGACTAATTTGCCTGGTTGAAAAAGATACCCCGCCTGCGATCGACATTTCATGACGCAGTCAGCCCGTCGACGACGACGACGACGACGACGACCAGTTTTGTCGCCAAGTGCTGCGCACATACACACATGTAGGTGCACGAAAGCGATCCGGAGCCGGGTGGAATCCAAAACCGATCAGTGCCGAATGCCGCTCCGGAGTACATGTGTTATGTAATTACTTTGCAGAATGTGCTACTCTATCAATTATCGGCTGGAATGTGTGTGTGTTTTTGTGCGTGTGCGTGGTGTTTGTGCTGTCTGTTTCTGCGGCTGCCCAGGCAAGGGAAAACAACCGGCTGAAAATGTACATGCCTTGTGAGTTGCCACCCGTTCGTTCCCGGTTTACGGTGGACACCTCGGTGGTAGTAACAATTATTCACTCGATTTGCAAACCTCCCCTCCCTCACTCGATCACTCGATCTACTTTAACGACAACGGCTGTTTATTTTGCGCCGTCGATTAACGCACGATTAGATCACCATTCCAACTGCAGCGGTGGCCAACTATGTAAATTACTTCTCGCCGTTAGCAACCGAGTCAAGAGATCAATGTTTGCGTGCTGGTGAAAAACAATTGCTGATGAAAAACCACGTGCATGGAGAAACTGCTGCCAATAATTTGTCCACAGATTTGCAACAATGTCCATCGAATGGTAAACGATCGCTGAGCAGCGGTGGCGACTAATTAAAATAAGAAAACGACACGTGCCCGTCGCATGCTCCGTTCAATGAACGCAAGCCGTCTGCGCCTTATTTGACTTTGACGCATTCCACCTGCGCAGCTCGACTAGGGCTCCCTAATCATTATCGCAACGTTCCTGCCCTGCCCGCCCAGGCAAGGATCCAAAAAAACACCCGCTAAGGAAGTCGTTAATCACATCTGATAACCATCGCTTGCCTCTTTGCTGGACGTGTGATCAACGCTATATGACAGCAGCGGAAGCCAATGGCGATGCTGGGACGTTAATGGGCCGAGCCTTAAAATATGACAACCAAATATCATAAAGAAGCGTCCGCTAACGACGACAACACACGTCCCTTACCGTTTCCCCCCCGAAGCTTCTCGGGCGTCTAATGGGAGGTTTTTTTAAAAGACGAAAAGCCCGAAAAAGGCGTCATTAAACAGGAACACGACTGCGTCTGGGGACGCGATCGCTGTGCTGCTACTGGTTTTGTGCAATGGACAAATGGGTTGACTGCGTTGATGGTGTGACTTCGGTGGAACTGCTGCTTGTTGCCAATTTGCAGCGTTTTGTTGCCTGTCTGCGTTTCGGGTACGTTTTGGTGCAAACTTCTAGTTGTTATTGTTATTTTTACCGTCTTTAAAAACAAGTTTTTAATGTTTTGTTTGTAGATTTTTCAATACTTCTGCTTAATTTAAATGTACTTCAACTATTAAAATTTATTTAAATTTTACTACTTTAATAGTCAAAAAGATTCATAAACTAGTTTTGTTCGATAAGTATGTTAGTTTCAATTAATTGAATGAAGATTACATTAATCTTGGTCCATGTCCTTCGCTTTTTACGTTTATATTTATATCAAAAACGAATCACTTTTACCTAACTAAACAACTGTTGCGCAACAGCCAGTTCGAATCTCCGTCTGCTTTGTAGAACATAAAAATTAGTCTCCCATATTGATCGTGTTCCAATCACGGTGAACCATTTGCTCACTCTGGTAACTGGCTAATGAACACGTGATTCTTCCTTCGACCGAAAAATGGTTCGTTAAACGTGCTGCAATGCTGCTGCTAGCATCCGTTGAAAAGACAAAAGCACCATCCCACAGCACGTTACGGTTGCCAGCAAGCCACCTGTTGCTATCGTAGTAATACGGGTGAAGTAAATTTACTACGAAAACCGATTCCAGTGAGGAAACCAGGGAGGGAGCGTCGGTGTGCATGTTTGTAAATCAATCGTTGCCCAGTCAATAGACTAACGAACACGAACGATATGTGTGCCAACCAGCCATGCGGGTGCACACGGGGCGGCTGAACCTGGGAGGGGTTGGAATGGAAGAGTCAACCATTGGTTTACTTCCCCCAGCATCCACGTAGTAATCCGAAACCGTACCCGGGGTATCGATTTTTCCCGGTCCCATCGTCCTACCGTGCCCGGAGCGACGTAGACACGTGGAAAACCCTTCGAACGAGTGAAAGTTCTCGCGTCTTGAAGCGTGTGCGAAACTCAATTTACGCGCTCGTTTCAAATCGCGTTCGTTCAACTTTTACGATCTACGGTTCTATGCTGCAACCGAGCTCGATTCTACAGCAGCAGCCATCGATGCTACTGCTACCGCTGGAGGTTTGCCCTCATACTCCCGTCCCGTATCCCGCGTGATTGCATTACGCGAGGTCATTTGCATCGGCATCGAGGAGATTGGAAATGCATCTGTTCAGGTGAATTTGCATTCAGGATGGATTGACGCGCCCTGGCAGTGGTGCAGCATGCTGGGAACGGATCCATTTGAGAGAGAACAATTTTGTAACCGATGGAGCACTATGGGAAAAAGGTTGAACAAAGCCAAAATATATTGAAAATATTGAAAAATGAAAATAACATTAAAAAAGTGTAACACACAAAATTATTCGTATTTCTTAAAATTTTAATTTCAAGAGCATTTTTTCGAGTCGTACTTTGAATCAAAAGTAAAAAAAAGCCAACAACTTAAGAAACAATGTTATAAACTATCACGCGTTAAAATTAAATAAAACATATTTAGGTATAACACAGTCGCTTTTTCGTCATAATTTCACAAATATGAAAAAACACAAATAAAATCTTATAATTCGAATAAAACGACCGATAAAAATATACTTTGAAATTACTCGACGCTTACCAACGAATAAAAATAGACAATCTTTCATGTTTGATTGCACTCCATCAGATGACTGGATTCTCATATCGGCTGCCAGTGCATTAGTCCACCGTCCCTGTGTGACATAAATCCATCCCCACACGCGTTCCGTTCCGCAAGTGAACAGCTGACGGAGCGAACCACCAACGATACCACGGCCACGGCCGTCGATTGCAATCGACTCAGAATCAGCCGGTGATTGAAACCGAAATCGGGTACAGTATGTACCATTAGTCAATTTCGCTGGGAAAAAGGGGTAAGGATGCCGCAAGATGGAACCGTGCTCCTGCTAATGCAATATTGTGTAAGCTTTCAATCCAAATTCTAGCCGTACCCTGCTCGCATCGCCTGGCACCAAGCATATATTTTCGATTTATACTGAGTGTCCCGAGTGTGTGTAAGGGACTGTATGTGTGTGGGTGTGTGTGACAGTTTGGTTAAAATCGGATTTAAATCCATCCAACCGTGCGTTGATGCTGGTGGGTTGTGGTAGACGCCATTGTGAAATGGGAGCCGGGATGGGATGCTGTGTATTTGCTAATGGACAATTGAAAGGTAATACTTACGCTTGATGAATAAATTATTGGGTGTTGAAGTGATCGGTTTATGGCTGAGAATAAAGGGAAAATGAGATGGGGAAATGGATTCGGTTCTTTAGCAGATCAAATTTTTAAAACTACTCATAAAATGGACTAAAACTAAATTAAAGGAAATTTAAAGTCTTATAGTTTTATTTGTTTTTGTATATTTTAATTTTAAATCTGGTAAAGAATAAACCAAACCTCCTGTATTTAAATCCTTCTTGTTCGAAAAAATAAGTATAAAATAATAAGCAAGGTTTTAAATTACGCATCACGCTGCATGCCTTTCGCTTGCCCTTAAATCTTTAGCCACCGCGTAACGCCGTTTTGCTAGTTGTCTTTTGTGCGGCAACCACTCGGCTCGAGCATGGGGTGCCTTTCTATGGGAGCTCCCGTACAGCGTCCAGCACAATGCGCACTTATTGCTGCACAATTGCTGGCACTATTTTACAACCACCGTTACCACCGGGTGGCTTCATCAACCATCCCAGCAAGCCAGTTAGCCAGCCAGCCAGCCAGCGAAGCGAACCACCGCTTACTAGCGCCACAGAAATGCACTTTCAATCTGCACTCGGTGCACTCTTGCTCTTACCGCTCCAAGTTTCTTCTTCGGCACACTTTCCTCTACCCTCGTTTGCGCAACGGATCGTGTCCCTCCGCGGGAGACAATTTAGTGTTGCATTGCGCCGTACGAGTTGCAGTACTTGCGGATTGCAGAAACAGAAATTGTGTTTCCGATCGTCGCCAACGGAATGTTGCGCCTTGCCGACCGATCGACTTGATTATTATTGAGTTGTACTTTTTCAATTATGATGTCTATAATGTCCAACAAAAAAAAGGATAGTAACAGACAACTCTCGGTCGTTTTTCCCTCCTCCGCATGACAATGCGTGCCTCCTTCCCGCTGCCCCCTGACAACGATGACGATCATCAAGCGGCGGTCCCCGATGATAATGATTATGTTGTTGATGTTGATTACACTGATTGGATGTTGTGTGGAGCGCCTTCCTGTCTTCCTTTCGCTCCTATCACCCTTTCTCTCTCCCTCTTTTCCATGATTGCAGCCGGCTTGCGGTTTGTGCTGGGGCAGGGAATGCCAAAGGGCTCGGGCTATCAGTTTACATCATTGTCGGGCAATTGGTGGAACTTAATTAAAACCAATTCCTCGCGGGCCTTCGCGGCGCACGAGGTGGAAAGCGATACAATTCCGCAGCGTTCGCACCTCCCGTACCGGTCCGGTCCCGGTACCGGCGGGTTCTAGCCGGTCATCGCGCCGGGGTCGAGTGGAATTAGTGCAATTTAAGATTTATTTTTCCTAGCCCGCCCGGACTTTCCCCTTCCCGGTTCGTGGCGTTGCGAATTAGTGTGGTGAGATCAGATAAATTGTTTTGCCAAAGCATTCCTAAAAGGGAATTTACTTTTCTTTTTGTGCAATTTCAGATTGTAGCAAAAAAGAAAAGGAATTTTTTGTTTCCTGTCCGCAAAAGGAAATAATTAGGGACAAATAACACATTGTTCAGTAATAAAGTAAATTATCCATCAAACTACCATAAAGAAATGAAATCCACCCTTGACCATTCGTTCGACCGGCAAAACTAGCGTGGTCGATAATGTTGCGTTTTACAATGGTTTTGCATCGAAATTGCCATCCATGGAACCTCAAGGCGATCGTATGTGCCGTGCCGAATCGAATCGAAATGCGCACTTTTGCACGATTGTCCAACGAGACACGATCACGTTTATGATCCATAAACCTTCATGTTTACGCTCCCGCGGGCAGTTTTGCGGCCCACACTCAGGTGGCATTACAATAAACTCGCACAAGAGGAGGGTTATTTCATTGTTTTTTTGTGCTTTATTGGTAAATTCTAATTCCACCCGAAAGATTTATGAAGATGAATTTCGCGGTGCGTTGTTTCCTGCTGCCCAGGAGCAACAAAGAATCGTATCTATTGGGACATAAATCTTTTCTTTCTCAAACTCTTCCCGCAAACCATCAAAGCGGCGCCTATTCCACCGAAACCCGCGATACGATCTGCCGCGATTGTTCGGGACAAATTGACCGTCCCTTCCAATTAACGGCCGCCGCAGGGCAGTGCAAAACTGCACCGGGCGCGCAAAAGTGCAATTTGTCGGTGCGTCTCGCGGCTCCGCCTTCTCTGATTGGTCAATTGACCGGAGCGACCATTTTCACGTGCCACACCGCACTGTCCCTTGCGGAACATGCAGAAATAAAGCCAAACAAATAACAAAAAAAAAACAAACAAAAACATTTTTTTGATTCGATGGGATTTGTTATGGGTTTGTTTGCCTGCTTTACAAATACGACCATCTTGAACGGCACGACATCGTTTGCCTGTAAAACGATTAGGTAGCATAAACATCGCACTTTACGGCTTTTGCGTGGAAGGCGAGGAAGTGGGGCGGCCACAAAGCCCGCCGTATGATCGCGCGTCCGGCATTTCCAGCTAATTTATGACGAAGCGACCGTCGACGCGAATGGCTGTGATGATGAATTTAAATTTCATTTTAATGAATTTTTGTCCACCGAAGGAAAACGATGGGAGCTCGAAAAAAAATAAACTTCTACAAAAACATCCACCAATAACCAATCGAAAACGAGCACAAACGAAAAGTGCAACGAAATGGGGTACCTCAAACGGATACCCAAACATTTGGGAAGCCTCCACACAGGCTGGCCACGATCATCGCTCATCGCCGATCGCTCAAACACCCTCGGTGCTTTCGGTGGGTATTTTCGATTCGATCGCACACCCGGCTTCTGCAACGACCGAACCCCCATCTGGAGGGCGAAAGCGAAATATTGCGGATTTGCGTACCGGCAAGTAAAACGTGACACGAATCCGGCAGCAGAAAAGATTGATGCATTTCGGCGGGGTACGCTTCATAAGCGTCGCGACGGCGATCGACTCGAATGAATCATTATAACGCAGTTGTCTTCCTGCATGCATGCGTGTAAGATTAAATTGAACAGACAGAGGGAATGGTAGGGAGAATACATTTAGATAGGTGACTTATGGGCTTCTCCACTTGTATTACGCGTGTTGATTTTTTTACTGGGACTGAAGAGGAGAATACATTTAGGGAAAGACACATTGATGGGTAATTTTATTATTTTTATTCGTTACTGCATTGTAGAATATCGAAATTGTTGTAAATTTTATAAAAGATTATATCTACCTAAGATAATTGTCAAGCGTCTCCATGTTTTTCTTCCAACGGTCTTCTTTAGAGACTAAAGCAATCTAAAACAAGACCTCAAACTAGTCACGAGTGCATTTACATCATAACCGTCTGGTGTTGCCTAACGCACGCTCGCAGTGAAGCAGTTTTCCCGAACGTCTGCAAAGTTTTGGCACACAACCGCCGGCTTCTAATTGAAATGCTTCATTCCAGGGGGATCCCCAATGCTACTGCGAGCTGCCAAAGTGGGCATCTCGTTATGAAATCTATCACAACGAGCCTATCCGAGCCACAAATCATGTTCAAGGCAAAAGTATCCCGCTCAAAAAAACACGCACATGTGAATCTTTACAAATGCTCCTGAATGGAGCAAACATGATAGCGTGTCGTAAAAGTTTAAACTAAAGTTTTAGAACGCCTTCAAGGAATCCATTTTTTGCGTTTTTTTTTACAATGTTGATGCCGTTTCACGAGCCAACCTGCTGTATTTCGTCCGGATCGAACTTTTTTATGGAGAAGCAAGTTTTTAATTTTGTCATGTATTAGAGTTATTGACTGAATAGCTTTTCGCTTCCCAGGCTTCCCAATTTGAGACCCATTTTTTAACATTTCTTTGTGGTCATACGTCCATGAAATTGCTATATGTTTTACCAATCATCACTCTACTGTTGTGATTCAGAGAATTCACTCATCATCTCACTCGAGGTTGTCTTTTCGACTCACTTGAAAAGTAAAAAGTTTTTTTTTAATATTTTTTCACGATGCAAAACAGCAGCTTCATCGATTGTGACGCACTTACGCTGCGAATAGAGCACGTTTCTCGCTCTCGGATGCGATGGATTCTGTACGATTCGATGCCTGAAAGACTGGCAAGACATACTCCGAAATGCTTAAATATAGATCATACTGGGAACGCATTAAGGCTCGCACATTAGCACGCATTAGTTATGAAAATATCTGCCAATCGTAGCCACGCAATCGCCAGATTCTGTAAGATAGATAGAATGTTTTTCTTTCTGATTTTCATTTACGATTAGCTATAACGAAACAAACATTAGACAATATGTTGGCAATATATTTGAACACCTTTTCCTAATGCTCGAGCTATTTGATCGACCTTCTACCAAGCGCAAGCGCTTATTATCGATTATCGTCTCGCGCAATCGCCTTGTATCTTAAAACCACATTGAAAACATTCGAGTCATGTATTGAATGAGACTTGACCAAAACGAATGTTAAACTATTCCAAGCAGCAAACGAGGCGCGTAATGAGAAACATTTAACATGCCCCCTTTTGCGTGTGCCGACAAAGCACAAATATGCATCGGAACATAAATATAAAACTCGTTTTTAATAGATCCATTCCATCTATTAATTTATCGCTCGAAACCTACGTACCCGCTGGCAACAACAATAATGACGCGGACCCCGAATTGATCGCTGGCTCCCTACTAATGGAGACAACTTTAATGAACTAATTAATACGGCAACGCAACCGGCATTCGTAGCATACCGGTGCTCATAGCGGCGCAATGTTGTGCATTCCAAACAGTCGTAAAATTGTCATACATACAACCGGGCCCATTCGATGGCAATACAAAGTATAAAGCGCGGTCTAGTTTGCATTTTTTTACTACTTTTTTTTCTTAAGATTTTTTTTTTATTTTTCATTGCCTACTTCCGTCGGTACTTTTGCACCATCTATACCAGCTCAAATCATTTTTTTTTTTTTTGCGCAACCGAATCTATTTTGATTTTCCTCCCGCTGCGGAGTCACCATGTTGAAAAATGAAGCGCGGGAATCGAGGCACGCCACTGTCACGGGGGTGAAGCTGTCAAATACATCAAACGATCGACCATCATTAGTTTACTGTTAATTGACATCGTTCCGAGAGGGATACAGCTGCATTTTTCAAACAATTAACCTTGACGGACCGTGCGCCTCCATCGGGTGCCGCAGCACGATGGGCCACGGACGGACATTTGGTTCACAAGCGAGAGTCGCTACTTTTTGCCTATATATTTTTTACCTTCCTATGTAGCTGTATCCAGAGCGAATTAAAAACAAGAGCGAAGCTTCTCTTGAAAAGTAGTATCCGTCAATCAAATAAGACTGCTAGTGTACGGAAAATGGTTTAAATATTTATATAAGTATTCAAAATTGAAACAAAGATTTCCGATGTGTCGTCGAAATGTTAGGCTCTAAAGCCACATGACATTTTTTTGCAATCTCCTACCACTCTACTTGGATCGTAATCTAAACAAGTATCGACGTCAACACGAGCCATTTGAATGGGTCAAGTTTTTGTTCTCACGATCGTTCAAACGATGCGCGCTGTGCTTGCGAATCACGAATAAGATGAGATTTTTCCTCGTTGCGATCTAAAAAACTCCGCTCGTTATTAAACAAGTCGGGCGATAGAGAAAATGTATAATGAAGGGATACAAATGGGAACAATCGCGAGATGCACGCACCGAGCGTCAATTTCCATCGCGCAGATCTGATCCTAGTGAAAGGGGCTAGCTTTCCTTACGCGCACCTCTTCCCATTCAAAGATCTCGTTTCGTGACCTAACCGCACAATGGCCACCCCGTAAAAGGCAACGAAACGGAGGAAAGCTATATTATCATTAAAATACTCTCACAGCGAAACCTTTATCACCGGGTGCGATCGAGCTTTCCTCTTACACTCTTTTTCTCGCCGTCTCTCGACTCGCCCGTGCGCGATGTTGCAAGATTAATGGGCCATTGTGCGGCTCAATGCTGTATTTGCCGCAACACTGCAACAAAGGTAAATGGAAAAAAACAACATCGATTCGAACGATTGACGTGCATGCCTTGATCAAACAAGACATTTCAAATCTCCTGTATATGCACGATAATTGGCGCTCGATCAGAACCGATGCCCACTGATGCCCGCGGAAGGGCGCCCCAATCGTGGACGGTTTTATGATCGCCTTAATGATGCCTTCGGCGCGGGATGATGAATGCAATTGAATGGTTCCGATGGTGTTTCGTTTGATTTTTCATTGCTTGTGTTCATTTTTTTATTTTTTGTTTGCTCGCTTCTATCTCATTTTTCATTCCCGGCACGGTGACGGTGACGTATCTATGCCCTGGAATGGAGGGAACGAGGCAGAGAAGCTTTACAGCAAATGAGCGATAGCCATCGGGTGAAAAACGAGTGCACGTGCACGGAATATGCGAGCGGCATGAACGAAAACAACGCATTTGGCTGCAGCGCACGCAGTGCTTCGTGCGATGGAAATGTAGGCTTTTTGCTGGCTGCAAAACTATTTCATCCTTTGGCGGCATACATCCTTGGAATGAGAAAACTTCACTGAGCTTTCAATTATTCAACGATGTGTGCTTAATTTATTGTCATTTAAGGGGAAGCCGTTTTCCTTGGGACATTTCGCTTCAGGAGTGAGAAATAGTTTTTCTGTATTTATTTTAAAATGGGCACATATTTTATTATTGCTTTACGATCAAAAGCAACAGAAAGGGCTTATGGATCTACAAATGAAAATGAAAGTGATCTCAAAATTATCGTGGAAATGTACGTTTTGAAATCAAATACCAACTTCAATATCAATTTCATATAATCGACGTTCGAAGCTAACTATCATCTGATTCTCCCGGTATTATCTGATTTTTATAAGTTTCAAATTCAAAATCAGAATCAAGTACAAAATTTGGTTCAAGTATCGATATTATATAATTAACATCATGATTTTACGAGTATTTTAATAAAAAAGTGAAAAATGACGCATTTTTCATATATTTCCAATCACATTAACTATCTGAGTATTAAAAAAGGGTAAACCGATAGCAAAGGGAAAACTTTTGATCTGACCCAGACTGAGAAACCACATATATCAAAACGGATATCTATTTGCTGTTCAAAATTCAAGCCGGCAGCTCAAAAGCACCGTCGGTGCGGGGCGCCAACATATACGGTACCGTTGTGCAATCATCACCTCGTGGTGATGCTTCGGTTTCAATCAAAGAGACCGCAGCCTCGGCCCAGGGCGGCACATCGCACATCGCGTCGCCCAGATGCACAACACGTGCGATGTGCGCTGCAACTCGACCGATGCTGCGACCGACAAAATGGTTCACACGACGTCGGTGGTCGTCCCATCGGGGAGGAAAGCACACGTTCGGTCCCAAGTCATTGCACAGGCAGGGCACGATCCGGACCAGCGGCCGGGTCGCCGTCGATCCTAGTCGGCTAATTGATCTCGGCATCTATTATATTGAATTTATGATTTGCACTATTTTCAATCAACCGTCCGACCCAAGCGAGCGTATCGCGTTACCGCGTGTGAACCGTCGTGGGAGCATCGCGTGTTGCATCGAACGGGCGTTTCGACCTGTTGCACCTTTCTTCTCTGTGTTCCGATCCTTGACCAACCAAGCAACCCCTCGGAGCACGGTCCGTTTATTGATTTAGCGTTTGTTTTTACTGGCTGATGCTGCTACCGCTGTTTTCACTCACTAAGCACACCTCTCTCTTTCTCTCTCTTTCCTTTCGTTTGCCTCCCCACGCAGCCGGAACCTGCTGGCTGCGACGGTTCGAGTCGTCGGGAAAGTGCAGTCAGCTGTTTGCCCGAAATGTAACGCGTGAGAGCTGCTGCGGGGCTGGATCCAGCGGTGGGAAGGGCTTCAGCGAGCGGGACATTCCCGATGTCGGTCTGTTCTTTCTCAACGCGTTCAACGACGGGATGGAATGCACGTCGTGCTTAGGTAAGTACTTACTGCTCCATTTATTAAGTTCTGAGTGCCGCAAGGCATTTTTATCGAATTTAGCGTGCATATGAGTGTAAAGATCACCATATGACATATAAAAAATTGAAATGCTGCTATTCTTATATCAAGCATACGTATATTTATTTAAATTATTATCTAGTTCATATCTTTTAAATTAAACAACAACATATTTTTGTAAATTTACACTCAGTGAGCGTTATTACGTACAGTATTAATATTGTTTTCGGTTTGAAAAAAATATTCGAGGTAATTTAATAAAAAAATGTGAAAAATTCAACCTTAAATGAAAAAATATTAATAAATGAAAAAACGAAACTAAATGAACAACCCACCTAGTCTTAAATATAAAATTAGTAGCCAACAATATTTATCAAGAAAATAACAACACATTTAATAACAATATACAAAAATTTTCGTATAAATAAAAAAACAATATCATACAAGTTTATAGTGAATAAAACAAGATTACGAGTGAGACAGTCATTCACAACAGGTATTAGACATCAGTGGCTGATAGCTTAAATTCCGCTTTTAATAATTGCCTAATCAATTCGTTGCTCTTTTTAGCATTCAGTTTGTGACTTTAGCAACTAAAGACTATTTTTAACATTTCAAATAAAGTCCATTCTATTTCCTCATGCCACACTGTTATGTTTCTTCCCCACAGATACCTGCGATCGGACAAAGTGCGGTCCGAACAAACGCTGCGTGATGCGCCGCAATCGGCCCAAATGTATCTGCGCCCCGACATGCAGCGGTGGTGGCGGAAACAGACGCCGACCACAGACACCGAGACGCAACAATCGGCTGCAGAGCACCGTCCATCAGCAGAAGCAGGAACAGGAACAGGAGCAAGACCTGCACCAGCAGCCCCGCTTTCACCAGCAAAACATAAAGGTGATCAACCTGAGTGAAAGCCAACGAAACCGCCGACAGTATTTCGCCGACGCCGGACGGCAACCGAGGCCGCGGCAGCTCCGGTACACCGGCCCGGAGACGGACGGCAGGAGTGTAAAAAAGTCTAGCCTAAATGAGAACCGCACCCCACCCGGCGGTAGCCAAAGAGCGAGCGCTAAGGATAGGAAGCATAATTTATTGGAATCTGTGACATTAGTGAGTAGTAAGCGTGATGGAGGCAGTAGCAGTAGTAGCAGTAGTAGTATTAGTAGCACCAGCACGTCCAAAGCCGGTACCAATCAGATGTCCCAGCCGGTCGCAGCACGCACCAACTGCACTGCGGTCGGTTTCGGAGCTCGGGCGCCACCTGGCTGCAACTCATCCGGCCGCGATTGGACCGGCGGCGAGCGGATCGTCCTGCAGCAGAACGGCTTAGCTTTAACGTATCCCACCGGCGGTAAGGGCGGCGCGAAGGGAAAAGCTACCGGTACGTCCGCCACCGCAAAACCAACCCGCCGTCACCACCGTAAGGACGGTGGAGCACCACCGGTGCGTGGCAATCGCACGGCGCACGAACAATCCCACCGAAAGCCGCCGACCGCGGCACCGTTCGTCGCGTTCGGGAAGCCAAAGTTGCTGCGCGTCCCGGGGGTCGGTCGCCGGCATAATGGGACGGCAGTGCGGATACCACGCCGCGAGCCGAACTACCTGGACGATGCGTTCTTCATCGAGCAGTATCACCAACAGCGCAAAGGCCGAAAGTATCAGGGGCGCCTGCCGCTGGAGGATGTCTGGGGCAATGAAATTATGGTAAGATTTTTATTATTACTTTCATTTTTTGTCCTCAAAGCGAACTGGTGTGTTAATACCGTAGCTAAGGTGTAATTTTTTAAATCACGTTTTGCAAATTGCGGTGTATTCTTACAATGTGCATCGGTTAAGTGATCTTAAATGATGAATTTTTTCACTTGAACCTGTATTAAAAAAACTTAAGACAACCAGAATTTGAAAAATAAAATTTTTCAAATACTATGGAAGAAATGAGATAAAAATAAAATTACCGTTAATAGTTTCACTCGAACAAACACGACAATTTTATACAAAAAAGAACAAAAAAATCTTCTTCACTAAAATAAGTCTATTAAAAACGTTATACGTTTGAGAGAGATTAAAAAAAATTGGAATTGGAAAATTGGTAGTTGTGGAAATCGCTTCGAATGCGTCAGCGAAGTTCGATGTAAAACAAAAATAAATCATCTTCAAAACATTCCTTCTCGTTCCACATTTAATATTGACTAGTCGTTAAAAGTTTGTAATTTTAAACCAAATTTTATTTCTTTCCATAAATTTTGAACTATAACATAACAAACTACTCACATCCCCATTTTCATTTCAATGTCAGCATCAAACTAATTTCTACAAACCCGTCTGCGGCACGGACGGCCGAACGTACAAAACCGAGTGCCAACTAAAGAAACGGGCCTGCCGACAAGAAATCACGTCCCTGCTGGTTGCCTACAAAGGACACTGTCAAAGTAAGTAGCCGGCCCAGAGAGCTCAGCTCGTTAGCACCCACCGTCCTGATGGGTGTAGGCCATGTATTACAAGTTTATAAACGCAGCAACGGAATGAGAAGCACGTCTAGGTTTGAAAAATAAAGCATCTAGCGCATTTTGAACGCTCGCCAGCATGTGCCGGGCGGGCAGATCACACTCGTCTCGAAATTGCCCGTCAATGGCATTAAGGCGTGCAAATGAACATTAAGACATTATCTGCGGCATTCCAAGCATGTCATTGATCTCTTCATGCGCTCAAAATTTGTGATCACGCAGATCATATTTTTAGTATACTTTAGTGGGCAACTCGTTCGAATATGACAGCAAAACAGGGCAATGAAAAAAACTGAATCGTCCCGTAACGAGAACACATGGTAAATTTCGCTATAAAGCCTAGAGGAAACCTAATACATCCTAGGCTAATTAAAGCAACTCCTCCGCAGGCGCGCTAGGAGTGGATCACTAGAAAGGGAGTAGTAAAAATGATTTCCTGCACCTGCCCCTCGCAAGCGGCAACCTGTCAGCGTCAATAACCAGACCCTCTGCTCAAACATCAAACAACCCCGAACCATCCGTCCACTCAGGCTTTGATGACAGAAACGCTTCACCACTTCGGCCGACACTAGCCCGGAAGACGAGTGCAACACCGTCACGGGGCCGCAACGCTGGCGGTCGTAAATTTTACTCTGATTTATTTTCATCCCATCGCGCGATTAACCGGGCGCGGGTAACTTTTCAACGACGCCCCACAAGACTGTGCGCTCGATTTCGTTTATTTGGTCACGGAATGGAAATTGACCATCTCGCATCGTGGTTCGGTTCGGAAAAGATTATTGTTCTTTTCTGCCTGGATAATCATCCTGTGCCTGGATCTGGGCTGCATCAGCCTGCCGGTTGAAGTATTTATGCGATACCGGTGCCTCTGATCCATCGCCACTCAACTGCCGATCGTCCACGGGGCAATGTAATTACAGTGCCGTGTGCAGGTTTTAATGATTTCAAAATGATCATCGCAATCGTTGGTGTGTTTGCCTTATCCCTCCCGTTGGGTGCATTATTTGCAACGATCGTTGCCTACCGAGCATCATCACAACCGCAGTTAGGCGCGTGATTATCGTTAGCAGAAGTTGTTAGCATACGGTACAAAAAACCAGTAGTGCAAACCGATGGAGGCAGATGCGTGTGGAAAGTGTAAACTACATTCGCTTCATTGCTTGATTGACATTTATAGATGCATCAGGAAATGCGAAAGAAAAGTGGTAAAAACACACACTTAAAAGCAGATAAAGCACTCTTTCGAAACGAATAACAAACTTGCTGCTCATAATTGTCGGGCTTATAAGTGGTCTACATTCACCAAACTCCCTTGGCGTATGTTGAAGCGGTAAAGAGAAGAGAGAGAAAAAACAAACCTTATTTTGCATAGATCAAGTTTTAGATAACGCTCGTACCCTTAACCCGTGGATCATATTTCTTTCCTTTTGCGCATTTGCTGTTTTATGCACCGCACGCATTCCACTGTGGGCTATGTGGAAATGTCAAAACGATGCAGAAAATTAAAAAAAAAACATCATTTACAACAATAGTTTTAAGCTTGTTTTTACCGAAAAAAAGAGAATTGAAAGGCTCAATTCACTTATATCGATTTTTCACGGGTTTTCAAGAACAATTTTGTACTTGAAAAGCTATTGGAATGTAAACAAATTCTTAGACAAAAATCGATGAGTGAAAAATTAAGCAAAAATATATTAGACGACTTTCACATTTGATCAGATAGAAGTAAGTTTGAATTAGTGTAGCGTAAATAAAATGCAGACACACGAATTTGAAATAATCTCAACTTAACATTCATGAATCTAGTGAGTTATACGAAGCGCATATAGTTTGTAAAACTTGAAGCAATAAGTTCTTTCAAAACTGCTTGTAAATCACAGGTTAACGAGAGAAAATTCTTCGTATGAATGTAGGAAGAAAAAAAAAAAGGAAATGTACTAAGTAAATGTATCATACAAGAAAAGGCTCATGAATGTAAATTTCTGCAAAAACAAATACCAAAATCGCTCGTTTTATTTTATTTTATAGTCAACTTAGCAACGTTCCAAGCATTTCTAGTACATTATCACGGTGCACTTAAATTACAGTAAGTGAAGAAGCTGAATTTTATCCTTGCACCTACACGGCGGCTTCCCACTATGCGCTCGCCACAAAACACACTTCCAAAAACCAACCAATAAACGATCATTTAATGCCACTGACATCTCCTTTCACAAATGGATTTCCAGTCGGCCGAAGTGATCCAACTCATTGCCATCCACCCCATTTCCGATGACGTACGACCGCCCGCCGTGTGCAGTTAGCCGCGTGGCCTCGGGCGACCGTGCGTGCGTGTGCTCGCGATTTGAGGGTTTCAGTTTCTTCGTTTGTTTATCTTTTTCATTTTGTCGCCGTACATTTGCATCGGCTGCTGCCCGCTACTCATCAGCCGTGTGGCGTGTCGACTTTTGGCACACGCCCTGGTCCGATGGCCTCCGGTCGCGGTGGCGGCGACCCGGGTGCCAGGTGATTAAGACCGGCGAGATACTTAAAACTCACTCGCACACTCACACGCGCCCAGCAAGTGTGAATGGCGAATCGGTTGAGTGGGAAAACACACTTAACCGCTATCTGGCACCCACGGCCGAAGAAGCGTGCGCCGACAAATCACAGCGGGGATGCAAGCATTAACTCACCCCAAGGGTGGGGAGGGAGCGTGAGAGCCTTTGCAAACTACCTCGGGGTATGTTTATCGTCACAGTTTCGAATCCGTGTCTGGTGTCCCCTCTATCCGGTGCTGATTTTATTCCCATCGTTATTCGATTTTCTTTCTTCCCGACCGACAACCCCTCCCGTGTGCTAATATTCTTCCCCTCTCCCTTCGCAGCATCCTGCAAGTTTGTCCAGTGTCCGGATGGGAAGCGATGCATCGAGGACCAGAACGCGGCTCCGCACTGTGTGTCGTGCGGTGGGGCCGAGTGTCGGGCCGAACGGTCACCCAAATCGGTCGTGTGTGGTACGGACGGCATCACCTACCCGAGCATCTGCGAGCTGAAGCGGCAGGCGTGTCTCGTCGGACGGGCCATCCCTGTTGCCTACCGGGGACGCTGCGTCGGTAAGTCAATTAGCAAGGATAAGAAATTTGCAATTATATAAATTACTAGGTTGAACATAATGTCTTACTTGCGAGGAGGCAATAGACCCTGCAGGTCAAAGTCTCTATAAAAATTAAATGTCTTACTTGAACTTTATACAGTTTGAACAAGAAATTTTAATAAGTAAATGCTTTATTCTGCTTTGTAATAATATTATTAGTATATTAATACTTATTGCACATGTTTTGTAGGTTGACAATTTTGTATGGTTTTGAGATGTTTATATTTTATGAAAAAAAATATTGATGGCAATAATTTATTTGCCAAAAATTCATAAAAAGTTTTATTTGAAGAATGTTCAATTACATCAATTAGCAATTAAATATAAACTTTGGCTTTGCCGAAGTTTAATCGATATTTGCCTGAAGCAGAATAAACTGTTGAAAAAGTGTTTCAAATTATTTTCATTTTCCTGCAACATTATTTTGGAAATATATTCCTATATTCTTCTCATAAGTATCATGAAACATTCTTCAGAATTGTCTATAAAACATGAAAATAACAGCATTCGCCCGCCCGCTATTCGTATTGGCTGTTCTCTGGCACTTTTAAATTATCAGTCCATCAGGCCTGAATATTTACAAATTTGTCAATTATTTACCACCGCACTCCATTTCGAACGGATCAAAAAAGCCTTGTCACCTAGCTAATGGATCCGCTCTTTAAGCATCGGTCACCATTTTCACGTGCGATCGCATTAACACCCGCGAACCGAGCGTCAGACCAATGTCGCTCATCAATTTTGTCTCCAAAATCGCCCTCCACCGACGATGAGGACGTCCAAATTGGCATCATCAATAAGTAAGCCGGTTAACGCCGCCACGCCGTTCCGGACGGTCGACGGAATTGACCGATCGCTGGCTGACCACCGTTGCGACCCATTTCAGACACGTCCACCCGCATTAACGCCCTCCCATATCCCTATGGGTATCGGAGAAGAACAGGCAGAGATGGACAGGAGTATGATCGACAGCAAAAAAAAAAAAAAAAATTGGCGCCCCGAAGAAGCAACCGGCTTAAAGGCAAATACACGGACACACACACACGGGAGCGCGCGTCTTCGTAATGGGCAGCACACGCAAAGCGCAAAGTGTCAAAACAAGATTTTAAATTACTCCAACGACCCGGCTGCGCGTGGTGCCTGGCGATCGCGTGCAGTGCATAGGCCGCGTACGCGTAGTCGTGGCCGCCGGTCCTTATGGGCAGCGAGGAAGCCGAAGAAGAAGAAGCAATAAAATCCGCACGCATACCGCCGGTGCGTGTCTGCGTGAGTGTGTGTGTGTGTGTGTATGTTTGTGTGACCTGTTTGTGTCCATTTCCCCGCCCGTTTATCGGCGCCCGCGGTCACTTGTCCGAACGGTCCAAGCGCGAAAGAGAGACAGGGTGAGTCATTTACGCCCTCGGATGCACCCTCGGAAATTGGTGTCTTTCTGGCGGTTGTCACGGGTTGCGGCCACGCGCACACACACACACACACACACACACACACGCGAGGACTCCACTACCGCACGACGCATTAATAAGCGCGCGCAACCACACCTCGCAACGCCCTGCAGCGATTGGCAGCCGCTGTGGTCATTGGTTGGCAGCGAACCGAAGCGAAATAAAATTAAAGTAAATAAAAAGTGCAACACTGTCAACCGAACGGTGCGCTCCAAAGGGAGCGGACACCTTCGAGGGTGACCACGGGCCAATACCAAAGTGCAAGGACTATAAATGTACCGTTGCTTTTATTTTTTACTTTCTTAGTGCTGCCTCCTCTCCTCCTGGCTGCGTGGCAAGTGTTGAAGCGTTGTGTAATTGGGTTGTTTACTGCTACTGGTGGGCTTTAAGGAGGTTGTTATGGTACCAACGGCGGCATATGAAATATTAATTGACATGTGACTTTGTGCACAAACTCGCAAACACTGAGTTGTGAAAGGAACTCAACATTCAAATACATTTTTTTTATTACTTATCAAATTTTCCATCCTCATCGTGGGAATAATCTTGTAAATACAATCCAAATGCCTCTTGAATTAAAAAAAAACACTGGATTGTACTCGTTGATTTTTTTTTCTTTTAAGCCCAAACACGACCAAATCTTACTGCTTGCCGTGCAGAAAGAAGCAAAAAATATGTATTAAATAGTGATATTTGACTTGATTAATTTCTTGTGATTATATTATATGTGATATTTTAAACAGAACCTAGAACATTCTAAATCTTGATCAAAAACCAGTGTTATTAATCCGATACATATCTTTATTTCACATTACATCTAAAACAGTGTGAAAAACCTTTGCAGAAACATGCCGCAGCACAACACTAAATTCGCCAAAACTAAACTCCCAGGATGTTCGTCCTAAATACGCCACTATTTGGCGCTGATTTACGCTTCGGCACGCGAACGTTCACCAACGGGCTTCCCCAGAATCAGATACTCAACCGCACTGATATGTGCAAGCTCGAGAGGAACCAAAGCTGCTCCGTAAATGAGGGCATTTCCTCAATAAATTTACGTTTCCATTCCAGCAACTCACCGCTCTTCGCCGTTCTCTATGTTAACCTCACTGGGTCATATGAGGCAGCAGGTTAAAAAAATCACACAAAACAATACAAAAAATAAAAAAAACACAATCTCAAAACTGCAGCCCCCGAGTGGCTGAGTGCATCCGGAGTCCGATGATCCCTCCCTGCTGCGCTTTGCCCTGGAAAAGGAGTTAATTACGTTCGCACGCTTTCGTACACGAGATAGTTGGGTGTTGGGTGAGGATTGCGTTGCGTTTTTTTTCTTCTTCTACCCATCCGGATAAGATAGCGTTGGCCGACCTCGACGCCGAAAACAGGAAGGTATATTTTTGCCCGTCTTCGACACGGTGCGCCTTTATTTATGTGGCCGTCGGTCGGGCGCAGCGCAACGAACAGCTGCACGTGGCAGATTCGGGCTGCAGGGAGGAAATATCACATGTCGTAACGAAGTGCAGCACACATAGCGTAGCGCAGCGTGGTTCCAGGCCACGAGCACGAGAACGCTCCGAGTTATGAATGGGCAGTGCAACGCTAGAACACTCATCTGCAAAAGCCAATGAGAGCGAGTGGGAGCGAGCGTTCCTTTCACCCTTCGATATGAAATTCGATCTTCTCCCTAGCTCCACTTTCGTTGCAAGCACTTCCCCTCCGTGATCGCATTGCAAACTTAGCATTTGCGGTAGAAAAACCGAGCCCAGGTTCAGGCGCACCAGGCGAACCAGCGGGAGCGAGAGTGTTTCCCAGCTATCAATTAGAGCCGATTGCGTTTCAAAGTGCAATCAAACTTTGATCACGGGTATCGGGCTGTGTTGCTGCTACATCCGCTGGTGTGCCAGGCTCCTCCGACCCTGCCACTGATGTAAACTTAGACGGACAGAATTGGGTCGATCGGTTGCGATGGTGCTGGCAACGATGCCAGCACGTTCCAGCCTGTCAGAGAGGTATCATGATCTCAGAGCAGAGCTGTAATACGATTTTCGTCGGGGTATTGTTGATGAAGCCGGGGATAAAACGTGTGTTTTATGATTCTTTGGTAGATCTCCTTTATAAAAAAATTCATTTTTGAACATTTTTTTTTAATTAGAACAATATAACGAACATACCACAATAGTAACAAATACGACCGTTTCAGCATAAATCTACAATTTTATTGTGCGCACTACCAAGATATTATGAAGAAGGAAAATATATAAACGGTAGCGTAGAAGAATAATCATGCTTCTAAATTAGTGGTGTCACCTGACCTAGACAACATTAAATAAACCACGTAAATCTGCTGAAGAATTGCACTAATAATAGACTTTATGGACCATAAAGTACTAAGTTCTCTTATGATGAATGGGAAAATATTTTGGAAACATATAATAATTTAAAATTCAGAAGAATCTCAAACAACACATTTTTTGTATCATTAAAGATTCTTTCTACATTTTCTACATTAAAAAGATTCTTGTATAAAATAATCCAAAAATTAAAACAGATTCTTTCATTTAGTACATGTAATAGCAGATTGTTTCTTTTTACTTTTTAAACTTCCTCAAGCTTGCATACATTTGCAGCATTTCAACTCGTTAGCGTTAGGTTAGTGTTTCTTTCTAAAGTTTTACTATATTCTGACAATATTTCATTTCAAAAGCACGTGTGCAATTGATTTCCCCTTCCACTGGCGCGTCTATCGTAGGTCCTGCCCATCGTGTCGGCAGATGGCAGCAAACCTGTTCAATTAAATACGAACCTTTTTAAGCCATCATCTGTGCTCGCTTCGGTCCGTCCGTCAGTTTTCATTATGCCCGTGCGCGTACATGATGTGAATATATTCATGATCTGCGCTCAAGATGCTTCCAATTACAACCGCCCCAACACGGTATCGGTATGCCGCCGCTTCCCCCTGACTAAGTTCAATCTTAAGCCCCTTGCCGCGTGCTTAATCGTCTCTCGAAAGCAACCCCCGAGGCAGACACGGCTTCAGACGGCGCCGAATGATAAAAGCTACACATTTAATTGTTACATCAAATGCTATGTCTTTCTCTCAAGGGGTGGTGGATCGGTGCGGGCACACAGGCCGGTCGCCTGCGTTCATCCGTGAACGTGCAAGATTCTTCCGTTGTGCGTTCATCCGTTTTCTCAGCCTTTAACAGCTCCGCTCACTCGCTCTTTTTGGTTTTGCGGTCAGCTGTGGCTGCAGCACTGCATAATTGCATTCAGCACAACTGCTTCCCACGTGCTGCACAAAGTACGAGCCACCAAACGGGTGAAACCCCCGAAACCCACACACCCACGGAAAGCTCGTGTCCCGATGGTAGCCGGGATGTTTGTTTTCTTCGGTCTCCTCCCTTCCCCCTACCCCACCCCCAGGGAAGCGGTCATGCGGTGCAAACTTTGGGCCACGAACAAATTGCTTTCGATTTCGAGCTCCGGGAGTGTGTTTCTTATTTTAGGTGTGTTATTACACTAAAAATTATATAACAACAACGAAATCATTAAGAAGTCTAGACGGTTTGCATGTTGTTTTGCTTTCTCTGCTTTACTTTCGGTTGATTTCTGCGCTTTCGCTCTTGTTTCATCCACTACATGATGGTTGTGCCGGCACCAGAAAGAGGAATAGAGTGAAAGAGAGAGATAAAAGTGCACGTTGCATATGCACTTGCGTAGGGCTTTCCCGAAACCCGATGCAACGGTGGTGCGGACACGAGAAGGGAAAAACAAATGATGGATCGTTCTGCTGTGGGGTTTTAATTGCAAACCGGGATCCCTCCCGGGTCTTGAGCGCTTCCGCCTGGCTGCATAAAAAACTCACTCACCCTCCGCTGCCAATTCCCCGTCGCAAAGGGGAGGGGACCATCTCGTAAGTGACCCTCGCGTAGTGACGTTGTAACCTCCACAACCTTGTTCGGTCGTGTGATTTTTTTTTTCTTTTTTTTTTGGTTTTGTTTCGTTCTCTTACGCTTCGGTACCGTAAAGATGGTCACCGTTTCCGGGCGTTTGTAGCAGTGAACGGATGCTCGGAAACGATCCTCTCTAGTAAAAAGCACGACGGTGCATGTTAGGTCTCCGCGTCTCTAGTGAGGACAACAGAAACGGAACAAAATTATCCTTCCAGCTTGCGTTTGTTGATTTTTTAATATTTTTCTTACAAACAAGAGATAGCAAACGACTGACCTACAACGGGACACATAGACAGTATTATTTAAAAAAATGCAACCACGATGCACTTGGGGCAGTTGCATTGTTCTTCACCCTCCATCCGAGATGCATCCCAATTCAATTATCCTCCCAAATAAAACAAAACAAAACCGCCAAACCCAGACAGAACGTGAGCGATTACAGTGGGCCTTGGTTGGTTCGCTCCAGGAAAGGTTCCCTCCTCCTACACCCCAACCTCTCCCACAACGCAGCTGAGGTCAGCTACACCCACTCGCCGGCGGGACAAGATGCAATAAAAAGTAATACAAATTTGCAACGAAATTGCAATGCTCCGGACGGACGGAGAGCATAATTTTGCGTTTTGGGTTTTGGGCGGCAAAGGGGGTCCGGTCCAGACCGGAGATGGGGCAGCTTAAGATACGACCACCGGCCCGTCCGTCAGTCACTCACTGCAACAAAGCCAGCCTGCCAGCGCGAGCGTGAAGCGAACTTTGAGACCTTTGCCGGCCGGTTGACTCCTGCGACTCCAGGCGACACGACGCGTGCTTCGAATGGCAGGGACCTGTAATTGGTTTTGTTCTCCGGTCGAGCCACAGCACATAACAATGGCGCACGGCGATGTGTCGTGCCCGATGGCTAGCACGGCCATCGCGACATTGTCTGCCAGTAAATGGTGGGCAATCTCACCGGAACAGCTGGGCCCGCAAGTAGACGCAGTGGCAGTAGGAGAACTTGGGTGTAACTTATGCAAAGCATGTTATACAAAAAATTTAAAGAAAATTGTGGTGATTTAAGGTGCCTTCTGTTCAAATTCACAGGAGATTTTATTCCTGATTAAACTATAATTAACGTTTAGAAGTCGTGAAAAAATAAATTGTTAAAAATGTATTAAGGTATTGAAGGCTTACCTGATCAATTCCATTGTACGACAATTCTTTGTAGCGTTGTAGCTAATCCATACACTCTATGGATATTTCTTTACTTGATCATTTATCTTGGCCCGTTGTGAGATGCGAAAAATGCTTATTACCTAACTACCTTGGGTAAATGAATTAGGAAATCCCATTTTCCGAAGGCCATCTCGGGTTAATGGATATGGAAATGGTGTTGAACAGGCTCGGTTTCAATCTATTTTTATGTCCGTTAGGGTTAGGGTTCGTTAAGGCTCGTTACTTCTAACTGATGGCGATTGAGACCAGCGTTTTAATTATAAATCTTGTCACAATCACCATCTATCAAATTGAATAGCAGGATCACGAAAAAACATTAGTAGATTGAACCCTGCGCTCCGGCACGACAATCAATAACAAAAAATATTGGCTCGTGATTGAGCAGCCATTGCCATGACATAAGGTCATTTGACTAAGGAAAACGAAAATCAATTAAACTGAATTGAGAAATTGCAATTGATCATGCAAATCAATATTCAAAGATCTTTTCAGTCTCACAATAATTAAATCGAACGAAGGAATGATTAAAAATGGTTGCCATGGTGAAACTTAAGTACGTATATTTGGCTCAAAATATGAACAAATTTCAACTTGAATTTTTTAAAGTAAAAAAATTAAGTACTTCACATGCCTAGTAAAATACAAAAATCAAGCTTCTTCACACTAACCAGCCACTATATCAGTTCGAAGCTACATCCTCCACTTGTTTTGCAACAGCATTTAGCCGGTTGTGCCCTTTACTACTTTCTAACGACGAAAAAAAAACGTATTGCTCAACGAAAAATCAACACAGCGGTGCATATAATTTACACCGCAACCCATAATTGCCCGCTCTATCGGTTAAATGTTTAATTGAAGCAATTGGGACATTATGCATTTATCTTACATTGTAAAACAAATACGTTTTCGTCGTGCGATCCAACGTGCGGCTGGTGAAGTAGAAACCGTTGGCTCTAGCCTAGATCGCCCTAGCACCGTTCACCCGTCACCCGTCGCAGCCAAAAGGTTACTCGTCAATTCAAAATCGGTTCTAGGCAGGTGGGTTTCTCGAGTGGTTGAAAAGGAAACTTTGCCAAAGCGACAAAGTATCGGCTACTGCATGTGTGCGGTGAAGGAAAAAAAATCTCCCATCAACATCAATAGTTCCGTTTCGTCCTGATTTTTCCTTCTTTTCTCGCTCGCTTCACCTCGACATCCTGCCCGCCGGTCGCCGTCACCATCAGCGCAAAACCAAATGCACCGAATGATAATAACAGTAATTGCAAACGTACCAACCACCATCGCGGGACCGCAAGATACGTTTCTGCCGCGTATCTGCCGCGGTGCCCCGGTGCAACTATATTGCACTTGGAAATGAGCCGATGGGTTGACTCGACGGCAAATTGCGTGTCCTCCGTGCGGCAAACGTGCTGATCACGCTGGCTAGATTCACTAGCCGCGGAGGGCTATTTCAATACCTACGCTCCTTCACGTGCGCTTGCGGAACACACGTGCGCTGGGAGAAGATGATCGCCAACCGGCGTCCTAATGTCCCGCCCGATGTCCCGCGGGCCACGATTTGCGTGACGGCGTTTTTTGTGGGCTAAATGTGTGTGAATTAATTGCGCTTATTAGGGAAACAAATTACCCTCCATCCCCCCTTCTCACCCCCTTTCCCGCGGGTGCGTTGAAGGCCTGGCGGGCCTGTATCATGGCAACGGAGCTCATAAATCCACAATTAGCTACGTTCTTCCGTGCACCGGCGGGAATCGAAAGAGCAGCAAATTACCGCCCGGATGCCGAACCAGTCGCGGTGGATTGGATTACGCCGGGATGGGAATGGCCTAAGCGTGTCCTTCGCCGAGCAGATGCGGCCTACCGGAATGCCTACCGATCTTATGCGGTCGAATCCCATCGCACCCTCTCCCCGGGGGGGATCATCTTGCGATCAATCATTTGCTAATGTTGTTGTTTTTTTCGCTCTATCTTCAACCGAGATGCGCGCGAAGCCGCGATGGTCGGTAGTGGTGAGGTGGCGAAGGTTTCTACCTCATTAATCCCGCTCCTTGTGCGACGCCTTAGGAAACGCTTAAGCGAACGCAAAAATCCAGCCACTTCTACGCATCGCATCGTGATCGAGCAGGCGACACTTGGGCGCTATTAGAAGCGAAGCTATAATTTGCACCTCATCAAGCAATACCCCCGTACGACAAGCTATCGCACCGGTCCCGGGAACAGGGTTCTCACCTTCCCCGAGCGGCCCGCATCGTGTGCCCATGTTCCGAAGCCGAAAGCCGGAGGCTGAACCAACTTATCATTATTATCATTATTTTTATAGCAAATCGACTCATTATCATACAAATGCCGATCGGGTCGGCAGCGACAGAGTTCGATCGTGCGTTCTCGCTCCTTCTCGTTCTAGCACATTTTTTTTTTATCATCATACCTTCACCTTACATAACACCGTACCGAGGAGCATCTCGTGCATCGATTGTGTTTTTTTTTCTCGCACATCTCCCAACAGTATGCCGGAGAAGGCGGACCGCGATCATATTGCCGGGCCCGATGATCGATTATATTTTTATGCAAATTTCGCTAATAGTGTACAGCAAATAGTGAGCTGCTTTTGCCGTCATATGCTTTACTCGGGATACTATCAGATGCACACATAAGCATGGATGCGGTATGGTAGCCTTTGATTAGTGGTAAATGTTGTGTAATTATAAAATGAAACGAACGTTGATGGCGAACGATGGATCGAAGAATAAATAGACCCATCGGGGACGGTTAAATGCCCCACATGTTTAATGTCAGTTGCTGTTTTAATATCAGGTATTTACTAGCACTTCTGCAAGTGCAACTATGATGAAATTTTAGATGTAAATTTTACTCAAATTTATCATCAGTTTTCCTCTTTGGACGACACCCAAAATATTCGAAAAAATGTTATTGTTATCCTAGGCAGAAGTCAGATAAAATAAGTTTAAAATAAAATCGGCAACTCAGGTAATGTAATAATAAGGTGAAATTTAAAAACTCTATGATTTAAATTATGATTTTAATTTTGAAAAATTCAAAGAATTTTTTGAATTAATTTGTTTAACACTTTTTAAACGTATAAACACTAAGTTCTTGTAAAAGGAATGAATTGTTATAAAATTCCCATTTAATTAAAATAAAAACAAATCTACGACTAGCCTAGTTTGTTGACATTTGAATCAAAATATTGTGTAATAAAAATATTCAATTTGTTATTGACAGGAAAATTAAAATTATGATCTTTAAACAATCAATTTCTATTTGCCAGTTATACCACACTTTTACCCTACATTAGCACCGAATTCTAGTATCATTTGAATGTAAATTGTTAGATCGCCCTGTAAGCAAAACATAACACTGCTTTCCTTTTGCAATGAAAATCGATTTAATTCAATACTTCAAACAATAAGCTTCTTCCTGTCTGCTGCTGGTTCAGTTCGGCTGGCATCGCTCCACCCGCAGACAGGCCTTTCCCACGCTGTGTTCTGTGGAAACCTCACTCCACCTTCGCACTCCACCCGTTTGAACGTAAACAATTTCCATCAATTTTATAACCACCCGAGCCCGCCCGCCCGCCCGCCCGGCCGTCAGTCGATCGAAGCTTCAGACAATAAATCAAACACAATTGTTTAGTCCATTGTTGCAGCCGGTCAACGAAAGGTGGAAGAAAAAGGACGACACTGTCCCATAACCCGGAGGGTAACTGCATCCGTAGCCGGAGTCCGAAGTTTAGTTACCCGGCCATTAAATCATGCCCGGGATGGTCGGGATTTTGCAATTCGAATTCCAGACCGAAAGCCTCCTGAATAATGTATCATCCCTCCCTGCCAGCCTGCCGTTGGGTGCCAGGGTGGCAGCATCCGCAAGAGACGGGCGCGTCGTCAGACGCGCAGAGTAAAACCATGGCCACAGTCAACGCGTTTCGAGTTGCTCGATTGCCACCCTGGCCAGTTATGGGTTGAGATGGGAGGTATGACCGGGAGGAACCGCGAGTGGCAATCAAGGATTCTGGCTCAGCAATGGGACCAAACCAAGGCGAAAGGGCTTTCCGGAACGTAAACCAACGTTACTGCCATCCGGTCAGTGCTGTCTTCTCGGGTTCTCAGGTCAACTGGGGTGTTTGTTACGATGTATCTTGCTTGCATTCGAACGAATGCAGCATCGGCAGCGATTTGTATAACTGTCTGGATGTAAAGCAAAGGGAAATCTGTAGAAAATGCTGCCAATTTACATCTCCAAATGTAAATACCTGCAGAGGAAAATCTAACAAAACAGCACTAAATAAACCTGAAATAAATTTTAATAGAAAAGCCGTTTCAATTAATATTTTACCTGCATAAGTCAAGGAACAAAGCAAGCATATTTTCCCTCTCGTTAGCTACCCAGATGGGTAGCCACGTAAGCAACCAATAATAATACCGAATGCACCAGCATGACTGCATCGAGCGACAGATGCATTCATTCGTCTCGTCTCCACATTCACCTGTCAGCCACGGCGCTCGGTAGCATCGTGCGATTTGCATAATTGATTTCACTCTTGGTTCACTCACCTGGGGCGACTGTACCCCCAGCAGGGCTGATGCCACTGCACTTGACACCACCACCGGGCACGCCGTGGTCTGGACGCCTTTCCAAATTGATTTACAGCTGGGTAATTATTCACGCTTCATCCTGACGCTCCTGAAGCCGCGTGGAGTGAAGAGTTTTTGCCACCTTTTTCCAATCTTTCCCCGCTCCGTTGCTCTCACCTTTTGCACCGTGCAAAATCGGGTCAGTTGCAGCCGGATGAATGCAGACGTTCGCTGGGACAGGGCCAGAAATTAGTTCTTTTCCAACCGGAAGCACTCAATTTAGCCAATGCTCGGTGACTGGTCGATGGTCATCGGTTGGAAATGGAGTTGTCGGGAATGTCCACGAGCTAGCGTGTGTATTGCTGCTCACAGAGTTTTGTCTGGATGAATCTATGGAGGTGGGAAAGGAAGGAGAACATAGTTACTGTTTTTTTTTGTTTTTAAAAAGGTTTCCTTTCTACTAAGGATATATTTTCCGTTACCCTTCCATTAACCTAATCAATAGCAAACAAAGTCGTTTTTGATGTGAGTAGCATTAAACTGTAGAAGGAATTAATTTTTTTCGAGCATTACTCTCCGGCAATTTTATGTTTTTCACACGTCGAATACAGGTGAACGAATGCTTCTATACACATCTACACCTATCAAACCCAAACAATGTATCCTACGAATGCTAAATGCATGAGCAATTTCGAAACTTTCCTGAAAATTACATCGAACTATAAAATATGATGAAACGAAAATAATTTGTGCTAATGAAATTGTAATAACAAATGATCACCACTCATCAACCACTCGACTCCTAACGAGCGCTACATAATTATGCGTGTAGTTGTACCATGTGTGTGTGTGTTTGTTTTTTTTTTATTTAATTTTTGCTTTCTTTCTACGATCCACGCCACCCTACCGCGCGCACTATCATCATTTACCATCGCGTTGATCGAGCCTGGGCTCGGGGTCCGGGGCCGGTACCGTGACATTTTTTCCCCCACCCCACTGCGTTCTCCCTTGGCCGGAAAATTAGTGTCACTTTCAGTGTTGATAACTACCCGGGTACACCCGTGTATATCTACCAGACCACATGACGATCATCGGCAATGACAGCTTACGGAATAGCTTAGCATAACTTAGAGACCTCCTTCGCTCCGCTTCCCCCGCCCCATCTTGGCACTGGCCGGGCCGCACTGCCACTGACACTGATTATCATTTCGAGTCTGCTCCATTCCTCGTCCATCCTACCCGCCGACCTCTTCACCACGGTACGCATTACGCGGGACGCAATCAGCAGGCGTGCAAGCGCCTTCTGCCGATGGTAGCTGGTAGCAAATAAAAGGAGTGATAATTAGTCGGGCGTGTATGTGTGTGTGTGTGTGTAGGTAGAGATATAGGCTATTGCTTGTTTTCTCCTTCTCGTACTCCTCTTTTTTCTTGCAGCTACCTGCTCGCGGTTGCTCCTTTTGCAATATTTTTTTTTCTACACTTCTTTCACTCGTTGTTCACACATCGAGAACAAGCCACACTATCGGCGTTTTGAGTCGCGCGATAAAAAAAACCACAACAGCTTCAGCAAAGCAGGCGTCTTTCTACACCCACCCCGTTGCCCCCCCCCCCCCCTTCCCCCATCACATCGGGTGGGCCGTACGCGTACGATCGTTAACATAATTATGCTAATTAAGTTTACACTTACTGGGAGTAAAAAAAAACCCGCCGTGGAGAAGTTAGTTGGAGGGAACCGTTGGGGACGGGGGACGCTGATCGTTGCAACTAGTGCAATGTAGTGTAAACATGCATCACCAATTTAGCCGCGTAGCACCGAATGTCAGGGTGGAATGCATTTTTGATGTGATGATAACTAATCGCCCGATACAGTAATTAGTGCGACCCGATTGAGCGACCGCGCAGGCTTCGGGTGATATGGTTTCGGGCGCTATTGATTTAGATGGCAGGTTTAGCGAACGTAAACGGCGAAGATGGGCCCGGTTTTTCCCGTCCTCCGTTTTTCCCGGGCACCATTCGTTGGCAGCATCCCCGGTTTTGTGTTGTGACAATTCGCGCGTCCGATAACGCGGCCGCTTTCCTGGCTGTATTTGGACGCGAACCGAACCGTGCAGCCTGATTGATCCGTTACGGATCCGTCAATGACGTCGAAGAGGCGTCATGTCATGTGTGGCTGGCGGCGCTGCCACCAGGCACGGTCAGCCGCACGAGACAGCTTCATTGACACGGTTGCAAGGCGACAGCGCTCGCAGGGTTGACGTGGTCCGCTTTCGGGTTCGTCGCTTGTCACCACGCGCGAGATCGGTCGTGGTCGGGGGGCGGTGTTCAGCGATGCGCCCATCCACGGGCTGACCACATACACGTTCGCACGTCGATCAGGTGTCAGAGCTGTGCGAGGCGAATGTGTGCATCGGTGTTGCGAGAACAAGCATTGCGAGACGCGAGTAAAAAGACTTGTTCACGTTTGTTCGAATATTGATAAGCTGCTTTTGCAGTCCTTTGCGTTGGGTAGGTTGATTTTTTTTTGCTTTTACTCACAATGCTTTCACATTGATGTGCTATTTTAGAGTTCACAGCAACAGGAGTTCTTGCAAATTTTTGACATACATTTTTAACTTTCTACGATTGTATAGCTTAATTTGTATATATTTCTTCAAGGTTATCTATTAGTAATTAAAATTTATTTGTTAATAAACAGGTACTAATATTTATAATCATCTAAAAATAGTCTAGACGGCTGAATGTTTTTGAGTATTTGGTTTCCAGAAACATTTTCGTATAAATTATAACGCATGTAGGTCAACGAGCGTGTATGTATTAAAGTTCTATTCATTCATTCAGATACCAGAAGCCAACTAATAATAATCACTTAAAGCTATCTGTAGAAAATTTTGCTATCTAAATCCTCTGTTGTAACACTTTTAGATTTTTTTCTCGGCTCACCTATAGACATAATAAAAAGCGGCATTCCATATTTGCCCACCAGCGTGCATGTTTCTGAAGCAGGAAATATAAAAATAGCATAAAACCATAAGCCTCTAGGCAACGACATTGCGGAACGTTTGACGATTAAATAAACCGTTTCAAACTGACTCGCACTGCAAGTGGCCAGTGTCAAGCAGAATTTCATCTGAAATGCACACGATGGGTATGTGAGAAAAAGGGAAAGAGAGACAGGGAAATTTCTGACTCTTCTCCCCAGCAAAAGCCTCCCGATTAATAGTTTGTATTAAAATGTACAGTTAAAAATAATAAAAAAAACGCATCTTAAACGGCGTGCTGCACCAGCACACGATAAATAAATCCTCAAGATAAGGATAAGCATTGAGTTGTTTATTAATGGCACGAAAAACCGACACGAACGCAACATTGTATGCCGGACGGCGTCGAGCATCGCCACGAGACAAACGACGTTAAGCTCATTGCGCACATGTATTATCCTTCCGAGACGGACTGTCCACGTCCCATGCGGTGGACCGTGTCCCAGTCCACCCGGTCCCAACCACTTCGCTTCCCTGTATTTATGGGCTCAATTTGACGCTACGCTCTTCAGCGGGCGGATTGCGAAAATATTACGCATAATTCGCTGACAAAATGGCAACAATGTTGCAAAAACTCCCTCTCGACCCGTTCTCCCTGAGGGAGTTGTAAATATGTTTCCATTTAGCTTGTGGCAATGACTAAACGAGCCAACTGAAAAACGTTTCTGTTGCTGTATGCGGCAGAATGTCGCGTGCCAAGAATGTTTTGCATCGCTGGTGATGTGACGGGCGTGTTTTTATTGCTTTTGAAATAATTGAAATTAAAGATTTGACCCAAATGTAGGGACAGAAGTTAAATCGCGATGCTAACGTTTTGATTTTTACCAGCGATTTTAACAACCAGTCTTTCTCTCATAATTATTTCTTGAAGCTTTTTCAAACTTATACAGGATTTTTCATTATTGCTTTTTGTTTGGTTTTATTAATCACCCATTTTTTTATAGAAATGATAGTATAGTTAGTCACGAAAAGAGACTAAAACAATTTCAGGCTTACCATTAACTGCTGCTTTGTTTGTTTACTTGTATTTTTTGGTAAGAGGTTGACTGTTAATTTTTAGCTTAGAATTCTCGTTATTGATGGATCAGAGAGAGAGAGAGAAATATTACCGGTTTAAGAGTTTTCATTAAGTGCTTTACCATGAAAAATTCTTTGATTAAAGTTGAAAATTCCTAAACTTTCTGCGCCAATCCATAAAGTGGCTGTAAAATACTTATCTTACAGAACAAAGAACACTCCAAGCCAGGCGTACCGGCGGCAATAAAATGTGTGTTATAAAATATAATTCCCTCCAAACCGCCAACGCACGATCGACCGAAGAACTCGAAATAAAGTAAAAGCTACCAAACGCATTGAAAAAAAAAACGTACACACCACAAATCGCGCGAATTCATTATAGGCTCTCCTCTAATGGTCTCCGCGCGGCTAAAGGTAAAAATAAAATCTTTCGGTCGTAAAAATATTGACAGCATGCAATGGACAAAATAGCAAGTAGCAGTAAACTGCAATCTAAGCCAGCACACTCGATTGCATCGCCGAAAATGCATCGCATCGTGCCCCAAACACACTTACACACACACGCGCAAACGGTGTATATTATGTCTACAATCTACGACCGGAGCATAAATTAAATGATCGTGCCGTAAAAATCGGCACCAGAAGTCCGCGTCCATCCGCCGATCGCAGGATGTGCCATAAACTTTCAACCACCAAATTGCCTTTTAATTGGGCTCCTCTTCCAGGCGCGGATCTTCCAGCCGGACCCGGTAGGGAACATATTTTGCCGAGCACGACCGATTTCTTTTGCTTCCCAATTTTTCTCTCCCACTTTGGTGCACTTTTGTTCGTTTGCTATTGCCAAACCTGCACCGACAGCGGCAGCGCCGAAAAGTGTAAAGAACAAAAGGAACACAGCGGAAAAAAACATATTGCTAAAGTGTGCCCCTTCTTTTTTCTTTTTTTTTTAATTTCCATGCAAACTGCCGTCGCACACCATCTCCAGAGACCGCCACATGCGAGACGATCAAGTGCAAGGATCGGCAGCACTGTCTAACGGATCTGAAAACGCATAAACCGCGCTGCGTCAGCTGCAGCTACAAATGTCCCCGCACGAAACGCCAGCAGGTAAGTGTGTGCCACGTCCGCCCGTTCCGTGCCTTCCACGATTGGCACTCCCCGCTTCCTGGATCGATCTGCCATCGTTCTATCGATGAAATGCAACCGTGATTGATGCATTCTGTCTGCGGGCCCACGATCGGGTCCCATGAGTCTGAAAGTTCCGTGTCCGCGATGATGCAAAGCAAAGGGCATCGGGCGGGTGGATGGGAGCAGGATTTTAAAAACAAAACACAATCTTTTGCCCCTAAGTCACCTTTTGCCTACCGCCCAATCCCCCAATCTCCCTGCTCCTTCACGGCCCTCCGTTCAATTGTGAGCAAAAATGCAAATTTCATCTGCGCTTCTCGCTCTCCCTTTCTGTCTCGCCAAACGTTAATCCCTTCCCCGCGATGCGAACACGAAATCGTGGTTCGATTCCCTAATGCATTCTTCTACCCTTCCCTCCCGTGGTCGGCTGCCGATCGGGCGGGATCGATCGGAAACGTTCCATTCCCACACGAGCACCGGCGGTTTCAATCGATTTGTCGATTGCTTTTCAATGAGCGTCCATTATGCTTTCAATCGAATTTGGCGCTTCGTGGCGATTTTGTGGCATTGCTTCTTTCGAAGCGCCTAGCGCTAGCGTAAGATCCTTGTCAATGCAATTGGGCGTGATCATAATTCATTCCCTCCTCGCACCTTACCTGCAGGACGCACATTTGCATTCCAGCGCAGGGATCCCGATGCTGGCTGTACTGTGCACCGTCACACAATCGGATTTGCGCTTGCGAGCTCGTCCAGTATTTCCTTCCAAAGGCACACGTCATCCTGCCAGACTTTTGGAATGTTTTTTACTTGTTTTTTTTTTTGACACACCGCTGTCATTTATAGGCTGCGACTTGAAACGAAAGAAAAAAAAACCCATCGACGATGCATGAGACACCTGCTGCGCGCTGCTTTTGGCGATTGATTACTGCGGATGCGTGCGGATAGACGGCGACGTTGATGGAAATATTGGAAAGCGTTTGGGCCGGTTTGCGCTTGAATTTCGTTTTTTTATTATTTTTTCACTGTGAAGGCGAGATTTATGGCTTTCTCAGGCTGCTTGGTGCGATCGAACGTAAGGACGGAAGGATTTGAAAGGCAGTAAAGATTTACAACGCAAATAACTTTTGATTTCTCGAGTGTTTCGCTGGAACAAAGTATATAAACCTTTTACGATAGGCTGAAAATTGAAAATATAAATTAACTGGTAGGCGAAGCGATATTTTGAAAGAAGCTACCTTGAGAAAAAATATTGATTAATATTAAGTATAATATTCTTGAAGATTTTTTTTAATGTGGTGAGGTGCACTCTTCTTATTGTTTGTTACAATGTTTTAATTTGCTAAGGCAAACATTTTTTTATTAACAAATGGTTAGAGACCGAAGTTATCTGTTCATAGCCTTATTTAATTACCTTCAAGTTTTAGGAATTCTAAGTCATGCACTTGTCTTTTTGGCCGATCCAGCTAGAGTTTTAAACTATTTATTATTAATTTAAGAACCAATATGCTACAATCTTAAACCTGAAGCTACCTTTGCAATTTAAAAAAATACAACTTATAATTACCATAATGTGCTTCATTTTACTTCTTTCTATGTGATAAACGATATTAAACTATCATTAATAGAAACTTGATACTTGGGTTAATAATTTTACCATCGTCGTTGGTTTTTATGTAATGTTTATTATTAATTTTGGCCTTATTCACTTCTTGCTCGCAGGGCTACGGGAAACCATTCCGTGAGGCGAAAAACTCCCTCTACAACGACCAGTATGTTAAACTGTGCGGCACCAATAACCGAACATATCACTCCTGGTGCCACATGCAGAAGGACTCCTGCAATACGGGATTCTACATCGACGTCCTTCACAGTGGCTCGTGCTCTTTTGGAAGGTATGAGGAAGATCACGATTTGGAGAAAACCTACAACCATTTACAGATTAATAATTCGGTTGAATTTCAGATAAACCCACCAAACACAGGATCGCAAACTACGCAAACAGCGGATCCGAGATAGATCTGTCGAAGTGAATGCAGCATCTCAGCAAATGAAAGAACCGAAACGGAAGAAGTGTAGACAAAAAAGGTGTAGACAAAAGGTGTAAAGAAATACTTATCGTACATATTTATAATTGTAAATTCAGCAAGCGTTAAACAAAACAGCATAGGAACAGCACACATTACTGAGCATTTCTTTTATTTTCTTTTTTTTATTTATGAACCAATCCGTCTATCGTTCGTTAAGTTATTTATTTGCCAATCAAGCTCGTACCCGTAGGATTAAGTGGTTTCTGTACACCGTGCTCTAAACCTTATTTTTTGTACATACAAAATAGATCATAATCGTTGCAAAGTACACATCGGTGTAGCGATGATTGCAAAGTATTTTTAACGAGCAACACAAAACCCTGTACCCCCCAAACAGCATACAAAACAAATTTATAAATACCCGTTCGGCGGCGGCCAAGGCAACTCTAGATGGTTATGATTTTAGTTTTAGCATATTGTGTTTTTAGAGATTTTTTCTTGTTTGTTTTTATTCTCAAATTGCGAGCACTATTTATTTGTACCTTATTCGGTGGGCGGTCGTCCCGAGAATGATAGGAACTCCTTGGAATCGAAACCAAAAAACAACACAAACAGCATACAAAAAAACGAAAAGAAAAGTGACACTACTGACGTACGTACTTTAATCGCTAACCATTGAGAAACAAAATCTTAAGCTAATTAACAGATAGTATCTCGAAAAGACAGTGTTTTATGGGAAAAAATTTGAACCGGAGCAGGTTGCGGAAGGGCGGTAGAAAGAGAGGAAGATAGAGAGTTAAAAAACATATTAGAAAATGGTGCTCGCGCGTGATCGTGCAAGCGACTCACTGTATACATAGAAGACAAATCAGATGCACCGTAGCCGTTTGTTCCCCTTAGTGCCACCAACAGATAGCCAACAATCAGTGTACTCTACGGGCCTGCCAAGAGCACGTCCGTGAGCCCGCAAAAACTTTTAGATGTCAATTTAGTCGGTTTCTGCAAAAGCTGGTCGAGGCGATGAGGAAAACTGAGTATCAATATAGCACAGAAATTAAAGATAAAACATTAAAAAAATTAAAAAAACTCCCTATCTTAGAAGAATTAGCCGTGGCTGTTAGTGTTTTTAGGCTAACCGAATCGAACCGAACAATTTTTGGAGCATGAATCAGTGCGTACCGAGAGCACGAGTAGCGAAAAGGAATGCGTAAGCATTGAAGCGGTATTACAATTTGACTGATTTTAGAAAAAAAACTGAAATTTAAGCAAACACTTAACCACCTTATAACCACCTGTTAATCAAGGCTCATGCAAACGGTTCGTACTTCAGCAGAATCGATGAAAGAAAACCGTGTTGGTGGGTATTTAGACAAAAACAAAAACAAATTTAAACGCATTACTCCCCAGACGCTCTTCCGACTTGGGAGATTGTCTCACCTTGTTGATAGTTATATTTAGGAAAAAAAAGTTTCCTTTCTTTTAGACCTTATCTCTTTGAACGAAACAAAAGAAAACATTTACACAACGCCTAGCGCAGTATTCAAACCCTTAAAATAAAGAGCAACAAGTTATTTCGACCGTAATCGCACTGAATATACAAAGCATACACACGTACACAGACACGCAAATCGTAAAACTCAAATATGGAAAAGTCAATTTAAAAGAACAAAAATTAAACTAACCACCCGTAGGTGCATGTATGGCAGGCAGGCGCAAGAATGTGTAGAAAAGGAACCCCGCAGAATACAAACCAACCAACAAAAAAACACAATTCTAGTAAAATAAATGTTTATTCATGTTGATAAAAAGTGTAACGCGAGTGCTGCCCGCACTGATACTAATTGATCCGTTCGATTCTTTGATTGTGATCATTTAGTCGAATTTGTTGCTAGCAGGATGTGATGACATGATAAATAACATGCGAAACTTTTCAGAGGAATGAGGGTGATTAACGATGGGATGTTGACTTTGAATACCATTTTTTCCATAATTTTCATTCACGCTTCATGGTTCTTAGTTTGAAATGAAAATTTACTAAGATTTAGATGACACAGTTGGATACTTTTCACTAGAGGGAATTATTTCTTTTGGACATTGGTAGTTCTGAGCACGTGAAATTTGGGACTGATGTCACACAACTTTTTCACAACGTGTCCAAAACTCACACAAATAAAAAAAATCTTCAGATACTTAACTTGGTGAGCAGCTTTATTTCTACTTTATTAGTAGCGGTTGTCAAATAAATAGTTTGGTCAATAAATACATAAATAAAATTCCTTCCGGATTTACATGTCCCCTCCTTCGGTACTACCTTGCTGCAGTGTCACCTCCGTCATCGTTTCCGGTGTGGTCGCCATACCAGCGTTGTACATAACCTGCCGCTTACGGTTCTCCAGGAAATCATCGAACCATTCCATCGAATTGTCACGTGTCTTGAGCTTGTTCCGTTTCTTCGTCGTACCGGTGAGCTTGCGGCGTCTCGTGGTCGGCACGTAGTGCTGATTCATCATCATCGATCCTGGTCCAACGATTGGCATATCACCCAGCACGTTCGTTGGTCGATTGGAGGAGAGAATCTGATGGTGAGGGATCTGCTGCTGCTGCTGTTGCTGCTGCTGGAACCCGTATCCACCAGGAAGAAACTGCTGCTGCTGCTGCTGACCGGCGAAACCGACCGGGACGCGATTCTGGCCAAACCAATTGCCGAAACCTTGGGGCACGAGCTGCTGGAACGGGCTCTGGCTGCCACCGAAGAAGTTACCGAACGCGGAACTAGGACCCTGCGTCTGGAAGCTGCCCTGAATGTTGTTCGCCAGCTGGTCCAGTGGGTTTTGCTGCGGAAGTACCTGCGGAAAGGTGGACTGTAGGTTCTGGTAGACGTTGTACGGGTTCAGATTGGCCGGGAATTGGCCGATGAAGTTGGTGAATGCATTGCCCGGTGTGTCGTAGAGTGGTTGGTGCTGTTGCTGTTGCTGATGTTGCGGAAGGTGATGTGAAAGCTGCTGGTGCTGGGGTGCAAAAGGTGCCTGAGGTATGCCGTACGGATAGTGGATCAAACCTTGCCCCGAACTGTACTGTTGGTCCCGAATGTGTCCCAAGATGGCCGACGCATACTGTGGATCGATCACGGCCGGATCGAGCATTGGGTTGTAGGTGGGATTCAGATTCATGTGTTGCTGCTGCTGCAACACCGCCGCAACGGCCGGATTGATCGTGCTAGCTTGCTGATCGTACACCGGAAAGTAGCGATCCTGTGCTCCGTGCCCAACGGATGGGGCCGGTGCCGGGAATGATGCGATCGTTTGCCCGTTGGCACGCTTTATTTCCGTCTTCGCCCGATAGCCGCCATCGTCCGCGACAAAGTTAGTAATGATCACCGAACCGTCCGGCTGCATGTAACCGTACGATCCCCGGACGGTACCGTTTTTAAGCTTTTCCTCGTCCCGGAACTGCACGTTGCCGGTCTGTGGATCTTCAACCTCGTACCCGAACGCGTACGTACCCGGACCTGTGGACCGTTCGGAAGGGAATGAATGGGAAAACGTTTAAAAAACGCTTCCGAAATGGAAATACCGAAAGTTCCACTTACCGTAGGGGTCGATGAAGTTATACATCGGGCTCTCAAGCGCCTGAACGCGCTGCTCGACAGGTCCGTAGTTCGGGTAGTTGCGTATCAGTTTGGCCGTCCGTTTGTGCTGCTTCAGTGATGCTTCGTCGATTGCATAAGCGCAGGCGCACAACGCTACCAGCAGCAGCAGCGCCTGGAGAGAAGACACGACAGAATTAATCGAAACTTACATCCACACCGAAGCTAATCGAAATTTATAAAAACCATTAAACAAGTTTTTCTGAGTTCTGAGGAACTGATCCATCCAAGGTGCATGTTCATTAATGCATTGTAAAAACTCATCACATATTTCTCACCATATGAGCAAGCTTTGCACATTTCGCAGTCCAGTGCCAAGCAACTAAGGATGAAATATTCAAAACCCCATTGCATGTGAAATAACCCACATCACGCTGTTCAAGTTATGATAATGCATGTTTTGACAGCGTCTCTAAATTTCAATCGATTTAAAACACGAAAAAGAGAAAATCGCAATTCAATGTTCTCAAGAAATAAAATTATTCGTGCCCCTTTCCAGGACACCGGCTTCACCAAATTCGTGCACCAATTCTGGCCCGATCCTTTCACGCGACATTCCTGATTAATTGAGCAACTGTCAAACTTTCATCCGGTCGCATTACGGCACCGTAACTTGCCTCCAAATTGATGACACCGACATCATATTCCAATTAAAGTATCGCTTGATCGCTCACCCGGCCTGGCTGACGATGATCGGCGGCTGAGTGCTCTCAACGGTCGGCTTCGAACGGTCCGACACATGAGAGTCAATTTACAACCATCTCATCTGCCGCTCAAGTGCCGCGAACGGTCGCGTGTAGGTTGCCTCCGGATCCACCGAAACCAATTTCACCCACGCTCTGCATACATTGACCCGCGGGCAGTGTCGTTGCGATTTTTTTGTTTTTGTTATGACTTTTTTCTCACACCAACATCTGTGTTTGGGGGTTTCAAATGAAAAAGGATTGTAAAGCGAAAAGCTGCCTTTCGAAAACCAAACATCGGAACGATTCGGGGAACGTTCACAGGCAACTGTTAGAATTTCGATCCCGGGCCACTTTCACAGCGGGATGCAACTGCACCCGCGTGAATGCAATCACCCACCCCCAGCGTGTAGGGTTAATTGCGGGGTTTAGCCTTTCGCTGCCTACCACACATTGCGGTACGCTGATCGCTTAATTTGTAATTAAATTTCGCACCGTTTGCCGTTCGGTGCGTCGTCAAACTGACGGATACTTCGCGGGACGCGGGTCAACGAACTTCCGGAATCGGAAAAGATTGCTCATTACCAAGCCCCCATCTGATGCGCCAATGAGTTGACCAGAGCCAGACGCGCGCGGTAGTAAAAAAACCTGTTCTAGGTGAAGCTAAATATAGGCCAAGCGTACCCAAAATGGACCTAACCACTTTGGGGCGCCGTCTATGGGCGGAAGGGGCAGAGGCTAATGTTGGACTGAGCAAGCTTCTGCTTGGATCACCGCTCAGCCCCTCGCTGGCGGAGGAAGTGATTTAGATCTGCCCGAAATCTTAAGCTGTAGGTGTGCTTGAACGATCTTTCCGCGAGCTCGACAAAAAAAAACGATCAAACGATTTGTTACGTTCATCCGAGCGTTCTAATCCGTAATTATATTCGACTTAGTGTTGGCTACACATCGTTACCGAGGAATTCTTCTATTATACGCTCGTTCTAATCCTGTCATGATTTTTCCCAACAGAATAGTTAACTGGTTGACTGTGTTTCTTCTGTGCGAGAGTAAAACCTTGAAACCATGTTTTATGGTGCGTGAATTTGCATTTACGTGCCATTCAGAATGATGTTTTTATTGCTTGAATCACTGATTTTGTTCAAAAGAACAATTTTGATAAGCCGGTTTGAAAGTTGCACACATTGTATTGCATTTTATGGCAGGTTTATCATGTTTATGTCTTCATAACAGTGCAGAAGGCAATAAAGTATCAGCAACGCTTGATTATGGCTGTAATTGATGAGAAGTTAGTGTTTAATTTAGTTTAGATTTATTTTTAAGATGTCAAACTCTGAATATGATTAGATAAAAATGTATGCATCATATCAGGAATCAATTTTCGTTAACTACATCTACAAGATATAACGAAGTGTTTCCATAAAGTTTAAATATTATGGGACGAAAAATGTTAGTTAGTTAAAACGAATGTTCTATTAATAAACCTCACGCTATACAAATAATGAGGAAATGAAGACAATCACAAATTAATCTTTTAATCACAATTTTTAAAAATATGAACTTGACTGAAAGATGACCACAGCATGATTTAGTTGACTTTCTTTGGTAAAATTTATTCACCCTACTTGTTTAAAGTTATTGTCATTCACTGTAATTCGTTCGCGTAATTTGTTAATCGGTTTTCTAGGAGAAAAAATTACAGTTTCTAAAGATATAGCGTGAATATGCATTTTGATGTCATTTTGATTTTTATTTTTTTACAGTTAAATTTTTTTTCTAGCGAGTTAAAAAATTTACAAACACACCCACATATGACACAGCGTGACTGAAACAAACCAACCCCAAAGGAACGAATACCATTGTCTAACTCACCTCAAACTTCCACTTCCACATCATGCCCTGGTTCGTTTCACGTTTGACACAACCGGAGCGTTATTGAAAATTGCGTCCACTTTACACACAAACACACCCAGCCGTCTTTTTTCGCTTGGAATACTGCCCGACGCTACTATTTCCCACCGCTAACGATCACAACAAACGCACCAGAACCGCGGCAAGAACACAATTCACATTGACTTCGAGCGGGAGCTGCTGCTCGTTCCTGTTGGATGTTCGCTCCCGGCCAGACTGATCTGCGGTGGAGCTTTCGCGTGTGTATTTATAAAAATTTTTGGCAGTTCGTCAACCGCCTCAACAACCATACCAATCACACCCACCGTCCTGTGCCACCCGCGTACTCCGGAGCCATTTGCAAGCGCGAAGTTTAGAGCTGTCGTTCACGTTGGAACCAACCGGCCTGCGAGTCTTTCGCTGTGAGTCTTTCCTACCCCGCACAGAAGAAAGGTGTGATCAAAGGAAAGCATTCTTGACGCACAATATCGCATATGACAAATTGCAAAACGGCTTTCGGATGAGCGGCTTAAAATCGCGTGTGAGAATACATCTCAAAAGTGGCACAAGTCTACCGGTATGCTGACAAGAATTTAATACCACCCGGTCCGGTCACGCAGATCACCTGTGGTCGTTAAATGGGTTTTATTGTGGAAGCAACGGCCGACCGGTAAACCCTAAAAGTTCAGTACATATTATACCATTCCCGGTGATGGTCAGTGTTTATGCGATTATGTCATTTAAATAAAAGCGGCTCCTTTCCCACGGCGCACATGGCGCCGGGGCACACTTTTCGTGCCGACAACACTCAAAACACATTTGTCAACTTACGGCTCGATCGCTCGAACCCGATAAGTATGTGGGCGCGTTTTGCGTTCGATCATCACGTGGCGCATCGCAGCTGCATCTTCTTCGAAACTTCGAAAGCTGCACTCAAAAAAAAAAGCGCCACTCGGTACCGTTTTCAGCGACAGTATGACAAATGTAAGCGATGCGTTCCGCACAATGCTAAGTGATGAGACGCGCTAAGCGCTGAGGAAGATTTAGTGCGAATTTAATACGACAAAATTGTCCCATCTTCACATGGCAGGCAAGCTGTGATATTTTACAACCCATCGTGACTCATCCAGCCGGGATGGGTCTCGGAATGAGTACGCCACTTATTTATGATCCTGCCACGAACGTGGCGACAAACAATACCGTGGTATTATTGTATGGTTGTAATTAAAATGAGCTACTTCCGTAGGCTGGTTTGGAGCATTTTTGTGAGGTTCACTAAATGTGGGACAAACGACTATGCGATCCTGCGCTATCCACATTAAGGTGGTGACATGCCCTAGGAACTCTTTCTTCCAGTGATTCATTGCGCGTTTTTACTCATAGTTCCCTGGTAACTACAAATTTTGCTAAGGAGCGTATGTTTTAAGTAACGTTATTTGTTGACAAGGCGTGGAATTTTTGTCCCCCCAAATTCACTTTCGCTTATATTTTTTAGAGAGCTAATAGCTAGACCAAATATCATGCTTGCGGAAACTTTCTCCCAGAAATGGATAAGATTAAATGCTTGTGAGCAAGAAACCAAGCTATGATTAATGGTTCTGATTCGGTTGCAGAACCTGAACGAAATTAAAATTGCTGCTTGAAATCTGTAGAACAACATAATCTATAAATAATTTAAATAAATATAAAAAGTATGTTTCGAAATAGAACATTGAAGCTACTTTGTAAATGCATGAACAAGAAATGCATATTTTGAACCGATTAATTATATACAGAACTATCCTTTCCCTCTCTTTATTTGAACTTTTGATTTGAAGAACTGAAGATACAGAAAGAGCAAGAGAAATTTTATGTAGAATCCTAATATATTTATGAAAAAAAGTTCAAAATTTTTCATTTATCTGTACATCAAGACATATTGGTACCTTCAAAATGTTTTTTTTTTTTTGATAAACTTGTGATTAAAGTGAAAATCATACAGCAATCAACGACACCTTATCGTTTCATGTATTGTTTATCGTTTCATATAGTGTTTGGAATGTGTTGGTTCCATAAATGTTCATGGATTTATGTTCTACATTTTTCTTATTTTATTTCTTTCTCTGTTATTTTCTAATTATAAAAAAAGTCAAAATATTTATATAAAAAACATTGATGGTTTTTATTCATTATTTACAGTTTTGATACTTGCAACTGGTTTCACATGGATGTAAATGATTGCTTCGTTTGTCATTGTTTCGCGTTGATTTTTTTTGGCTCTGCACGCCCCTCATGCACGAGGGGCTGCTCGATTTTCGTGCATTCCGCTGCCACCGTGAGCAGTGCGGGCAGCGAATAGCAAATTAGCAAACGTTGTAAGTAGTAAGTAAGTAGTAAGTAAGTGAGTAACAGTAGCAGTAACAGATCACAGAAAGATAGAGTGTGTGTGTGTTGTGTGTTTGGTGCGTAAGAGCTTTGTTACATACGCAGGAGGTACGTTTGAGGAGGAAACAAACCCCTCCAGGTAGAAGATCATTGGAAATGCGGCCATGACCGTGCCGTATGACCAGGAACGAGGAGTGGAAACGTGGAAGGAAGGATGGCGCGTGTGTGGCATCGCCCTGCTCCAGCTCAACCGGGCGGGTTCGCTAGGCGAGCTTGCAAAAAAAGCTCCCCCATTTGCCCGACGGGTTGCCGACATTTAGGCGCCCAAAAGCGACAGGCGTCCGCCGTTGTCTGACAACCACCGAGAGATAGAGAGAGTGAGAGAGAGGGAGAGTGGGTCGATGCCGACGCATTTGAAGAACAAGCTAAATGGGGCCTTGGCGAAACAAAACGCCGAAAGCGCTCATCTCGATCCACCTGGATTCCACTGGCGCACGAATCGCAGGAGAAAACAGAAACAAAACAATATGGTATGAGAAATGCTCGGAGTACGATTCCGCTGCAGCCCCCGCATGGGTCGGGGCTGGGCTGGGTATAGGTTGCTCCCAGCCCAGGTGAGTCGCTCGCTATACGCTATAAACATCCTTCCGGTTTCTACATCTTCGTTTCTACGCGGAGACAGTCAGAGAGAGAGAGTGTGTTTTTGTTGGTGGTGGTGTTGTTGTTTGTGACTACGATTTCTAGAGCAGATGCTTGGGATAAGTTGGCTCGGGTAGGCTGGCTGGCCGGCGCTTCTTAGTGCACGTAGTGGCTCAGGACCGGGGCGTGGGCGTAGTGGGCGACCGGGGCGGCGATCACCTTCTGGACGGCCGGGGCGGACTTGTGGACGACCGCGTTGAATCCGTTGTGGTCATCGGCGGTGTAGTCGACGGTGCGCACAGAACCATCGGGCTCCACCAGCGAGTACTGTCCCTTCACGACATCACCGTCGCGCTCCTCGGCCTGCGACTTGATGTCACCGGTGTGCGGGTCCTTGATGCCGTAGTTGAACGAGTACTTCGGGTAGGCCTGAACAATGGCACAGATAGTTTGCACATTAAACCACCACGGACACGGGCACAAACGATCAAGCACAAACGGGAGGCATCAGTCGCCAGGCTGCGGAAGGATCGCTCCAAGGATCGAGATACTTACCACCGGCTCGGCAACGACGTGCTTCAGCACCGGAGCGGCATGGACCGCGACCGGGGCATGGACCAGAGCGGGGGCACCATAGTGGCCGTATTCGATCGGCGACGCACTGACGGCAACGGCGAGCAGAGCAATGGCAACGAAGCACTACAAGGAAAACAAAAACGATTCTTTAGCACTCTCTTTTTTGCTGGAGGTGTAGTTGGGTGTTTGGGGTCACTCTTTTATCTATTTTTAAAGCACTGTTTTTTAACACCAGGCTCATTTAAGGCTACATATTTCTAAGGCCACTTCTCCACACACTGCCAAAGTTCTTATCTTCACTTCGAACTCCACAGTCGAAACCCGAAAACGAATCCTTCGCAAACCGTACCTTCATCTTGGGTTGGGTTTTTTGTTGTGTTTGTGTGTTTTCTCTCGCTACGACGAAGGGACGGACTGTTTGTTCACTGTTTGTGACACTGTGAGAACCAAAACTGAACTGATGCCGATTGCTATGGCCAAAACGTCTTTTATACCGAAATTCAGCCTCGCGCTCGCTAGAACCCCGAGGCGCCGGGCAGCCGGGCGGGTGAGCGGCCCAGGGAGAGAGGTGATCTTCGCCTATGTCTCGACCGATCGAGCATGTCACACACAGTGCACTGCGGCGGGTGGAGGAAACGAGTGGCCAGAGGGGAGAGAGGGCATTGGGCAAACAAAATCCAAACACTCCCACGAACCGCGCACCGTACTGGGGAGGGAGTTGAGGATCGCGAAAAAAAAGGAGACTACAAGTTGCGAGCTGGAAAACTCCATTCATCCGCCGCTCCGTTCTGTGCGGCTGCATGCGGCACACAAGAAAGCGAGAGTGAGATCGAGAGCGAAAGTGTTGGTGGTGGCAGAAGCGGCCCTACTTGCCGTTCGTACGCGATTTAAAGTGAGAGTAATGAGTAGGACACCAGGTGGCTTGGTGGCGATCCTGCTGTTGCTGCAGCTGCTGCTGCTTCGGGGGAAGGGAGTTCGCTCCGAATCGCCGTGTCGTGTCGGTAGAACCGTCAAATCTTCGTCTAACTCGGGCGCTCGGAGCTCGATCGTTTCACCCGCCGTTCCCCCCACCAACTGGTCGCTCGATGATCGCGCCGAGATCGCATTAGGTTGGCGACGCGATGCTTTTCTCAATCGGTCGCTGGTTGCTTACCGCGCATCGGATCGCGCCGTACTTCATTCTGGTTTGGGTCGCTCGTTGGATGAAAGGAGCTTTTGGTCGATCGAATGCTTTTGGTTGCATGGTTACAGTGGGTGAATCGCCGTTAAAATCAGTTTCAAAAACAGTGTTGTCTAGAATCGTGTGTGAAGTGTAGTTATTAGTTTATCACTTGAGTCGCTCTCTTTTTAATAATTGTTGAAATGTTGTTTTATTTTTTAACAATATTATAATGTTTGTTTTAAAAAAATCAAAAATTTTAAAGTTATAAATTTCACTGACAAATATGTGAATATTATAAACAAAAAACCCTAGTGTGGAAAACATCAAACGAGATGCTCCAGTATACTTTAGTGTTTTGTTTAACACCCAGATTAAAAAAATACGAAATACGAGGACATTAACAACCATAATTGCGTTGATCATTGCTTAAAGATGTTAAAGTGCGATTTGTTTCTTCTATCATTCTATCCTGCATATTTTTTAAAACGAGTCGTATCTTATCATATACTTTTTGTTTGCATATTGCTTTGATTAACTCATAAGAGTGGTTAGTCACAAGTTGTGTTATTTATACGCTCAATCTTAAAGTGAGCTTCTGTAAAGAATAGAATTGGATTTATTGTATCTCAATTATGATAGATAAAGTTTCTTAGCTTGTTTTATTATAAGAACAATCTTGGCATCTATTCTAAATCTAAATAATTTAATTTCATTTCAATCATTTTGCTCAATATTCACGCTAGCATATCATTTCGAATATTTTAAATATTTTTAATGTTATTTTCAATGGGCAATGATAGCAATTCGCCTAGGCCACCACTTCTAAAAAAAATTATATCGATAAAATAGTTCGATTCCTATTATAAAGCTCAATCACTTTTAAATTTGGTAGAACAAAAGATAACACAAATTTAGCAGAAGAAACTCATACAAAATAAAAACAGGAAAATAATAACACGATTGTATATAAACTACTAAAAATAGCGATCCGCACATAAATGGTTCGAACGAAACTAATCTCGATCGTCAACTTAATTTCAAGCAGTGCAAAATTCAACCTTCCTTTGAAAGTGATCTCTTCATCACCTAACGAAGGCATAATTGATGGTAGCCAAACGAAGCGAGCAAAAACGGGAATCGTTTGAACTATTTCATGCCCTCTCGTTTATTTTTTGCACGCGTTAACCAAACACCTTTGCCGAGCGTCGCAAACAGTGACGGTTGCAGAAAAGAAGGCGGAAAAAGGCGCACGCACATACACGCGCCATCCAGCTGGGGCGATTTGATTCGTTTACCACACACTTTACAAGGTTTCAATTACGGCGAAACGTTGAAACGAGCGCCCACCACCACTAGAACGCTCATAATTGTGCCCAAAACCACGAAACTGCGCGAGCCGCCCCATGATTGCTCAAGACGGCTCGGCGGCCTGCCGCACGGTTAAACCTCACAGCTTCACACATCACGGCCACGGGCCGATGGCTGCTGCGGCATACGTGTGAGAACTTCATTCGCGGCCTCCGGGGCTGACCGTTGGCCTGCAGGCTGCGCGTGCAATCGCGGTGTCGCCGGTGGTTATGTTGCGCCCGATGCTTCCCGTACGGTGCGCCGATATCGATCGCGGCTTCGCGACCTGGCTGGCCGTACAGCAATCAGAAATGGTACTGTTTCTTGAAGTTGACGCAAAAACTGTGGCACGGAAAGAAGAGGAAAAAATAAAGCACGACCATGGAAATGTCGAGTCGGTGCGGTAATTATCGGGCCCGGGAAAAGATACGTTAAGGGTCGGATGAATTTCGAGGGCAACACTAAATGAACGTCTCAAATTGATTAGAGGCGCGACACGCAGGGTTGGCTCCTCTCCGAGGGCGAAGACGCGGGGAACGAGAAAGATCAATCTTTAACAAAAATAAACACGATCGGTGCCGTCTGCTGTGACTGTTAAAGATGGATACGACGGAGAAGATCGATCTTCCCTTCTCCTTCTCTCTGCATCTTTCTTTCTCTCCCTCTCTCTCTCTCTCTCTCTCTCTCTCTCGCTCTCATGGCGTGGGATTGATCTTGATCTTGATGAGCCTGAATGGCCCGAGGAAATGGCATTCGCTTTTGAGCGTCAGGCAAGGGCGCGAACGCACGCCCGCCCGCCCGCTAGTGATGTTAATGCAGCGCCCAAGAATCGACAAGTAATTTCAGTCACGAACTATCGATGGAGCGTTTATGGCGCATCTACGGGCCCTTGTGGTTTGGCGGCATTGCTCGAATCGGTTCGACGCTATCGGGCGCTGTAATCGTTTCGCTCCAGCGACGATCGATTGGTACTGCCCGGAGGATTAATGCCCGATTGTTAGGCGACAAAGTGTGGCTGCGTGGATTTGTGGTTTTCTATCATGGGCTTTTGTTTTATTTATTAATTAAGACGCAAAAATGTCTGCTACGCCGTGTTAGCTTTCTACAGCAGCATGAGGAATGTGGAATTTTCCTCCAAATTGCTCTCAGTATGCTTTTTTAAACTCGTCCCAATCTAAAAAAAGGCATTAAGCTTTAGTAGAAGATGTCTATGAATAAAATGATAAAAGCATGACATTTTTACTAAGTATAATCTTAGATTAACTCTTCTGAATTTTTAATTAACTCGAAATAGAAACAATTTTTATACGATTAGCTAACATTAAAAATCATGTTCCTATTATACCACTCATTGCTACGTACGATTAGGCCTTGTTCATCATTTTAATGTGTTTTTGATTGACGAATCATCAAATTCACACTTAAACAACATCTAAAAAGCTACCGTGGCGCTCTGGAACCAAAAATAAACCAGCAACCTTAAAACGAAAAAAGAAACACTCCAAGAGTTCCAACAACGAGCAACATAACCGGTAGCCACGTTCGATACGTTGAATGTGTTTGGCTTTTTTTCATTTTGGGAAAATAATTAATCGTTCAAGCATCAAGATAGCGGGACAGTGTGGTATCATAGATTGGTATCATAAACTGGATTCGTGCTACCAATTTCTTCCTTGTGCCTTGTGGTGTTCGAGTGCGTTTTTGTCGTGTCATTGCTAGTCGTTCGCTACGAAACACGGGAGTAGAGCAGGGAGAAGGGTTGAAAACCAAAACATGTACCCAAACCCATCGATTAACGTGCCATCGCCAAATACGGTTCGCCGAAGAACGCCTTCACTGTGGCGCTGCAATCGATTTACGGGCACGTGAGTGAACGAAAGACTTGTGCGTTAGAGCAACAAGCGACGAACCCTTTTTGTGTGCTTTTCGGTTGCGTTTTTCTTGATCAGTTTGAAAGATAGATCTGATTTGGGTCAAGGGCTGTGGGAGGAGTGACATACACACACGCATGCACGCACGCACACACAAGCGCAGCATTAGCAGCGCGTACAACTAGGAAGCTCAGCCGAAACGCACTCAGCTGCTGGCCTTCTCGAGGAGCCGGGTAGATGCATTGCACTGCGGGGATTGAGCGGTGCACTGGGGGCCCTACGAAAAAGCTCCTCTCCCCACTCGCTCCCCCTCCGAGCTGGAGATTTATTTATGTCCCCAGAGGCGATCGCTCGTCCCGCAGGGCCTGGAACTCCCAGTTGCAGCGCGAGCAGTGCCTGGTAGCGAAATTTCCCAATCCATGTGAAACCGGCGACTGCGCCACCGCACTGTTGCAGACCTCGGTTTTGAGGCTTCGTCGTCGACATCTACACGATCGGCCAACACTCACAACGATGCCGAGCTTGTAAATGAAAGATGGCGAGAGAAGCAGCAGCGGCAGCAGAAGCAAAAAGCATCATTTCGTAATCAATCCATCCTCCATCGGTTCTTTTTGTTTTTCTTCCTTTTATGTTATTGTTAAATTTTCGTCATATTCCACCGACAATCATAAGGCGAGCGAATGGCGCAAAAAAAACGCAAGATGTAAAAACGCAAGAAAATCGGTCAAAAGTGGCCAAAAATACACCACTTGCACATTCCCATCGGCTCATTGGAAACCTTTGAAACATGTGCATACCAATCGATGGCGTGCTAGTTTACTCTCCGTGAATTTAGTTTACTTGTTTTTTCTTTCTCTCCCACCACAGCTATCTTCTTAAGCTTGTGGGGCATAAAATTGGCAAAAAATAAGCGCACCAAATGCACGCGATATAAAAATCATAAGTAGACACCACGGTCGCCTCGTTACCATTTGATATCTTAATGTGTGGATATATTGCTTTACATTAGCTGTCGCTGTCAATCCCGCACAAGGCGCCCGGTGGTCACACATGGGGCCCAGGACATAAACCTACTTCGGTGGTAATTTTCACCGATGTGTCGGTGTCGCTGTCGAAGGTCTGTCCGCGACACGAGTCAGGTGCCCTCATTTAAACCGTATTTTTAGCGCGTAGCTTAGCACGGTGTTCAACATGCAAATAAAAACGAGAAATGACGAGCTAAGAAAAACTGTCGCATTGAGCGTGGACTTACTTTTTAGATTGGTTTTTAAAAGTATTTTTTAAATAGAAAATGTAGCTAATTTGATTCGATAGATAACTGAATCTTATACATAACACATAACTAAATCTTAAATAATACATTTAAAGATTGAATTCCAGAAATGGTAATGCAGAATGAATTTGCTTCTTGCAACCACGCGCAGAGTCGCATGAAAATTAATGACTTTATTTGCCTAATAAAACCAATCCTGCTAGAAACACAGCAGGAAGCATCGTTTACGGCCACCAGTGCGATGTCATCCTTGAAAATAACAGACAATCACCATAACCAAGGCTTCCTGCCTATCGTTCGATCGATCGATCACAATCAAACCGCTTCTAATGCAGCGAAAAAGTGAGCTCGGTGGAATGGAATACCATCTCATAAAAATGATGCATGGCGTAGTTTTACTTCCTGCAGCTATAGCTAAATTATGTAGCATACATACACACAGACACATACACGCATTAGTAGCGTCGTTTATAGTGTCACCATTCAAAATTTAATAGGAAAAAATGCCTCCATCTCCAACGATGATTGGAACAAAAAAAATCCCAAAAACCATACCTTATTAAACGCTACTAAGGCAATTCGCTACGGGACATAATTTCGTTCACTGTTTAAATTCCCATCCGCAAACACACACACACACAAATATAAAATCCACGGTCCCAAAAAAATCCAGGGCCAACTGGCAAAAGCCGCGTGAGGGTTGCCACCGCTCGCACGATTCGCACAATACAAAGTGCGGTTCTATCGAATTATTTTGCGAAACCTCGCGTAAAGCCTTTTGTGTTGCATGGAACGGTTTGGAAGCAGCTCGAACAAATGCACGCACCAAACCGAGAGACGTGAGAGGGAAGGGATTGGAAAGGTGAGGACGTGAAAGAAGCATGCCGGCATGTTGCAGCTCCGTCGCAGCCGCAGCTTCCGGTGGGTCACGACAAACGCTACCGTAAAATTTGCACATTTTGCACGCAACGGACAATAGGGCACTCTATTGTTAGTAGATAAAGGTGTGACGTAAAAAATGAATTTAAATTGAATTTCTGGGCAATGAAATATGCTTCACAGCCTGCTAAATGTTTCTAAACATTGACGTATAATTTTTCATAATGAGTTTCAAGTCATCTTTCACTCATAGTGCTCCAAACCGGTGTGTATTTCAGATCGAAAAAAAAATACTCATTCCAACAAACCTCAACAATATCCCACACTCCCGTCCACTGTCAGCCATTGGACATGGCTTCGAAATTCGTCACAATTTTCGAACTTCAAATTTCGCCCCGGGTCCCCTTTGTAGCGGACGTACCGACGAACGCAATGGGGTCATCACGATCACGCTACTTGTCTCCTCGTGTCGCCTATCGCCGAACCTCGTCGATCCTTCGTCGTTGAACCATCGAGCCGCCCCATCTGATTTATGATTGTGCAAGCTGCTGATTTATACAAATTAATACCTTGCCCTGCCAGCATCCCCATCTCGCCTTCCGCATCCCGCATCCCCGTCCCGTCAGCATGCTGGAGACAAAAATCTTAGCCGCTCTTTTTACGCGGGGGTGGTCACCAGCCGTCACGCTGGTGCGTGCGCAATCGAAACAACACACTCGGCTGGAGCGGGTAACAACAGCAAGACAAACACGCTCGCGCAATTCTGGCATTGGTGGGTTCGATTGACAGACGGATAAAGTGTCCAAGGTCCTGGACCGGGTCTAGTGTCTGCCATGCTAATCTTCGCTCGGATGCCAATCATGCGCTGGGAAAGGGAAGATTACGTTGGTAGAAACTCACTGTTTCAATGTTTCTGCTAGTTTTTATACTCTCTCTCTTTCTTTTCTCTACTGCGGTGAAAGGGAAGGTAAACGCTTGAAAACAAAAGACGATCAATGTTATTGAGTCCGATGGGACAACATTTTTGGAGGAGAATGAAAGAAGAGTAGAAGAAATTTTGAAATGTCGGATAAACTATAATCATTTCAATTGGTTCGATGTATTCTAGGTTTTATATAGCAGTAAAAATAATCCAAAAATAACATATGAATATGAAATAAGCAAACATAGTTAACATAATAATATAATAATGACAGATTTTGTACATTTGCTCTTCTACATATTTTGATTCAAGGAATTTTATCTAACACCATGAGTGGAAGTTTGATCATTTCAAAATTAACGCTTTACAGATGTTTGGAAAATATATCCAATGCATTAAAATTTAAATCAATTTCTTTAAAAATGATGCTAAGTGATAAAAAAATCTTCAAAGATGATTGATACTTGTTTTATGTACAGCATTGTTATGATTTTGAAAATTCAGTATCTTTATCATCTGAAATATAAATTAAAATCTGTTTAAATTAAACCAACTTACGCGGTATCTAAAACATCAGTGATGATTCTTATAATACAATAATCAGCGTTACAATTATTATTAACACCTAAATAAACAACACATTCATCTGTATATGCTTACTCATCCACACGTAATTTGCTTCGATAAATTGAGCGCACAGGGGAAAATAAACCATAGCTAATGCAAATCATTTCACTGCACGTGCAATTCCCATGCAATCGGGCAAGCGGCAACTGATTGGCAATTTGCGTAAGCAGCGCTCACCCGGGAAACATGGGTCAAAACTCGATTGCCACCAACACCACCACCACCACCATGCATTATGGGCCCCTCAATTACGCCCCTTTTGCCGCGAAAGTGTCACACCGAACAGAGCGAGCCGCGTTGCAGGCAGGAAAACCCAAACGGCTCTGGAGATCCATCGAAACGGGTGCTGCTGCCGTCCAGTCTGAAAGAAAATAAAGCGCCCAAACCTCCGAGCCGATCGATCGAGCGTCGAGGTGGACGCGATGCTCGCGGTATGCAAATTCTTTGCAACCATTTGAACCGAACGTGCACAATTAAACGGCATTACATAAGCGCAAAAGGGCCACAGGGTGCGCTTGTATCGCAGCGTGTGGGTTTTAGCGTGGTTTTTTTTATTTCATTCCTTCCCACCCCCCACACCCCCCCCCCCCCCCCCGTCTCACGCTCTTTGTCTTTTCTCTCTCTCTCTCTCTCTCTCTCACTCTCTCTGTTCGTCAGTCGGTTGCGATGTTTTGAGCCAACCAGAAAATGTAAAGACACAGAAGAAGAACAACCCTACCGAGCCTTTCGATCGGTTCCGTAATGAAGCTGGGCCGCGTAAGGGCCACGGTGCAAAATCAATAACGTTTGCTGCCGAGCCGAGCGAACGAGCGATCCGTGCAAAAGGTTAACGCCGTGACTGCAGGCGAAGCGGTTTCGGACGATACCGATCTCGCTGCCGGTGCGCCGATGCGCTTACACCCCGCCGGTGGTTTCGCCGGTGTAAGGTGCTGCTTAAGACTTCCAAACGCGATTCCAAACGGATGATGCATCGCAACGTGTAAAAGCTCCCACTCCGGCGCTGGCAGGATGTTTCAGCGATCGGTTGGCCTCTGACCTTAGCTCGATCGCACTGCCTGCCCCGACCGGCTGCCACGGTCTACAAATGAATGATCGCTTTCGGCCGATAGTTAATGTATCGGCACTATTAACAACACCGACAAACCGACACCGGTTGACCCTCCGAACGGATCGAAGGGTCTTCCCCTAGGGATTACAGGTCGCTGACAGGGGTGGGTGCTTGGGTGGGAATTTTATATGATTCGCACATTACTCATTGGAGGCAACAGTTCTGCTTGGTTTGTAAGAAAGCCTAAGCGATAATATCAAGATTAAGGTACATGAAACACATTCTTTAAAACAACCAAAGCAGTCATGGAAAATATTAAATTTTGCCTATTGATATAGAGTTGTAATCAGTTGGCTTCCTTAAAATTAAATTAATTTGACTAATCGCTTTTTGAAGTTTTTCTTTTCAATAGCTTTCAATTCAACACATTTTTAGCCATGTTTTATTTGCCTTTTTTAATTTGTTGTACCTCACACGGTTTGTTATGTGCGACTTACATTTGCATTTACGCTCTGTTACATTTCTGACTGATAACACCAGTGTACCTTAAAAAATTAGCAATCAAGAGTTAAAACTCTATCTTTTCTCCGTCATTCATACTTTTGCAATAATAGAGTTTAGTGAAATGCGTGAAAATAGAGTTTAGTGATTTTAGACCAATTACAACTGCTTCTCGTCAATTTAAAAAATCCCCGCCTTCCAACCAATTTAAAAAAAAAATCCCGCATTTCAACTCATTATTGTAAAATTTCTTTTATTCTCAACCGCCACCGCTTTCCGTCCAACAACTTATGGAAAATTTAATTTAAAGTACATTTTTAGCATCATGTGTAGAAATAAAACGTCTCACAAACCGACAGCGCCCGCTGCACCTCATTAGCAACTTATCGTTTGAAAAAGCAGCTGATTGCTGCAAACCGAACCGGCAAAATGAAGAAAAAAAAACATTATTCCTTAAGAAGCGAAATATGGTCGCTCTCGGCCCTGACACGCTGTTTATTAGGTGTACTGGATTGTTACCCGCATGTCAGTGGGTCATCTGGTTGGGCCGCTGCATGGCGCATGGTCCGTTCGCACTGATTGAAATGGCATCTTGTCCAATCAATTGCCGTTGACGATGCGTGTGTTCACGTTGGAGGTATATATTTTTCCCTTTTTCCTCTGCTAAACTGCAACTTTCAACCGCACAACGTACGATCCGCAGGCACATACTCACACACACGCACATTCTGGGAGCAGCGCGAAGAATTGAAAAACTCATAAACATTGTCACCAAATCCGACGGAGCCCGTGCGAGCGGCCCGCTCGGTCAGCATTGCGCCATGCTGCTCCATAAAGCCATACCCACCGTTTGCTTCGGCACCGCAGAAGCCTCTTTCTCTTCCTAGACGCGCGACCGTGCTCTTAATCGGGTAAACCTGTTCGAAACCGATTTGACGGACCGCCGTCGCCATCGTCCGAAACAGAGGGGAGAATGTGACACACACTGAAGACCTACAACCGCACCGCACTTTGTACCGAAAGGTGCAGCGATTATTATTACTAAACCGGGCAACCGGGGATGCACCGGGGAGGTGCCCGGGAACGCACACGTACATACGCAATTATCAAATGGATAATACCATAATTTTATGTAATCATAAACGTATCGCTCCTGTCAATAAGCGAACCGACTTTAGTCATTCCTAACGAGATCAGCTGGTGCCGGTCGGACGTGGGTAAGACTCGTTTTTCACACCAGCGATGAACGATTGCTTTCCAACGACCCCAGGGTGCTGAAATGTAATGCACTTATTTATAAGAAATGAACGATGGAAAATGACATGAGAAAGGCTGCGTTTGCATGTCTTTTATGTTATTACTTTTCTTAGTGAGGACCATATATTAGGCCATGCGACTTGTACGCTGGGAAAATGGTGATAATTCTAATGATTTAAGGATCGTTCAATTGCAGTTTCACATTATGACATGCATTACGCTGTTAACATTATGTATTTCATAATCAATGGCCATGTTCTTGAAATTGTGCTAACAAATAAAATAAACCTATTGGACAATTGCTCCAACTTTCGGTCGGACAACCGTAAATTATTCGAGTTCATCCGGAAATTACTCGAAATTCATCAATTTATTTCATATCAAGTATTCTAAACACGAGACGAAATATTCTCATATTGAAAGCAAATTATAAAAATTGAACTCGATGGTCAGAGTTAACAGATCTGCAAGTCTGCATGTGATTTTAAAATGTTTTTTTTATAACTTAAAATATTTAAACACCTTATTTCCTATCAATTGGTTGAAATTAAAACCAAATAAAATATATCGAGCAATAACTAAATTGTCCACTGTTTTCTAATTTCTAAAACCCAAAAAAAATGAAACACGAATTTCGCACTCGATCTTAAATTACCTAACCCATATTTCTGCAATGCATTCGACACCTCTAACAATAACTTTCACATCCACTGCTGTAATGATATTCTGATGCAATTCCACACATTGATAGTCAGTGCAACTACACTCCGACATGCCTTCCCACTCAATGAACCTCAACTCATCGAACAATCAATCAAATGTTTTACCCACCAGGAGCCATCCTCTACAGCCCACTCACGGTGGGTTGCGTCCACTCAATTTGTCTCGTGTCCCATCCGGCACCTTATCACCGCACCATCCCCAGCCTGCTTCATATGCATCTGACCGAGCGTAAAAAGCACCGCATCGTGGCATTCGGCCAACACGGGAGTCAGCCAAACCGTGCACATAAAATATAGATATCAAGCCATTTGGAAGTGTCTCTTAATCACGCCCGTCTGTCGTCCCTACCCTTCTGTCTCACACTTCCCTCATTGCGGGGCCGATCGGGTGCCTTCCCAACACTCTCCGTTCGTGGGACGCGTGGCGCTTTTTTCCTTGCAAATTTTCCTTTCTGCTCAACGGTTGACATTTCGCTTGACGAGCAGCACTTGTGACGAACGTCACGCGATGCGGTGACTTCGGCCGAGTTTGTCATCGCCACACACCGGCCTGTGAGCGCGCTGTCGTAACTTAGGTGCAGTTGAGTCTGTCTGTCGCCACGCCGTGCTACTACAATGTTGCGGCGGCACTAGTGCAACTCCTTATTATTTGCAGCTCGAACCGGCGAGCCTTAACTGGGGTTTTATGCGCGAAGCATTTATTTTGGTATTCACGGTGAGTTATTCCAGTTTGCACAGGAAGTGACAAAAGAAAGGGTTAATTTAGTGACTAAGCTTCAAGAAATATGTGCTTGTAATGGAAATGAATCAAACAAGGAACTTGATACGATTCCCCAAGGAATAAGTTTCCCTGTCCTAACGATGTGTTGAAATAATCTCTCAATCGGATGTGTGAGTCAAATTTTTCTAATCAAAGTTTCATATTTTTAAAGTATTTTCTCATAATTCTTTAGAGATTTATAAACATGTAAAAATCTTGAATCTAAATTTCTTGAAAAGAGTGACTTTTTGTTTTTTGCTTGTTGATGTCCTTTTGGCTTCTTGCAATCACTTCCAAAAGTTTAATTAAATTAGTGATAGTTTATAAGATAGTCAGGTACATTAAAAAACTCAAAATTTAATCCAAGTGAAAAACTAATTAATTTTAATCCTCAAAAAGCCGTATGATCGTAAAAACCTATTCCAAAACTTCAAAACAATTTTTATACAATTGTAATACCCCTTCCGATCAATTGTGAGAAACCAAACACTAACGAAAAGATTGTTCTTCAACCGCTTTCTCACCACGCCGTTTACCGTTTACTACGCGTCATCTAAAACGCGTCCCAAATCTGTCCCTCGGCACCCGTAATAACTCCATTTGCGGTGTCCTTGTCCATAAAACGATCGAGCAATGAGCACGACAACAAAAGCGGGTTCGTGAACCGCGTTTTTCTCCGTACCACGTCGGTGACCCCATTGTTTAGGCCGAACCAACAATTAGCCTTTTGCCAAACCTTTTGCAATCGCACCAGCGCCAGCGAAACCCGACGACAGCCGGTGGGTTTGGTACGGTTTTGTCACAGGTGCAGCAGCAACAGCAGCAGCAGCAGCACACTCAAGCTCAACACGCTCAAGCTCCAGCCGAAGCGCCAATACGAGCGGCCGGGAGTAAATTACTCACCCCGATTGATCCCTTTCGTTGCTGTGGCCACCTTCCCCCACGGACGGGTGAACTATGGTGAACAAATTGGCCGCTAGATCGCAAAACACTTACGTGTAACCTCATCTCATTGACCCTTTCGGGCCTTCGTGCAGATAGACATAAACGCGTACACGGTATGCGACGGGAATTAATAGCGTTGCAGGTTACATTCTACCGTCGTGAAGCTTCGGCTCGCATGTCGTACGAGATTCCGTTGCGCTATTTATTCGCACCAAAAAAGTGACATAAATGGTGAGAAAATTAAATTCCATTAGCACACCTCACCAGGACGGCCAGTTAAAATTGGCTTAACAGCGGGCCCAGATCTGCCGCGTGCTTAACAGATTAAATTTAAGATAATAGATTAAGCGACCAGATGGTAAGGTATGCTGGCAGTAATTACACCGTTTTAGCATACTTCAGACGAACAGGTAAAAACATATTTAAATGCCTCACTAGCTCCAATTGCGTCCACTCAAATCCCATCCCCCGGACGCTGGACGTCCTCGAAACCGGACCGAGACCGAGTTCGGCCCACCGCTAAAGTCGCGCAGTGCATCATGCACCCCGGCTGCAGCAACCGTTTTCCGTTGTCGCAAAGCCTTCCTACCCAGAGGGCATATGCATATATATATATATATATATATATGTGTGTGTGTGTGTGTGTGTGTGTGTGTGTGTGTGTGTATGTGTCGTCCACATACGAAAAAAAACACAGTCGGTGACACAGTCTGCCAACAAGCGGACAAGATTTATGGCATTTCGAAATTCGCGCTTGCACTCTCCCTCACGCGGTGAGGGGAATATTTGCAACTGAAGGTAAACCGTTCCGCCGAACTGTCGGCTGTGCGGAGTGTCTTTCTGTCCCGGAACGCGCGTCCCGAAAGGGACACCGTACTTTGGCTGGCTGGTGCGAGACGCGCGCCAGCTCACCACGCGACTCGCGATGGGAATTTTATTTACCGCACGCTGGCTGCCCATCCTAGACGAACTTTCGTGTTGGTGTATCGAGAAGGCTGATGTCGGAACGATGTTCGAAACACCACGCTTGCGAACGGTAAAGGGGTCGATCATGTTTTTGTTGTTTTTTTTAAGGACGGGCCAAAACGAACAAAAGACTGCAAACGGATATTTGAACCAAAAATAAGCGACGAACCCCGTTTTTAAGTCTTCGTGCAGTTTGGCCTATATGAGAGATGCGATGAAATATATAATCTCTATAAATATGAGAATTTACATTCCAATGTTCTATTTTATTCATTTATAATATAATTTATATTCATGCAAAAAAAACACAGAATACAATTAAATATCCTAAGCCACTGTTCTGCTTCTAATTGACAAATAAAATGCATTGTGATGAGTAATTTATATTCAATTAGAATCCAATGAAACTCCTCCCTCATGCAATTTCCTCCCACTTTGTATGTCACTCAATTCCAACGCTACATCTCTATGCCATCTCAATAGGACGATGATTCATCAGAAAGAGTTTTTTTTTCTCTCGTAAAACAATTGATCTCACATCGAATCTACCTCCACCACGGCACACGGATCCAAACACGGATTCTAAACTAATGGGCGCACGAACCCATTGGCATCGGTAAATGTTACCTATTTATTCCAACCCACCCGAACTTCAAGGCTCCGGTTGACATAATTACCCTTTTGTCGTACAACCCCGTCGAGCAGCGGTAATTTCGCGAGCCACTCAAATAGAACCGCACGTACGGGTGCGCACAACGGACCCCAAACGAAACGGCATGCAGATCACTGCAACGTCATGGTGGGCTTCAGGACGCTTTCCACGTCGCCCGGCCGTGCCCGCACTCAAAATAATCATAATCGTGACGTACATTACGGTGGTGTTTATTAATCATCATCTTCAGCAGCAGCAGCGACGGCGTGTGAGTTGTGTGAATTTGGGTTGCCATTTACAACCACACATCCGTCCGCCTTTTATCCCCCGCAGGGTGCAATTCGCACAGGTCACAAACCACTGCTGCCACGAGGTATTCACCGCCGCTAGCGACCATAACTGATCCTCCGGAAACGGTCGATAGGATGGTGCAATTTACATTTGCAGTATCACGCATCCTTGAGCTAACGCGCAGTGCGCGGGGTGATCGTGAATTATGCGGCTGCAATATTATTGCATCCCGCGTGTTGCTGCACCGTGGCGGACGCGGCACTCGCCAAGGCTACTTATCAAATCGCAGCATGGCACCGGACAGCGACGTGTCAAAACAGAGCGTAATTATTTGCTGCTCGCAATCGCTCCGATGGAGGAAAAGTTTGCATGCGTTTCGTTTACCCTTTGAAAAGGATAGAATGGTATTTTGACATGTTTGTGTGTGCGGGAAAAGATTTAAAAAAATCTAGTCCCGTTTTTGTGAATAATACAATACACTGATAATATGATATTTGTTTTATCAATTCGGTAAAAAAATTTAAAAAAAAATCTTAAAAATCAGCTTTAAGACGTTAATATTAAACAAATGAGTAACGTTTTAATTAAATTTCTTTTCAATTTTTTTAAACAAAATTAAGAAAAAATCTAGAAATATAAATCTAAACTTTTTTAGGTTTCACCGCTGGCATTTTTAAAAGTTAAGAAGCAACTTTTATAAATTAAAAGTGATGAATATAGAGCAAATAATTTGCATCATGAAGCATGAGCGATAATTTTAACATTAAAATGCTAAATTACGAAATCTACAATTTCAGCTTAATTTTCAACTCATTTGCTACCGCTTTGCTTATTTTCAAGATCAAAAAGTGGTATAATTCAAAATAAAATGTTTGTACCCAAAAACCCCATATCTGAAACGCCAAAAAGTTACGTAAAATGTATTCGTTGTCAAAGCGTCACTAATAATTAGAAAACCCTACCCGTATGAGTTCCTTCCATACGAACCAGACAAAAAAAGCCTTCTTGAGCAATCCGAAACCACCGATCCAATCCACCGATCAATCTTCGGCGCGATCGGACAAACACTGACAGTTCGTGACGGTTCGAGCCAGTTTAGACTGCTGTCCCATTAGTTTGGCTGGGAACGGACGACAAAATCCCCGCACCTTCCCACGCTCCCGGTATTTACAACCATCAACAAAACCACGGTTGCATACACAGCAGCAGCAAGAATGAAGTCATTTAGTCCGATGCTCGATGGAATGAACCCGAGAGAGGAGGGCATAGTATAGTTTGTTTGTGGCGTAGCAAAATTTATCGATTTATTCATGCCAACCGACGAAGCGAAGGTGGAACTACCGCACCATCGTCACTGTCGTAACCGGGCATCATTTGCATCTCGGCATGAGCGCGAACACACTGCACAGGTGGAGAGTAAACGAAAACGGATACATTGCATTGGCGTGTGAGGGATGCAGGCAGGGGATGCCCGATAGTATTGGACAGATTCCTGTGCGGTGATCCTAAGTGAGCGATTCGGCATGAAATACGGGCTAGCATAATCGAAACATAAATTAGCATTAAAGAGTAGAGTTCATTAGTGCGCGCGAACGGTGGAAGATGGAGTGGTGAGAAGAGGAGTATCTTTTTTCTTTTCAGTTCTTGCTGCAAGTTGTGTTCACTCGTTTCATTTATGTAACACAAATAGTGATAAATTAATCTCACAAATTCATTTACTACAATTTATGTTTTGTAGAATCTTTACTCTCATTCTTTTCATCAACTAATGCGTCTTGTTCTTCAACAAAAAAAGATCCCATTATGACCAGCAATATCGCATCGAATTCTCCTCACGGGCACCGCAAAACCACTTCGCAGCTATTTTACCACATCACTCCTCTCAGAATCGTCGGTCAGTTAAGGTTGATTGATGTTTGTTCGCGAGCTCGAATGCGTTTCTTCCCCGGGTCGGTTCGGTCACGTTTCCCACAACCGGCACGCATATCCTCCACAGTACCCAAAGGAAACCACATTGCGCAAACGCACCGGAGACGCAACGTTAACAAGGTCCCTTTGGCTGCAAGCGCACGAAACATAAATATTAGATGGGTTTGATTGGCTAGCGAGGGAGCCAGACGACTAGAAACCAGCGACATCAAGACACCTTTCCGCTCGTTTCTCCGTGTAATCATCCGTGAGCGGCGGTACGCATCGATCTTGCCCGTGAACGACTAACCTTGGCCAGATTGCCCTCCACGGCGCGGTTTGTCGCTGGTGAACTCGTGATTAGTTACAATGCAGCGGGCACTTTTTTTACTAGCGGCCAGTTTTTGTTATAAAATACGGCATCTTCCTTTTAAGGATTCTTAAGCAGATCAGGGTTAAAACGATCAGGAAAAAATAGCTTTAGAATTATTTCGGTTTTATTAAACCTTCCATGTTCGGAAAGTTGACTTCCCTATGTCATGTCAACTCGTTCTGGCACGTCTCAACGATCGGTGTACACTTATCTTATTTCCATAGATATTATTTTCAACCACCTTCCGCCCAACCTTACCCGTCGTTGTCCACTTAACACTTCATCAACGCCGCCTCTTTTACCACCGTCAAACGACATCATTCGTCGTAAAATCACCTGAGCCCCGCAGCGAATGATGCACTTTCAGCCACTACACATATAAAACGCCTAATTATTTCGCTGCACCGACGCTTACCAACATCGTGCTGCGTGTAAATCGTCCGAATCTCAAACCAAGCCGTACACAGCGAATTTAATGGCCATTTAATACGCGATCCAAACACCATGCTGGGTTTTGCTTTCGGGGTGCAAGCAAAGGGCACGACACCAGTCGTGACTCACCGTTGGAAATATGATGCACCCCAACTGGGATGGGTTAACTACGCTCGTGTTTCATGCGCATATCGTATCGTGAGCAAGCCGTCCGGTGCGGGTTTGTAATTAAAGCCGCCGGTAAAACAAAGTCCCCGGCCGGTCGGGTGAGGGCGAGATCAATCATGCGCAGTTTCACAACGCACCAAGGCGAGCGGTCGAAATCGCGTAAAGTTATCAAATTTTGGAATCGTTTTTTTCTTGGAATCACCATCAATCGATTACGTATTATCGAAAAAATATGAAAAATTTTAATAAAGTGAACACAATGAGAATGAAAAACGCACATACTTAGTTAAAAATTTGAATTCCACAAATCAATTTTAGTTCAGTTTTCTTCAATTCAATTCTATTTATTCAGTTTTATTTGATTATCTATTTCGTGATTTTTGTTTTATTCATCTTATATGTATTACTAGTCGTTACAAACTAAGTGTGTATATCATTTATTTATCAATAAAATAATAAATAAAATAATTTTACTTCTTATCACTACGTGTGACAGTGGAGTTATAAGTTGAGATATTTTCATTTAAGAATATGTTTATATGTTTTATTTATAAACTTATTTTTTAGTTTTCTTAGCATTTATTACATTTATCGTCATTGCAATGCTTTTAAAAGGGGAATATGACACTTTGCTGGTATAAATGAAAGAAACAGTCAAAAACTTGAAACCGTTGTGTAATATCAAAAGACGTCCCCTTTCGAAGCACATGCACATCTGGTCAAAATTATGAACAGCACAACCGCTCGCATCAGCCCAACCTTCAGCGGACCCTCGATTCTAATTATTGCAAATGATCGAAAAATAATCACGTGCAACCCCGTACCCCTGGTCCGCATCGTGACGTCGAAGGTGCAGCATCAATCCCGACCGTTTGTCCGTGTGTCTGTGTGTTGCAATCACGCGACCAGCAGCAGCAGCAGAAGCAACGGCTCGCCATCATGCGTCGTACCAGTCCCGTCCCGGTGCCGGTGCGATCAACCCCTTCATCCGAAACCGCCGTCGTGTGTAAGATGATCTATAATTTTCGATTTTATGACAATTCGAACACGCCGCCATCCGAACAGCTGATTGAGTCGCGGTCGATCTCCCCCGGCAAAAAGGAAGAACCGGCCGGGCTTTCGGGCTTCGTCCGTCGTAAGAATCCATTCACAAACCCCGGGGAAGGTAAATGCCGCGGCTGTGGATCGGTTCAAAAAAAAAAAGGGCGCCCGCAGGCGGCCCAAGCCTCACTCTCGCTCGCACAAAGCGCCGAGTGTCACGCGGGCGGACATTGCATAATCCGCATCCGAGCGCGCGCGAGCTCGCGTGCTGGTTGGTTTGGAAAATGGGTCAGGTTACTCGTGCCAGTCGGCCAGTGGAGCACACACCGCATGTGACGGTTCCTCCGCTCGCGATCATGATCGCGCACCGACCGGACAGGTCGCTCTTATGCAGCCCTTAAGCAGCAGCAGCAGCAGCAGCCGTAGAGGCAGCCATGAAACTGCAACACTTTCCCCTCCATGCGTTGCATCTCGTGTGCTCATGTGCTCTACTTCTCTTTACCGAAACCGTATCGAGAGAACATGGACGCGCGATCGACGCGAAAACCAGGCTAATGAATCGGTAAATGGAAATTCTCTGTTCAGCAGCACCGCGAGATGGGAACCAGCGCCGCTCATATCGTGCTTTCCGTTCGTGGCGGCATCTGGTGATACGAGCCCAAAAAAAGGCAATCCCTCCGAAGTTCATCGGCAGCTTCCGAGCGCGCACGCACATGGCATCAGCTAATGGTCATTATCGAAACGGTAGGGCAAGAAGCACGAATAAAAAAGGCACGGTTTGTTTTTCCACGCAAGAGCAGCCCAAAGCGGACCGATCACCACAACCATCCTCACCCGTGCCCTCGGCTGTTGACTTCATCATCATCATCATCATCAGCATCACAAACGCACCGCCTCCGGATTCCATTCGCCCCGTGGTTGGCCTTCTCGTTGGGCTTCTTGTAATGAGCATTTTTTTTCGTAGTTTCTTCTTCGCTTATCTCCTCTGCGTAGTTGGGTCAGGTTTTTTTTTGCAACAAAATAGCAATACTTTAAACGGCGACATGCGATGATTGATACCGGGGATACGAGGGTGCTCGTGTTAATCATGAGTCGCGCCAACATCATAAATCAACAGCAGCAACACTCCCACAATCGCTTCTGCCTGGGCGATGAAAACGAGGTATGGTTTTGGTTTTTTTTTATTTGTGTGCAAAAGAAATCATCCTTTTAGAGGGAATATTAACGTCAAGTCTATTAATTATGATTGGCGGAAGCGTTCGGTTCCTTGACTACTAAGGAGGTGCTGTCAAATTGTGTTGATTTATAGCACTGCTAAATTGCATATCAAAAATATATTCATATTTTTTGTACAACATGTTTCTATTTTAATGTAGTTATTTCACACGACAGGACCGGTATAACGATCCGATTCGGACCGTGTCCCCCTAGCGAAGTGCGACTAACCAGCTATGGTAAAATTAGTAAAGTAAGCAGATCAAACGACAGGCATGTCTTCGATCGTTATGCCAAAGAAAAGCTAAAAATATATTTTAATTTATTATATTTAAATTTTTTATAAAAAACCTTTACTTAAGAAATGTTCAATTCCGCATTGAAATTTCCAGTCGTAACATTTGATTTCGATGTTTTTTTTTCCTATACATTTCTTTTTCCTCATTGCGGGTATACTGAAGGTTGTACTTAATTACTATTCAGTGGAAATATAAATCGGAGAAAAATCGGAGAAAAAAACATACACATTAGCTATTTGTAATACATTTATTCTGCCCAATCCGTTCGAGAATTTTACCATTTGATTGCGAACGTTCGATCGACCCATGGCGATGGGGTCCTTCCCGTTCACAGACATACCGGTGCTCATAGCTAACATTCCACGGGGTGTCGATGTAGCCGAACCAGCAGCAGCAGCAGCAGAAAAGCGACCACCCGATCGAACCGGGAACCGGTCACCCAGACCACATTACATAACGTCAACGATCACCATCACCGCTCGTCTCCCACCGTCATCGCCGAATTCTGACTCAAGCTTGGGTTCGTTCTCCGGCGGTTTCTCGATTGGTGCAACACGGAATGCATGTACCCCGTTTGAGGGTTTTCTGATGGTTCACCCATTCCCTCCTCACCTTCAATCTCCTTCTTGTGCCATGTGAGCACGCCGTGCAGTTTGCGTTGCGATGCCGTTTTCGCCTAACGCTTGCTGTTCGCGGCTTAAAACGCGACCCGGCTGCCTGCACACGCGAATGACAGCTTTTACTAATTATATTAATGCAAAGAGAAATACCAACTGCCAAGCGACACATCCTTTCGTACCTCGTCCGTTTCTTGGAGCGGTTGTTAAGTTTGCTCTAATTAAGTCATAATAAATCAGTTTGCCGATGCGTGCCAACGCATTTTCAATGCACGCATATTATTTGCTTCTGCATAATTTTGTGTGCCATAATCGTACGTCGGTTGACCCTGTTTCTATAAATATTTTAAAGGTACTGGAAAAAAATTAATATATAGAAATCATATTAACACAACATAGCATTTTAGCACAAATTCCGTGTTTCGAAATTTCCAGCCAGGATGTTTCCAACGGTTTTGCTATGAATACTAAAAACATCAACAAAACAATATTGTTTTTGATAAATTAAATAAAACATCTTCTTTTTAGTGATAAAACCTTCCATTTAGTGATTGAGGACAAATGAAACTCGAAAGCAAAGGCCAAAAGTTTTAGCATATCAGAAGAATATATTTCTAAAAATAAAACATTCAAAAACATTTTTCCATTATTACGGATACAATCGGTAAGCAAAAATAGGATATAGAGCGGTAAAACTACTTCTGGTAGTGTCTGTTACATACATATTTTTCTGGAAATTTTGCAAAATTTCGTGCAAAAATCGAAAACTTCACATTCTCTTAACCAAAACCAACAAAAAAGAACCTAAATAATGTATAAAAAAAAGAAAATGTTTCATCCAAAATTTCCAATGCCTACTTGTCTCTCTTTCCGTCGAAGCCGTGCATCACACGACAACGATCGAACTGTCGAACGCTCCTCGCCGGATTGCTCAATAGGTGCCTACGATTTACTGCGATTTACCTCGCAGACATGATTTGTTGTTTTCTACATATTTGAACCCATTTTCTCGAGCCACCATTTGCTCGAGTCGCCAGACGAACCAATTACTTTTGATTATGGGGTGGCTGGCGTAGCACAACGGTCTGCTGATTCCAATTTCATCCACACGAGCTGTGGGTTAAATGTGGGTCGGGCACTGCAGTGATCGATTTCAGTAGGGAAAACGATCGAGTCCTTCCACGCTGAATGCATCGTTTAATTGTTTTTTATTTCTTAATTTATTAAGCATTTTATTCTATCGATATCTTAATTTCCATTTCACTCTACTCGATCACCGATAAGGTCGACGAACAGCGTGTTGTGTTGAAATCGGCTCGAAATCATCCGCTCACGGCCATCCGCACCATTAGAAACATATTTCGCGCCCCTTGCGGTAGTTCGACACATTAAAATTATAAATCAATGCACAACGTGCCAATTATTGTCTCTGCTGGCTTTGACGCCCGTCCCTCCTCCATTATCCTTCGCGCCAATGTTGTTGTGTTGTTCACCCACCGGTACAGTATGAAATGAAAAAAAAAACAGAGTCGAAGTTTTGCGATGTGCAAAATCGCCACCAGAGGCACCACCAGCTTGCCGGTTGGTTGGCTTGCGAAATCATAATAACCAGCACGTCAAACACTAATTACTACCTTATTCGTCGCTTGATCGTCGGTAGCGCGATCGCGCTTGATTTGTGACCCACCGTTCTGCCGCCGAATCCTCCCGGCAATGGGAACGGCGTAAATTGTAACGCACCAAAATGGCCGTCCGGTTAGGCCGCGTATCTTGATCAACCGGTAGCTATCTCCAACAACGAATCAGCGTTACGCGTGCCCTCCCGGAGGCACCGCATGCACGCATGGTGATCTTTACTCTTTAACGCGTACCTACGTTAAACAAGAAAAATAAATAAAAAAAAACCTCCCGATAAGTTCCTGCGAGCACGGTCGGGCGCGTTCGCCGCTTCAAAAAGGAAGCTAGGATTGCAAATCGAGATAACATTCTCAATCAAGCCCGGTGCGGTGGTCGGTTAATCGGTTCATTTAAATTAATTAACCACCTAATGAAGATTAGACGGCGAAGGGTGCTGCGATTAAAATGCTTGCTCAAAAATATCATGTCAAGCCACGGAAGCTTGGGCCGGGGTTGTGTGAAGAGGTTTCGTTAATTAGTATCCTGTCGGTGCTACACGAAACTGACAGCACGCTCCGTTTGCCTGCTCGTAAATGGAAGATTCTAAGCGGTTGCTGATGCTGGCAATGGCAAATGGTGCGGCTGCTGGCAATGGGTAAATATTTACCCAACAATTTCAACCCCAAAAGGATGCTATCAAGTTTCGCATTGTCCTGGTGGAATCGGTTTCGATTTTCTATCGATCACAAACTGAGAGCGTTCGGTGTTGGATGCTTTGAGAGGTGAATTTATACTTGCGCTTTTGGTGAGTTTGGTTTCCACTGCTACTAATCGCTTTCGCTTGAGCAAAAGCTCTCCTCCGAAAGCCGTGAAATCCCGCTGTACAAGTTGCAATGCACTCGACTGTATCCATGGCCGGAGCTTTACTCATTAACAAAAAATTGCATACATTCTTTGTGCTTCGTTCGTGATTTTGCTCGAATCGGAGAAAAGGTGAGTAGAATGTATGCAATTTGTATTGCCGAAAACAATCGATAAACGATCCAAATTGTACTGTGAATTTATATACCTAGAACAAAATTTACGAAGACGCAGTTTGCGCTTTTCAAGCTGTTTAATTCACCGCGTATGCAATCCACCAATCCTTGGCCTTTCGAAAATTACCATAATTTATAGATTAACCCTTAAAGGCAGAGAGCAGTAACAGTATGCGATCAGTGCAATAAAAATAAGCCATAAAGGAATTAAAAAAGGAAATATTAAGAATTGTTTCCGCCTGGGATCGAACCGGGGGCCTTCCGCGTGTTAGGCGGATGTGATAACCACTACACCACGGAAACGTCTATTGTTTCGTGGCTCTCACCCTACATTCGCTCTATTTTTTAGGCAAAAAAGAACCAAATGTTTCAAAATAAAAGAAAACATGACATTCAGCTCAAAGACATGAGTATTTTTGGAGGAAAATAGATAACCTCATCCAAAAAAAAAAGAAAATTACATTCTCTCTCTTGTTTCCGCCCGGGATCGAACCGGGGACCTTCTGCGTGTGAAGCAGACGTGATAACCGCTACACCACGGAAACTTCTATTGTGTTTTCTGCATCCTCCTATTTCTGAAACAATAATGATTTGTTTCAACAAAATTATGGGCGATCTTTTCAATTATAAATAAAAAACCAACACAAGGATCAATCACTACATCTGAAGCGATTGCTGAATGTCATTCTCTCTTGTTTCCGCCCGGGATCGAACCGGGGGCCTTCCGCGTGTTAGGCGGATGTGATAACCACTACACCACGGAAACGTCTATTGTTTCTATGCATTCAGAATCTAAATTACTATTGATAAAAATGGCAGTAAGAAGTATTTATGAGAAAATTCTCCCGCAACGAACGGCAAGAAATGGCACGTAACGAAAGGCACAGAGCAACAAAAAAACCATCATTTTAATCAGTAGGATTTTTATTCGATTCACCCTTTCCGCCAGGGTGAACCGCTCATATCATTTGGTTTTACACGAGACTACTACACTAGTTAACATTCGCGGACTGGTGCGTTCACAAGGACTTGCCGGGGCGAAGGGTTTGAAGAAAATGGACGTACTCGAAGCAGTCAAAAAAAAAAAGAGGGTGCAGATTCAAGCGAAAAGCACGGAAATCCTTAAAAGATAGGAACTATCACGCAAGCCCCCATCGGTGGGGCTGCTCGCGGCTCGCCATCGAGGGTAATGCCGATACATTAGCCGGCCTGCCTTACGATGGCAGCGTAGTGGCTGGCGGTCCTAGTGCTCCTAGTGGTAGTACTCGTCGTGCGTGGCTTCCTCGCCACCCTCACCGCCCGCACCGTAGGACGATTCACCGCCGTAGGTCTGCTGTTCGGCGCCACCGTACGCCTGGTGCTCGTCCTGGTGCTGGTGGTGGTGGTACTGGTGCTGTTGGTGGTGCTGCAGCTGGGCACCGTGCGCGCTCTGGGTGGCGGCCTCGTGCGCCAGCTTCGCCAGCTCCTCCTCGTGCAGCGGCTTACCATCGATCAACACTTCCGCGTGGAAGCCGGTGTGCTTGTTCGAGCTGTACTTCACCGTGCGCAGCTTCCCATCCGGCTGGTGCAGGCTGTACTCGCCGTGCAGTTCGTCCTCGTGGCGGTGCTCCTTCCGGCTCTGCGACACCTTGCTCTTCGGGTCCTCCACGCCGTACTCGAACACGTAGTCCGGCTTCGCGACGTAGTCGATCTGGTGACCGTGCCCGTGCTTGTCCTCGACGTGAATCTCGTGCGCCGGACCGCTGACCGGGCCGCTAAACTTGGCGTACGAGTAGCCGACGCCGTGGTGCTCCTCCTCGCCGCCATACTCGCAGGCAGCGACTGACAGCAGCGCCAGGCAGGCAACGGTCTGCAAAGGAAATGGGAGACTCGCGGTATAAAAAAATCACCTCACAACAAATCAGCCAAAAAAAAATTATGCACTCGAAACACAAACACTCCGAAGCGAGTGCAAATTTGCATAACACCGCCGTCATAATGATAATGCATCACTGCTTTTCTATTTGCTCTCGTTTTTTTTTTTTTGTTTGCTTGTCACCCAATATGAACACACACACACACAGACGTTTCACCAAGTGTCCGATGGATGGATTCGCCAAGCAAACGCGCCACTTTATATCACTCGCCTTCACTTCACCACGCAAAAAAAAACCCACCTTGAATAGAAAAGCCATCGTGTGTTGCGATTTGTTTTTCCGGCTGCTTTGTTTGTTTTTTTTTCTATCTCTCTCGCCTACTTTTGCCTCGAGCGAACGCTGCTGACTATTGGCTCGTACTTCGATGGAAAGCGCCGCTCGACTGTGCCATTCCCGGGTGCCGAACAACAATATTTATACCGCGCCGCACGCGAAACGGTCGGAGTTTCGGGCCCTGGCCGTTCGGTTCGGGGCGCCGAAAATTGCATTTTCGCTGCCGCTCCCGAAAATAATAATAATAATAGGAATAAAAAAAACAAACCCACAGCACGCACTCCCTTCCTCGAGCCGACAGGCGAACGATTCGTCCGAGCCGGCAGACGACGAACCCTTCCCCGAACCGCACCGGCCGAACCGATTTCAGGCGCAGAGGCAACCAAACAACGCCAACGAACAAAATGTTATTTAAGAAAACGCCGCGAATTACACGCCACAGCACGGGCGGACGGTTTTGCCTTCGTTTTTTTTTTTTTGCTTTTTTGTTATTATTTAATGTGGAAAAGCGCGTAGGGAAAATCGTGGCACCGCGTAAGGGCTGCGCGCGATGTAAGCGGCCGGCCGTTGTTCAAAACTGCCGCCGATTTGAGCGGTGTCGAACGGGGAACAGAGGGGGGGGGGAGTGGGGAGGTGTAAAATCATTGCATTAAATAAAATGTGGCCAGCGGGTGGGCTTGGAAGCAAGGACTTCGGTTTCGAGTTCGAACCCGAAAGTGATCGAGATCGCGTGCGGTGACAGAGATGCTGAAATTGATAAGGAAATGTGATATGCATGGCCCATAATTGCGCATTGTTTATTGGAAAATATTTTTCACGTATTTAGTAAAATATAGGATTGTAGGAACTGAGAAAAATAAATGGAACTAAATGGTCCATAACTAGCCGATTGGATATTGCAAGAAGATAAGAAGATATGACATCAATAAAACGCTTCTTTGAAACTGCCAAAACAAAACAAAATCAAGTAAAAATATAAATTAGTAAAAAGTAAGTAACAGTAGTATAAAAAAATTTAAAAAAAATTAAATAAAATTGATATAGATGTTAATAAATAAAATAAATTCATTTAAATTTAAATAAATGATAATTATTTACAAATATATAACAAATAGCTATCGACTAATAAAGCACGAAAATGGATACTTAAGCAGAAAAATATAGATATATCTCAAAGATAGTACAGAAAGCAAAATTACATAATGATTCAACAGAAAAAAAATAACATCCGAAAGCTAAAGAGCAAAAGAGTGAAACATGAAAATCATTTGCTGAGAAAATGGAAAAAAAAACTTATAAAACTATAACCAAAATACATAATTTGATAGTATAATTACCTATTTTAAACCCAATTTTAGTGTGCATTAAACAATGCATTACATGGAAATGAAATGTGCGTACATACATTGAGGCTCAATTTAGCCGTGCATGCCGAATTAGCCCCGATTATCCATGTACGAGCGTTAACGCCGAGCCGGATTACACGCCGTTGGATGTAAGTCAGTCAGTTATTTTTTTTCTCTCTCTCTCTTGCGGTTCCTCTTTTTCGTCCGTTTTGTATGGATGATTTTTTTTTTGCTTTTTGCACGATTAGCTCACCCCTCTCTCGACGCGGGAACCCGCCGCCGAACGTTACGGCAAGCAAGCATTTAGCCAAGTGCAACGTGGTTTGCGACCGTGCATTACCATTCGCCTTATGCGAACGCCGACCGACCGATCGCGCTGAAGATGAAACATTGATTATCGTTATATTTGTGGAATGGGCAGACGCACAAGCGCGAGCAGCCGAACGAGCTCCTTCTACGCTCCTTCCGGAAAGAAAGGACTACAACAATGCAAGCTCATTAGGAAGGGCATAAAGTTGGCGGCGAAATTAATTATCACCCATCAGCTGGGCGACGTACTCGATGCCATTGTGCCTTTTGGGTGCATTTGCGCGAAACGCTTTCGCTAGGGAACGCCCGATCGTCGCAGTTTCGATGAACGTTGTCGCTCGTTAAAATAAATTACCCAGCGCCCGGAAATGGGGAGGAATTTTGTAAATCAATCAAACTTTCTTCACAGCGCTGCGAGGAAGCGCCGGTTGCGTGTGGAACTGTGATTTGATTACATGGGCAAATCGGAGCAGCCCTTGGAAAGCAGCAGCAGCAACATGACGTTCGTTATTGGGAGCTCGGGGTTTTTGCCGCAATGAGGAATGCAAATGAATGTGCAAAACAAAAACGACAGTAAATTGTGGGTTAGCCAAAAGCATTAGTTTAGAAAAGACGAAACAGAATGGTAAACATGCAATGGGGAGAGATAAAATGGGGCGAAAATTTCTGTTCAATATTCGTAATATAACAAACTCATAATCATTCCTGTCGCAACGGCTCGACAAAATGCCCCCTCCCCCCCCCCCCTTCCCTCTCTGACAAATGGCCGCTGGCAGGCGCCATTAGGTTTGCAACAACCCACCGCCTTCCCTCGATCGCAACTGGGCGAGCTGTCAATTTGTGAAGCATGTACGCTTCGCCGCCCAGAATCACTCAACGCGAACGGCGCGACGGCCGCAACCGGTGCCCGAAATCGAAATCGATCACCGAGCATAATCGGCACCCCATCGGTCACCGCACATTGCTCGCTCGGTATTTGCAGCCGGCCTCCCGGTTCATATGCACCGCGCCAGGAATGAAGGAAATCTTTCCGCGACGCGCATCAAAACCTTTTTTCATCCGGCGCGGTAATGAATTGTAACGAATGTGCCTTTGCGTCGGTGGAGAGGGGAGGGGGAATGGAGAGGGGGGGGGTACTCTCAAGCTCAATCACCGATCGGACAACTCCGATCGTGCACCCGCGAGCCACGATCAAAGCCTTTTTGATGCGACGAGCGGAGAGCGCGGAAAAATTTGCGAAATTTGCGAAATTTGCGAAATTTGCGAAGAAGAAATGTAGGTTTAGCTAACTAATTTTCTTTCTACCGGTTCGGTGGAGGCACCCTTTCCCATTCGGCTGTGATTTGCTGGATCGGTTCCAAGAAACGCATCAAACTCAATTAGCTGCTGCTCAGATAGGAAGTTAATTGAAAATTAGGTACAGCTTCTTCTTTCCATCACGCTTTGGATGTTCTAAACGGCTATGGAAAATAATGAAAAAGCGCTAGAGTGAAGTGGGTTTTTGTTTCCTACTCTTTTTGCTGCTGTTTTGTTTGTGGTTTGAATTACTTGAGTTAGTATAATTCAAAGATCAACGTGTATGTTATAAAGTGTCTTATTAAAATAAATTCCAAAGTTAATAGTTTAATTATGACTATTAGTTAAACTATTCATCACCTTATTGTTTTGTGTGAAATTTCCCTTTTATACTATTCCCATTTTATCTAAACGAGCTTCATTCAGCCCTAACTAAAAAATATAAGTAAAATAAAAATGACTTAGTGCAGAGAAGAACAGAAGGCCAAAATAAATAGCAAAGTAAGCAGAAAATATTAATTAATTATTGAATGCAGAAAAGGGTTGAAGAATCGAAAAATACACGACAAAGCAATAAAGTTGATAAACGCATACAAAGTTGACAAAAAAACACAAGAAAGGTAAAATAAGAGCATTCAACATTTGCTTTTGAAACCTGTGTTGAAATGCAAAACAAACAGGAATATCAGCAGAAAATTATAAAGAAATTATTGAATCCATCTAAATTGAATAACATATTTAAAAAAATAGATAACGAATAGGCAACAAGTGAAACTGAAAAGTTGGCAAATGGCAAACAAAATTAGGAAACCTTTATGAGCGTCGAAGTGTTAATGAAGAATTACGAAAAACACCGGTATGTCTTTAAAAAAAAAAACTGTAATGGAGAAGACAAAATGTACTCCCGTTTTTGGGCACGCAACTTTCACACTTAACCCGCTTGGCGTGATCAAAGAAGTCATTACGTGTGAACAGATGCCTGTAACACCCCGGCCTAAGGTTGTGTCGCCAGATGCTGGTGCAGGTGCTGGATGCTGATGCAGGTGCTGCAACCCTTTCCAAATTCTTTTTTTTTTCTTTTGTCTATCCTTTCATCTCCCCACAAACAGTAGCAGGCGCATTGAGATAGCGGCAATCGGCCGTATCCACTCGCACGCCATCCATCGTCATCGGGAAATTGATTTCTGTCAATCTGGAGCACATCCACCGCGCGCGGGAAGGGCTCTTTGCCAACCGATTTCCACTCACGCGCCGCGCACGGTTGCAATTTTATGCGAGGCTTAACCCGCACCGCCCCTCGCCTTTCCCTCGCCCTCGCAGAGAGATCGAAAAACAAACGACTAAGAAAATAGTGCAAATCACGCCCCGATGGTGCAGGTGTGTGGAAAAGCCTCGGGATGACTTGGGGGAGCGATTTTTGTTTGGTTGTTTTCTTCTTCGCACCCCAGGCCACCGTCACAGTGATGCATGATTTTGATGAACACTCCGTGCGGAATCTTGATCCCGCCGATTTGGATCGCCTCGCCTTGCGTAAGCCGTGCGTTAGTGGTTGAAGCTATTTTTACCACTGCGTTCCCTTTCTCCAGCACTCACTTCCATTCAACCCGGTGGCTTCACGAAAAAATAAAAACCCTCTGCGCCCGTACCGCGGTTTGGCTAATACTACGCTCGTTGCAATTGTTATTGCGCACCGAGACGCGTCAGCTTCAGCTGAACATTAAAATCGCGCACCGGTGCGGAGCATCGAGTGCAAATGGTCCGTTGCGTTCGAAGCGGTGGTTGCATTATTAATTATATTAAACAAACTAAAACAACTACAGGAGAAAAAAACCTTTGACGACGGGTTGCCCGGGTTGCGGTTGCCTCTGCTACCCGCTGCGTGCGGGGATAATCGATCCAGTTTCGGTAAATTAACATGGGTTCGGGTAAGCGTAAGGGTACAAGGTGTCAACACGATTGCATTACGTGGTGCAAACAATTCGAATCGGTGTGGAAATAGTAGTCAACTTGTGGCAATTTTTTTATATTGACGCAAAAAAACAGGCGCTAAGAAAAGTGGCAAAGTGTTGTTTTTCAATTTTACTTCCGTAATTTTGTGATTGAGTGGAGGATGGAGGGGAGAGAGACATTGTGCTTAGAAATGTTGGGGTCAGGATGAGTTTTGGTAGAAAAAAACAGTGTTGAATTTTGACCTGCACTTATATTATCACAGCAAAAAAATATTACTAATGCCGAATTGATAATTGCTAATGCCGTCTCGTTAACATTTTTTCAGGTTTTGATGAGCTTTTAGGAAATATTTAGATAAAATGTTTTATTTGATTCTACAGTCATTTAACAAGTTTTTGAAATTTTCGTCGTACGTAAAGTCTACCAAATAAAGACAGCTTTTTTTAAAATCTCATTCAAACATTTTAGGAAACCGTGTAACTCGAACATAGCGTAACTCGAGCTCAGATTACTTCTGCCCGTAGATGTCAAACATGTTCTCTTTGACAGCGCATGATCTCACCTCCCATATAAATGTTCCTGCTTTTGTACTTCTTGGGTGATATTCAAACGGTTTGCTACTCATGCGAGTAAGTTGCGTATATTTCGTCAAATAATTGATGTTTTTTTACTTTGATTTCATTCCCCATATCCTTTTGTGCTGTCAAATCGATTTGATAAAATCTACCAAGGTACTTACATACCACAGGTCGGTCTAACATAAATAATTTGACAGTTGTAGAAAAAGCCCAATAATACCGAAACAATTGTATTATTTCGAGTGTAACGCACGCATTATAACCAAATTATAGTACAGATAAATCGACAGCGATTTATTCAAACTCTTAATTGCGATAGCTTAGCTTAAACCATTCTTGTTAGCAATAAGTAAATGCAATTTTTAAGTTGATCCAGAACCGTTTCATTGTAGGAACTGTCAAAATTGCGTTCGAATGAATTAGTACAAATACTAGCTATGACCCGACCTGTTAGTCAGTTGAATCATTTGGCGTGCGTGCGTGTGCAGGTAAAGAAAAATCCATTTCTGCGAACGAATTTTACCACATTTTATTACCGCAAGTAATTTACCATCGGTTACCTAAGTGCAGATCTTACTAAAACCATAGCGGAGGTCGTGCGGGCGTGTGTGCGTGAATTGATTTCCGGCTGCGGGTGGTTAGGAGCAGGCAAAATTATGTAATGAAAACTGCTGCCGGAAAAGGACAATCGAGCGAGCGGCAAACCATGTGTCCTTGTGCTGGATGCACCACCAGCAGCACCAGGCGCAGTGGAAATGTGACTGCTGCAGCTGCTGCTGCTGTATTCGAGCGTTCGTTCGTGGTTGTGCGTGAAAAAATGGTGCTTAAATGTGGACCAGTGTTGCATTCGGAGCGACGACGACCAGCACACAAACACACATTCACCAATTCCCACCGTGTGTGGTGCAATTAATCGCATTTCACCGGCTGTTGCAACAATCGCGACATCGTGGCAGCAACATGTATGGCCCATTTTGGGACAATCGGGGGAACGCACCCACATTTCACACATGTGTGCGCGCGTGTGTGTGTGCGCGCGTGTGTGTGTGCTAAAGGTGTGAGGTTTCTAGGATAGTTTCTAGAAAGGTGAAAATGGTACACGTGGGAAGACGGTTGTGCAAGAAGCAAATATTTGCTCGTGCACCTGCGGGGAACTTCCAGCGTACGACAAATTTTTCCCACTAAAGTATTGTGCAACGTGTCCACTTGTGTCGCATATCGTGTTCACGGACTAGTTATTTTTTCTGTTTTTCTTTTTTCCAGAGTGAATCGATCGTAGTATGTTGAATCGAAGAAGAAAAAATCCCCGTTTCAGGAGGACTAGTTTGGGAGGAGAGCTGCTGCGGCTGCTCCGAAAACAAGCGCCCCCAAAACAACATCCGATTAATGAGGTCCAAAGTCGCTTGCGCTTTATCGACGCCTACCAAGACGAGCCCCTCCCGGTTGAAATAGATGGGCGGTTGAACTTCTTCCTCGACCGTAACCCAGCTGATAAGCGTCTCGATTTTACTATCCGCTGTTGAACGGGATGAACCCTGCGTGCACCGATTGTTGTACGTATGCCCTTCATACGCTATCAAAACACACAGATCGAAGCTCGAGCGGCCGGCTCGAACCGGTTCCGTCAGCACAATGTGGTAATAACGACATCCAGCATCCAACCGGGAGAGGAACCCGGGCTCTCGATGCGTAAAGGTGCTAATTTTATAAGGACGATTATTGATCCTCGCTGATATTCAATTTGTAAGATATTGTGTAAAAAATCAGCACAACACGGCACAATGCATGATAATTGGTCGTGTCGTTTGCGTATGTCGTGTGACCAGAATGGAATAGAAGTGTCATCGCGGAGAGAGCAACAGGCAGGCGTGCTATCACCTTCCGTTCCGGTCAAATCTGGTTCAAGGCACAAGCCGGCCCGTAACTACGCAGTTCGTTCTTTCGGGCGCGTATTATTGAGCACAATCTACTGATGTCTTGGACGGTCAGTAATTGTCCAAAGGTTCCGTGACACGAGCGGCGGATGATAAGCGTAAAAGGTGTAGGGTAAAGAGTCATCTCGGAGTTAAGCGAGAATCATCTGTTCAGTAAAGGCTTGCAATACAATTCATTCGTTCGGCTTCCTCCACCCGCTGGTGGATTATTGCACGTTCAATTGGTCAAACGTCCTACTGGTTTCGGTACCGCCATGGCCGTGACACACATACAGGGAGAACATGTTCAGACTTACTAGAACATTATTCTCCGCGATTTCGATTCGCACAGCAGTTTCGAGTTACGCAAACGAAGCATTTTCCTGCAGCTAGTGTAAACAACAGTGGAAGAGCGGCAAGATCCTCTAGCAAGCCAACAAATCTCACCCTCCACGTCGCCGTAGTGTGAGGATTTGGCTGAGCAGATGGGGTTTTAGTTTGCAGAATACAAAGCGATATGTTGTTAATGCTACTTTGTTGCGCGCTGCGGTGACGAGAAAAGAATCCGTTCTGTGGGATGGATGGCACGTGGGATAATTACTCCCAGCGCTAAGAAAGGTAGAATGTTACAAAAAATTATAAAGTGTTTGTTTAATTTGTGTTCATTATTGTTCACATCAATTTCAGATAAACAACTTATAGCAACAGTTGGCAAAACAATCTAGAAGTTTCTGATTTTCCTCGATGACTGAAAAGTCATTCTGCGCTCGAAACGATCAATCGAATTAAAAATCGAACCAATTACAAATGTTAACCCTTTAAACGGTACATTTAAAGGCGCTTAATGCGTGTCCGATAGAAAAGACACTTGGGCATCCGGCTTCTAATATCTCCTTTTGTGCTAACGATCGCGATCGAGATACGCCAGAGACAACGACGCGTTGGTCACGTTCCAAATTGCTCACGAGCGTTTTAACCCTCCCGCTCGCACATATACCTTCCTTGGATACCGAACGCTGCACTTCCCCGCCACACTATAGTAGGCTGTTTTGCAATAACTCAGAACCATGCAGCAAACCTGCTGCAAGAGGGCGCACCGCAGCGGCAACTCAAAATGAGAAAAGTCATTTTATTGTTTTATGAATTTCGTTCCTTCGCGTGCGCTGACCGATACGAACACCTCGCGGGTTATCACGCGGGGCCCGGTTTGAGAACAGGTAGGCAGCAGACGTATACCCAGCACGATTGACGTCGTGCATATGTGTGTTAACACATTGTTTGCCCATTTCACGGTTTGCCCCAGAGCCGGCTATCTGTTCCGTCTCGTGGCCGACCAGTCGCTCGCGAGCTGTCGTTGCGCGAACACATTCGGGAAAGGGTCCGCGACAGAGCAAGATCCCGCGCTACGCTGCGGTTTCGTTACGAAAGGTACGTCCGGTGTATGTGTCCGTGTGTGTGTGTGTATGTGGCGTGTGTTATGTATCCATTCGAAAAGTGACAAAAGCTATGGCAGCAAAACTTCTCATCCACCGCCTGCTCAGTGCACATAGCGAACGATTTTGGTGACTGTATTGGAGCACATGGAACAGTGATCGTAATTTTCACTGGCAAAATCTCGTCGACAATGCTTCGAGGCGTGTAGTGAGATGATCAAGTCAAAAAAAAGCAACGTTTCCTTCGCAACCCGATTCAGCTTTTATGCCAACTTTTCATCTGTTACATAACGGAAAAACGAAACCCGCCGTAGTGGAACGTGTTGAGAGGAACGAACGGACCAACCGCTTCACCGCGATGGGTGGGGACTTTTTGGAACGGAATCTCCATCGAACGGTGTTGCTAATCACCGCACTAGCAACCGGTGGGAATTCTTCGATCGCAAGTTAGCTAGAAGAGGAGAGAAGTGTGTAACAACAGAAAAAAAATACGCAAACCACGGGTCGATCAAAAGCTCTTAGACCTTGAATAGAAGTGCTGTTATGGTAGCTGGTGCTTTCTATGGAACGCTCCGGTCGATAGATTCGAACTTGATCTTTCTTAGATAACGTGAAAAGGCTGCGCGGTGCGGGGAGAGACTGAACGAGCCGTGAAGGTTTTCTGTGTCCCTCCCCTCCCCGATCGCCAATTATTTTCCCACTGCCCATCGCGGTGGTGATGCTGTGTGAAAAGCGTTCAAAAATAGAACTGATGTTCGGGCGTTGATGGGCCGCGGTGCGGGGTTCACCGTGTGTTACTGACCGGCAGACCGTTTTGTTTTTAGCGCTCAAGGTTCACTGGTTATGCAAAATCTACCTAGAACCTTCACGTTTGCTTCCCCTCGCCGGCGAAAACTTCGGACGTTTGGGAGGTGACGTGCGTCAAAAAGCCATTTGAACGGCTTCATTCCTCTCCAGGGACGCGTTTATCTCTCTGATGTCTCTGGAATCGTATGTCCATGTCGTTTGAATTTATCTAATCGTAGCAAGGTAATTATTGCCGTGGCGACACCAGGACCGGCCTCCTGCATTAAATCGTACAGCTAGTCGGTTCGAAGAACACCTGTGTAGATGCAGCATTATCCGACTCCTTCGAGCATTATCAGTCTGATCGAGTCAATTGAAGCAGTGGTCCTGTGAACGACGTAACGACTTTTACAATTTCCTGCAGCAGATAACAACTTTTACAATTTAACCAACAATAAAACCGGTGCACTCGAAAAATCGAGCTCCAACGCGTTATAATTTGCCTCAATTTCATTGGTTACTTGCCAATCCACCCAGAGCAAAAGTGCCTTTAACCGCGGCTCACACATTCGCGAAAAGTTTACGGGGACAAGGCCAAAGCCGCCTCCGTCTGAACGTCCCAACCACAGCCAATCGATCGCGCTCCCCGACCAAAAAATTGGCATTAAGCAAAAGTAAGGTCATCCCCGATTGAAGAAACCGGTTAGTTTGCGAATCTCCAGCAGCGTTGACTTCCTTCCCTCGAGGTACGCGGCATGAGTCAATGATCGTCGCTCGCAGGGAAGTTCCTGAAAAGTTTCCGACCTCCAAAACAGGTTTCATTTTTCGACGCATATCCAGTTCGAACTGGTCGCGGGGACTTCCTTCGAATTGGTTATGCTGCGCAAAATTGTGTCCCCGTCAGCGGCCGGTCAAACATTGGCATGTGTGTGTGTGTGTTTTTTTTGCGGATAACGCGACATTCCTCGCTTCCAACAAGTGGTGAGGTGTTGGAGGAGCGTCTGACGGGCGGGACGGTGAGGTAAGGCAATGATGCGAGCGTGAATCACGTGCTCCTGCTGATTAGCGAATGCGCGCGCGCCTCCGCAGTGCGCGCGCTTGTGACGCGTTCATGCGCCAAAGAGGGAAGGAGAGAAAACGAGCACCCGAGAGATATATGTGAGGCATGCGTGCACGCCTGGCAAACGTGTGCGTCATCTGACCCGGTGGTACCGGCATGATGTCATCGAACACGTAGATATTGTGACGAAATTGTGCCGGCTGCTTGTTGGTTTGTTGAGCGATTCACCATTACCCGGAATTTGTGTGGATATTACAGAACGAACCGATAGGTTTAGTCCGTACTACGCAGTATGAAAATATGTCCCACACACCCACCGTCCTACGAAGGATGGGACGTTAGCGAAACGGCGTTAATTTTACAACACAATTCCTGGTGTCTTGGATCTTGCCGGGTTCGTGACATGTTTATTTTCTTCAACTGACGCACTTCGGAGTCGAATGCCTTGTTTTTCCAACGATTGCTGTTGTCCTTCTCCATCCGAGATGCGTGTCCGAGAAGACATTAGTGACCTGCACTCTAATATGCATGTGAATTTACTGCCTTTCTGTGTATTCCAAATCTAGTAACCATTCGGAACACGTACTATTTGAGCAACCGGTGACGTCAGTCAGCTCTGAACGGCTTTATCAACTCGCACTACATTGTCTGTGGAAGTTTACCCCTAGTAATCTGTTTGTCAGTGAAGCAACCGTGAACTATCTAGAATCACACATCCGGTCGGATAACGTGCCTGCTTCTGATTGTGATATCGATTTCACTAGCACTAACACTCCCGAAACTGGGCAACCGAACCTAACTACCAATCGATAAACAGACCACGCCGGGATAGCGCTGGGGCAAATATTCGCGTCGCTCAATGTCAAGGTCGTTCACGATAGTCTCGCATTCTGAGGGAGCAGCCGGGACAGCCATGTACTACGGCAAAAAAAAACCGCGATAAACACACAAACACCGCGCAAAGCCATTGACCACCGCTCTGGTGCCCCAGTAGCCACCCACTGTTTTGCTGTAAAAATGTTTTATTTATAGCTGACGGTTCATGTGCGCACGGAGGACAAAACGTGCCGAAGTGGCTGACTTACTGTGGCACCGGGTACCTGACATTTTTGCGAAGCCAGAATGGACGAGAGTTTTTTCCATGGTTACGTAAACTGAATTCTTCACGAAAGAAGCATTATGGTCGATTACGTTGGCGATTATGGAGGACAGTATTTAATCGGTTATCTATTGTGGAGAAAATACTAAATGTAATATGAATGTAATGAATGAATTTTCTCGAAACACTCATTTTCCTGTTTGTTATTGATCAAAAGCAGGCAAATGAAACAAGTCGTCTCCTACGAGAATCGTGTGTTAAGTGTGAATCTTTAAGTCAAACTTGTCGCAAGCGGTTAGCAGCAGTTCGCGGATAGCCTTGCATCACCGCGATTTTCTGAAGTGACTGATAAGCGCCAAACGACCATGAGAAAAGTTTGTTTTGTTCAGTGCAAAGATCTGGCCTTTATCCTGTTAGCAAGTGCGAAGATAATTTGTCAAGATTATGCGGATATTTTCGTTATATATAAAAAGCTGTTATGGAAGTAATCGTTTCTATTCCTGCTGTCCAGAGTTATTAGAATATTATAAGTTATTTAAATTTTATAGGAAACATGCTTACAACCGATCGTTATGCAACCTTTTCATAGTTGACCATGACAAAGAATACTCTAGATGCCAACTCGTCTCGAGAATAACAAGTTTTCCTTCGAGTGAACTAACCTTTACGTTCGTTGAGATGGTTTTAGCTCATTTACTCTATGACACCGATAAGAACAGCCTGTGTTGTGACAATCGTGTGCTATTAGTAGTGACTGTCTAATTTGACACTTTGATAAGGGCGTTTTAATTTTGTAGCACACCACCACAACAAACACAGCAGCAGCACGAGCGCGCGCTACCTCTCGCTCTTGCGATTAGCATCGAAGTAGGCCTAGAAAGACAAGCGTTGAATAATTAAATTTTATCATCAAAATTGTCTCAGTTGGGTTTCGTTTGCTTGTGGAAGTTTTAAAAACTTTTTTTTTATTTTCTCCACACAGAATCTGATCTAAATCGTCGTCCACCGACGTTCGCTTCGGTACGGGTTACAAGGAATCCGTCGTCAGTTCGGACCATCATCGCTAGAGAGGTTAGGCAGCAAAGCAAGAAACCAATCACTCCAAAATGCATCGCGCAAGAACAGCCCTCCATCTGGTGAACCCGATGGGTCAGCAGAACTTCGGAGCGTTTCTGCTTAAAAAACCCGCATCTAAGGTAGGTTGTGGAGCAGTCACAGAGACACAAAAAAAACATTTATATAAAACGTATCCTTTCGTTTGCAGCTAACGACGGAACTGGTCGCCGCTTCGTCCGTAAAGCTGTACAACTCCGCCGCGGCCGAACCGTTCCTGAATGGTTCTTCGTCCAACTATATCGATGATATGTACAATGCCTGGCTGCGGGATCCGGCATCCGTGCATGCGGTAAGGCGACAGTTTCATCAGCGTCAGTGGATCCACATAATGATTGTTTAACATATTATCGTTTTAGTCTTGGGATGCATATTTCCGCAACAACTCGTACGCAGCACCGCCGAGCCTCGCGCCAGTACCGAAGAACCATGTCCCCGCCGCACAGTACTTGGGCAGCTCGCTGCCGGCCGTGGCAGGCGCTGGCGCCGCCGTCGGTGGACGTATCGACGATAAGCTGATCGATGATCATCTTGCCGTGCAAGCGATCATTCGTAGCTATCAGGTAATTTCAACGAATTGCGAATAACTTTCGCTCACCAACTGTACCCGAATCTTCATCCCTCCGTACCGTGTGCCACCGTACACAATTCCGTCCACTTGCTTTCCCTCTTTTTATATTGTATCATGCGTTCTCCCCTGACCCACAAACAACCTGTTTTTTTGTTTTTGTGCCTTTCCCTTTGTTTTACCGGCGGCGTCTAGAACAAGTATTTTTTATGTCCTTGTCCTATCCCTCCTGATGGCGTACCCTTCGTATTCCTCTTAAACGCATTGATTTTAACTTATGTTTGTTTTCGTCTTATTGGAAATGATACTTTCTGGAAATAACGACATCAACGTAATTTTTATTTCCTACTAAATTAGTTTGTTAACAATCTTTGGCAATTTTTTTTATCGTTTTCTTTATCTATTTTGTTGATTGAACTTAGCTGCTAAAGATGTTGATCGCAACTCTATTTAAATTGTATTTATTTTCTGGTTGGTTCTTTCAATCATATATGTACCGTCGAGTCCAATGTCAACAAGTTGAATATTGTGTCTTGCATGATTGTTCATGTTGATCTGATACCGATGTTTTGGACGGTTTTGTTAAAGTACAGGAAATAGTTTTTAACCATAAATGTGTGAGGGATTACTGCAAACAGATTGAACCAATCATCATAATAGTACCAAACACACCGTTAATCGGGAATTATTCACAACTGAGCAGCGTTTGTCTGTAGTAGTATTGGGTTAATCGGAAAAGATAATCAGAATCCATCCGCGAATGAATGCCTGAACCGGTTGGGAAAAGTATGCTCTACCTTTACTGCACACCCGTTTTAAAGACGATGGATAAACCAAATGCAATCATAAACATACATAAACCAATAAACGCTTTAACATATTCTATATATCTCATCATCAATCCAACCCCTACCACCACCACCAACACCATCAACGAAATTGTTCACCCTCCTCTGCAGTCCCGTGGGCATCTGGTTGCGGATATCGATCCGCTGGGCATTCTCAATGCCGAAGTCAACCCGGATAGAGCGAATCTGCGTGCGAATGAAAAAGTTACCCGCAGTTATATGAACTTCGGTAAATTGAACCGCTTTACTTACTTTCATATCGTGTGTTTTTTTCTTAAATACTACTCAACTTACCCTTTAATACATAGCTTATCGCCTTCTAATATACAACCTGCATCAACTAGTCGTTAAGCACCTGCGTTGAAGAAGTTATGTTAGCCATTTGGTATGCAGTTCTATTGAAATTCGGATTAAGTGAGGGTAATCATAGTTAGCTCTCGGATTAAACTGCGTTCGGTAGGAAACTAGATAATGCCATCGAATTGTATTATATCGGAAGTACATCGTTTATGGGTCCTTTCAGTCCGACTATCGGGACATTCTTACAAGTATACAAAGCAGAAAAGCAAATCAAAGATAATTACATAATATTGGTTAAAGGAATAGGGTAAAGGATGTTATACAAAAAACAAAATCTCTGGGCATCAACAACTAACCACCCGCTAGTTTATTATACGAATGGTGTGTAATTGTACAATTTTGTGATTGTCTCCACTGTATTTGTTGCTATTATTTGTAAGGAACATTTTGAAAAGCATGTACCATCCAAACAAAGAAAAATGCGATTTTTTCCACTAATATTGTTACTTTTTGTTGGCAAAGGTATCGTTTTTCCAAATGTTCCAATCAAAATAGATTTATAAGGATATTGGTTTTACGCCATTAGTTTACTTTAAGTTACTTTTGTGTGCTGGCTTGCTCGTTTTTCGTTCTGTTTAATCGTGGCGTGTGTTATGTCCTTAACTGCCGCTTCTTGTGTCGTCAAAATGTTCAGTCTCTGTTGTGTTTTATTCCTATTGTTGTAAAACATCCCCTACCCTTGATGTGATTCCGCCCGGCGCTACCTTAATGGTAAAGCCCAAACGTCCGAACGCGAAACCCAACCATTCATTTTATTTCATTCCCAATTGCTTTCACAATCGTGTAAACTTTATATAATTGTGTTTGATTCGAACAAACATGAAACTGATTTATATACCTTTCTTTCCATTCATCCTCTTTTTTTCTTTTTCTCGTGTGCGCACCGTAAATTGTGATTCGTTCTAACGTGTACAATATTCTGCAATATCGGGTTCCTACATATACAATTATTTAAACTACCTTTTCCTCCGAACTCTCCCAAAAAACCAATGACGATTGTTATTACCAAATTCAATCCCATCCAACTGATCGCAACCAAAACGCATAACATTTTCGCCACTTAACCAAACATTCCAAAATTTTTCTACTTTCTGTGCACACACCACCAATGCCACCACCAACTGCCGCGCGCCTACATGTGTGATTTGTGTTGGCCAACAACAATTTTGCGAACGCACGCGCGCCCTCCTGCCCTACGCACGGATTATCACTCGCGCACACATCAACCAATGTGGCTTTGGCGCGTGTGTGGGCGTGTCTTAATGTATGTGGTACTCTATGTGTTTCATGCGTGTGCGTGCGTGCGTGTGTGTGCGTGTATGTGTGCGTGTATGTTATGATGTACAGATCAGAGGCCACAATGTGGCCCGTCTTGACCCGCTCGGCATCAATAGTGCAGACCTGGACGATAAAACTCCCCCAGAGTTGCTGTACTCGTCCTACCGTTTTGGTGAGTATCGCGCACGGATCGACATGGTGACGTGTAAAGCGTGTAAATGTGTAGTAAAAAAAAAAAACACAGTAAGCCACCACAAAGCTGCCACCACAACACCCTTTCTCCTGCTACTCACACGCGATTGTAGGGCCGTACATCAAACCACTTTCGCCTCATTCTTGTTCTTTACCAGGAGTTTTTCCTATGTTTTATCTATCAAATCTTACCTGCATTACTCTCTACCGTTTAGAGTTGTCTTTCTTTCATCGCCCCAGGACACATAAATACCCCATCGATACTCATGTTTTCTTCACGTAGAATTTGCTCGTACATATGCATATTTCAGCAGTGCCGGTGGAGTTCGTCCCCGTGCAATCGGACTCCTTCCAACGCTTGGTCCACATCCCCTTGCTCTAGTAAATTCTTGCTCCAAACGCGTGTTTACACAATATCTCAAGTATAATTTGTTTCTGATCTCGATTTCTTTTTTTTCTTTGACCATATTTTTCCTCATTCGTTCGTCTTCCATTCGTTGTTTCTTACGTTTGAGCATTCGTTTTTATTTGCACCTACCATTTCCTTCGATCGAATAGTACCACAAAGGATCTTGGAGTGTATAAGCGACGAAGATCGTCAGCTGCTGTTGGGGATGAGTAAGGAAGAAATAAATCAATCATAAAAAAACGATCATGGAAAATCCCTATCTTTTTTTTCTAATGAATCAATTTCACTTAAATATGCATCATTACGTTACACGCACTTTGTACGAAACGATCCATTTTGTTTTGTTTTTGCCACCATTTGTCTCGGTTGTTTGTTTTGTTTACGTATCTTGAACTTAGTTCTTTTTTATGTATGCTTTTTTCTTTCCTTTTCTAACTATGCTATCACCGAACGTACTGAACACAGTACTTGCTTTTGCTCGTTTGTATATTTGCAAGCCTACACTTTTGACTCACGTTTTACACCTACAATGCCAAATACTAACAGTTTCGCACGAGCACTTTTAACGAGTTACGGACACTTCTTGGAGCACTTGTCCGCTGCACTGCACATTTTGCTCATTGATTCTATCTTTTTTTTACTACTGTACAATACTTTCTTTACTCACTTACCTCCTGTACACCGCTTGGGAATGTTAGAGTGCGCGTATGAAAGATAGAATTTTGTGTTTACTTCACATAATAGTTGATAACACAGATATTGGCAGTGCAGTAAGTTAAGTTAAGGTAACAGAAATAGCAACAACAAACACTGCGGAAAAAGTGTACGAGAACAAAGCCAGGGAAACATGCATATATTACTATCCATTACGATAGATTTTACTTTGCTTTACGCATTGGAACACGTTTTTACGCTGTATGCTCTCTATTATTGGCTCTCATCCAACAACACTCGACATGGTTATCCGAATTTCAATTCAATTATTACAATAATCCTTTTTTTTAAACTAGATTTAACAACATCGCGCGATGAGAGGTAGAGTTTACGTTTTGCACATAAACTGCTCATGGAAAAACAGCAGGCACGGCATTAGTTAAATTTTACGCCTCATTGCGCTCGTAGAGTAGAACACATGTAGCGTAGTAAAAGGGCCCGCAGCATGCTGAGCAACGACATCGACAAGAGTAGCCACATTGAAAAAATACTTAAACAAACGATTTCATGAAGCAAACGGTGGTTGCGTTGCTTGGTTTGTTTGGTACTGGTGTGTGGTACTTGTGTGACATTCGTATTGCAGCAAAAGCGTCGCGATAAACTACCCTTTCTAATGAACAAAATTTTTGTGCTGTTATTCTCGATAATCCTCGCACCCTGTAGAGGAAGCGGACATGGAACGTGTGTTCAAGCTGCCGAGCACGACGTTCATCGGTGGCAAGGAGAAGTTCCTGCCGCTGCGCGAAATCCTCGGCCGGCTGGAGAAGGCGTACTGCAACAAGATCGGTGTGGAGTTCATGTTCATCAACTCGCTGGAGCAGTGCAACTGGATCCGCGAGCGATTCGAGACGCCCAACATCATGACCTACACGAACGAGGAGAAGCGTCTGATTCTGGCGCGTCTGACCCGTGCGACCGGTTTCGAGGCGTTCCTGGCGAAGAAGTTCTCGTCGGAGAAGCGTTTCGGTCTCGAGGGCTGCGAGATCATGATTCCGGCGATGAAGGAGGTGATTGATGTGTCGACCCGGCTCGGTGTTGAGTCGATCATCATGGGCATGCCGCATCGAGGTCGGCTGAACGTGCTCGCCAACGTGTGCCGCAAGCCGCTGCATCAGATCTTCACGCAGTTTGCTGGCTTGGAAGCGGCCGATGATGTGAGTAAGAGCGACCAGTGCTAGTTTTTGGCATGAGTTAATTTAAATGAAGGAAAAACGTGAATATTTTTCATTACCCGTGTAGTGCAATAACGATGTTTTAAGAGCTGAGCTGATTTTAAGTGAAAATATGCTAAAAATTGCTCTACTCTCCACACTCGCAGGGCTCCGGTGATGTGAAGTACCATCTGGGTACGTACATCGAGCGTCTGAACCGTGTGACGAACAAGAACATCCGCCTGGCCGTCGTTGCTAACCCGTCCCATCTGGAGGCGGTCGATCCGGTCGTGCAGGGTAAGACGCGTGCCGAGCAGTTCTACCGCGGTGACGGCGAGGGCAAGAAGGTGATGTCCATTCTGTTGCACGGTGACGCGGCGTTCTGCGGCCAGGGTGTGGTGTTTGAGACGATGCACTTGTCCGATCTGCCCGACTACACGACGCACGGTACGATTCACATCGTGGTGAACAATCAGATCGGCTTTACGACCGATCCGCGTCATTCGCGCTCGTCGCCCTACTGCACGGACGTGGCGCGTGTCGTGAACGCCCCGATCTTCCACGTGAATGGTGACGATCCGGAGGCGGTGATGCATGTGTGCAAAGTGGCGGCCGAATGGCGTGCCACCTTCCACAAGGACGTCATCATCGACATCGTGAGCTACCGACGCAACGGCCACAACGAGATCGACGAGCCGATGTTCACGCAGCCGCTGATGTACAAGAAGATCCGAGGCACCAAGCCGGCGCTGGACATCTACGCGAACCAGCTGATCGGCGAGGGTGTGGTGACGGCCGAAGAGGTGAAGAGCGTGAAGGACAAGTACGAGAAGATTTGCGAGGAGGCGTTCGAGCAGGCGAAGACGGAAACCCACATCAAGTACAAGGACTGGATCGATTCGCCGTGGTCTGGTTTCTTCGAGGGCAAGGATCCGCTGAAGGTCGCACCGACCGGCGTGATCGAGGAGACGCTGGTCCACATCGGCAACCGGTTCTCGTCGCCCCCGCCGAACGCGGCCGAATTCGTCATCCACAAGGGTCTGCTGCGTGTGCTGGCTGCGCGCAAGGAGATGCTGGAGAACAAGACGATCGATTGGGCGCTGGCGGAAGCGATGGCGTTCGGTTCGCTGCTGAAGGAAGGCATCCACGTGCGCCTGTCCGGACAGGACGTGGAGCGTGGTACGTTCTCGCACCGGCACCATGTGCTGCACCATCAGACGGTGGACAAGGCGACCTACCGGCCGCTGTGCCACCTGTACCCGGATCAGGCACCGTACACCGTGTGCAACAGCTCGCTGTCGGAGTTCGGTGTGCTTGGATTCGAGCTCGGTTACTCGATGACCAACCCGAACGCACTCGTCTGCTGGGAGGCACAGTTCGGTGACTTCAACAACACCGCCCAGTGCATTATCGATCAGTTCGTGTCGTCTGGCCAGGCGAAATGGGTGCGCCAGAGTGGGCTTGTGATGCTGTTGCCGCACGGTATGGAGGGTATGGGACCGGAACACTCGTCGGCCCGCGTCGAACGGTTCCTGCAGATGTGCTCGGACGATCCCGATTACTTCCCGCCGGAGTCGGAGGAGTTTGCGATCCGCCAGCTGCACGACATCAACTGGATTGTGGCGAACTGCTCCACGCCGGGCAACTATTTCCATCTGCTGCGTCGCCAGATTGCGCTACCGTTCCGCAAGCCGCTGATTGTGCTCACGCCCAAGTCGCTGCTGCGTCATCCGGAGTGCCGCAGCAACTTCAGTGAGATGACCGACGGCACTGAGTTCAAGCGGTAGGTCGATTGATTGGACTAGAGATGGTGTTCCGTTAGTTGATTCTATATTCGTTTTCGTTCATTTTTATCCCTCTTCAGATTGATCCCCGATGCATTGACCGCCGAGAACCCGAACCAGGTGAAGCGTGTGATCTTCTGTACTGGCCGAGTGTACTACGACCTGCTGAAGGCCCGCCGTGACCGCAAGCTCGATAACGACATTGCCATCAGCCGCATCGAACAGGTTAGCGAGGGGGGAGGATATCTTTTATCCGACGATTTTCACGTTAACAACCGAATTTTCTACCCTTTAACAGATCTCACCCTTCCCGTACGATCTGGTGAAGGCTGAGTGCGCCAAGTACCCGAACGCTGAGCTGGTGTGGGCCCAGGAAGAACACAAGAACCAGGGCTGCTGGACGTACGTACAGCCGCGCTTCGACACCGCGATCAACTCGACTCGTGACTTCAGGTGAGTCTTTGCAACTGGTGATACGTGCGGTATCATACGAGATGATTACTCTTTTGTGTTCGTTGTCCATCCATCCGTTCATCTTTTTTGCGACTTTACACATAAACACACATGCACACATACACGCATAAATTGGAATCATATTTGAAGTTCAAAATGAAATTTCTCTCCAAGTTCCTACCAGGGTATTTAAATACGAATAAAGGCTAAACTGTATTAATTGCTTACTCCGTTAGGCAGGTTTGCTTCACGGAAAATGTTGCGCCTTAAGGTATGCAATGAATTTTATCGTCCCTCCTACGGGAGAGCGAAGTAATACGGTTTTGCCTTTCATATTTATTTCGATCATAAATCAATCGGTACAAACACTTACACGAACACCAGCCATCTCGCCCATACTGAAAGCACTAAAACAAATTTTGTGATCCTTTATCCTTTTTCCTTTCGATATAAAAAGTGTTAGACAAAAAAAAACACGTACAAACAAAACCTTCCTATTTAAATAGGTGGAAGGCATTGCGATTCTTCCTGCTACTTGTCCCCTTCCTCTCTAGTGTTGAATTTTGCAATTTCCGTTTTCCTTGCTCTCTCTGTCTCTTACTCTCTATCTTCTAATATTTCACAAGTATTTGCCTTTTCTTAGATAAAAAAAAACGCACCACAAAACATACTGCTGCACTTTTTCACCCTTTTTCTCTTCGCGTCGCTCTCTCACTTGTATCTCTTTTTCCTCTCTATCACCTCGTTTCCCTATTATGTCTGTTCTTCACTTTATCGTATGTTATCGTAGAATTGGTAAACATTAGTAGATTTCAATATCGTGTAGTAGACGATTGGCAGATGTAAGAAACTTGCTCCGGGTAGGTGTGGGATATGCAAGCTCTGGCGTATGGCGGATGCACTGATCGATACGGGAAGGGAACGCGTATAATGCTATTTAACAATTCTTTCGAACAATCTATTGTAAAATGTACTATTCAAAATTTCTTGCTCGGTGACGGAATCTAGACGGCAGGCTGCGTATTTCGCGATCATCCTATCCATTCATTATAAAGTTGCGATAAAGTTCTTATTTCCTTCGTTGTCTTACCCGACTCGCTTCCTTGATTAGCCTCAAATCGTCGTACACTCACGGTCCTGTAGAATTATTATGTTTTCGTTACCTCTTTCTGTTCCACTCCTTATTGTTGCGTTTCTACCTGCTCCCCAAGTAACAATGGCAATACAATCACCAGTTTTTGGAGATAATGTTTTCTTATATGTTGGTTTTATTATGCTTGATTTTATGTGTATGGTTTGTTGTAGAATTATCTTCTCAATTTTAATGTTTTGAATTAATATTTATACGACTTGTAGTGTTTTATTTCGATTGTTTTTGTCATAATTTTTATACTCTCAGCTAGTGTGATTTCAAAAGCACATTTTTATTATGGTTTTGAAACGTGTTCAGAGAAGGTATTAGTTAAATTCGCTTAATTTCAGCAAGAATAATTTCGTAGTAGCACCAGCGGTAGCAAATTCTCCCTTTCGTTCCCCTACATTCATCCGTTTTTAATTAGCACAAAGTGCCCCGTAGACTACTGCTTCATGATCCTAAACGATACTCGGACACCAATCACGAACCAACACGAGGCCCTCCCTCTCGTTCTCCATTTTGCAGCGTCGGGAGCGACGACGGAGCAAACGAAGGTTACAAAGACGTGTTTGAGGCGTACACGCCTAAAAAACGGCCGCTAACAGCCGCCCCAGGCAGCGACGCTGCCTCCCCACGTCAGGACCCTCTCGCCGCGGCATCGGTACCCTCGACGCAACGTTCTTCTTCGTCCCAGGGCGGTTCTTGGTTCAGTCGTTTCTTTGGGTTCGGCTCGGGCGCGAAATCTTCCGATGCTGCCGCTGGGAATGCTGCTAGTGCCACCACCGCCGCCACAGCCGCCTCCGCTACCACCCCGGTGTCCCCACTAAGTCCCAACCAATCGAACACACAATCCTCCACATCTTCATTTCCTTCCAACAACAACAACAACGCCACCATCACCACCCAAACTAACGATAACCGTAGCGAAAGTGCCAATATTCATAACCACAACCCTCCTCATGCCCCCCGTATTGACAGCGTGCAAGAAGAAAAGCTTGTGCAGCAGAAAACCGGCCAAGGATTCAATATCCCGCAGGGTACCTTTAACTCGCCGACGAGCGGTTCCGCGGCCAGCAAGGGTCGCAAAGTGCGAATCTCATCGCGACCACTTAGGTGAGGGGCCTCGTGCAAACGAAAACGTTACACAGACCCGATCTGTCAAACACACAAACACACATTCTCTCTACTCTATAATCTTACTTACTCTAATACCCCTAATATTTTAGAGTAAATATTCCATATACACCAGGGTAGCCGCGCGCGGAGTAGAAGCGGCTTTCCCGATTGCCTACATATTGTGCTTGCTTTTTGCCGGTGTGTCGACATTGCGCAGTTTGTGACGTGACATTAAAAAAAACCCCTTCATTGCATTTGCATCACAGTTCAAGTGCCGATTCGCATTATTCTGTTTTTGCACTCTTTAGTTGCCAGTTGCGTTGCTTTACCGCTGTTTCGTTTAATTTTTGTCACTTGTGTCATTGTCAAACTGATGTTTACTTTCTTTTACATTCTTAGTTATCCTTTTTCTTAAATCTGTGAAATCGATATGCAAAAACAGAGTTTTATCAAAGGGATTGGTTCTGTGAGAGATGCTTCTGTATGTTGTTATCATCTTTTCTGCGCATTGTTAAATTACACCTGTGTTTATTTGCATCCAATTGGCTGGTTAATTTTTTTATTACATTTTTTCTTTATTTGTTTTTCTTTTATCTTTAGTTACACTAAAGATCGACATTGGCAGTTCCATGAATTTATTTTTTTTAATTTTCCCATATTTATTGTTTATCGTGTGTCGTGCGTCGTTGCGTTGTTATTGTGTTTATTATTTTCCTTTATTTCATTATTTCAATTGTCTTCATGAGTATAGTATAGTATATTAAGGATTGTTTATTTTACTAATATATTGCAACTATTTTGCAAATATCTTATGGCCTGCATTAAAGTAGTTAGACAAGTTTAATTATCTGTTTTTATTTGAACTAACAGAGTTTACGGTTGTGCGAAAATATTTCCTCATGAGTAGTATAGTTCTTCTCTTCTTGCCATTCAGCTTTGTGTATAGCTTGAATCCTTCCACCACCTAAACACTATATGTATCAATGTGTTTGTGTATGTATTAATCTAGTAGATAAAACTGTATACACTCCACATTACACACTACCATGTTCCGTTCCATTTGATGTTTGTTCCGTTCCAGTCAAGCGCTTAGTCGTCCCTAGTCCCCATTCAGCAATCGTTTCCTTTTGAAAGTTTAACCCCTTTATCATTTTCTACATATTGTGTTTGTGTTTTGTACGAATTTAACACCCATTCGATTGAAACAGTTGCATTGTTGCTAAATTGCTCTAGATGAAATCATAACCTCTTTCTCCCCACAATTGGCAAAACTATAAAACTATACTGATGTGTTTCTTTCTACATTTACTATTCTTCTCCGCCGTGCGACATCTTTCCTATTACTTCTCCTCGCACAACAACAGCTACGTTGGACGTCCTTGCGGTGCCTCTACCGCCACGGGCTCGAAGGCCCAACACCTGAAGGAATTGAAAAATCTCCTGGACGACGCCATGGCCTTGTAAATTTTGCCTCCCACACTGCATCTAAACCGGACGGATTATACAGAGGGCGAGAGGATAGGAGACTACCAAAGGAGAGTAGTCTGGACACGGACAACGTTTTCCCAGGCATGAATGCCCTCTCGGAAACAGGAGACCGGTCTGTCACGCGGTTTGATCGACGGGACAACACATACACACATACAAACACGAACACGGGACACAGGGACCTACGGGGAAATCGATTTTGTCAACCGCTGGACTATATTCTACGATATTACGATGTGAAATGGGACATCCTTCAACAGATCCTACGAGCGAGCGAGATAGCACCAGCTAAACACACACAATGCAGCTGCTACTCGACGGAGCGCTCGCGTTATTTATGAAGTTTTCGCTAGTTTGTAGTAGTTCTATTTAAATACGGTAGGATTTTTTTTTTTGCGCGTAAGCAGAAAGAATGGAATCAAGGTTACATTTAATCATAAACAAAACACATTGCAAAGTGAATAAAATAAAACAGGCTAGCAGCTCTTGTCACAAAGAGGATGAAAACATACACACCTACTACGCTAAATAGAGGATGAGCATGAGTCTAGTTTTTGCGCTCACCATACAACCAAAACCCCTGCTAATAAACTCTCGCTGATCCATAGTAGCAACTAGGAAACCAACAAAAGATAAGCAGAAATAATAACGCTCGTCTCTTTGCTAGACGATGGTAGTTTATACAGACAGATACACACAGATTGAAAAAAATGCGCATATGAGTATATAGATACATTTATTTTAATTAATTAGTAAAAAGAATATTTAGAGAGAGAGAGTGCCTGTTGCCCTACATACGCACGCTGCATTCACTCCTCGGGTGACGTTGATGGAGGGCAGTATGCTATGAGGATCGGGCAAAAATATTTATTTATATACATTCATATGTTTTCCCCTCCATTTGCTTCTGTTGTGCTACGCCGTAGAGTAGGGGAATGATAAATTTCCAGCGATCCTAGTAAGCAAAAATTACACTACTAGCTCCCAATCTTTCTTGTTGTTGTGAGTGTGGCTCTGCGAGAAGTGGCCGGGGAGTGTGGAATGTTTCTTGTGACGAGCGATTGTTGAAGGATTCAGCGGCTGTTGAGCGAAAAGAAAAGCACGAAAATAATCTGTAGCACAGAATAAAATGGCACAGATAGTGGAGTTAAATGAATTCTGTTTCATCATTGTTTTCTTTGTTTGTTACTTTGTTGATCTTTTTTTTTATTTTAACTTTCTTTTGTATATCTAACCGCCTTATAGAATGATATTTCCAGCAAATAGTTAAAACGCTAACCCTATCGAATTATGGAAGAGGGAAAAAACAAAATATATACTATCATACTGAAAGATAAACGCTTAGAGCTCAAGTACATTTTATTTACGCTTATTTTTTGCATCGTTGATGCGAAGGGAATAACTTATTTGTTCCGAAGTAAACAAAACCCACGCTCAGCTAAAGAAAGGAAAATTGTATCACAATGAAATCGACTGGTGCTTTCAGTTTTAACGTGGAAATTTACTTCTCACTCTCAAAAAAAGTTCGTACGAGTTACATAATAGGGACAGCGATTGGGATTTTTAGAGGTGAAGATGACGTATTATCAAAGCACTAACGCGGCCACTAAATGATAGAAAATATAAATACAAAGACACAAACGTTACTATTCCGAACAAACAATCTCTTTTGCTCTAATAGCTAAGTCACATTCACTCCTTTTATAAACCTTGATACGAAGTTCATGAAGTGGTTAAAAAGCCGCAGGGAAAAGCGATTGAAAGGGATAAACTTGTAACGATGAACTAATTTTCTTCGCGGATTGCATACTTTCAGCAAAATTTGACATTTTGATCCTGAAGGTATACAAAACGTGCATCAAATCAACTGCTCATGTACCAGTTCCGTAGGTGCTGTTGGTTCAGTTTAAAGCGAACGTATGCAGATAATGCGCAGTATAGTCACATGCACAAAGTGCTTTAAGTGGTTGTAAATACACCTGTTGTTAGTGAAACCACACATCCCCATATGGTGAACGATTGTTTCTTACGGTATAGTGTTAACATCGATGGGGAACAGCTAAACTGTGTAAGGATATATTTTGGACGCACTTTTTGGCACCTATGTAACAACTTAACGCATAACTTAGGGCGGCACCCTTACGTTCTGGCACTGGTTAACGTGAACTCTGTCTAGTACTTTAACGTATAAGCAATGGCTACAAAAGCGTTCGAACTCTGATGTGCGATGGTGTGACGAGAGTGATAAAATTCGGCAAAATAAAGCGAAGACCCTTAACCTTGGTCGAATAGTGTTTAATCGACGGTGTTTAACGTGACCATTTTTGCACCTGTTGCAGTTTCGTCGGTCGGCCAGTGTCTGCTTCGACGGCAACGGGAACGAAGGCGACGAATCTGCGTGAGTTCGATCTGCTCATGAAGGATGCAATGAGCTTTGGAAAACCACCGAAGCGAACGCCTCCACCAAACGTTTCCCTACTGCCAAATGGCAATGCAACGGAAGAGAAACAGACGACGAGCAGGATACGGCGCGTAGGATTCGCAACCTTTTTTTCTAGCCAAAAGTGATGGAACCGAGCGCAGACCGAGGAAACAACGACCGTACTTTCAAAACAGGTGTGTTGGTAGTTAATTGATTTATTGATGCCATTCAAATTTTACATGTCATAATGTGTGCCTTTCTGTAAATTAGAAAACCACCTTCCTCCACTTGCCCTTGGGTATGGATGCGCAGCTGTGTGACTCGTACGCGATGAGTTCTGCGGTGTCGTAAATAATGTGTTTACCTACTTATGCGAAATATAGCAGGATAATGCATGCTGTGCCTTCATTTCTTCACGCTCATTCCCTACCGCCGGCGCCGTTCGCTCGATTTCTTCAGTTTCTTTGGTCCCTTTACGAAGCACCAGTCCACGGCGATCGTTTGTCCGAGCACTTCCGATCCGTTCAGTGCTTCTTTCGCGGCCAGAGCCTGCTTGTACGTTTCGTACTCGACCAGTGCGTACCCCTTCAGGAAGCCGGTACGGCGGTCTAGGTTCAGGTGGATGTTTTTGATGTCACCGAACTCACAGAACTTCTCCTGTATATCGTCCTCCTGAGCTTCCTCGTGGATGGACGTTACGAACAGAATCCAGCCTTCGACGGAGCGCTGCGGACCAGGTTCCGCTTCCTCCTCTTCGTCCTGTAGCCGCTCGTAGTCGATGGTTTCGCGGGGGATGCTTTCGTTGCCGAAACCGCGTCCTTTTCGCTTGCGTGCCTTCTCCTTCAGCCGAGCGATGCCCTGATCGCCATCTTCGTCCACCTCGAACTCCTCGTGATTGTAAATATCAAGCACGTCGGCCATTGTGTAGGTGTTATACGAAATTTTTCACAATTTTCCGATCCGCGTTAGACTACGTCGAGTGTTTGCAAACTTTCCCTTGAATTTTGTGTTTTTCTGCCACACGCGCTTGACAGCTGTATCGAGCCGTCAAATAAAGTGACAGCATTATGTTTTGACATCGCGCCCCGCAAGCTGTGTGTTGTGCTGTGAGTATTATCATTTGAATAAGACGCTAGAAGGATCAGTGGACAGTGCGCGAATCCAAACACCGATTAATTGTTCATACTCTATTTATTTGTTCATTTTTTTCAACTGTACACAAAGCATGCACTTTATTCCCACGCTGCACCAACTTCGTAGAAATAAAATGCTCGGTCAGGTAGATTCTCAAAGTGGGTGTAGATTTGTGGATTTTTTAAAACTAGTCAACAATCGTTTCCGTCCTCGTTTTCTGCACCATCTCATAAGAACACCCGATCAATGTTAAACAATACTTACTGCGTCTCTTCATCACCCGTTTTCTCCTTCTTGCTACCAATATTATACAACCGGTTTTGGGTGTCCCAAAGTTTCATGTAGAGGCCACCACTCCGGAGCAGCTGATCGTGCGTACCGCGTTGACCAACGCGACCATTTTCTAGTACCAAAATTTCATCCGCATCCATAACAGTGGACAGCCTGTGGGCAATGCAGATGCTGGTACGATTATCCGTTGCCCGTGCCAACGCTTGCAGAATGTTCTGTACAGGAGAGAAAGAGAAACCGAGTTTAAACCTACCGCATCATCGCTCCTCTTCCCAACACACTTACATGTTCCGTGATGGAATCCAAACTGCTCGTCGCTTCGTCAAATATAAGGATGGGCGAGTTTTTCAAGATAGCGCGTGCAATCGCGACCCGTTGCTTTTCGCCACCGGACAGTTTTAGGCCCCGCTCGCCGACCTGCGTGTCGTACTGCTTAGGCCACTGGAGAATTGAATCGTGCAAGTCTGCCATTCGGGCTGCATTTTCAAGCTGCTCCTGCGGCTTCGAAAGATCGCCGTAGTGAATGTTGTGCCGGATGGTGTCGTGGAATAGGACCGAATCCTGCGGCACAACGGCAATCGCACGCCGCAAGCTCTGCAAATCCACCTCCCGAATGTTCTGCCCATTGATCAGAATCTCACCGCTCGTGGGTTCGAAGAAGCGGTACAGCAACCGCACCATGGACGATTTTCCCGATCCGGATCCACCGACGATCGCAATCTTCTTGCCGGCGGGGATGGTGAACGAAAGGTCCTTGAAAATATCGTTGCTCTGCGCGTATCGGAAGCTTACGTTACGGAACTCGATCGAGGCAGTATCACGACCCACGTCCAGCAGTGGGGCATTGGCACGACTCTGAATCGCACTCTGCACGCCCATCAGCGTAAACATGGTGCGCATGTCGAGCAGTGCCTGTCGCACCTCCCGATAAACGCTACCAAGGAACCCGAGCGGAATGGACAGCTGAAACAGCAACCCATTCACCATTACCAGATCACCAACCGTCATCCGGCCCTGAGCGATTTCGTTCGCCGCCATCACCATTATCGCACTGAGCGCCACGCTAAAGATGGCGTTTTGGCCAAAGTTAAGCAACGCCAGACTGGTGCTCGTTTTGAGACTGGCCTCCTCGTACTTCTTCAGCACCTGATCGTACCGGTTCGCTTCGTACTGTTCGTTGTTGAAATACTTCACCGTCTCGTAGTTGATCAGTGAATCGACCGCCTTATTGCCCGCCTCGTTCTCCGCCTGGTTCATGTAGATCCGGAACTTGGTGCGCCACTGCGTCACCGCCAGCGTGTACGCACTGTACACACCGACGCAACCCATCGACAGGGCGGCGTACGCCATGCCACACTTCAGGCCGAGAATGCTCGAAACGAGCGCGAGTTCGAACATTGTCGGCACGATGTTGAACACCATGGCGGTGAGCACGAAATTGATACCCCTTGAGCCACGATCGATGGTCTGCGACGGAAGGAGAAACAATGAAGAATGAGCTGAGCATATTCCAACGATTGCAGTGCGATATATTTCACTACCAAGTTACCTTGGACAAAGCTCCAGTCTGTTTACTGAGATGGAACTGTAGATCGAGATTGTGCAAATGCAGGAACACGTTGGTGGCAATTTTTCTGATCGAATGCTGAGCGACGCGTGCAAACACCGCATTTCGCAGCTCATTGAAACCCGCTGCACCGGCTCGAGCAATACCATCTGAAGCGGGAGGAGGGAGAGGAAGACATCAGAGAGGCATGAAATTCCACGTTCAAATATAGCGTATCAAAATTCCAACAAACTTACATCCCAACAATACGGATATTGTCAATGCCGAGGCAGCCTGCGGTACGGTGTCCATGCTCAGCAGATTCAGATTATCGACTCCCATCTTGAAGAGGAACGGAACACACACGTTCAGCACCTTTGCACCACCGAGCAAACTTAAGGATATTAGGACGCTGTCGAAGAAGGGAGCTATCGTTAGTATCTCAGAGAGGCAAACGATTCATCGTCCCCAGAATTTGTCATATCCGTCTTACCGCTTTCGCACCATCGCATCATCTTTTGGCCAGATGTACGTCGCCATCGCCTTGATCATGTCAGTGGCCGTAATCGCCGGTCCATCGTATGTGCCGATCGATTCGCCCGACGCCGGGTGGTGCCCTAGATGAAAACAATGACGAATGGGTGGTGTTTGTTTCGTGAGTGGCGCTTGCAGTGTGGTCTGAGATGGGAGAAAGGTAGTAGTGGGGGCAGTATTGATGGTGATCCCGACGTTCGCCGTTACGGCACTATTCGCTAGCGACGATGAAGGATGAAGTCTATTCGCGGTGCTATCGCTTCGACGATAGTGCCGTTCTTGCTGAGCATGTTGCTGTCGTTGTTGGCCCAAAAAGTCGTCCGGATCCGGGCGTCCTCCGAGAAGTGGAAGACCCATGGCCGGTACGGCTGAGATCGGTTCGTTTCGGTTGAACGATACGTTCACACATTCGGTAAGGAGTTTTGTTTTTCGATACGAGAATGGGAAAGAGAGAAAAACAGAGATACCAGAGAATAACGTAACCCTCGTCACAGACTACCATACTACGGTTGTTGTAAAAAAAAAACAAAACACGATCAAACGTAGAACAGAGGGTTATGTTCTGATTTTGTGCGTCAACTTTACACATTGATGGAACAAAACTTTCAACATTACGTACATAAATTGTGCAATATTTGACCGGCTGTAGAGGGCCATTGAGACGGTGTGCAGCGGCAGATCAAGCAACAAATGTATCGTAAAGAACTATATATTAAATAGCTAAATTTTAATTTAAAAAAACATTATGATTATTAAACAAAGGTCAAGATTTTTCAACAAAGTATGTTTAATTCTCCACGCACTACTCGGCGAGAAACAATTGGATGAATTCACTGGAAGCTTTGGATCAAACAAACATATGGGTAAAACAACGCGCATTTTGCAACTATCTCAAAAAAACACAATTTCAATTTAAAACCCGATCCTGGTGAAATGGGTGTTATCCATTCGAAATACTTGATTTGGTTTAGAGAAATTAGTAGTAAATCAATTTGGAAATATGCAATTGACAAGCTTCTTGAACATTTTGCTTTTATATTGCATATCGTTCGATTATTCAGTCAAAACGGTACCTGGAAGCATACAATAAGCGGAAGCAAATAGCTTATTAACGCTATGTGAGTTAGTTTGTGACGCATTTCACACTGGGCATTAAACACAGAATAGAAATTGCACGTCATGTGCAAAAAAAAAAGATTAGTAAATGTGGATTTTGTACAATGATTCGATGCAATGATTGATACATATATATTTTTTTAATGGGTAAAAGAACTAAAAAAACATTTTCATGACGATCTGAACGCTGCAGGATACGCAGAAATAAACCACTTGAACAAATGCACAAACTTACCTTTTTTCTTCTTCTGAAAGATGTTCAAAAGTGCATTCTCGGTCGCCTGCTGATTCTTTCCTGTACCGGAGGAGTAGCTTCGGATTCGGCCCCATGATTCCGCCTGTCTTCGTTTCCGCTTATCGTTATACCAGTTCGAGATGGCGACCGCACTAGCATGCAGTTGCTGAATGATCCCGGGAAAATGTTTGAAAAAATCACGGTTCAACACCCAAAGGTAGTATTAGAAATTACTTTTGATTTTATTCAAAAACATTCCACACTCTAGACGGTACTCTCGGTATGCGATCGCCGCTGCACTAAGCACCGGCAGCTTGTTTAACCCCTGCACGCTTTGGTCGATCTCCAGTAGCAAAAAATCCAACAACCGTAGCGCAATCGCTCGAATCGGTTCCAGAGGCGGTGTCGCCGCGAACGCCACCGATTTCATGTGATGAATGTTACGCTCAACGAACAGGACCGTCAGACAGACGGCAAGATTGTGACTGAGCAGATCATCCACCACGAAGAACAGCTGCTCTTCGAGCCGGTGATCGGCGAGGAAACGATATTTCTCCCGCGGCAAACGTAAACACCGTAATTCCGGATCGTGCTTCATGAACGCATTTATCGTACCGATTGTGAGCTCCACAAAGTCGTCCGGATTCGAGCGAATGAAGAATCCGTACTCGAGCAGCAGTTTGGTGTTGTTGTGCGAGCCGTAGCAGATGTAAATCTGCTGCCCGGCCGGATGAGACGAGTGTGTTCGCAACCTGTACATCAAATCCAACGGTTGCTTTGCATTCAGCAATTGATCGCGTATTTGTGTGACGGAATGCGACAGCTCACTGTCCGTTTTCGTGCCACTTTGGTGGTTAAAAAAATCCAGAAACGGTGCCAGCGCCATGGATGGTTCATCCGCAAGAAAATCTTCAAAGAACGACCCACACGGTAGGAAGCTGTTGATCATCCGAACAGCCACCGGGTCGAGGAACACGCTGCGTGTGTTTACCACGAAATAGGCCCATTTAAATTTCTCCAGCTCGACTGTATCCTTCCAAGCTTCCTTTAAGACGGAGGTAATTTTCTCCAGTCCGCTCTTAATCTGTCCATTTTGTTCCACCATCCTTAATAGGAGCACTTCCGACAGAAAAACTAGCTCTTGCTTCGTGCAGAAGTAGGGATTGGAAAATTCCTTCGGCAGTGATGCTAAGTACGGATCCAAGTGGGCTGCTTTCGTCACGCACAAGTAAAACGCCAAGAGAGACTGAATGGGGAGCTTCTCGGTGCAGAGTTTTTCCTGCATGGCATCCTCATCGAACATGGCACGGAATTCCTCATCGCGCTCAAGCACATTCAACCCGATCATGGCTTCGAACGGTAGCTCTATGAGGCATTCACCTGCTTTCAGCGATTTCCGGGTGTATAATCCTTTTCCGGTTTCATCGAAGACGGCTATCCTTAGCGCCGTTTCATTTCTCCAACCGAATCTCTTCAGCCACTGGAAGAGTGAAATGTGTTCGATGCATTCTTTGGGATATTTTGTAGGTTTTCTACGTTTCCTTCGCATCGAGGTCATCGCATGGTCGTTAGTTGTCATTTCGCGTTGATTATGTAAGTCAGCAGCTGTTTCCATACACATCTACAAACGGGGGGCTCAGTACGCGACCTTGACCGTGACGGGATTTCGCATGGGTTTTTTATCGTACTATCTGCTTTGATAAGCGACCTGTTCGTGACTAGTGTCAGCTAGCTAGTACGTGGGCGATCGGTGACGACAGTGTTAGAGAGCAAAAAGATGAATCACGGCTGAAATTGGACACACAGATGCTATCAGTTGTGAGGGGTCTAGAAGCGGAGCATTATTTGATCAATCGATCGCTCTTGGTCTTTTAATGTTCTAGCATCTCTTCACTCTCCACCATCCGTCGTCAGCCTCCCGCCGTACCAGACCCGACCAGTAGCCGGGGAAAATTCGCACATCGCGAGAGTACCGTCGCCGTCCGGTGGTGCTCCGAACCCGTTGAGTGGAGTGATTTGAACAACCATCAAAGCAAGCGTAAAACCATGATCCAGACTTACCCGAGACTGTAACCTGCAGTAGTTTTCACCAAGAGGATGATGATTTTTAAACGAAAGTCGTACGCCTTCCAACAGATTGCGATTGAATTGCGGAGCTTGTTTTGATACAACTTGCAGCAGCGCGGCCATTTTTCAGCTGATGTTTTACACTGACAGCTGTTATGGTGATGTACCAGTTGACGTTTCTACACTGACAGCATTTCTACAATATGTTGGGGTAGGTTTGACAGATAGACGTTAAATTTCAAGCGAGATTTAAAACAGTTTAAATAAATTGTTGTGCAATCCGTACAGAGTGTGAAGAACAACATTTGGTTGATTCATATTTTGTGACGGTTTTATTGAAATTAAAAAAAAAAACATCGCGAAAAAAAATAATCGTTATCTCGTTCCTTTCACAACACCTAACACACATAATTGATTAACGTTTCATACATCTGTAACGAGTTCCTTCAAGCGTCTTGGCATTGGAACGCCGTACAGTTCGTAGAGCAGCGAGTTTCCTACATGCTGTAGAAAACGTACAAAATTTTCCCAACGATGCAGAAATTCCACATCCAGCGGTAGCATTGCCGGTGTTGGCCTTTTTTCGGCTGCACCATCGCGGACTGCTTCCAGTTCCTTGGTGCGATTTACGTACGTGTACATATAGCAGGACGGTTCGGTACCGACAGTTTCTATGGCGTGAAAACTGCCCACCGATAATGATGTGCTTTGTCCCGGTGCAAGTATTTGTGAACGACTAGCAATTTGCTCGTCCTGCGCTGGAACAAACCGTACAGTACCCTTCAAAACGGTCAGCGAAACATTGTACAGATCGTCTGCAACGTAGTTCCGAAGCGTAAGACCTGGGAAGTCCGCTATAAACAGTACATCTGAATGATTGCTCCAGCTGAGAACTTCGTCCGTTTTGCGCCGTATCAGTGTATCCCTTAGGCCACTAAATTGATGCAGCAATGGAAGTACCCACTCAACTGCGTCAAACGGTGCCCACGGTGCCCGTAGTATGTCCACATTCGGGTCGAACATTCGCTGCTGAAAGCGTCCGTTCATGCTGCACCAGATGTCAAAGTAGATGGAAACATTTGGCTGCGCGAAAGCAGTGTGATGGACCGGGTTATTCCATTTTTTTCTCGATTCATGTTGGATGTTGCGTTCGATGCAATGGGCAAACTGGAGGGCCATATCGGCGTGCTTCGTCCAACGATCGTTGTCGGTGAAGGCGTACGGTTCGATGTAATGTACCCGTTTGGGATCCTGCTGATCAACGACGCGTATGCCAATCATGATGGTGTCCCACGCGTGTACCATCATATCCCAGGAGTATCCATACAATCCGTTAGTCCAGTTGTTGTATCCCTTGGTGAGAAAGTGAGAGTATGGCAGGAAGAGCTGCAAGCAACAGTACGCCAACATGGCCACCATGGTCCATTTCCGGTGCCGACGGTTGCGGTCGCTCTTATTCCCACCTTTTCTTTCATTCTGACGGGTGTCCATTTGGGCATGGTCAGTTTCTGAAACCGGTGTACCAAAAATTTTCCTCGGCCAGCTGAAACTGTAATACAAGGGTAGCTGAGTCAGGCAAACCCACGGGAACATGCCGATGTGGAAGAGTCTCAAATTCATAAGATGAAATGCGCTAGCGAATACTGTGGCTAACCGGCGCGTTGGCCGATAAACGAGGAAAAACACAACCGTCGTGTCGAATAAACATCCGAACCAGTGCACGATAAGCAGATCTGTTAGTTTCGGTCCGAGCACCACACGGAAGGGGTAAAACACCCAGTGATAGCTTAGATTGGTCATGGCGTAGCCGGAGAGCCACTCGCGAGACAGTTTCTTTAGGCCAGCCACAAAATAAAGCACAAAAAACTGGTACTTCAGTATGAAATAGTTCCAGAACGGAACGGTCTGCTCGGTGGGTGGATCACGAATCGCGTCGATCGACCTGAAATTGAAGTACATATATAGTATTGAATAAAAGACATCTCTTTGTAGCGAAGTAACCGTCTCCTACCAGCAGCGGTGTGCATCGGTGAATAGGAAAATCGATCCCAGTAGCCCGTACAAGTAGCTGTGGTTGTTCCAGGCGCTTTTGTCCAGTAGAAAAATGTACCAGTATGTTCCGATAAACGTGGCCGTGGACAGCCGGAACCGATACCCAAGCATAATGCCTGCCGCCCCGAGCCACATCAAACCATAGACGATTCCCATCTTCGGCAGCGATAGAGGTTGCATCGAATGGACGAGCGGAAACCGACAGTCACGGGGTTCTCCCCAGCGTAGGTCCAGATCGCCACCTCCCCGCTCCTCGGGTATATCGATCAGCATGCACAAACCGAAGAATATCCGAGCCACCGCAAGTGCCGCACCATCGACCCGACGATACATGCACCGGTGGACGAACGCATCGAAAGAAGCAACACAGCACACGTCATGTCCGGTAGCGATGCGAAGGAACGAATCCACCCGGACACGGAGACGGCTCGGTGGCCCATCCTGAGCACAGCACTCAGATGAACCTTTGGGTCCGAAGTTTTCCGGAGGTAACGCACCTTCCTTAGTTGTCATTGTTGAATTAATTGTCCAGGGGATTCGGATGATTTGTTAGCAACTACATCTCTCCGGTTGCTAAGATACCTATGGATTTCGATCGAAGAGTTTGATTGCCTTCGAAGCGATACACACACTTGCAATATCGGACAGCTAGTATCCTTATCAAGACTACGGACACGAATGAATCTTGCATTGCAATCCAGATGCTCCTTTTATATTTTTCCGTGCACACTGTCGCGCGATTGGTTATTCGTCCGGGGATCCGGATGCTGGGACATGCGCAATGGCTATTGTTTTTATAATTTGTATGGAATATTATGTTTACGAATGGTGGAACTCACGGAGTTGTTGAAATTTACCATCGGCATTAATAAGTGTGTTCATACAAATTCAAATTATTCATGTATCGTCAAGTCCCACCCTACGTTTTTCCAAATTAAACGTTTTCCCTCTTATAAAAAAATGTTCATTTTCTTTTCGTTAATTACAAACATCGCCCATAAACTTCGAATTGGGTGGTTGGAACATTAAAATCAATCAATGAGCATTAACTATCCCTCGCCGGAATTGTTGCCCATGCTCGTAACGAAAGTGTGTGGCATTTGTGTGCGCCTTTATCATTTCCTCCGCTAAACCAAAGCTCAATCGTTGTTTTGCAGGCCTCAGCCAATAACCGGTGCCGGGTGCGTCATGTAATTGATTTTTATTATCTCTCGTGTTTACTCTTTTCACCTGTTGCGCCCATTTCGACCAACATCACCTAATAAACTACGATATTGCAAGTGCTAGCGAAGTCCATGTATCCCTCGGCAACTGATTGGCTCCGATAATGATACCGACTCGCCTTTGTCCTTTGGGGTGTCCATTTCCTGAGTGGTATACAGCATAAGACACCGGAAAAATTCATACGAAAAGCATATAAACCACCCACTCGTGTGAGGTGGAGGTTTATCTTGTGGCCCGATATCGAAGTTGAGATTGGCGGAGCGATTCGGAAGAGTGTACCAGATTACGTTCGTTGCGGTTGGGTAATCCTCCACGCAGCGCCCAAGCTTGTGGAAGGAGAGACAGATGCGTCATCCGCGTGTATCTCATGCACCGAAAGCAGCAACACATCCGCCTGAGTTCGTTTGGATACGAGTGGATTGAGTCGAACTCACTTCTCCCTCCTCCCCGGGGAAGTTACAGATGAAGGTGATGAAAGTAAAAACAACCTGATGTGTCCTCCTCCGCAGGTAAGTTGGATGGGGACGGTTTTTTTTTGTGGTTTCTTTCGTTTGCTACTCTACTCATTCACCTTTAATATCGCTCCGTGGTCAATATTGGAACTCCCGAAATGGGTGGGTTCAGTTTTTCGGTTGCGAAAGTCCCGGTTCGACCAGGGTCATCCGCCTGTTTGGCGCGAAGAGAGCTAATATTTTGCTCCGGTGTTTAAACACAATTTGTGAGGCATAACAAGATGGATGTTTCATAATTTCACTTAACTTATCGTGTGTTGTTTTTTATACAATTTATTGCTCTTCATCAGCTTCCTCGCTTTTCCTACAAGGCTGCAAAACATGGGTCGGCAGAATTGTAAATATGTTGCGTTGTTAAATAGTTTAAAAATCAGACTCGTTAATCTGGTGTGTGCATAAACATGCGTGAAAAGTGAAACAAGCTCCCAAACAAGGGGATAGAATACTGTGTGTAAGGTTTGGTGCGACTCACCATGCACCGCAATTGGCCTGGCCGTGTGCGATAACGACGACATAAACTTTCCCACATCAACAAACCCAATTACAGCCCTACAAAACACACACACTCACACATCTTTGCACACAAAATACACTTCTGAGCGAAGTAAACTTTCCCACCCAGTAGGCGCCGCTAATTCGTTACACTAGATTGCAACACTCTCTAAATTCACCCACCCACGGCGCCCCGTGAATTCGACACACGAATATGTTTCCGGACACAAGAAGCACACGCGAACGGCCTTCGACACGACGTCGAGCAAATGGGCTACTAGTGTCGCACAATAAATAATACTGCGCTTGAAAAAGAGATAGACGAGAGAGATAGAGAGATAGAGAGAGAGAGTAACACACAAAACAGGCAGAAACTACTTTGGACCTACTTCGATTGGCACATAACATAGTAACATCGTCTCATCGGAAACCTTTCCTCCATCTTCTTTTCTTAACCATACTGCTGCTGCTGCTGCTGCTGCTGGTGTTGCTGTTCTCCATTGCTGAAAAACCGGAAGAAACCACCCCGATGGTTGTTCAGGTAGTACAGGATCTGCATCTCATCCTTCGGGCACTTGGGATAGTAAGCATCGCAGCTGTTGGCGCCGATTCCGTAACCCAGCAGTGCGGCTCGCGAGAACTTCAACCACGGCGAGCTGTCCGGCACAGCGCTCAGAATGCTGCAGGCAGGTGGAGAGATTCAGTACGACAGGAAAACTCCTCGCTAACATTTCATACTCACGTCGACAGGAGGCCCCGGTTAACGTAGCTACTAAACCCCTGGCCGCTGGAACTTCGCGACATCATGCAGACAAGCTTGGGCACACACTGGAGTTCGTCGTTTTCGGAAATGTTGTCCAAGGCCTGGCGAAGCTGGCCCCCGACACCGCCAAGTCCTGCACCGAATCCTGCACCAGCCTGTCCTCCCGGTGCGCTCGAGTAAAAGCCCGTGCCAGGTCGTTGCGTCGCTGGCACCGGTGTTCCAAACGTTCCCGGTGCGAAGTTGAAAATGCTCTGCAGCACACCGAGAATGCTCTGCGCGTTCGGTGGCTGTCCCAGACCGAGTGGTGCCGATTGCGGCGCCTGGGGATAGTATCCCGGCACGGTCGGCTGATGGTAAGGGCTTGTGTATGGATTGTCCGATGCGTATCCACCGGCATACTGAGCCGGATACTGGTAGGGATTGTACGGAGCACCCGGAGCGGTTTGCTGCTTTTGCCCGGTGTAGTAACCACCGACGGCATACTGGGCTTGTGGAGCGTTCATACTGAACGGATACTGTGGCCTCTGCAGCTCGGGATAGTTTGCGATGGAGTTATCGTACTGTCCCGCCAGTGGACGAGCTCCGTTGGCGGTGAGGTAGTTGCCCTGGAGTGGCGCCGTATAGCGCTGTGGTTCCCCGAAACTCGAAGTGTACGGAGCATACTGTCCGGACGAGGGTTCAGGACCATCGGCGTTGTAGATTTTCTCACTCGCCCCGTACTTATACTTGTTCTTCTTTCGTTTCGGTTTCTGATGCGTTTCCGCGGTAGGCGGTGGTGGTGTGATGGCGCCTCCCGTACCTCCACTGCCCGCAAACTGTATCGACGCACCGACGGTGTAGAATTGGTCACTATCACGATCTCGTTGCGGAAATGGCGACCCGCTGACCGAAGAGCTACTGATTACCGTGCCTTTGCCGAAGAAAGTGCTACTCGCTCCAATCCCATTCGACGCAGACGTATCGGAGTCATCTGCGAAACGGACGCGTCCGGAGCGCTTCACTTGCGTGCTTGGGACGACGTGCGGCGTCGTGTACATTGGCGTAAAGGAACCCTCCGCCAGGGGAGGAGAATCTCGTGCCGATGTTGCTGGCTCCCGGAACACAAACTGATCGTTTCCATTGGTTACGAATCTAACATGGGAGACATATCGTGCGGGTTACATCATACCAGGTGCACAAGTTTTCCGGTTGCACAAGTACTTACCCCGTATCCTTTCGATAGCTGATGGCACCGGTTCGCTCGGGTACGCTCAGCAGTATCACCACCCAGCAGCACGACACAAATCCCACCAAAAATCCCATCCTTGACACTGCTGTACCAACCACACTAACCCACTTCTGCACCGGATGCCGTAAGGCGTGTGTTTACTTCACCGTCTGCGGGACGCGACTGGTAGATTAGCGTGCCAAACGCTGCCCCAACCGATTCCGGTTCACGAACACGGAGAGTTCGGTAATACCCGTGGCGCCTTGGCAAGCAACGGGTTCCCTTCCATCGACTTCACGATGACTTCACTGGCAAACCCGTGGCCGTGCGCACATGGTACCATTTCACTTTTCACTTTTGCAACCACCGTCGGCCATCGTCGCGGTTTAAGTTTTCGGGCACCCGAACTCACCCAATGGCGGTGGAGGGGATCATACTTACTCCCACCTTTTTCCGGAGATCGCGAGATGCTAGAGAAGAGAAAAAAAAAAATCAACACAAGCAAAAGGTTTGTTTTTGTTATTTTGCTGTGCTACGAGTTCGCTGGAGCACGCGGTCATTCCGAGCGGGAAGAGTTGTTCCTGTGGTTATACTTTTTATTTATGCAATAGTTAGATGGTCGCGTGCGGATCAGGTTTTTCGACCCCAAAAACAGTACACCCAAACCGACATTTAAATGAGTGTTTGGTTCTTTTAGCGTTCAGGTGATAAGTGAAGCGTATGATGATATTCGGTAAATATAACGAGGTTAAGGCGAAGAAATCAAAGCCATCCTTTGTGGAGGATCGACCTGTTGAAATAGTTTCAAAGTTTGCCGCAGGCCCTTATCGTTCCCGGCACTTATCGCCCAGCTTGGGCTTGGGTTGAGTTTGTGGAATAGAGGAATTTTGCGGCACCTCCCGCGAGTTTCGGAAGCGTAGGATGCAACAAAAGACTCCGCTCAGCTGTTCGAGCGACTAGTGAAAGTGGAAAAAATATTACCGCTGTCTTGTGGGGCGAAGGGGCAAACCACCAGCAAATTGCACCATTTGAAGGCAGCAGCATGTACTCTCAGTGCAGTACAAACGGTTTAATGATCATCGACTGTTCCGTTGATTGATGATACTATTATTATACGTTTTTCAACCATGCAGCGCATACCGGAAGCATCGTGGAAACGCGGATTAGTGACATCGCAGTGGGCAGACTTCATCCTCAGTAACCATCGACAAAAAAGGAGGCAGAATGAATTTGCTTTGGGAATAGAATAAATGGCATCTACTTTCTAACAAAGACCGCCGGCAGATTTGTGACCAAACTAACCTCACGAACTCTTCCAAAAACCGACATGAAAGTCACTTCCAACTTCACTCTCTTTTTTGTCATTGAAAACGCTTCAACTCACTCACGATCCGACCGCACTTACCCGCGCGTAAAACGAGCCCTTTTCCGTACCACACACCGTGTTCGATGCGCTTTCGGTTTCTTTTCAATGCTATCGATTGAAGCCAACTCCAGAAAATCACTACAGGCATCCATTTCACTTCTATTAGCAATGCTCATCTCTCCTACTCATCGTTTACCGAAAAATCGTATGAATATGCGCATCATCTACGGTGCGTAACGCCGACGACGATGGTGATAAAGGTAACGATGGAAACGCGGAAAATGGATGTTTAACTCGCATTCCCCGATTACCACGGGGCACTTTTGAACCGCTGTTCGTTGCGTTTTGAACAAGTGAAACGCCTCGCGCAAAGTGACGCGACCACGGTCCGCTGGGTTCGTTGGTTTGGGGAGTCTTAACGACAGAGATTTGTGCAGCAAAACTAACTTCACCCACTTTCGGGTCACGGTGAAATTGAACTTGAAATAGAGAGTGAACTTGATAGGCTTTCCGTGCGGCTTTTCTTTAACTTACGTTTTAATAACAAAATCACAAATATCACTTTCTGAAACTGCCATCAACGAAACGCAACATTGCCGTTGCTGGGCAACGTGACTAGCCAACTGAAAGTGTCTTCCTAATAGCAAATAGCGTCGGAAATAGGATAAAATTGAGCAAAATACCTCGTTCTCACATGGGGCGCTTCCATTCCATTCGGGTTTTCTCACTCTATTTTACCTATAGGATTTCTTCGCATACACACACACCCAAATTTCTCAACTGTCGCGGTTCTCTCATGCCGTAAAACTTCTAAACGATTTTCAGTTTCTACATTTATTGAACAAGATTTTAATTGCATTATCGCTCCGTGTACATGTTGAATGTATAGGTTTTGTTTATGCAATGAAACTCACATATATGCGCATATAGTGTATATATTGGGTCTTTTTGTTTTGTTCGCTAACCTTTTTTTTAAAAGCGTCTCAATTTGGAACAATATAACAACAGTTTTTGATTCGCAATGCAAGATTAATGCCCGATCTAGCCGAATTCGGTTGTATAGAAGGTTTGGGGAAGCTTTTTTTAATTTTGCTCATAACATGAGATAAATATAGTTGTTTAAAAGATTAAAAACGTTACAAAATAATATTGAAAATAAAATACTCTCTTGAACAGAGTAGGCGATCTTCAAATAGTTAAATTTTGTTCTGGTAAAGTACAAAATACAGCCAAGGATAAGAAATTTAACTTAAACAAAATGGGTTCGACAACTGCATAAATAGTGATGGTGACTACAATAGATATAAGCTTTTCGTCCAAGATATCGTGTCATCCTAGACATATCTGCAGTTTGTAAATATGTGATAAGCAGTGTATAAGCATTGAAATACGTTTCAGCTGTCGTTATGTTTATGTAGTATGTATATCATAAGCGCAGTTTTTCTGCACTGAAATTTCTCCTACCGCAACAAACACTAACAGTAATGTAAATGTTCCAACATTTATAACCACCATTACCATCACGTGTTCGCTCGCAGCGCAACATTCGTACGGTTTTTTTTCCTTCACCATAATACCGCACATCGAGAGATTTCATTACCTTTCCTTGTGGGAAATGAAAAGTCCTCTCTTACAACAACGAATAAGACACACGGATAGTTAATGCGTTTCAGTAGTTTGCACGTTCGCACTCGCAAACATCCAGATGGAACACTGCCTTATATCATTTTTACAGATACAGGTTGCTTTGATAAATGTGTTTTTAGTTGTTGTATATCTGTGTTCCTATGGGAGTACTCGCGACATCGCGTAATTGATTATGCAACGTTTTTTTTGTAAATAGACACATCGGTTAGTGGGTTGGTTTGTGAGCCGTGATTGTGTGTTGTTTTGCAGATAGCATCAGAAGGAATAGACTTCACTGTGTGGTTTGCTACAGTTTGGCGTCGGTCGTTGTTATCTTATATGTTTTCGATATTTTTTGTTTTTTTTCACTTACTATTAGTTCACTAATCTCGGCTTTTTTTGTCATGTTATTCAATCTTATACCGTTTCCTCGCTAATTATTGTCATAACACGTTCCGCTCTCTTTGCCATCCTTGCCAGGATGTCGCTGAAGAAGGGATGATCGAACATTAACTGGAAGATTCGCGTTCCTGTAAGATTGGGTCACCGTATGGCCTGTACAGTACGTGTTCGTAGCGTTTACTGCAGCGGAAATCGAGTGACCGATAAAATGAAAAACAAAACCAACGAACGTTGGGGCTGACGCTGGTTGCTTGCAATCGTTTCTAATTGACGTCTGAAAGGCCGGATACATCTGTGCCGTTCCTTGGTTGATTTACTAGGGCAAATATTTTCAGCGATTAGATTTTGTAGCATTTAGGGTGCGCGAAAAGCAATACAATTCGTAAACATTAGTTAATGATGGTTTCTTTTTCATATAGCAGATAAGTGATGTGTGTTTGTGTTGAGGTAAAATTTCATTGTATCCAAACCGGACTTCAGTTTACTTGTTGTGTTGTTTTGCATTGGATGTGATAAAAACCCAAAACCTTGAACCAAACTGCTAGTGTGAACACGAATAACAAAAATAAAACAAAACCACAATCTAAAAAATGGTATATTTCCTTCCTAGCACATAATTCTCTTCCCGGAAGAAAATTTGTCTTCTGCTAATATGGACCAGCAGTAAACAAAAAAAAAATAGGAAACAAAAAGCTTTAACATTCTCCAATATTGTTTTTAAAGCGCACCTACTGCTAGCGCACCTATAACACAGATCTCGAGGCGTGAATGGTGGGTACGGCAATGGCGTTTTGCTGCCATCATCTGCACCCAACAATCGTGCCTCCAAACTTAGAACCTACAATTAACGTCATTTAGCGGACAAAAACCATAAGCTTAGATCAATCTTGGCTTTAAGGTAAAAGTGTAGGACGCAAAGGAGTGTGTTTTTGTGGATCCTTCCTGTTCCATGTAATACGATAAACATTTCCGTGCTCCAGTGTTCGTTACCGATGTAGGAGAGAAGGAATAAAATAAATTAACTCGATCAAGCCTTCCCCGCGCTGCCACTTTCCTCTCATAAAAGACCCGTCCGTGTGCTTCGGCTAATCCTAAAACAAATAATTTGTATAATATATCAAGCATCACACTCACGCACACACACACACACACGCGTATTGGACACACCATTTGATGGGTGAGCTGCTGGCATCAGTTTCATATGACATGGGTGGATTTCGATTCCAATATGATTATGTTGCTTTCATTTGTGTTGTTTCGGCTGTTTTGTGTTGTGTTTTTTTGTCCCACTCCCGGTTTAGATATAGTTGATCTGTATCCTTCAAATGCACTCCTTGCTCTTCTCCACCAAAAGCAAAACACCAGACAGCGGGCGGGGCGATGACGACGGAACGAAGCAGTACGATTGCTAGCTTGAAAACATTTTTATGTTTTGATGAATTATAAAATATTCTGCACGAGTGTGTGTGTGTGGGTGTGTGTACACGTAACATATATGCATAGGAATGGCGAAATTGGAGCATGATTAAACTCCGTCAGCTTTCTGAAGTTAGTATGATAATATGCTTCCGGTTTGTCGTCACCGCCACACTATCACTATTATTACAAATGTTTCGCTCTCTTTTTCTTGCTAAAACAGACTTTAGTCCCACACCCCCCACCTACTCTACTTCGGGCTCCCCACCGCACTAACAAAAGGTACACAGCAACGCTGTACAGTACAAATGATACCTGGTATCGTCGCGAAACAACATTATATCGTGTGCAATTTGTTCCTTTTGCTCTATTACACCGACTGGATTGTGCGCGTTATCATGCCTTACTGACAGGCATATTTGGACTACTGTGTACTTTGCGTGCCGAAAAACTTTCCTCATCCTGTGAGAAGAGCCTTCGAGGCGTAGCGAAATAAAAAAAATATATATTATTTAAATCAAAATAAATATTCGTTCCCCTGTCTGCCACTGGGCTTGCTTGTGGTTCCTAAACAGCATTATTCTCAATAACACGCACACCCACTTAAGCATTGACAGCAATGGGCGATCGGGTGGTATCGATGACACCGCCCGGGCCGGGTAGAGCGCTCGGTTTGCCGATGAGATAGGTATCGATCTGGCGGGCTGCCTGCCGTCCTTCCGTGATGGCCCACACGACGAGCGATTGGCCGCGGCGACAATCGCCAGCAGCAAACACCTTCGGGTTGGCCGTTCCGTACGTCCCAACGGTGGTCTTGATGTTACCCCGTCCATCTAGCTCCAGGTCTGCAAGGAAACGAAACGAACAATGTGTTAGAAAAGTAGCAATTTTGTGTCACTACACCACAACCACTTACTCATCTCGGTCGGTGCTTGCTTTTCCGGGCCGAGGAAGCCCATGGCCAGCAGGATCAGGTCGGCCGGGTAGTACTTCTCCGATCCAGGCACCTCCTTCATGCTCCACTGGCCTGTGGGCGTTTTTGTCCACTCGACCTGCACCGTATTCACGCCCTTGATGTTACCGTTGCCGTCGCTCACGAATTCCTTCGTCGTGGTGGAATACTGGCGCGGATCCTTGCCCCACTTGACGCGCACCTCTTCGTGGCCATAGTCGACGCTGTGCGGATAAAATAGATTAATAATACATAGGTTATAATAGCTCCAAAAGTAACCATATTTAGTATTTAATACTCACCGGAAAATGCGTGGCCACTGCGGCCATGGGTTGTCCTGGGCGCGCTTTTCCGACGGGATCGGCAAAATTTCGAATGTTGTGATCGACTTCGCGCCCTGCCGGAGTGAGGTCGCGATACAATCGCACCCGGTGTCACCGCCACCGATCACGATCACGTCCTTGCCCTCGGCCGAAATCCAATCCGGTCGTGTACCGTTCAGCTTCTTCTGGCTCGCCTCCAGGAACTCCATCGCAAAGTGGATGCCCTTTAGGTCGCGGTTCGGTAGGTTCAGATCGCGCGGCCACGTAGCGCCGGTCGTGAACAGGACCGCATCGTACTCCTGCTCCAGCTGCGAACCCATCACATCGCGCCCAATGTGCACGTTGCACCGGAACTCGATGCCTTCCGCCACCATCAAATCGAGCCGCCGCTGTACGACCTCCTTCGAGAGCTTCATCGTTGGGATGCCGTACTGCAGCAACCCGCCGGGGCGATTGTTGCGCTCGAACACCGTCACCAGATGGCCAGCCTTGTTAAGCTGCTGGGCTGCCGCCAAACCGGCCGGTCCGGAGCCGACGATCGCAACGCGCTTACCGGTGCGCACCCGCGGCACCTGCGGCGTAATCCAACCCTGCTCGAACGCGTGATCGATGATCGTACACTCGATGTTCTTGATCGTAACGGCCGGCTCGGAGATGCCGAGCACGCAGGCGCCTTCGCACGGTGCCGGACAGACGCGTCCCGTAAACTCCGGGAAGTTGTTCGTCTGCAGCAGTTGGTTGAGCGCTTCGCGCCAATTTCCGTTGAAGACGAGATCGTTCCACTTCGGGATGATGTTGCCGAGCGGGCAGCCGTGCGAGTTCGACTGACAGAACGGTACGCCACACTCCATGCAGCGGGCCGCCTGCACCTTTAGGTTGGAGCGCACGTGCGGGAAGTTGAACACCTCCTTCCAGTCCTGCTGCCGGTCGGCCGCGTTCCGGTAGACCGCCGTTTCGCGCTTGTACTTGATGAAACCGCGCGTTTTGTCCAGCACCTGATCGAGCTTTTTCTTCGCCAGCTGACCGTCCTGGATCGACTCTTCGATGTCTTTCACCTGCGGTTCCTTCTTCGCGTGCCCGTTGGCGGTCACAGCCTTGGCCGCGGAACTCTTCTCCTTCAGCTCCTTCAGCGCCTTCTGGTACTCGTACGGGAATACCTTCACGAACTGCTGGCACGGTTCCGGCCACTTCGACAGCAGCTCCTTCGCCACCTCCGAACCCGTCTCGTTGACGAACTCCTGCAGCAGGTCCTTCACCGTCTGTCGGTCTTCGTCCAGCTCGAGTCCGAGCAGCTCCACCATGCCCGGGTTTACCTTCGAGCGGAAGGTTCCATCCACGTCCAGCACGTACGCGATACCGCCCGACATACCGGCGGCAAAGTTACGTCCAGTCAGCCCCAGAATCACCACCATTCCACCCGTCATGTACTCGCAACCGTGGTCACCGACTCCCTCCACCACTGCAGTTACGCCCGAGTTACGCACGCAGAACCGTTCGGCCGCAATACCACGGAAGAACGCACGCCCGGCGGTCGCACCGTACAGACACACATTGCCGACGATCACGTTCAGATGCGACTCGAACGTGCTGCCCTCTGGCGGGCGGATCACGATCGTACCGCCGGAAAGACTCTTGCCAACGTAATCGTTCGCATCGCCCTGCAGCGTCATCTTAACGCCCTTCACCAGAAACGCACCGAAACTCTGCCCAGCCGAACCGGTCAAATTGATGTTAATCGAGCGCCCTTCCGGCAGACCCGCATCACCGTAGCGCCGTGCGATCTCGTAGCTAAGCGTGCTGGAGAATGCACGCTCCTCGTTGTTGATACGCATGTCGATCGTCAGATGCGACTCACCGCCCTCGATCACGCCCATCGCCCGCTTGATCAGCTCGTTATCGGCACGTTTCTCCAGCACAAAGTCTTGCCGGAGCGAACCACCGACGATGTTCGTGCCCGGGCGCAAATCCAGCGCACTCTTCAGCAGCATCTGCAGATCGAGCAGCGACGCCTTGTGCGAAACGGTTTCGCGTACCTTCAGCAGATCGGTGCGGCCAATCAGTTCCTGGAACCGGCGTAGCCCAAGGTTGGCCATAATTTCACGGATCTCCTCCGCCAGCATGAAGAAGTAGTTGATGACGTGCTCTGGTTTACCGGCAAATTTGGCGCGCAGCACGGGGTCCTGGGTGGCGATACCGACCGGGCAAGTGTTCAGGTGACACTTGCGCATCATCGTACAGCCCATCACGATCAGCGGTGCGGTACTGAACCCGAACTCGTCCGCACCGAGCAGTGCCGCGACAACGACGTCGAATCCGGTACGCAGCTGGCCGTCAGCTTGTACAACCACTCTGGGGGAAGGGAAGAAATAGGGAAAAAAATGTTACTAAAACTATACTGCAAGCAAATTTTTCAAACATAAACCATAAACTACTGACTGAATTGTTGTGACTCAAATCTTGAGAAAAGAACCCGCCACTTGTAAACGTACGGAGCGTAGCGAGATGTATTCAATTTAGTAAATAACGTCAACGTGGTAAGATTAGATCCCAAATTACCTCGAACGAAGATCGTTCAGGACGAGCACCTGATGCGTTTCGGCAATTCCGAGCTCCCACGGCAAACCGGCCGATTTGATGCCGGTCCAGCTGCTGGCACCGGTACCACCGTCATGGCCCGAGATGACGATATGCTCCGCCTTGCCCTTCGCCACACCGGACGCCACCACGCCAACGCCCACCTCCGACACGAGCTTCACGCTAATGCGCGCCTTCGGATTCGCACACTTCAGATCGTAGATCAACTCCGCCAGATCCTCGATCGAGTAGATATCGTGATGCGGCGGGGGTGAGATTAATCCCACACCCGGCACCGAGTGACGCGTGTCGGCGATGTCCTGCGATACCTTGTACCCGGGGAGTTCACCACCCTCGCCCGGTTTGGCGCCCTGGGCCATCTTAATCTGCAGATCATCCGCGTTCGCGACGTACGCCGCCGTCACACCGAACCGACCGGACGCCACCTGCTTGATGGCCGACCGGCGGTTGTGTTCCGGGTCCTGGTTCATGTATCGATCTGCATTCTCGCCACCCTCGCCCGTATTGCTCTTGCCACCGATACGGTTCATCGAGATGGCGAGCGTGCTATGCGCTTCGAGCGAAATACTACCGAAGCTCATGGCTCCGGTCGCAAAACGCTTCACGATCTCACTTGCCGGTTCCACCTCCGACAGCTCGACCCGCGGACGCCCCTTCACGAACTCGAGCTGACCACGGAGGGTGCACAGCTGCACACTGCGCATGGTCGTATCGCGGAACGTTGCGTAAGCGCCCTTGTTCTCGTTGACGGCCGCTTCCTGCAGGGCGGCAATCGCACCGGGCTCGTTGATGTGACCCTCGCCGCCCGCACGCCAATGGAACTGGCCCGGATTGCGAAGAATCTTGGCATCGGCGTGGCTCGTACCGTGCACCAGCTCGTGCCGCTCGAGACCTTCGCGTGCCAGCACCTCCAGCGTTACGCCACCGATGCGCGATTGCGTGCCGCGGAAGCACAGATCGATCACGTCCGCGCCCATACCGACGGCTTCGAAGATCTGCGCACTCTTGTACGACTGCAGCGTGGAAATGCCCATCTTGGCCATCACCTTCAGGATGCCCGTCTCGACGGCCGTTGCGTACGCGCGATAGATCGCGTCATCCGTGAGCGACGGATCCAGTACGCACTCGTCGCGCAGGGCACCGGCCATTTCGAACACGAGATACGGACAGATGGTATCCGCACCGTACCCGAGCAGCACGCAGATGTGGTGCACTTCGCGCGCCTCCGCCGTCTCCACGATCAGGCCAACCTTCATGCGCTGGCGCGTCTCAATCAGGTGGTGGTGTACAGCACCGAGCGCGAGCAGCGATGAGATGGGGGCCCGATCCGCACTAGCAGCACGATCCGACAGCACCAGCAGCTGGTATCCGTTCTTGGCGGCCGTGTGCGCCTCGGCACAAACGCGTCGCAACCCGTCTATGTAACCCGGTGGACCCTCGTTCGCTGGGAATGTAATATCGAGAACCTTAGTTTTCCATCCGCGATGCTGGTTCCGTTTCAGAACGTCAGCGTCCGGAATGCTTAGGATCGGATTATCCAACCAGATGCGATGTACCTGCGAGGGCGAGGCCACCAGTAGGTTGGCCTCCGGCCCGATTGGGCACTGCAGCGACATGATGATTTTCTCACTAAGAAGAGAAAGCGTAAAACGATCGTTAGAGAACAGCAAGCGTAAACCAAAAACCACACTCCAAGAATTCTCACCGGAATGGATCAATCGGTGGGTTGGTGACCTGCGCAAACAGCTGCTTGAAATACTCATACGGCAGCGGCTGGAAGGCCGACAGACAGGCGAGCGGTGCATCGTTACCCATCGAACCGAGCGCTTCCTTTTTGTTCTTGATCATCGGCAGCAGCAGCATGTGGATCGTTTCCGTGGTGTAGCCGTACAGCTGAAGACGTGGATCCAGAACGCCCTTCTGCTCGCACAGCTGATTGTCGCCGTTCGACACGGCCACGACGGTGCCATTGGTGCCGGCTCCTGCCTCACGACGAATATCTTCCATCGTAATCTAGAAGCAGTGGACAAAACCATTGTTAGCAAACGCATTTTTTCGTTGTCGAAAAAAAAGATTGAGAACAACAAAAGCATCACACTAAACAGAGCAGGTATTAGGGAACCTGGAAAAGAGGTAGTCATTATAAAAAAAAACGAAAGGAAGATTGATAAACACACAATACATAAAACATGAAAGCTAGCATAAGGATGTGTAGAACGTGATAATGCAAAAAAAAGATAATACATATGCTAAAAGAGGATAAAGGAATCTTCTTAAGTCAAAATAAATGCTGCCGATACCCAACGATTTCCAAGTTGCGGTTTTAACAAGCACTCTTCGTATTACTAAAAACCAAGCGACCAGCCCCCGCATTTGCAAAACAAAAGCGCCCTATTGTAAATAAGCGTAAAGCATGAAGCCATCGAGCGTCACCCAAGCCGCATTATTTCACACTGAAATACCACACACTTTGGGCAGCGATAGTGAATAACTTTATTCCACTTACCATCTATGTGTAGTGTTCATGACCGATGTTGGAGGAGAGTGACGAATATTTTTGATTTTGTTTTGAACGTTGTGTATAGGATGTATAACGGAAGAGTTTGTATATCAGGTCGAATACGTTTCCATAATTTGGAAACAAAATAGACAATTGTTGGAGTGCGATAAAAAGTACAGATGAAGAATATTTTTAAAAAATATTGGAATTATGTCAATGTACAAACAAATCGAGAGTCAAAACAAACAAGACAAGACAAATACAATCAAACGAGCAAGATACAAACAAATCACCAATATAAGTGTCGGATGGAGCAGAGTATCGTAATTTCAAACAAAGTAGATTTTTGAGTTTGTTTGGGGATGAATTGGAATCATTTCGAGCCGTCGAACGGTGTGGAAGCGAGAGAGAAAGAGAAAAGAGAAAAGAAAGTAAAGAAAGTGGAGCGATTAGTAAGGGTGCCACAATTGAGCTACCGGCCGAGTGAAGGTTATATAATTAATCGGTTGAAGAAGGCAATTATCGGCAAACGCGATACCATGTTCGATAGAAGGAAATGAATGATGGAGATGAGTTAGTTGGTGGTTTTAATTGATAATCTTTAAACCGGCCTGGTTAAACCACCAGCAGCAATAGGTACGAGACATTAGGTTCTAAGGTGACATGACATGACGGTGACTGTATAATACTGTTATGAAGTGTGTGTGAAAGTAATTTCTACACAAAACGTTTGCTCATATATATTGCACTCATGTAGTTACGAAGCATATCCTTCAGGGCACCATCCACGGTCCTCGTTCTGGTTCTAGCGTCGCTGAAAAGGAAACATGCCTGAAAAGAAAATTATTCCCATGCTCATCCTTACCTGTTCCTTGAGCCATTCGCTGTGCGGACGCGACTTGGCGATTTCCGACTTCAGCTCGATGTCCTGAATAAGCGCCTTTTTCTCCGTGTCCACCAGCAACATACGGCCCGGCTTCAGTCGGCTCTGCATTCGTTTTACACGATACGGTCACAGGTCAGCGGGAAGCCGGAATTTATCGTCGTTACATTTACAGCATCCAACCGTCAAACGAACGCGGACAATTTTGTTCACGGCCAGGTACGCAATATTTTCATCATTTCATTAAAAGCACACGAATCAATGGTGTATTGTTTAATATCGTGCCGCCCCGTCGTTTGACATCGGATGTGCGAAGGCGCGTTGGAATTGAGCGATGAGTAGGACAGAGAGAGATAGAGCGTTTGCGGTGCGATTATCCAGGGAAAAGAATAGGGAAACATTGGTTTGATTAGAAAAGTTGTTGAACAGTGTTTTGTTGCGTCTCTTTCTAGCGAGAACGTTTCTAAATTGCACAAAACAAACGTAAGCAAAATTGCTTCTCATTTTCTCGCGCACATGATGATGATCCTGACTGAGTGTGTTTTGTATCTTGGGTGAGATGTGGCTGACGACCCTATAACGGCTAGCGTTTGGAAGTCTTGGTCTGGGATGATCGTGAAACATAGTTTTTGGGAGTTCGTTCCCTCTAGCGCACTAGAGAGGGTGTGTTTTTTTTCGTGTATGCATTGCGTTTATATGCGCTCAAACAGGCGGAGATACGGAGGAAGGATAGACACTACCCGATCGCGCCGATCTCTGACGAAACACTCTTGGTTAACTTGAATAATAAGAAGAAGAGAAAAAAACATACAAGACGAGAAATGAAAATGCCTTAAGAGCTACGAGGTGAGAAGCATTACCGCTCACTTGTCCCGGCGGAGGCTTTCCCCAACGGATATGGTTTTGTTTTTTGTGCCACGAGGAAGACTTGGACGATGGACACATTTTTCGGTCCAGCCAGAGCCACGGAACGATCCACCGGTATCCACCGCGAGGGAACACAGAGACGAGCGCGTACCCACAGCCACACCAGTACATCCACCCACATTTTCCACGCACGCACGCACAAATCCTCTCTCTCTCTCTCTTTCTCATTTAGGTAGGTGTTGATGCATATTTTTTAGTACCGATTTAGGACATCTGGTACAGGCTCTTGCTGCCTATCTCATTGATTGTCACAGAAGTCTACTGTGTTGTCTACTATTCGCACAAGCTTTTCCGCTTCAAACGGTAGTTCTCTTAGACTTCGTTTCGGACGTAGCGACGATCACATGTCTTTTTCTCTTTCTTGCTTTTCTCGGTCTCGCGTGGGTGTGATCGATGATTGCCAACGATCGATGAACCTTATCCCAGAGTTTGCGTTCAGATTATACAGTCCGACGTCAACCGGGCGTGGCTGGGCGGGCAGCCGCATCGTTCATTGCGCGTGATATGAGAGCGATATTAAAACGCGTGTGTGGAGGTTGTCTTGGTGGTGGTGGAGATGATGATGGTGGTCGCGGTGGTGGTGGTGGTGGTAGAGGCATTGTTCGATTTGTATTTATGAGAGCATGTTTTAAACGAATCTACAAAAAGAAAAACCGCATAAGTACACAATGATTCTACCTTCAATGTAACGTCTTTGGGATCTACGTCGTAAACGCCGACTTCCGAGGCCATGATGAGCAGATTGTCACGGGTGACGTAGAAGCGGGACGGGCGCAACCCGTTACGATCGAGAATGGCGCCGATGTAGCGTCCATCGGTGAACGAAATCAGTGCCGGACCGTCCCACGGTTCCATCACACACGCGGACCAGTGATAGAAGTCACGCTTCTCCTGCGACATAGTGCGATCGTTCTGCCACGCTTCCGGTACCATCGTCATGACAGCCTACCGAAGAACAGAAAGAGTAAGAGAGGAAAGAAAAGAAAGGATATTAATGGATGTCTCGTAAAACAAAGCACGCAGGTAACAACGAAGCCTTACCTCAGGAAGCGAACGATTTCCGACTTGAGTCAAAAACTCGAGCACACAATCGCACGAACCGGAATCGGAGAGGTTCGGTTCGACGACCGGATAGAGCTTCTTCAGGTCGTCCCCAAACAGCTCGCTCTTCATGACGCCCTCGCGGGCCTTCATGAGGTTAACGTTGCCGCGCAGCGTATTGATTTCCCCGTTGTGAGCCAGCACGCGCAACGGGTGCGCTCGCTCCCAGGACGGGAATGTGTTAGTGCTGAAGCGCGTGTGCACCAGCGCCAGATAGGTGAGGAAATCGGGATTCTTCAGATCGACATAGTAATCCCACAGCTGATCGGACGTGAACAGGCCCTTGTACACGATCGTCTTCGGTGACAGCGAGCAGATGTAGAATCGGCGTCCCGAGCGCTGCAACTCGTGCGTCGCACGCTTGCGCAAGATAAACACCTATCCAAAAAAAAAGTGTAGTTTAGAACGAGTGACTGAAAGTCATATTAATGCATCTTCTACGCAGCGCAAGACACTTACCTGCCGCTTAAATGTTTCATCATCAACGTTGGCGGTTACAAACACCTGCCGGGACAGTGGCTCACTCTTGCGGGCGACGGCACCGACCGCTTCCTGGTTGGTCGGCACATTGCGCCAGTAGATCACCTCCAGTCCAAGACTTTCGGCCAGCGAGTTAAACTCCTTCTCTGCCTCTTCATGCGTTGTCTTATCGAGATAGAAGATACCGGTGGCGTAACGCCCAAAGGTGGGAAGTTCAATGCCTTGAGAAGCCCTGGGGGGAAGAAACATTTGAGACATATCAATTTCAGTTATTCGATAGCGGTCGGAGAAATAGAAATAAGCATTTATTGAAACAAATACACTGGAATTCAAAACTGCTGCCCTGCTGTGAGATATGTATTCAATAATCGCCAATCAATTCTCTATCCGAACACTCGGCGCATGATAACAGAACATTGATGAAAGAATTTGTTCATTCAAGATTTGCTCCCGTATCATCAACTCTTGACATTACTGACGTAGCAGTCACTTTGTTGAATGTTCCAGCTGCTTGCATCATAGTTATCAGCCGTTCGAACGACGTAGGCAGTTGTTATTGATCTGCTTCTGTATTTACAAAAGCATCAACAGATCCTACCGACTGAGCTGTACCACAACAATTGACGCAAACCGTTGGGTGCAGTCGCAGTCAGGGCAATAATGATCGTCACACGTCAGATCGACCCCGCAGGACAAGTGCAAGTAGCTTTGAGCAAGACAAAGGCTAGACATATATTCTTCATTTGTCGTTTACATCACGACTAGTTTACCTTCCTTTGAGTCACGAAAAAACGTCAACCATATCTCAGAAGGCCTGTTGTATTAAAAAAAATGATAAAGAAACAAATCTGTACCTAGAAAACTTTTCTTAACCATATTATGAATCCCCCTATTTTCGGGGAAATTTAGATAAAGGTGAGACTTTCCTTGTCCCATCGATACTACACCAAGCATGCGGGAGGAGCGCGCACGTAAGATTGTCCCACTTTCCCACTGCTTCCTGCACTGATAATCTCAAGCTCCTAAAATTATCAACATAATTAGCCACAACAATAAAGCCGCAGCTTGCTCGGCACAGCAGGCGGCGACCTGTCCGACACCGGTTCAGAGCGGTTGGAGAGAACCGCACGAGCGGCATTTTTCATTCACGATTCGTATTCCCTTATCATAATCACTTCTTACGACACTGATTGGCATTTTTTCTTTCAGTGTTAAATTCTCTCAGATTCTCTCTCTTTCTCTCTTTTCTCATAGACAAGGAACCCCCATTTTAAGTTTGTTATTTGCACGCCTATAGCGCGTGAACTTGACATCGGAGACGTTGCATCAGAAAGAACTTCGTTTTTTTCGGTCCAAATTTTTTCGGACAAATTCAAACCGTGATCGTTATTTAGGAATGATTCATTCCAAGCAAATGTCTAGTAATCTATTTTTTAAGAAAGATGCCGAGGGGCTGAAACTAGCCACGACAAAGAAAAAAACAACAATTTGACCGTTGATCTAAAGTTTGCGAAAAAAAAGTGTCCCATTTTCGTCGAATTTTCGTGATCTGCTCGTTATCGAGTGGTGATCATTATCATCATTATCGGTAGCGATTGGCGGCGCGCTGGAGGAAAGCAGTGCGCCTTCTTCGCTATCTTGACAGTCTTGATGATGACATTGAGTTGACCTTGTTGCCCTGCCTTTCGCCTCACCGACTACAAGAGAGCCCGCAATAGTGCGATCCACACCGTCGGTACCGAGTGCCTTTGATGGAGAAAACGATAATGAATACCGGGTGCTGCGCGTAACACACTGGTTCTGTTGTTCGTTGCGGTAGCCGAGAGTATGCTAATGGACATCGGACGAGAACGTTGTTTCAAGTAATTGTCACCTTCGTACGCACGGATGACAATTGGATGCTGGGAGCATTCCGGATCCCGGACACAAACGGTGCGAAGCTGGCACGAGAAGAGCGATCAATTTACGTCCGATGGTGAAATCTGCTCAACAACACTACATCGTAAAGATCGTCATAACGCGAAATCCTAGTCCCGTCATAATTGGAACAACCAAAGAACCATAGCACTTGAGTAAGAATTGTCCTGTAAGCTATAATTTCGTTGTCCTCTTGTGACTGATTTATTGCGCATCGCGGTAAGAGCCAAGCAAATAGGGAGAGTTACGTAAAGCAAGAGGTACGTTGGAAAAATGAAGACAAACAAACAGCCTTGTCGTGCATAATGAGAAGCAGTGAGACAAGATGGTTGTTGTCCCAAAAATTACTCAAGTTTCTCGAACACGATCATTTTTGGATACTAGACATTAACAATATCAACCTATGAGATTTTTAATACTTCCCCAACCAGCACGATCACGCCCTCGAACGACCATCGGCAGTTGCATTTTGCATCCGTTTACCGTCGAGATCTTCACCCGGGAGTTTACGCGCCAGCAATCGGTACCGAACGATAAGAAACGAGATTCGCTTCGAGCGACACCGGCGCAATAACAATAAAGAAAAACCGCGACACATCGCGTGGAAGACGACGCAAATGCGCGATCACGCGCTGGGAGCGTGATTCTGATTGTTTCCTCGCGCCGCGCATACCGCTGCCGACCCCTCCCCCCTTGCGACTCTCTCTCCTGTCCCTGGCGCTACTACTACATTCCTGGCGGTGGCGGTACTTGTTGCTGTTCGTGCACCACATTCATAAAGCAGATCCACGGCACCCGATTCATTCTCTCCCCGCGGTCACCGGAATTGTAAAATGTGTTTTTGTGTATTTGTTTGTTGTATTAGTTAAGCACACGGCACATAAGGAACCCTAACCCTGGCTAAACCACAACCCGAGACCGAGAGAGAGAGAGAGAGAATGAGAGAGACCGAAAACATGGGTCACACATTTGTTCTAAGCGCCATTGGAGTTGGCGGATGATGCTTTCGAGGCGTAGTAGTTGCGGTTTATTGTACATCATCGTGTTATAGGGAATAACGCGCTAGAATGGGTAGGATGAAAATAACCTTAAACGCGCGTGTGCAAACGAAACCTCGATTCCGATATCAGTTCTAAGCGCTCGGCACGCTAAGTCTTTGTTTTCGATTAAGCGGCTACGCCCTTCTACGAGCGGAGGGAACATGAAAAAACTGCACACCGTTTCAACAACAACAGTGCAACATTTTACTAACATCATGATTTTATTTAGTTTTGGCTAGCATGGATCGGCTACGCTCTTGCTCTAGGGTAGGGTAACGCCGTAATCTTGCACCCGAGATGTGTAAGCAATCTCAAGATTACCGGCAAGTAAATAAATAATTCACAAAAACACCCGCAGTGAAAATTCAACATATACATTTTGCTCCGAAGAGTAATAAAAGAACGAAAACACCTCAAATCTAGAAGGGCATTGAATGTAGGAAACAGTAACATCTTCGCACGTGGTGGATGGTGGTGGATCATCCGTAAATAAGTCTAATCGAAAGCGAGCAGCAAAACAAGCGAGGGCAAAAAAGTGAAAACGATGCAAAATACGAAACGGCTTGTTTACCACATACCCTTCCCGTTCTTCGAACGCGCGCCCGCGCAGATGATCGGGAGGAAAGGTAATTAAATTTAAAAATATTTTTTTCCTCCCACTAACGTTTTTGCGGGCTTCGGCGGAACGTGATCTGTATCTGGTGTCAGCAGAAACGTGTGCAGACCCCCATCCCCCAACCCACCACTGTGTGAAAGACCGTCAGTTGACTTCCGCGTCGGATATTACGGAAGATTTAGTGTTTCTAAATGAACATTCTTTTCTACGCGGGGGAACGATCATCCGCAGGAAGGGACAGAGAATGATGCCCACCCAGGAGGGGACATCACAATCAAAACCGTCGGAGAGCGTTTTGCGCGATCGCACGATTCGTGCCAAACGTGGTGAACGTGACCGACGGTTGAAGCCGCCAGTGCGATGCTTCGACACGCGCTTTTAACGACCCTCCTACCAACCACTTGCAACCGAAAGGGTAATTAAAAATATTTCAGCCTAATTAACGGCACGAATTTGGCAGAAAACGAGCTGGTGCAGTGCAAGAGGTGTTGCTTCGTACAGGGAACGGTAGGAGAGACCAAAAAAACGATTCTATGACCTATTTTGAATGATGCAATTTCGTTCCAGCTGAGTTAATGTTCAATCTACCTTCGATCGATGCTATATTACGTTGTTTCCTGCTATGTCTCGCGTGTTCAATAAACAAATAAATTGACGAACAAACAAACAAACAAACAGCAGTAGGGAGTAACGATGTGTTGCGATGAGACAAATCGAAGCGTCATTCTACCGTGTTCGACGCACTCTTATCGATCGATCATCCTCACGTCTTCGGTACTGCCTCGGTCGGTTTGAAATCATGCAGCCATCAGTCATCACATCTCGGTGGCTACTGGGAGCGATTGCGCATCTCGAGCACAATCTGTCAAACCCTGAACGGTCGTTATCGGCTCCATCCTCCGCCGTCAAACACGGATGTGTCGAGCTTGTGTCGAGCTTAGTGTGTTTCTACAAGGGATGCTTTGAACGGCTACGAGTGTGATTATATGTTATTGACATAGCTAAACCATTACCGAGCATTATGCGATGCAAAACGGCACGATTTGCACGTGAAGCTCGAACGATCATCGGCGCCTGTTATATAACACATCTGGGGCAAATGCTTTAATTTTTTTCTCATGAAAAGAGGGAATATTAATCACGAAAAAAACTAAACGTTCTACTAAGAGGCACGTGCTGTATGTGTTTTTTGTTAATCTCATCGCGTCTACACAGAATTTGAAAATAGATTTTCACAGCCCCAACCGACGAGAGCACAACACGAATTTCTTTTCATTCCACTACAGTTTCCTAACAGTTGTTTTGATCATTTAACAAGGCTGAGATGTTGGTGAGCGATCCTTGAACCTTGGTCGATTCCATTTTAACGACAATGTTGTTTTTTTTGTGATGATGCTCCTTGCTCGCACAACCCACTCGCCATTCGGTGGACCAACGACGGGACCGTACCGTTTTGCACAGGAACGAAAAACGCGAAAACACGACGTAAATGCACGACCGTCGTTAAAAAAATAAAAATCCATATCAAAACAAAGAACAAAGCGCGCGAAATAGAAGAGCAAATTATTTTGTTTTTAAGCTCCCTTGTGCAATACACATTGTTTGCGTTTTTACGGGTCAGATTTCGGACTAAAAATAAATAGGAGCTTCCTCCCACACACTGCCTCTTGACTTCGCCCACAGGTTCAGTTTAGGGGAGGTTTTCAGTTTCCGACCTTCATCCGCGGAAGCAACCGGCGGCACAGCGGAACGAGCGCATCTATCAATGTCATAGGCGATTTTCGTTGCAAACCGGCCACTAGGATGCGCCATCATCGTTAGCAGTATTCCAGTCGCTCAGGCACGAATCGTCGTCCTTCGATTCGGTTCGTCGAGGGATCCTTGCATGCAGCGGCCACTGTTCGATGACAGCCAGCCATTTAATCGAGTTATATCATATCAAATTACCCACACTGGGCAGAAGGGAGAGGAGACAGCAAGGCAAGACAGTCGGTATCGGATTCGATAACGCGCAAGTGAGAGGAATAGGCGGTCTAGGCGGCGACGCCTGTGATTAAACACAGATCATGGATAAAATTAATTACGCCATTATGGTCGACAATGTCGCCGGAAGGCTAGTAGCTTCAGCAATTTAGCAACTGAACGCTGGAAGAAACTATCGCCGATTATATTTTGGCTGCTAGATTTGCACGAATCAAATCATGGAGATAACGAAATCACACGTCAGCAGCAGCGATAAATAGTAGCAATTCCTAAAATGCGAAGCTCCATCTTCTGTTTGGTACAAACATCTCTAATCGAATCAAAAACAACGAACACAATTCTACCACAAAACCGGTCATAAACTGAGCTTCCAATAAACTGGTGAAGCTGTCTTCGAACACGCACGCGCTGGTGACAACATTGAGCACCGACGTACTATTAAGCAGTAGTAGGAGCCGAACCCAATTAACGCAGCTAGTAATGATTTAATTATCCTCTACAAGGACAATCGAATTGCGGCGTCGAGGGCATCATACTGAGAGAGACCGCTGCGGCCGAGAGCTTTAGCTGGACGTCCACAAGTGGCCAGTCGTTCGGAGGCATAGTTCTCTCCTTGTGAGTCATTAAAAAACACCATCCAGACTTGATAAAAATTCTTACTGCAGGAATTCCCCTTGCCAGTACCGGTATGTGGATGGAACGTGACCGCGTTCCAAACGTACGCGAGGTTACCATAGTGGAGGGGATGGATAGGATTTTGCTGGCTTGAGATATTCGCCAGACGCTAATAATACGACGCAATAAGCGGGACGAGTAGGAGGAACACGAACGAACCGGAATGGCATCGTTTAGCGCCGTCCTCTATCAACCTAACACTTACAGCTCCTTGGCGTACAGCTGGTGCGGAATCGAGGTGCAAACGCCCGCACCGTCTCCGGTATCGTTATCACAGGCGCACGCACCTCGGTGGTTCATACGTATCGACAGGGTTTGAGCATCGCGCAGGATCTGCAAGTGGAGGGAACAAGTACACAAAAAAAGCGCTATTAGTGCATCGCTGCCATTGGGCTAGGTCAAGGTGCTCGTCGGTCGGACGTAATGTACCTTATGGTTCGGTTTTCCTTCGATCGACACGATAAAGCCGACACCGCACGCCTCATGCTCGTTCTGTGGGTCGTACAGACCCTGAGCGCCCGGTGTCTCCCAGTCCATCTGCGTCTTCGACGACCCGTCGAGATCGGTATTTTCAACCGTTGATGACTGCCGTTCGGCCAGCTCCTCCTTGGCGGCGACATTAGAAATCACTTCGTACGCACATTCATTGTTAGGCGGGGCCATTCTAAACGGCACGGGCACCAAGTTATTTACTTAATGTACGCGGTTTGACGGAGATTTGGTGATCACTGATAACACCCCGATGTGGGCGAATGTGGGAAGCTTTTGATACACTTGAGAACTACTGCTAGTTTCGCAAAACTTGCACTGACGCAATCTTATGTAACGATTATCTTATATAGATATATGTAAACAGTTTATATTAACAAGTTATGAATCTTTCACTAGGTTAAACCAAATCACTGAATGTTCGCTCTTTCACGATAAACGATGCACCAAACAACTGATCTGAAGATCACAGCTAGCAGGACGCAACGTCAATCACACATGCACCTTTTGCAAACGCAGGACTCTTTGATGACGGTACGGAAGACGTTTGAAGTTAGAAACAGTGTAGAAACAAGAGATTAGCGTGCTGAATGCTGAAACGATGGTAGACAAAAAAAGCAGAAAAAAAGATTATTAGTATCACTGGACTAATTGGTAGCTAATTTGGCTCAATCTCTACCCAACCGTGTCGGAAGTGTCACCCGTCAAAAAGTGTCACAATGGGAAAGAGATAGAGATGAATTACACATCCGAATGTTTCTTAAACGAAATTAATGTCTCATTAGTGGCGGCATCAGTAGGCGCTGCGAAGCGAGCCTAGGCGGTGGACGGAAGAAAAAGGTACTTTGGCCCAGATTACACAGCCGAAGTACTATTCCCGGACGTACCGCAAGTAAGGTTATCACCTCCACGCCGGGAGCTTAATTATTCCCCTCTTACACGGATCAGCTGTCACAGGCAGAGCGCCAGCAATAGCGAGAGAAGCACGTGTGCCGATAAGAAGCAGTCCTCTTCTTCACCTACCCTTCCCCATGCCGCCTAAGTCTGTAGTAGGCCCTTATACTAGTGGCGAGCGCTGCCGGAACTCTCGAAGGAAGTGTTGTTTGTATTTGAAGCCAACTGCAGCGTTGATTGTAAACATATTTACTTCGATCTTTTCTACGGGCAAAATGTTCCTCATCAACTAGCGGTGGTGAGAAAGCGATTTCATGATCTAGTAGCTTGCACATTGTCCACAGCAACGTCCCTTCGGCTAAGCAACGTCCCTTCGGCTTGATCCGTGGATTGAAAAGACATTTTAAAGTATAATCAATTGTCAATAATTTGTACAACTTGATGGCTTCAACTGGACGTCTAAACGCAGCCAGGTACATTCTATTTCCATCGTCGCCAGCGCTTGTTTATCTATCGTTACCGGAGATAGGGAGCAAAATGTCCCTCGCAGACACCACATTTACAAAGCACTTTAAAACTTATTTTTCACCTCGCCACCGGCACCGGTGTGGGGTAGTAGAAAGTCTGTAGAATAGTTAGCAATTATTTACATTTCTAGCAGCGTGCAAACTCTTACGGACGGTGCTCTCGGGGCGGAAATGCACGCAAACTGGTGGCCATTAAGCGTGGGGAGGAAACGCTAACCAAACGGCGTATATAACTGCACCAGCGCCCAGCAGGCAAACAGACCAGTCCGTTACAAATATGGTGGGCCATATTCGTAACGACATTCGCGATTGAATTTCACAATGCGCTATTTTCTTCCCGAAAATTGCTGGATCGGATATATGAACCTGATACTATTGATTGACATTGAGACACGTTTGCTGTCAACGTCATCATCCAGATCGTTCCATCCAGCACATCACTCCCGATCGGTTGAGTGGTATGAAAATAAATGACCCTCCCCTCCTTGGCGATGGGTAGTGGAAAATTCCAAACATATTTTAAACCGCACCGTTGCTCCCTGCAATTCCCTCCACCAAAAATTGTTCGATGAAGGGGGAAACAAATGGCGTAATAAAAGTATTAAATTTATCGCAACGATATCGTGTTCCCTTCCTTCTCCTCACGCGCTCATTCTCTCTCTCTCTCTCTCTCTCTCTCTCTCTCTCTCTCTCTCTCCCAACGTGAGAGTGATTAATAAACACGCATTCCCGACACAAGAGGAAGGGCTTCTTCTTGTGTGGTGGGGCCACCGTATTTAATCATTACACTCTCATACACGTCTACTTTGGCAGTATTTTTGATAAGAACGCGACAACATCTCGTTGAGTCACGCGTGGGGAGTGAATTTTGAGGCCAAAGTTTGCTCGTTGCAGCAGAGCAGACAGAGGGAGAGAGAGAGTGGGCCATTGAGTTTTATTCAAGCTGTATTCAAGGCTGTGGTCTTTTTTTTTGAGAATTAAATAAAGAGCTTAGTGAGCTCTTTATTTAGTGCCACGCTGTCGATCGGTTGCACTGGAAGTTCCATTTGCCAAGCCCAATCGGTTTCGGTCCATCACTGCAAGCCGACCGACCGGACCAATCATTCACTGAACGGACACGCAATTTATGTGCGACGGTCGGTCGTTGAAAACGTGCGAAACGTGCGACACATTGAAAAAACGAGACACTCCGTCAAGAAGCACCGACATCGGCATGGCTTCTCGTGGGATGGTATTGTCGATGTACTTCCCGGCGTCATCATCATCATCATCATCGGCCCGCCGTACGGCAAGTCTCGTGCCGGCTAAAGTCTAGCAGATGGGAGCGGTTTTGCCATATGGGTGGTGAAGCGCTGTTGGCGCGGCAGCAACACTACCCGACGGCAACGAATTTTCCCCCACAGAAATCTATTTTCGGACGCGCGCAACAACGCCACTCGCACGCGCTCTCTGCTCCACAAGCTCGAACTCGAAGGTCTTCCAATTAGCGTAGGTCTTGGAGAACTCGGAACTCGAAGAGGATGGGCCACCCGATGCAAAAAACGCGATGAAAGAACAACCTTTGCTGGAGCATGTTCGGCGTAGCGCGAGCGCTCGATTGCAAGATCTCAATTCCCCGTTCCGACGGAAGTGGCTTCTACCGCGCACGAAGAAACCTTGCACGCACACTTACCGCCCGTTTGCCGGTAAGAAGAAAGCGCTAAGAAAGCACTCAGAACAGCCTTGTGGTGTGCAGACACTGGAGAGGAGCAGCAAACCAAAAAAAAACCCGCCGCGAGAGAACTTTGACTAGCGTCGTCACGCGCGCGTATATTCACGAACCAGCACAGAGTAGACACAGCACACAACCGTCACGTTCGAGCGTCACAGTGAACAATGAGGCCGATCCGCGAGCTGCGTGCCGTACGTACCCTCGCGCGTACTGATTTCGCGGGTTTACTAAGCGGGAGAAATAACGCCGCTCGGTCCTCCCGCTTATCTTGGCCTCTCTCGCGGTTGAAGTTGGTTCTCTACGAGCGATCCGCTGGTCCGCTGGTTCGCGAGAGCATCGTAGACCGGTTTGCACACGTTTGCGAGCCTGGTCGGTCAGTCGGTCGGGTTATGCAGGCAGGGGTGGCGCTATCCGCGGCTCGATCGTGAGCAGCACGAGACCAAAACCGAGGTTGATGCGGTGACGAGCTCAGAGAATGGCGGAGAGCCAACCGACTTGATAAACTGCTAAGCATTTGGGGATTCCTTATTCTGTGCTAGGAAAAGTAATATCACTCTAAGCGACCCAATCGCACCGAAATGCAATCTCATATGCCATTTAAACTCCCCCGTACACACTGGAACGTCAGAGCGAGATGGTTCGCCTGGACGGAAATAGAAGAACGACCTGCTCCAGAGGTTCCTGTGTCTCAGGCGAACGCAAAAAAAAACCTGGGACATGAAGACCTGCGGGCACACCAATTAGACCCGTCCAAATGTGATGATGAAGATGAAAACTCTCCACCCGTCGCCGACGTCTGAAGGTGGTACACACAGGGTGCGCTCTCGCGGGTGCGGCATTTGGATACTCGCGTCGCTCGGTTACTCTATTTTAAGCCGCATCTCTACGGCACCTCGGTGACACGTCAGCAGCCAGAAGGCCATTGCGTCGGCAGTGTTAGCCCCCGGTCTAGACACGTCGTTTCTCGCTGGCAAGCGCATTGCATAGGAAGCACGTAAAAAGCCGGCCGGCCGGCGAAGAAGCCGGTTGCGCTGTACACGCTGGTATATGAATGGGATCGAACCATCCAACCGACGACTTACGGCTGCATCCGTAACGAAAGGCTGCTCTGCAGCAACTCTCAACAGCAATCGTTTGATGGGTGTCGCTTGTGCAGTGTCATTTGTTTGATAATTTCTTATAAACTTTAGCGCAAAATATCGACTAACTTCATTTGGAAGCTCAACTGGGACTCTCTGCTTTGGTTGGCTTTATCATTTCAAGAGTTCTTGCAAGCGGTTGAGCGCAAATCTAATGCCCCGATGTACCGTATTTTCTTGTCCCAACTGCGCATTCCAACTTTATGCCGTCACGCTTGATGGAATCGAGTTTAATCAACCACCCAGCTTCCAACGCCCGGACCCGTCGTCGCTCCCGGGGATGATGTAAATTGAACCTCGCAATAACTCAATCAGAATATGTCGCCAGCTCGTGCTCCATCCACCGAACCCGTGCAGGTGGAAACGATGGTTACGGACGGGAAGCGGTAGAGGTTTTGTTTGTGCGACTATTAGTTGCACGAACTTATGCAATTTCCAGCTCCCGATGCGCTCGGAACGGATACTCCAAACCCGTGGAGCGCATCGTCAAAAAGGCACGTGCAACTGCGTAGATAATCTGTAAGTAAGGTCAAATTTGTTTGCATTTAAATTGTATTAAAAAGATTTAATGTACATTTAGTATAACTTGTTAACTACGTACCTCCATAACATTTTTTGTACATTTTTTATTTTGTATAAAGTACAATTTATGGCTACTAACTACCCAGTTAACCCGGCCTGTTGTACATCGTTGCCAGCGTTCGGGAAATCGTAAACCTATCTGAAAGATCTAAATTTGAGCCAATTTCTTGCTGGGCCATAACTTCCCGGCCACTTCATGCCATCGCACGATTCAGGCAATAAAATTATCAATTCCGTTCCACACCGTTTGGTGGCTGTGTCGTGGATAATTGATATGACATTGAGGCATCGTCTGCAATTTGACCGTCTTTCAACGAGGAGAAGAGCTTTTCCCAGATTTACATAACCTCAAAAATGGCAATGTTTAGTGCCTACAAAAAAAAAAGATTTCAGAGGAGCGATACACATTAAGTCGAAACATCTTACGAGTTTTCTTTCGCTAACTCTAAACCTTCCTCACCTGTACCCTGGCTGGGGATCAATAATTTGCGGTGTTTCTCCGGGTGCAGACGGTTCTTGAATAATGTATGGCCATGCTTCCCAGACGAGACACCCAGAATGTTTGAACGCAAAGCAGCACAGCTCTCGGGTGCTTTTTCTTCTCCTAGGTTCGTTGACCTACGGGCTTGGCATGTCCCTTTGGCCGTTGGCTTCTCGCCAATCGGTCACTTTCGCGTGTAAATCCGTTGGGAACTTGAGGTGCGCGTCGAAGAAATAGCAGGTAGGAAGTCAGATACAGGAGGTTGGACGGTCTTGAAATCGGAAGTGGCACTCCAACAGGGGGCGACGATGCAAAAACACCACATGATGCCAATGGGAGGATAAAAAAACGACGATCAAGAAAAAAAACAAGGACAAATGCTGTGCAACAGGTTGTGGAGTGTTCTCCACGGTTAGTAATATCGCAAGACTTTGCCGGTTGGCCACCTCGCGAGTATCGGAAGAACAACCAGACGCTGTCGGTTCACGTTTTTGCAACGTGCACGCAATTCGCTCAACAACGCACATCGGTCAAGGGGAGACGGCGACAGACATCCACTGTCCCCGTGGCCACAACGTCGCAAAACAAGGTTAACCTCTACGTACGACCGACGGCGTCGAGTATGCTTAGGAACGTGCCCGGTGCCGCGTTCCGAATCTTCGGATTTGGTGTCTTTTTGTTTGCCTCTGTTTGTGGCGTTTTATGTTCTTGCCGTACTCTCGCGAAATATCTCCTCCCCCTGTGTTCTATAAGCTGCCCACGGCGGGGTCGACAATCTCGCCGCCGTATAAAGATTTATAGTGCCTTCGCAGTACCGTCATTAAAATCGCCGTTCACGTAACTTCAAAGATGTACATAGGAGAGACCCGTCGCTTGGAAGGGGTAGTAGTTATCGCCGTTTCTTTGCTGTTTACTTTTGCTATTTCAGAAACGACTAGATTGTTTTTCTTCCGCGGTTGCATGTTGCGAAAATGTAGACAGCAACCGGGCAGACCCAAGTGCGTGCCTTTCTGACAAATGTCTATTTAAGATGACAATGGTTCGAAGAGTCTGAAAAGGATAATTAATTTCTAGCTTTTCCGATCCCCACGCCCGTAGGATAAAAATGTGGGTTAATCTTATTTTCGCCTTTCGGTGTTCTGGACGCTACTGAGTACTGGGGAACTGAATGAGATTAATGCGGCACATATATTGCTCTCTGCTTTCTCGAGCTCTATCTTCCCCGAGGGAAGATATCCTTGAACGCCTACAATACCACTCGACAGACCAAAATTCCAATTATTTCTAATCAAACCCTTATCTACCCACTCATAGATATGAGAAGATGATATCGGTTGTCCGTCAAGAACAAAAAAAAAACAACGGTGAAGCCATAAATCTAGTAACAGCTGACAGGTTCACAGACGCAAAGTTGCGCCACGTATCCTTGCATGACCTTTCCCAGATGTCCTGACACACTTCCCACCCAGCACCCCACCACCAATGCATACGTAAGTTTGCGAATTTCACAATTCGACCAAACAACGCATACTCTGTCATGAAAGATATAGAGAGAGAGAGAGAAAAAAGGAGCGCGCGCGACCGAAACACAAAAAGGAGAGTGAAAGGCACATTTCTTCCCAGTGCACAGTACACATTTCTTTTTTTGTGTCCTTTGTTAACTTGTTCGATTTCGATTTCCGTACCACGGCTAACGAGCACATTTTCTCTCTCCAAAAACATCATATTTAGACCATGGACTCGCCTGTCGTTCGCGGTCAAAAACGTCTAGAACATTCCACAAAACGGTCTCTCTTTCTCCCGCGGGATTCCTTTGCGTCCCTTCAATCCCTTTTTCGGGTAGTGTACACCAACACACACACACACACATTCACGATTACACGTACAAAACCAACAAACTCACCCCCATGCAGTGCCTACCGCACGGACGTCGTTGCATCCCCACTCATCGACCACGTTTTTCCCTTCGTTCGCAGATCCCTTCAAGGGCAAACGGTGAGCCGGAATCCGCCGGCTGGAACACGTCCGCGAAACGATTTTTCCTCTGCCAGACAGTGCGTGTGTGTGAAAGAGAGATAGATGGAAGAAAAATCGATCCGCTTGCAAATGAAAACACCACAGCAACACCGACGTCACAGGAATCGCTCGGCAATCAGCGCGCACACACCGATAAGCGCCGCGCGAAAAACAGGTCTCGTGACTGGAAAATTCGATTGGCCGAGAAGCGGAAAAACTAGCGACACCATTTGCATCGTTTGCTTTTTACATTTCGGATCTATTTGACTATTTGACGGCATTTCGGATCTATTTATTTTCACACGGTGGAAAACATTTCCACCAACAGCGTGCTGGCTTATGTAATCATTCCTTTTCGTTATTGTTACACACTGGGACATCTCTTGCCCCATCACTTGCAAACTTCTTATTCGTGTTGCAGGTAATTTGTTTTCTCGGAAATCAAAACGCGCTACTCGGAAATCAACTTTCTGCAATGATCAGCGCAAGATGTAATACGAAAGCGAGGTTAGGGTTTTACCACCACAAAGTAACCACTGTAACAAAACAGGACGTTAGAGCCGTGGTTTGTTTTCTTGTGAAAACGGAAAAACAGCATTCGCACTCTCACTATCTGCAGGATGTACAACGGGGAAGATATATTCCTAAAAAAACTGTCACACACCGACAACTCAGCTAGCAGGAGACACTACCAACCGAATCTAAAAATACGGATTCGTTGTGAAACGAACAACTGCGCGTGCAAGTGCGGTAAAGATGATGTAGAAAACGCATCTTTTTTCATAAATAGACTTTACAGGGAAATCGAGGAGCACTGGGATGCAACTTGCGGAAATTCCTGTTGGAAACACATAAATACTTCATCAGAAAAGATAACTAACCATAAACTCGATGCCGGTATCCAAACTCGCGCGATGACCGGGAACTGTAAGACACACAACAACACCACTATTTTCCAGAGCTGCTCGTGTCCTTTCGAGACGAAATGTTCATGAAACCGGGGATTAGGTATAGGTGTGAGTGTATAACACCATGTGAGCTACAGTCAATGCACGCCGCAAGGCTCGAGACCGTTTTCCTCGCAGAGATTTGCTATCCTGTAGCGAAATGATCACAATGGGCACGGGGCACAGTTCAACTTCACGCACGGAGATTCACACGGGCAAACCAGTATTTGAAACACGGTGGAAATACAGCTTGGCTGCGATAAAAATACACACGCGCACGGTAACGTCCTCTTCGGTCGACTTTGATTTTAAAAAGAAGAAGATGGTTTGGACCAAGAGCTCGCACAGCGCTCATGACACCTGCCCTGAAATAGAGCCTGAAACGATCAAAAGTTTCAGCCCGTAGCCTGAGTTGGATTGCGAAGTGAGCACGAGCAAGGCGCGGATGATAAATTTGGTGACTTTAATTCATCATAAATCTGTTATTTTGCGGAGGGAAAAGCAAGAAGAAGCAATGAAAAACGCAGAAGGAAGATATATTTTTTATGGTACGGCTGGAAAATTTTCGATTTTTGCCTACTGGGCTTGAAACCGTGTTTTTTAATACTACCACCCAGATCATCCGGCTGCCACTGTAAATAGGGGAGAAGGGAACAAAATTCACTTTGAATTATTTACCAAAGAAAACTCTCGAGTAAATAAAGATAGCTAGCAGTTAGTTGTATATTAATCGTTGGAAAGCAATTACGATTCACAATAATTTATGTGCTATTTTCATTAAAATTTCATTGTTCATTCGAAAACAAAAATCATTCTTATGCCAGCAAGTGTGGCTACGAGCGACCCTTTGTGCAATGTGCTTGTTCAAAAGTGCGTGTATTTGTTTACAAATCATAGCAACGGCGGTTGCCGGTTGCACAGTTTCCTTAGTTATTTTTCTTTGCTCATCGAAACTATTAGTTCGTTCGAGATTATTCCTCGCCACCTGTTTCGTTCTAGTATGGGCTTAAGTGTTAATACGCGTGCACCACAATGGATTCCGTTCAGATGATATCGCATATCGAAAAACCGCTCAACTACTCCGTGTACGATGTGAAATGGATCCCATGTACGGCCAAGTTCGTGGCCATTGGCTCCAAACCCAAAGGTACGGGCACGATACAAATCTACCAGCTCAACCGTGGCACACTCGATCTGGTGAGGGAAGTGGAAACGGAAAAATCGCTCAAATGCTGCTCGTTCGGTGCCTCGAAGCTCAGCACCGAGCATCTAGCCGTCGGTGACTTTGCCGGCAAACTTACCGTGTACGATCTCGAGCGTCCGGATGCACCCGTGTACGAGGTGGCCACTGCCCACGAAGGTATTATAAACGCGCTCGATGCAATCGGTGGTTCAACAGTGAACTGTGGTGCGCCCGAAATCGTCACCGGTGGACGCGACGGAGCGGTCAAAGTGTGGGACCCACGACAACCGCTGGATCCGGTGGCAAACATCTGCCCGGCGAGCACGGAACCGAGCGATCGGCGCGATTGCTGGGCGGTGGGCTTCGGTGATTCGTACAATCGAACCGAACGGGTCGTCTGCTCGGGCTACGACAATGGCGATCTGAAGCTGGTGGATTTACGCAACCTCCAGCTGCGGTGGGAAACGAACGTCAGCAACGGCATCTGCGGGGTGGAGTTCGATCGCAAGGATATACGCATGAACAAGCTGGCTGTTTGTACCCTGGAGGGTGGTTTGCACGTGTACGATATGCGCACACAGCACAGCAAACGAGGATTTGCCAGCAAGCAGGAGCGTGGGGTCGGTCAAGCGCTAGGAGAGCACGGCGTGATAAAGGGTGCAAAATCAACCGTCTGGACGGTGAAACATCTGCCCCAGAATAGGGACATCTTCCTGACCGGCGGTGGGTCGGGTAGCGTTCGTATATGGCTTTAGTAAGTATCGGGCGTTCGCTCTGCTCACCATAGACGTTTAAGGGGTGTTACATTGTTTTTTTTTCTTCATCTCCTCCACAGTCACTATCCGGAGAACCGCGTCAGAAAACATTCGGATGGAGAAGAGGAAGGCGTAGAGGGTACGATAGAAATGCTGCACGGAACCACCCTCTCCACCCAGCCCGTGCACACGTTCGACTGGAGCCCGGATCGGCTGGGTTTGGGTGTGTGTGGATCTTTCGATCAAACCGTGCGCGTGCTCATCACAACCAACTTAAACTTACACTAGTGAAGGCGTGTTCGGAGTGTAGCGTTTATTTGTTTTTAAATGAAGAGTTTTTAACAGCGGTATTTTATTCGCTCCTGTTTGCTGTTTAAGCGAAGAAAGAAGTGCACCTCACTGCTGACCCATCGCTTGCTTCAGTTCGGTCGTTAGTTTATCCACCAGATCCACCAGCGTACCCAACGGTTCGACACAGTCCGGCCACGCTGCGCTGCTGGCCGAACGCACGCATGCCTGACCGGTAAGCCGGGCCGACGATAGTTGCGATCGGAGTGCGATAAAACGATCACTTTCCGTCTTACCCTCCGTAAAAGCTCGCAAACTGTACTCGCACAGTCTCACGCACAGATTCACCACCGTCAGGCAGGTTTCCGGTACATTGGACCACTGACTGTTGGATTGCGTGTAACCGCGGTAGGCGTTTTGTAGCTTCTGGCAACGCTTCAACAGATCCGTATCCTCCAGCTCGGCGGCCAGTTCGTAGAGGTAGCCATTGTTCGGTTGCTGGGCGCACGCGTGACCAAGCAGTTTGATCGCTTTTTTCCGCAACCGTGCGCACGATATTCCGTCCGCATCCTTTTCCTCCGTCACGATCGCACACACGACAATGTCCAGCACTTGGCGGTCGTAGTAGCGTTCCTTCAGGCCCAGCAACCGCTCGTACGCGTTCAGTGCGTCCTCGATGTTGCGCGTGTCGACGCTAACGAGCAGAAAGTTCTCCCAAACCATCCAGCTGCCGTAGTTACACTTGAGCGCTTCCTGCAGCACCATGTGCGCCCGGGGCTTCTCGCCGAGCTTGATGTACGCCTTGGCGAGATTGTTCCAAGGTTCGAAGCCGTGGCTTTCGAACGATGTGTACAGCCGGTAGGCGTGCGCTGCCTCCTCCCAGCGTTCGAGCTGCAGCGCAGCGTACCCGAGCCGAAGCAGCGTTGGCTCCTGCAGACAGTTGATCTCGATCGATCGACGCAGATGCTCGATGGCGGAACCGTAATCTTTGCGCACGAAGTAATAGTTGCCCCAGTGGCGCTGCGCACTTGCACTCGTCTCCCGGGACAGTTCCCACGCCTGCCGGTAGCAGTCCACGTTGTCCGTTGCGTCCCCGAGCATGCAATACAACCGGACCGATGGGCCATTCCGTTCGATCAACTGCTCGATGATGTTTGCGGCGAGATGGCGCATCTCCAGTACCGTGTAGCAGTCGATCACGCGTTCCCAGCTCTCCACCTGCTGGTAAATCTCGAGCGCACCTTTCACCAGGCCCAAACTTACCATCACATCGGCCAACTTTTCCTTCATCTGCCAGCCTGAGATGAGCCACGAGCTGAAAGCCATCGATAAACGATCGGCGATCGGGGGCAGAGCTGCCTCATCGGCAGAAGCATCCAACTGGCGTACGAGCTCTTCGATCTGCCGCAGCGACCGATCGACGGTGCGTTTGTGGGTCGCTTCGGTGGTTGCATTCAGAAAGAGCGTTGCAACGCGTGTCACCCACGGTCCGAAGCGCTGATAAACGAGCGACGTTATGTAGGGTTGAAGCTCCTCCAACGTCAACTGTTCCTTCGGTTGGGAAACGTATAGATAGTACCTGTGGAGCAGGGTTGAGCGAAGAAAAACCGTTCCAAAATAGCTGCTTGGAAGTCAAACCTCATCCCAGCGTTACTTACATCTTCCCCAGTACCATATTCTGTATCAAAGCAGGCAGCTGAATGTCTTCGTTCTCCTGTTCGTTCAAGTACTTTACCTTCTCCAACCGTACCTCATCCTCCAGCTTCAGAATGGATGGAAGCGTCACGTGGCCATGTGTTTCCGTCGCGTCCGGTAGGCCAAGTTCGTTGAAACCCTGGAGACGGAGTGTCAGTTGGGGGAGTGCATTTTGCTGAAACTTTGTTCGCACACCTAGAACACCCTCCACCGAGAGCGTAACGCCGGAGATGGTTTCGAGCTTCTGGAGCCATGCTGCCGATTTCGTTATTCGTTTAAATTGGACGAATCCGAGAAAAATCTCCAAATAGTGTTCGATTTGAACTATTTTTGGTTCATCGGTGAGTGCCGCTTCCAGTGCAGCCGCGTTTGTGTTGAATTGTTCGTACAGGGTGTGCGTGAGATCGTCCAAACAGCGTTGATGGATTAACAAATACCGCTGATTCCAAAGTCGCACACATACGCTAGATGGGGTAGACTCGGCGTCACAATCGGTGGTGAGATGATTGAATATTTTCTTACAAACGAGCAAACATTCGGCACGCACTACGTTTACATTCAGCTCCTCTCCGTCAGATTTCAGCTGAGCTAGGATTTCGGGCTCTGGCTTAGGATATGATTTTTCGCGTGGACCGAGGAAATTGTGCTGCATAAAAGCAAGCAAACAACCAATGGCTAAGTGCAGCAGTTCTTCGTCCTTTACACCCGATGGAATCGATTCTTGTTTGAGCACTTCATCGAAAATAGTCGATTCCAGGAATGCATTCCACTCGGTTCCTATCAAATGCTCGTAGTAACGATTGGCTGGTGCGTGTTCTAAAACATATACACAAACGACGGTGTTATTTGAAGTAATTTGCTATGTTTATCTCCATGCTCACTTACCATTGCACTGATTTAAGCTCGCAAGCAAACTTTCCATTGCTACCGAAAATTAATGCAATACAGATGTGGTTTGAGTCTTGCTCTTGCTTTTGCGCTCCAAACATGTGTTTACCGTATCGCATAGATTGACAGAAGCAATTTCAAAATAAGCAAAACTCCGCACAGTGTGCTACACCTCTGCTTGTCAGAACACATTTCCATGAACCTTTTGCGATGATTTTCTGTAGATGGGTTGAAAGCCATGCGCGTAAAAATTCCTGGAACAAGAACAACTTATACGGTTAATTAGATCAGTAATAAAATATTGTACGTAACATACGTTGCAATCAATTCATTGTTTTGTTGTGAATAAGTTGGATTTTGACGATAAAGAAGTAGCTGTCAAAAAGCTGACATCGATAAAATTGCGGCAAGTGTAGAGCCTTTATAAGCCAGCAACGGACAGTATATAAATAAACCGCAGCGAAAAAAATAAACGTCAATTTAAGCGAGCTGAAGCCGCAAAGAATAACCGGCCGTGATTTCTGTTTCCCTCGCGCGTTTATCGGACCCGTTTTTGTGATTTTGTGACCCGGTATATCGTGTTGTCGTCAAAGTGGTTCAGAAAATGAAGTTCCTGATCTTGCTGAGTGTTCTGGTTGCCGGTGCGCTGGCTTCCGGTGATGGGCCAAAGGTTACCGACAAGGTAAGAGCAGGTCAACAACCCGCATCAGCATCAGCTGCTTTGTTTTCGTGACTGGAGGAAGAAGAAGCAGAATAAGATCGAACTTATCTAAAGGCAATAAAATAGTGTTTCCTGTGTACCGGCTAGCTTTCTCTTATCTACTGCTTGTTATCGGTTCAAGACGTACATCTATCGTGAGCGTCCGTATGATCGATGGTGGATACGAAAGAATTGCCTACGTGTCCCGTTGTAATAGGAGGAAGAGTACACATCAGCCGTACACGCGTTCTTTTCGGCGTTGCGTCTCTTCTTCGTTACTATTCTTGCATGCACCGATAATTTTTTTGGTGTTCACTGTCTTGAATGGATTATTTTTACAAACACTTTCTAACAATCTGAGCATGTTGTATTGATATAAACAAATTATTCTTTCACCCCTCTCCAGGTGTTCTTTGACATCACGATCGGTGGCAAACCGGCAGGACGCATCGAGATCGGCTTGTTCGGCGGCACCGTCCCCAAGACGGCACGCAACTTCAAGGAACTGGCCGAGAAAACGACCCCGGGCGAAGGGTAAGCTTACATACGCAATCCGCGAACATTTGCATAATTCATCTCTCCATCCATCCCACGCTTTGATGGCGCGGCGTATCGCAATGGCCGTCGCCTTCCCTTTATATTGCCTTCGTGCGTAAATCAATGCTATCGTGCCCATAGTTAAGGTTAATGCCACATGCAATGACGATCAGATGCGAAAGGGAGGAGGCATGAACAAAATGAAACAGGAAAAAACCGGATGCTGATGTACGGTGTGATGTTCTCATCGTTTATGCTTTCTCCATTCATTTTCAAGTGCTTGTTTTGTCGGCTAGCGTAGCACAAGCATAGCGAGATTGTTGTGCTTTTGTTTGCTCTGTTCGCACAAAACATCACATTGGGAACGTTATTGGGAACGTGGTTTGATGAAATCATGGGCTGCTTCGTAGCAACGCTTGCTTCCTGAAATCGTATGTTGCTATGACATGGCGCTCCTGGCGTTGAATTGTTGAGTCTTATGCAACGAAGCAGAAATACAAATATTCATTTTCGCATAATCGTGCATCACATAATCTCCGCGATTGGCACAAAATAAGAAAAAAGAAAAAAAGAGGAAAACAACAACATCGTATCATCATCCTTCTTCCAGCTACAAGGGCAGCAAGTTCCACCGGGTGATTCGCGATTTCATGATCCAGGGTGGCGACTTCACCAAGGGCGACGGTACCGGTGGGCGTTCGATCTACGGTGAGCGCTTCGCCGACGAAAACTTCAAGCTGAAGCACTTCGGTGCCGGCTGGCTGTCGATGGCTAACGCTGGCAAAGACACGAACGGTTCGCAGTTCTTCATCACCGTGAAGCAGACGAGCTGGCTGGACGGGCGTCACGTTGTGTTCGGCAAGGTGCTGAAGGGCATGGACGTGGTGCGGAAGATCGAGAACACCGGCACCGATGGACGCGATCGTCCCACGGACGATGTCGTGATCGCGGACAGCGGTTCCCTGCCCGTCAGCGAGCCGTTCGCGGTGGAGAAGAGCGATGCCACCGAGTAAGAACGGGCCAGCGACCGAGCTCGGGGAAGCACGAACCGACCAGACGAGAGCGGAGGAAGGCGATCGGTAAACGACGATAACGAGGACAGACGAGCCATGTTCCAGCTCTGAGCAATCGCAGCATCACACTATCCGTGTGTGGGAGTTTTTGTCAACTGCTTCGTTCCCGCTTCCCTCCCCACAATCCGACCGACCGACCGACCAATCCCGCGAGTGAGTGCATTTAAGCGGTAAAGAAAGTCCATCTGATAAGTAATAGTGTGACAGGCGGCGACGATGGTGTGAGGAAGAATATTTTTATGATAAATTTTACACACAAAAAAAACGATTGATCGTACGTTTAGATTCGAAATTGAAAGAATTATTTGTTGTTCGGATGAGTGTCGGTGTATTTTTTTTTTGTCAGAAACGTCCAGACAGAACCGATGTCTTTTCTGTCTGCCGATCATCATGATAAGCCCCATCCCACAGGTGGTCTATAATTTTACGCTCCTATGAGAATCGGTTCGTTCCACCATCGATGGAGGTGAAGGCGGTAATTAAAAAAAGAACGCCGCCTGTAACGCAATAATTAGAGAGCGTTGTTACCGTCCGATATGACAGCGTGATATGTGCCTCTTTTTTTTTTTAATTTCCATGCACCACGTCTGGAAAGGTGAATGGGAGTGCTGGTTGTACAATAGCGGCACACTTGCGCACATCTGAGATATGCTCATTTCCGGTTGAAATTGTTATTTAAAAATAGAACAAAAATCTCCATTTCCGTAGTAAAACGCACAATAAAATAGCCGTTCGTCATGAATCGGTTGGCCTTTGTTTCACTGGCCCCAAATACGGCACAACAAAACAATACGTCGCCGGACTGGGGCGAACGGGGACGACAAAACGCCATCAATATGTCCGCAGCAGACGCGCCGCGTGTCGGTGAAAAGCGCGTGACAAACAAAAAATGCTGTATTTGCCATTTTCCCCCATTCAGTACGACGCACCGATCTACGCTGCCGCTTAATTAAAGCGGCAAGCAAGCAGCGGGGGGCTTGAGTTCTGTCGTACGAGTAGCGGGCAGGGTTGTAAATTCCGCCCCATGGCGAGCCCTTTTCGCGTTGTAAATATTTACCATTACAGGCCACAAGACGGTCTAGGTCAGGGATAGAACGAGCCGTGCAGGGATGAATGAACAGCGCATAGTGTACACTCTCGAGAGCTGATTTATAGTACTTTGCACTGTTGTATACAGCTGTATTGACAGGTGGTAGAAGAACATCCCCAGCAAAGGAGAAAACAATTTCTTTTTTTTTACATTCTTTTGCACTGAACAGCTACGAGTGGATCATTTAAATTCAACGATAGAACAAATTTGCGGATGAATTAACATGAGAAAGTATAACAATATTCTCAATTGTTGACAGTCTGCAGTGTTTTTGTTTTGCAACACGGCTTGCTTGGTTCCAATTTGAACATGGTTGCCCCAGCGTATGCAGGGTTACTTTACTACCTTCGATCGTTTAAAACGCAATTTGTACTCATTTTTCTACTTCTATTAATATTAGGGTAAAGTTGCATAAGGAACGTAGTGTGATGACAAACGAACACTAAATGAATATTACATTTTAACACTTTAAAGAACATTTAAACCAAACTCCGTATCAATCCAACTGGAAATGACGAAAATTGGATCAAAATGAACCACCGTAACCTCTGCGAGGGCCAAAACGAAATATGCCGAGTTAGAATTATTCACAAAAAAAAGGAAAAAGAACACACCATTGTTACATTGTTTCATTATATCGTTTTAATGGTTTCAGGTTTTATTACTCTGTTGTTTTGATTCCTATTTACACTGCTACTCTTGATATTTAGCCTCCGTGCGGTGTAGCGTCCACATCTCCGCCCCATCTTAACACGTTGAGCGGTCCTTATTTTCTGCTATCATTTCGTCTCCCACATTTGTTGTGTTGTGTGTTTCTGTATCTGTGTGTTTGTGTTGCTCCTATTTTCGCCTTTTTTTGTTTTGCAAATTTTCATACTTGTATATGTATATGTATAAGTATCTATATATATATATATAGTTTCGGTATCTTCTAAATAATTACACAACCTTTCAAATCTGTTTCTATAAATTTTCCTCAATAATTTGTCTTCGTTTCGTTTTGTTATTCGTTTTCTGTCGTGGTTACCTGTTCATCTTCTTCCAGCTGTTTGTTTTGCTATTGTTTGTATTATTAATGTGTAGGTGTGTTGTGTTGTTGTGTAGTGGTTTGTTTTTTCCGTATTTCATTATTATTTTTTATGCAGCAGTGTTTTGCCTTCTCCTTCCCCCAACGACGGCGCTGCCGGCTTATGTATAATTTAACAAAATTCTAACTAACTTTCTACAAAGTTTGCTTAATTGGTTTCAGCTTTAATTTACCTTACCCATCTTAAATGTTGGTTGGTTGGTTGGTTGTTGTGGTTTTGTTTTGTTTGTCTGCTGCTGTTCCTTTCTTTTCTTGCTGTTTATCATAATAATTATGTTTATCATCACCTTCCTTCATTATCATCATCATCATTCATATCGGCAACGTTATTAGTATTAGCATTATCATAATTATCATCATTATTATTAGTATTATTATGTTGTTGTGTTTTTTTTTTTTCAATTTTTTTAATATGTATCTCATGCTTTAGTAGCTTATTATTGTTTGCTTTAATCCTCCGTATGGTATGATTTGCAGAGTGTACTTTTCCATCATTTCAGTGAACTTCGGTTCGGTTCGTTTCGTTTGTTTGTTTTTTGCGCTTTTGCACAGCACCAATCCGTGTAGTTGTTGTAATAAATCGTAAAATTTTGCACTCCATGTTTTGCTTTGCTTTGCTGATTGTTTCACAAGTGGTAGGAGAGGTTGAGGAGAGGGAGGCATTTGCATTTATTATATGAGAGGATTGTTTAAAGTTCGTTAAAGTAGTAGTACATCCGTGGCTATATATATCTATATCTTTGTGTGTGTGCATGTTTGTGTGCTTTTTTTACATGCCTTTGTTTCTATAAACTCTCATATTTGGAACATTTATGAACCGACGCGAATGGTTTAATTTGTTTTGTTTTTTCTCTCTCACTTTCTCTCTAAAAACGCTACTTAGAATGTTTCCATTTTTTTTTGTTGTCAACAGTACTGAGAAAACGAGGAATCAAATGGAGCCTTTTTTCACTCGACGGCAGCTCGGCCATCCTGCGGAAGAACATTGGTACATGTGAATACTAAGAGTACGGCGCTAGCAACCTAACCCAATGTTTGTTCCCTATTGTAAACGGTCTCTAATCGCTAATCTTAACGTGCCTACGGTATCATGTTGCAGCAATTGGGTTGCAAAAATGCGTAAAACTACATAACAAGCGCAAAAAGGGAACCACGGAAACAATATTGGTTCGGACTTACACACTATCATCATGTGCGGAGAACCCTATCACCAGAGTTGTTGGGATACGCGATACTAACACTACTAATTACAGACGCGCGCGCGTGCAAGCTAAAACCCTGTTGCGTTTGCGTTTCGGGGAGAGGGTTTTAATTTGTTTTTTTTCCTCTTTCATAAGCTGGCGTCTGAAGCGGGATGCATCTGCGGTGTGATGCATAATACTGCGGAGACGGTCAGGAGAGAGTACATGTGGCGCAGTTAATTGACGTTCTGATTAGCGCTCGAATGGCGTGCGATTAGAGCGTGAATTTGTAAGAGGGAAATTTTCGATGAAAGCACCTCAGTTTTAAACTCCTAGCAGCGGTAGCAATCGGCCTTTCTTATCGGCTTCAAATTTGAAAGCGGTAGTAACAGTCGAAGCAGTCGAAAAGTAACCATACTCCCTCCACGATGCACGTGTCGCAGACGGCCGGCTTCGGCTTATCTCCAGCACATTCGCTTGAAGATGCGTTAAATCGTGGCCTGATACCTTTCACCCCATCGCCAATTGAAGGCAATCAACCTCCGAGAAACAACATTCCCACATGCCTGCCAGTTGAATGAGGTTACACTGCAATCGCAAGCTATAAGTCGTCGGATTTCAAGCCGTTTCAAGCAAGTCACGCCGTCCGTGTCCGCACGTCGCTGATATGACTTTTGATTGGTTAATTCGGTACGCAGCAGTAGCAGCAGCAGCAGCAGCAGCAGCAGCCACACGGCACCAAAAATTGAGCCGAGGTGGCAGGGTTTGATGTGCAGCGTAGTGCAGATTTGCAGCAGTAGCGAGTTTGGGATGAGAAGGTGGTAATGTACTGCGCTATTGTCATTTATTGCTTCGTTGCTCTATTTCAGCGAATGGCTAGTAACCCGGTTAGTGTCCAGCCCAGCCTGCTAGGCCTGCTACTATAGGAGCGGTGATGGGTCAGTTTGGCTTAGCTCAGACAACAACCCAATCAAAGCGAAAACGAGCCGGGTGAAACGAACGATTTGGTGTGCGTTTTTCTTCTTTTTTTAGCAAACTGTTAAAGCGAACATTTTTTTGTTGGCGCCATTCTCTATCTACTAGCACGCACACCGTTTTCGAAACGGGGATAGTGTCGAGGACAAAAAAATGTTAGTAGTGCATGACAAGGAAACCGACGTACGAGTACTTTGGAAGTGCATTATTCAAACTTTACTTCCCACCTTAGTAATCAAACCGTTTAGTGTAATAAAGGGAAATGTCAAACGTGAATGGGGGAATGATAGCAGTAATACACTCTCGCACTCGCACTGTCGGACCACCGGGTTTTGCCCGTGCCCGGTCTCGCCTTTGCTTTATGTACACATACACACACACGCGCACACTCATTCGCATTCACACACACACACACACACACACACACACACACACACACACACACACACACACACGCGCAAACGCTCACGATAAGATCGCAGCACCGGTTTGTTTGCTTCTCGTGCTCTCTACTCGTTTGTTTCCTCTGTTTGGTGTATAACTCTTAAACGCTTTGTCACAAACTTTGCGTATCCTGTGGCAAATCGCGTAATCAGTGAACTCAAAATCAAAATCCAACATGTCGACAACGCAACGGTCGAAACTCAATGGCGAAGGTGGGGATGAGGGGAAGAGGAGGATCGTGTTGTGTGTATGTGTGTTAGATACCTTGGTTGGTAGTTATCATATTTGTTGTTGCTGTTGTTTTGCTCTCTCTTCTCCTCTCAGCTTACTTCGATCGGTAAGCAACTAAATCAATTTGTCGAATTTGTTCTTCTTGAATGTAAAGTTTTGTTGGTTGTTTTTATACAATGATGTTTTGTTTCTTTTAACAACTGCCCGCTTTGAAGCAAGCTTATTGTGCTCTTCGTCGTCGTCGTGCATTCGTTTTCTTGTTTCGTTCGTTTTTTCAATATATACTAATATATCAATATATTCTGCATCTATTTGTGATTTATTTCGACTGCTTCATTTGTATGTCTTGTTTTTTTGTTAATGAATCGCTTCAACATTTTTTCGATCTATTAGCTTATTGCAGTATTAATTTTCTTCTTTTTTTCCTCTATGTTTCATTAATTTTAAATCGAAGCCAATATATTGTGTACTTGTACGCGTGTGTGTGTGGTGTGTTATCTTTCTTCTTTAGGTAATGTTTGCTTGTTTAATAACGTGAGTAACGTGGTTAGTTAATTTTTCGACTCGCTATGTACACACAACTACCATCGCTCACCCCCCTCTCGTGCTGCAACATTTTCTTTTCTTTTCTTTCGGTTTCGGTTCTATCATATTTAACAAATATATATGTATGGTTGGAAGCTGCGATTTGGAGATGTGTACCTTATTATTGCTCGTGCCGGCCGGGGTTATACTATTTGTCCGGCGCGGAAGGGTGTCTTTGTGTGTGTGTGTGTGTGTGTGTGTGTGTGTGTGTGTGTGTGTGTGTGTGTGTTAGTGTTTGTTTGTGTGTGAGCATGCTTATTGCATAGTACCTAGAGAGTAATGTACAGGCTAGATTTGACATACGTGATTCTCTATTACTTTCGATACCTACACATTTGTTAAGCGTATTATGTAACGTGACCACTTCTTCTTACCACTTATTCGGTACCACTAAACAACTACGCGCACCCCCTTGCCAACCTGACGGTCGCGAGGTGCGGCATAGTCTAAATTAAATTAGTTTTGTTTCATTAAACAGCCGTATTCTGACTGAGCGTTTTTTGGTTGTTGTATACAATGTAAGGAATGTTGGTTTTCGTTTCAGGCCGTGGCCCATCCCTCTCCCCTCACCTGAATACCAAATTTCCTCGTTCTTTTTTTTTTGTTTGGTTTTTTGGTTTGGTTTCGTTTCGTTTTCGACACACACACATCCCACCGCTCTTTCTCACACCACAGTGTTTGTTACATGCCGAAATGGGTGGCTTTTTGCTTAACAAACACTACAACTATATTGACAGGAATACACACATTTGTTGTTCGGTTGCATTATGTACAGATGGACGCCCGATGGCGACTTGCTTGAGAATGCATAAACAGTTCAACATGCGCAACATCATCTGAGAAAACACTAAGGCTAAGGAAGAGATTTGAGTTGAATACGGTTAACCGAGCTAAACTATATCACTTCGAACTCCATCCTGCGCCTCCTTGGATACCCAGGAACGAGATGATACTGTACAAACAATGTATGAATGTCTACTTTACTAAAGCGAACGGAATTATTACCTTTGACAGCGTTTATAGCTGCGGGTTGGTGAGTAGAGGAACTCTAGGGAAACAACTAGTACGCTAATCTAGTAGTCGCTACCGTTAAATTCGATTGATGACTTTCCACTTTTTGTTGGTTTTAGGCATTTCCCACACCGTTTTCTGTATTGCCTCTTTCACTTGCTTTTGCCCATGGCAATCGATTGTTCGTCTGAGGTATAACTTAGGGCAACAGAGACAGACAGAGAAATAGTATGTGTGTGTGTTAGACATAGAGAAAAAGGGAGAGGGAGTGAGAGAAGATCGTCAGTAAATTTGAAACTGAAAACGCTCCTCTACCTTCTGCCTGATTATCGAGCTTCCCGAGGCTCTGCTTTTAACCCACCGGGTCCATTCCAAACGTACACCTTCCTACCTTAACAACGAATGCTCTACTTACGTACTAAAATAAATAGCTTTAATTTAAAAAATATATCTATGCTTCATCCGCTGACCGGCAATCACAAACTGATATGTCGAAGAAGTGAGTAACGAGATGCTACGATAACGAGGAAAGGGGGGGGGGGGGGAGAAGTCCTTGAACGCACCGTGCCAAGGGAAAATGTAGATCCGAATACTCTGCACCCTCTACCCTGGTTCCGATGGTGACAATGGCTCAGTTAGCCTTATACAATAGATCGGGACCTTTGCCGGACCCTTATGCGTTTAAGTATTGTGTGACTTTAGTAACTCCTAGCTTTCCTTCATTCCTCTCGCCATTACTACTAGCTGTACAGTGAGTTTACTAACGTCATTTAGCTTAAACTGTATTTGAACAAGTACTGCAACTGTGCGTTAACCGAATCGAACTAGGAGCTACGGGTCGGGGAAGGAATCTTTGGTAACTGCGCAATGTACAAGCGATCCCCTTTCTCCCGGGAGACGTGGGGGGAATTGTGTGTGTCTGATTGTAAGTAAGTAATGTCAACGTTATATTTATATATTGCTACTCGGGTTAATTGTACCACTCTTTGCACCCTAGCCTGATCCGGAACGGCCAAGGAAATGGATGTGGCTCTCCCTGAACCAGCCCGCCAGCCAAGAGGAAGCGATGAAACTTACTCACGAAGAAGATTGTCAACTGTCACCTGACGTGCGTGCCGCACCACCGCCCAATGTCCGCTCCGATGGTCAGCTCGATCCGGGTGATCCCGGTTGCTCGGTCCGCTGGTGTTGATCAACCCCGGAACGAACGGAACCGATCGGTGTGCGTACCGGTTTGCACTCAAGCTCGTTCTCCACCGTCACCGTGGTGTCGGACCGACAGTGGTCGGCGTACCCGACGCTATCCGGATCATCGCGACCCGGCTCCGCTTCTCCCGCCTCGTCGTAATCGTAGAAGATGTTGCTCGTATCACGCGGCAAATTTACATCGATCGGTTCCGGGTCGATCGGTATCGATACGGTAGCTGACTGGGCGTCACCGGCCTCGGCACCATCCCGATCCGGCGACTCCATCGGACTCTCGACGCAGATCGTCACGACGGGGCGCGGTTCACCGTCGGCGCCACCTAGAATTTGATAGTCAACGTTCGTGCCGGGTGAAAGTTTGATGTCACTTGCACGGGATGGATCACGGGGTTCTTTGACTTTCGGTTCGCCTACGGCCGGGGAAGCCAAAGAAGCCACGGCCACCGGAAAGCAAACAGCCAACAAACATCGATATTACGGACACACAACGACGGGGAAGGAGTGCGAGACAGAGCGAGCGAGCGAGAGATAAAGAGCGAGAGGGAAGAGAAAAGAACATAGAAAGAAAGAAAGAAAGAGAGAAACACATTTACATCGCAAACAAAACAGACGAGTGCAGCAAAGTCGGAGCAACCGGCGCCGTCCTCTGCGTGGTGTTGTTTTGTGAAATCGGTGACAGGAAGTAGTACGTGGGTGCAGGAACACTAACGTTTTCGGTGAGGTTAATAACTGGTGTGTTCAACAACAACAACGTGGAACCGCGCACTAATTGTATGTATCCGTACCTTTCTCGTCCAGCTCCGACTGATACTCCTCGCTCTCGCGGTGTACCAGCACGTGCACGAGCGTTTCGCCCGGTGCCGGTACGGCCGGAACGTCCGGCGATGGTTCCGTGACGAGTATGCTCACATCGGCCGCAGACGTTGACAGTGTGTCGTCCGCTGAACGGGAAAGCGTGGGAAGAAAATTGGAGACTAAATTAGCTCACCTAGTCCTGGTGAAGTATCCACCGCGATACTCACGCACTACCGCGTTCCGGTTCAAACGTAGCGCACTCTGGGCGGAAAAGCCTCGCTCCAGCGGGGGCTTCTTCTTCACGAAACTCGTCGCCCGTTTCGACTTCGGTGTCGTCGGTGGCGGTACGGGCACCTTCTCGAGCGAGGTCGTCAGCGAGAGGTTCGTGTCGCTGTCCTTTAGCGGCCGCTTTTGCGGCTGCGGCGATGAGGTAGACGTTTCCTCGACGGCATCCTGATGCCGCAGGAAGAACGGAAAGTTGTAGAACGACCTGCGCCGCTGTCCCTTGATGTCCGGTGAGTCCCTGTGGTTTAAACGAAACGGTTTCCGTAGCTTTGGTTCGTTCCAACGCCACGACGGCCAACACTTACTTCATTTCCAGCCCGTTCGAGTGCTGCTGCTTGACGTCCTTCACCATGTCGCTCGTACCGGACACCAGCATGAGCGGTAGGTTCAGCCACGGACCGGCCAGTTCGCTCAGGTCCGACGCATCCGACGCACGCGATGACTTTCTCGACGAGGCACGGCTCGAGGTGGC
>KI915041.1:10439028-10634028 GCA_000473445.2 Anopheles farauti | reverse complement strand
AGTGAAAATACACGAATCCAAAACAAATTAATAATACATTCTGAGAATATAAACATTCGTACAAGATTCACATATAGTACACAAAACATTATGATTTTTTGTAAAAAAAAATAGGAAAAGGAAGGAAAACTGAACTCATTCTATGGGAAAAACGTTCTTTTTAAAGTAAAACCATGCATCATGAGTCAAGCAAATGAATGAAGATAGCTTCCGCACACACGCACAACACACGCGCGCCCACCCATCAACACACACACATACACACTCGAAACACACGCACACACACACACACTCACAGTATGATCCACTGCAAAGCCAAGATTCGGTGTGGGCGACCGAAAAACGGAGACCGTGCGGTATACCGTGCGAGCCAGAAGGTGAATCAGATAGCAAATAAGTATGCATTTTTTTTTTGGGTTTCTGCTCATTTCATCATACTCTCTGCGCCCTCACTCAGATCCCAAAAGACATGCTCATACATTCGCACATTCGTGAGCTGGAAAACAAACACATTAAAAATCTCGGTGCATTCGGATTGAGAATAAGTACATTTAAAACACACACGAAATGTATTCAAACTAAAAAACGGACGCGTAACAGACTGGGTCAAGAAAAAAAGGAAGTTGGTAAGAAAGAAAACGAAAACCGAACGAACACACATCAGAATGGAAACAACTGGACACTGGACGATACTGGTAGGTGATGGAGTTGACATAAAGTGTTCAAGTGTTCGTAAGTAGATATCAAAGTAGGCATTCATAGTAACCAAAAGTAACAACGAAAAACCAAAAACACACATAAAACACACAGAGGTGCCACATTCCGGGACCACTACACACACACACGACCATTGCAACATCGAAAGAACAGGTGACTCTGTGGCAGTGGGTAGTGGCGGTGGTGGGGTGGGGGACCAAGTAGTGGGCCAGCTCCCTTGTTTGGGCACTACTCACTTGTCGTAGCACTGTTGCGGAAAGCAATCTTGCGGTATCTTCGGTGCCTTGCGCCGCCCGAAACTGGGGAAAGCCATTGGATCCTCGTAGACACCTTGCGAGTTCCGACGACCACCGACGGTGATGTCGTCCACGTAAGACACCAGACAGTGCCAAGGCTTTCCCGCGAGATTCACTGCAACGAAAACGAGACATTGGTGATTGCGGGTTTCATTCTCACCCGCTGGCGGTCGCTGCAAACTCACGTGGGGCATCCGAGTCGTACGATTTGTAAGGCGTCCGCTTGGGCGTCACGTGCTGGATGCTGTCCTGTCGGGAGGTGTCCCCGTACGTGACCGTTTTCTTCAACGGTGGCTTTTTCTCGTCCCCCGTTCCTTCCGTGCGCTCCTGCGCACCGGGTGGTGCCTCTTGACCGATCGTGCGCTGGAACTCCTGTATGCTGATGCCCAGCTGCCTCGTCCCGTCCGTTAGCGCCTGGTTGGCGTTCTCCACGCTGTAGCTGCTCTTCAGTGACAGCGTTTCGAGCCGATCTTTGGAGAGGTGTTTGCGCGGCAGCTTCTCGCTCGACACCTTCGGCAACGGTTGCGTCTGGTGTTCCTCCTCGTCTTTGGCCTCCTCGACGCGCTCGATCAAGCTCAGCCGCTTGATGCGATCGAAGCTACTGTGGAAGTCGTTCTTGCGCCGGAACACGATCGGGATCGTGCTGATCGTGGTGCCAGTGGTCGTGCGGTCCACGTTCGTGCCGTTGCTACTCTGCTCGCTGCCGGCAGCCGGCGCGAACGGTGCCTGCAGCTGATCGCACAGCTTCTTTATCTCGAGCCCCATGTTGAACTCTTCGTCCGTGATGTTGCGCTGCTTTTCCAGGCTGCGTCGCTTGGACGGTTCGCAACGCTGCTGCTGGCCACTGCCATCGGACTGGTCGGTCGCGGTGCCGCTGCTACCGTTGCTGCTTCCACTGCTGCGGTTCGTGCCACCGCCTCCATGGACAGGAACATGACTTGCTGCACCGTCACTGCGGTAGTTGCACACCGTGCTCGATTTGGGCCGTCGTAGCTTCACCACCTCCTCCAGCAATGGCGGCCGCACCGGACAGCTGTCCGAGTTGCGCCGTTCCCGCTCCGGCGAACCTTGATCCGTCTGCGACAAACTACGCCCCAGCGACAACGACTTCAGGCTCTTCAGCTCCGTCTCGAAGCTGTGGATGATCTCATCGAACTCGGACCCCTTTACGAGCGACTCCTTGTCATCGCTGTCCCGGCGCGACTGCAGGCTCCCGTTGTCGATCGCGATCGTCGGCCGGGCCGGGTGCACCACCGTCTTATTGTCGAGATTGGAGCTGGCAATGCTACCCCCGCGGCGGCACTCGAGCGCCTGGAAGATGGAGTTCGAGATGCTGCTCAGGTTCGACTTGAGGCTCCCGTTCGATATCTTCCGATCCGGCGAGTAGATCACATCGTCCTTGCGCGAGTTCAACAGCAAGCTCTCCGTGTCCGCGTCCACGATCGCGCTGCTAAAGCCGACCGTTTCGCTGAAGTAATTGTTGCTACCGTCGATCTCGTCGTTCAGAAACTGAAACAACTCCTTCTGCTCGCAGTTCAGCAGCTCGTCCTTCAGGTTCATCTGGTTGATCAGCTCGTCGTGATCGATCGAGAGCGTGTTGAGCGAGTGGTCCGAGAGCCGGTTGGCGGCAGCGATCGCCTTGCGCAGGCTGCTGCTCGTACTCGGCGATCGTGGATGAACGCCGCCACCGCCAGCGCCACCCAGCAGCGGGGACTGCGTGACCGATGGTCCACCCGACAGCGGCTGGCCGGTTCTGTCGGCTACTAAAAAATGATTATCCTCACGTCTAGCTACTACTACGGGCGTTGGCGTTTGTATGAGCGAGATGTTGCTGTTCCTTAGGTACGTTGAGCCGGCGTTCAGCACCTCCTGCACCAGCGGCGAGTGGCACTTGGCGGCGAGCGACGAGTTCGCAATCGACGAGCTGCTGGCGCTGGACGTCTTGGACGATATCTTGTCCAGCGACTTGCGGTAGCTGGGCGACCGGTTCAGCAACGACTTCTGGTACTGCAGGTAGGCTTCGTCGTACGGTTGGGCCGTGTCGGCGATTGGAAGCGGTGGATAGCTACGCAACAGCTCGCCCGACTCACCGCTCCCGATCGGGCCCGGCTCGTCCTTGCTTTGCTGCGTACCGAAACCGGAAGACATTTGATGTAGGATCTTACGCTCCACGTCGGTTATCTGCTGCTGCTGTTTCTTCTGCTGCTGCTGCTGCTGCTGCTGCGGTGACCCCACCGAATGCTGCTGGTAGCTATCATCGCGCGGCAGCGCTTGATCGTCCATCTGCGAGACCGTCTCCTGGCTGCCCGAGATCGTCCTCAGCGGGCGATCTTTCAGTGGAATGTCGTAGCAGAAATCCGACCCGGACACCGGTCGGTTGAGCGATTCCTGTGGAGGGCAAGATCAACGAAACGCGTGAGAATGAATGTCTGTGTGTACCGGTGGACTGGGGAAACAGCGAACACCGAACCACCAAAGGGCGCATGCTTACAACAACGTGAGGCTGATCCTCTACCTGATAGCTTTGGCTATAGATTGGTCCACCCGGGATGCGATAGTCGACCGGCGGGACCAGCTCGTTTGGCAGGCTCATGTACTTCTGCTGTACCGTTTGCTGCCCCGGTTGGTGCAGTTCGGACGTTGGAAGTGTGTGGGCGGCGGCTGGTAGTGGCTGCAACTCGACCGCCGCCGTTGCCCCTTGCTTCTGTTTCTTCTTCTCCTCCCGCTGCTTGATCACTATCTCGTTCACGAGCTGCTCGAGCTTGGTGTTGGCGTAGTTGTCGTTCTTCTCCTTGCTGGCGTTTCGCTTCTTGCGCACTATCGAACGTATACGTTCGAAGCTGCGCGCCAGCTTCGAATCTTCGCCCACCTCCTTCACGTTGGCGAAGCGAAGGCGCGAAAGGGTGCGGTAGGGACAACGAAGTTGTATTAGTAATAGTATGTAGAACGTTTTTTCAAGATGTTAAAGTTGTAGCAGTTAACTAGTAGCTAAGGTGCTTCTATTGCAGAAACTCGTTGGATTTGTCTTAATTACTTGGAACAAAATATAACATATATCTATTTACATCGCTACACTAAACAATACCTTGATCTGTACATCTACTATACATCTACCTTTTGGTCTAAGTGCAGTATATAAAACAAGAAATTGTTTTGTAGGTGCAAACTAAAACATCCTCACTACTACCACAACTACGCCTGGTGCTGACGACAAATTGGGGTGTTTAGTGTTTTGTAGAGACCCTTCCAGGATCCGCAAACAGAAAAAAAACCGATTAGGAAATTTGGAATTTACCTGCTCGAAACTCTATTTCACATAGAAATACAAAACAGATACACAAACACACACGCACACACATCGGGAGATTCGGGGTGTTTTTGGCACGCGGATGCAGGAAGAGACGTGCACGCATACACAGTGACGGGTTGCGGTTGTTGTACGGGTTGCAGTAGTAGTAGCGGCAGTAGTAGATAGACGGTGGATGGAGTACATTGTACAGTTACACAACCAGGCAATACACACACACACACAAAGAGAGAAACAGGCAAATCGCGGGTCGCGGTAAAGTAGGTGAAATTTGGGTGGGTGGAAAGGTAGGTGTTTTTTTTTATTTTTTAACGTGTGTTTATTGTTTGCAGAGAAGTGTCGTCGTTTGATGTAGGTTTGTTGCACACGGCATTTGTACAAAAATGTACAAAACAGGTTATGTTGGGTTTTTTTTTATTTTTTTTTGCAGTTGTTTCGGGGGCCACCACGGGAAGAAAAATGTGGGAGAAGACGTTGGTCGCGTTAGTGTTGTGGGGACGAATTTTGAAGAAGGATGAGAAAGAAGATAAAGGTATTTATATACATACACAGATACATCGTTACACATTTGATCGAATGGAATTGGTTTTCGAATGGATGTTCCGTACGGCGGAAATGAGGGTGAGGGTGATAGGCTGGGCGAGTACGATACGAGCGTCAGAGTGTTGTGTAGGGTGTACACTATTAAAGTGCAAATGTTTCAGTGTAGAAAGGCAAAAAGCGGTTAGGACTCGTAGCGCCATCTGTTGGGTTATCCAGGACACGAACCATAGTAAGCAGTGAACGGAACGGAATAACATGTTGATTTTGTTTTAGAACCTCTAATAAGTTGCACTCCAACCAGTGCTTTACGAGTCTTATGCGAAAAATCCGATCGTAAAAAGGTGTTCCGATTTTGTTTTCATAATTTTACTCCAATTATTGCCGATTTTACGACAGCGAACAAGCGTTTGCTTCGGATTTGCTGCAATATTCTGTGCAAGCAAAAACTTTCATTTGATTTGTGAATGTTTTGTGTGTGTCATTTGTGTTGTCTATTGTACTGCCTTGATGAGTTTTGGATGAATATGGCTCATTATGAGTATGTAACATCTCGCTATGACAATGAAACGGACGATCCCTACATGTCACTATACATTCAGGATACATATACTAACACATAGTCGCACGCACATACAATGGACTCTAAGGACATGTATCTAACAGACCACTAATGAAGATGGGATGAGAAGCATCACAAATGAAGGTGAAATGAATAACGGAATGTCGCGTAGACATTCCAAGCGAAAATTGCATTCGATGCTCTTACCTCCTTTTTCGACTTTAGCTCCTCCGAGTTGAAGCTGTTGAGCAACAAGGCCAAGAACAAGTTCAATACCATGAAGTTGCCCATCACCAGCGCCGGCAGAAAGATAGCGAAACACGACGATGCTCCTTCCTGTGTGTTTGATTGGGAGTGTTGAAAAAATGGTACAGCACGTAAAACAAAAGTACGTACCTCCTCCTCCGCCCGCATACAGTCCCACAGTGGTTCGATCCACTCCCCGCACAGAATGCGAAAAATCATCATAAACGAATGAAAAAAATCATTGAAGTTCCATCTGCACAAGGAGAAAGCAACGATTTATGGGTTAATGGGGGAGGTCCAAAGCTCTGCAAAAGAAAGGAAGGCCTGGCGCCTCCCTCACTCACCTTGGCACCGGATCCGGTGCAAACTTGTCCGGAGTGTAGTCCTTCGAGAACAACTGCATGCCGATGACGGCAAAAATATAGATAACAATCACCAACACGAAGGTAAGATTACCTAATGCACCTATTGTCGATATGATAATACTTAGCAGGACCTTCATCGTGGTCCATGATTGTGCTAGTTTCAGTACCCGTAACTGTTCGAGAGAAAGAACAGAGATAGACTTGTGACGCAGGCCGGACATAAACACGCCGTTACTCACCAATCTTAAACCTCGTAACACCGTCAGTCCCTCTATCAGCTCGAAGATCAGATCGAGCAGACTAACCGAGACGATGATCAGATCGAATATGTTCCAACCGCACAGGAAAAAATCCTTCGACAGTGCCATCACCTTCAGTATACATTCTAGAGTAAAAATGGATGTAAAAACCTGAAACCGAGAGCGAGAAGGTGAAGTTTGCATTAGGGCCAGCGCTAAAAATTCCACATTGTGGCACCGAAACACACACCTTATTGCCAATATCCAACGCATCGCGCACGTTTGCGTTCATCCCGTGGTGTTCTAGTGCTAAAAACATTGTATTTAAAACAATACATAGTGTGATACCTAGCTCAAACAACGGATCTTTAACAATCTGGTTTGAAATGAAACGAGAAGGAAGCCGCGATTAGTGGTGTTGAGCTAAATGGGTGCGCCCTGTACGCTATACCTTATATAAACAATTTTGAAACTGCAACCATCCCTCGTAATCGATGCAACATTGAACACAGCTATCACAATTTCTATCAGGAAGATCGTCTTCTCCATTTTCGAACGAGCGAGATGGTGACGAGGTGAGCGAAAGAAAACAAGCGAAAAACAACCCCAATCAGTGTAGCAAAAGCTCTCCCCATTCGCACTCACTCGCTCGCTTGATTAGCAAACCTACCTAGTACAACAATTTGAGATAAGTACTCCGGATGCAGGCCGGCGTACACGTTCTGCTGCTTGAGTTTCGCCAGATTTCCGTTACACTTTATTATCCTAACTTCCCTCGGGGACAGGGCGAGCGTGACGGGTGTCACTTCGCGCTGCTGTTGCTGCTGCTGCTGCAAGGGCAACGATAGCTGGGACTGTGGCAACGGTTGCTGCACCACGGAAGGCGGATGATGCTGTTGAGCTAACTGGGACATCGGGTGCACTTTGTGCTGCAATTAAAGAGCAATCTCGTATGAAATATTAAGCACGGTGAAGGGAACAACGGGACGTGTCTTTAGAATTGTTTCAATTAAAACAAAGTCTCGGGTGGATAATAGCCCAAGCTCTCTAAGGTGTCTCCGCCATCGTTATGTACGGGTGATTAAAGAATAGCTCAAGCAGTTGCAGTTTCCCTACACACCTGCTGCTCGCTCGGATCCCCGGTCACGTCCTGCTCCTCGTGATCGTCCACTACGCCGGAGTCGTCCAACGATGACTCCCGATTAACGCCACCCTCGCTCGCATTGGAGCTTCCCTGCCGACTTGACAGTAGCAGCTGACCCCGATAGTTGGGTCCTGTTCGAGGTATGAAAGGCAAAGGTAGGAAGAGATTAGTGTCTGTAGGTTCCAGGGAGCTAAATGACTTCATGTAGACTTCATATTTGATGACTAGGAATCAAATCGCCCACGACACTTACCTAACGGATGTAGTGTGTTATTATTTTGCTGTTGCTGCTGTTGTTGTTGTTGCTGTTGCTGTTGTGCTGGCTGCTGTTGTTGCTGCTGTTGCTGCTGTTGTTGTTGCTGTTGATGTTGCTGCAGCTGCTGTTGCAGTTGTTGCTGCTGTTGCTGCTGTTGTTGAACAGGAGGGCCTACCGTGAGAATACCCTTCGTCCTTTGCACGGCCAGCACCTGAGGTCGCACGATACTGTGCCTTGGGCTGGGAATAGGACTTGGCGTAGCTGAGCGACTTTTGCTCTGGAAATATTCGTTAGAACATTTCAAAATTTCAAACCGAGACATTCCACTAAAAAAAAAACAAAAAACTCACATGACCGTTTCCGTTGCCCTCCTTGCCTTTTTTCCTTCGGCGAGTCTTCTTGCGGGAGTAGGACGCCAACAGGACACCCTTCCGGGCGTCGATCTTCTTGCGCTGCTGCTTGCTGAGCTGCTTCACGTTCAGACTGGCCGGATCGAAGCTGAACGTCGAGTCGTCGCGATGATCGATCAGATCCTTACGCCGTTCCTGCCGATGGCGGATCGAAACCGAAAGTGAGGGCACCATTCACCGATTCAGTCCCGGGTTGCTTACCTCCTGCGTTATCTCCGCTTCCTCTTCGTAGCTCAGCGCCACGACGGCCAGCATCAGATTAATCAAGTAGAAGGAACCGAAAAACACAACCACCGTGAAAAACGACACGCTCATCGGACCGCACGTGGCAAGGACCTGCCGGGAAAAGTGGTAAAATTTAATTAGAAGGAAGCACATATTTGGCGCGTTTATTGCTGCTTTCAAATCTTTCTTGTTTGCTGTTGGCTGCAAACAACCAATTGTGAAAAAACCCATACCCAACCCATAGCTGCTATTACAATGCGATTGCCACAAAATCGATGATCGAAGCCATTCGGATGCGGTCGGAAAACAACGCAACTGAGTTGGGAAGCAAAAATAAAGGCAAACGGACAAACCAAAAAAAAAAACCCACAAAAATGTGCACAGTTGGAAAACGGTAGCGCGAAAAGTTAAACACCAGCGAAAAGATTAATGGGCATCGGAGCGAATCGGGAGCCGGGAGACAAATTGCTGCCATACCGAGAAGGTTGCCATTGCCACGGCCCAAAAGCTGTAGCTTTTTGCGCATTTGTTTTATTTGTTTTGTACCGTTCCATAAAAAGTGGAACAAAAACGGTGGGCCCCTAGAAAACAAAACCAACCACTCGCCTCCCCTCCCAACAAGCCGAAGACGTGCGAGATGAAAATGTAAAATAAAACACCTTCCAACCGCGTACCGGAAGAATCGCTCCTTTCCTGTGCGTGTGTATGTGTTTGATGCATTGAGTGAAACAAATTTCCCTCCCGGGAATCGATCATTTGTGGGGCCGGGGATTCGTATGTTTTCCGGTTGCAACAGTGATGCGGCTTTGTTATGGCGATTTATTTCGACCGGGCGTTCCGTTGCTATGGAACCGGAGAAAAATTTTGTACAAATTGGGCGAAGCAAGCTTTGGGATGGCATTTTTGGAGCGTTTCTCTCCAACCTCCTCATAATCGGTGCAAAATGAAATAAAATGTGCGAGATTTTTCAAACCAACTGCACACAGAGCGAATGAAATTAAAACAAACCACAAAAGATTTGTACAAATTTCTACATCAAATGAATTATGTGTAGGCAGGAAATGTTTCAAACATGTCCCTGGTAGTTTAGGCATTATTTAGGAGAGTGCTGCATGTGGATGAATTATCCGTCTCTAAGGCAGAATTAGACTAACATATCTACAAAAGCTCCATGTTTTAGATCTTGAAAATATCTAGAAAATACCCTAGAACCCACACTAAAATCTGAAAACCCAGAGTAAACCAAACAGCTTCTTATAAGAAATGCACAGGATCCGCATGTAAACGTTGAAAGTTTTGTTTTTGTTTTTTAACACTTCACAAATATTTTCGCTTAGGTATTTAGGGACGAATATAGCCCAATTCGGTAGCTGTTGACTCACCATATTATATACATTCTCCCAGTAGTCGAGCGTAATCAGCTGGAAGGTGGTCAGCATGGACCACATGAAGTTATCGAAGTTCGTGTAGCCGTGGTTAGGATTTTCGCCGATGCACAAACACGTGTACTCTGCAATGCAAGACAAATAAGGGTACAAATTGAAAATTTGCCATCATATAAATCGATTAGATCACGTTGGGCAGACGGAAGCAATAGCGGGAGGACAGTGGCACAAGAACAATGCGATGCATAAAACCTTCGCTTCTGACGAAGAAGCGACACACGGGCGGCCCAGGCAGTACCAGGCAAAGATTAGGGGCTATGTAAAGTTTGCATCCGTATGCATTCACCCGTACCCGGTACCCATCGCATGCATAATACAGCGTGCATGCGAACGAAGTCGACGATGCATCCGTCTAATCATAATAGGTGTACGACCCAGGTTTTCGAGATAAGCCGTTCTTCTCCGTAAAAGGACTCTCACCACATCGCTGTTACTGGGCTGGTCCATGGCCCATGGTCGTCTCGGAACGGGGACGAAATTTTCAATAAATAATCGTAAACATTCATTCCAAGCGATGAGCTTCCCGTTTTCTGCTTCACCATTGACATGGAGTTGCAATGGCGTTTCGATCGCAGCAGCTTCCCGAGCTGCGGTTCGAGGGTCGTGCTGGGAAAGGTGTCAACTTCGTTCGGCATCGTACCATAGTGCCAAAATGTCAATTTCGTTGATCCGTTTACCATCTGCTCCGGAGGGACGGTAGAACCGTACGGTGATGCACACTGACGGTCGGGCGATATATTTGTCCACCATCCGCTGAGACCGGGGAACGTAACGACGAATGCAACGAGAGATGGTTGGGATGTATGTTTTTGCATTTGCAAATCCTTCTTCAGCAGAGCCTCATTCTGTATGCAGTGGTGTTTAGCCGGCGACTGCAGTCGTCAGGGGAAAGGGGCAGGAGATGGGAAAGCGCTGCCAACTGGGACGAATTAGAGATTGATTGATTTCGTTACGATGTTCGCTCGTCTTCTCTCTCGGGAGTAGTAGGCACTGAAGTAAATGGTACACTGCATTGAATTGTAATTCGATTTGTTACTTGAGTCGTCCTTGAATTGTTCATCCGGCTGCTGACACCACTGCTTTTGCCAATCAACCCGGTGACATTTCTTTTCGTTTGTTTTGATGTTTTGGCAACTAAAACTTTCGGTGTTGTGGTGTTCGGTTTCATGACATCTGTACTAGAGGTATATCTGAGCTTAATTCATGACGGCCATACTAACCTGGTGGACAATGGCGTGCTCCGGTGAGATTCCCGCACAGCATCGGCATATCCTCTTCGTCGTAGATCCAATTCTGCGTATCATTGACCCACCTAGTGATGTTGGAAGAAAGTTTGGGAATAGTCACAATTTAATACCGGGAGCAATGAAGCCTGCAATCCACGCCACACTTACATATGCCACTCCTCGTGCGTAACGTTAGTCCACTCGCTTGGAAGATTTTTGACACACTTGTTTCGTAGCTCACCCATGTAGACCTTGGCAGAAAAAAATATACATCAGTTCTCCATTCCAAGCCCCCACTCCCCCTACACCGTACTCGTAATACTAGGTTGCTGCTCTTACCTGCAGAGCGAATAAAGCGAACACCATCAGGCAGAAGATGGTTAACGTCATGACCTCCGCCAGCTGCTTGAAGGAGTGCAGCAACGCGTTGATGATAGTTTTCAAACCTAAAATGTGGTACGAATCGGATCGGTTGTTGTTTGAGCTTTGGTATCGCAAACTGGTCACCACGATTCTCGTGTGCATCCCACTTACCCGGCATTATCGAGACCGTTTTGAGCGCCCGCAGTACGCGAAACGTTCGCAAACCGGCCAGATTGCCGACATCTAAGGCTATCGTTGCGTAACCGCTGGTTATCACTACAAAATCCAGCCAGTTCCATGGATTGCGTAAATATGTATACTTATTTAGTATAAAACCCTTAGCTATCATTTTGATTATCATCTCGGATGTGTAAATTGCTAAAAATATATACCTGGAAGAAAGGAAGAAGAGCCAAGTGGTGGGAAAGAAACATTACTGCGAGGGAAGAACTTTCAAATAGTGCGGGCAATGTTTGATGGTTTGCAAGAAGCGTTGGTTCTTGCATGTGCATAACGATCAGTACGTAATAATAAAGAAAAGCACACAATGTATTCAGTGTATTCATCGTCTACTTCACCGCAGCACTACTCTGATGAAGGTACTTTTTACGGACTGGACTGCAAGACAAGAACACGCGAAATACGCCACAGTATCAAGAGTAATAGCGGCCATAAAAATAAATTCAAAGCACGTTTCGCTTCACAAGTTTTAGCTTACTCTCCCGTGCTCGCCCGTGTATCCGGGCTACCAGACGGGCATTGAAACAGTGTTCAAGACTCGCGCCCTGGGTACGCGAGAATCGAGAAATGTATGCAATCATTTCGCTTCTTTATGGTCTTGACAAAGTAATTTCTACCGCTGCCATCGAGACATTCTTCAAATGCGCAGTGTCCATCGTTGTGAATATAAGAGAGGGGATGAAAAGTCATCCAATGGGTTGGATCCGCCAAATGGTTGTTCAAGAGATGAAACTCCATTAAAATCATTTTGAAACCATCCTCAGACGGTTTGGAAATGGTCCTGACGAGATTCGGAGTCCATTATGCCGGGGGTTGGTAAATCATAAAATTTGACTAGCACTGTTGGTCGATGACACCTTCCGTCGGCTGGCGGGTTGTCCTAGATTTCAAAAATATGATAAATTTCTTTCGTACTGCCATCCCCCAGTACATCCAGTACGAGTCATTGTCCTAGTAATGCTCGGTCCAATTCATCTTCGATTATTTCGTTTTCCTTTTTGGTATTACCAGAAACACAAAAGAACTTGGTCGCTTACTCTGCTTCCTCGATCGTTTCCGACATCGCTAGGAAGATGCAGTTGAACAGAATGGTGGCCATGACGAAGTAGTCAAAAAACTGGTTGGTCGCCAAGTAGACGCAGGCACGTCGGGTCGGGCTCCACGGGGTGAAACAGAACAAACTTTTCGTGCCCGTGAACCGATGAATGTAGTTCTTCCGAAAGCGCTTCGACACCACGCAGAAGGTCTGGAAGAAAAAACGAAACGAAGGAGGAGTTTTATAAAATTCATATTGTGCTATTTTTGTGATTATGTATTTGCAACAAATATCAAACCGAAAGCGATGTCTTCTAATCTTCCATTAAACATTTCATTGGGAATTTCTTTTAGTAAAAATAGTTGTTTATAGTTTGAAAAAAAAATTAATTCCATAACATAAAGTAAAAAAAATTGTTTCAAAACTGAAAAATAAATTAAATTTTCAAATGCCGCTGCTAACACACTTTTCGCCCATCGCGCATGTCAGTTTTTCGCCGGAACACGCGTTTTCGCCAGTATGACACATGCGCAAGGTTGCCAACATACGAGAACGAATGAGATTACAGCTAGTGATGGTCATGCGTTCCGAAATGGGAGCGGAAAGAAATAACCGGTCTTTTTAACTTTTTCTAAAACTTAAAAAGAAAGAGTGTTTAAGAACATTAGATCACGTGTAATTAACTTTAAAAAAACTTATTTGCGAAAATGAAACTATTGATTTCTGTGACGTGGTTTATATAAAGATAAACGGGTCTTTATAATATTGAATGAAGGTGTCATAACTATCAAAAATATTTTATTAAACTAAACTGATCATATTTAGAAAGCAGAAATGCGATTTGTAAATAATAGTAGTGTTGGATAAAAAATCCATTCTCGGAGCGGAGTCGTTCTTAACAGCGGATCGGAACGGATCCCTCCTGACAGCGGAAGCTTGGTCCACGGAAGCCAACATCGGCGTGCTAAACTTGTAAACTTCCTCTTTCATCCAATCAATTTGAGCAGTGCGGACGTGAAATCGTCTAGACTGCCTTGAAATGAGAGCTAAGGTACTGATAGTTCCCAGATTGAAGTGTATTTTCGGTGGCAAAATTGGATAACTTTGTGAAGAGTTTTCATTATTCGTGCGTTTTGTGCTTTTTTACGATACTGTTGCAGTGAAATCTAATTGTGGTTGCTTGGGACGAGTTTAGATTTTTGACAAAGCACATGTGTTCAATCGTGTGGCGATGCGAATAATTTGGTTTGCTCGCTGTTCTGGTGTGTGTTCAATGCATGCTTATTAAAAGACTCCGCAGCTAGTTTCAGTTAAAGTGATGAAAACTTTCACATATATTCAGCTCTGCTAACCGGTTGTTTTACACGCGCTGCAAGTGACACGTTCTCTAACAAACACGCACCCGGTCTTTCTTTTTTCTCTTCCAGTGGCGTAAGAAGCGTATGCGGAGGTTGAAGCGTAAGCGCAGGAAGATGCGTGCGAGATCCAAGTAAACCCCCGGGTAAGTAATGTGGCAGGAACTAATATTCATATGCCGAACACCATCTCTCTACACCACGAAGAAAGCCAACTTATCGATTTTTCTCTTCTTTCAAATAGCCGGTAATTCCCCCTACCGATAAGCTGTGCGGCGGAACTCGATAATATCGGAGAAACCGGCCCAGGGTGGCAACATTCCCAGACACTATTGAGGAGAAGGCTCTTCATGCGGTGTGTTTGCCGGTAGCAGTTTGCTTTCGGAGTGATGAAAACCAAAACGTACCGAATAAAGGCGTGCTGCTGAGTGAACAATGTGCTTCCGGGGACGGTGGAACCGGTTGAATATTGCTAAAGATTACATTTCGCTTATGTGTTTCAGTTGCGTGCATTACGATGAGCAGAAAGAAAGAAATAATGATCATAGAGAAGAAATAGGAGAGCGATGGAAACGAAAACACTGTTGCGAAAAGAGGTTAGTTTTGCGAGAAGGGATTGTCTATAGAGCAAGGTGTTTTTTAAAAATGTCGCTTTATTTCTGTAACTTCCTGATATGTTTCATTCTGCGCTTTCAGAATAGAAAGATATGAATTGAAACAATTTGGAAGATGCTAACTGAAGCAATTAAATTGTGTCGTATTTAGAGCAAAGAATACAGGTTTTCGATAGGATACCTAACCGAGTCCAACGTTTGATGTTTACGACAACATTAACGATGGGTTCCATGGTAGCAACATCTTTTGATCTAAGCAACATGGTATTCTGTCGATGAAGCTGGCATGTATTCATTCGGTTTTTTCAACATTTTTTATAGAATCAATCACAAAGATGCTGGAAAAGAGCTACATGTTCTGCTGTATTTATTTTTTTAAGCAAAGAGCTTATAAAAGATATCAGATGCACACACCTACAATGTTGACTTGGCTAAGTCAAGCCATCTTTCTGATCGCGGAGTCAACTTTACAATAGCTTCGTGTAAGTAGCCTTACTGATGGGAAAATCATAATGTTCAATCACCTTAGGTACCTTTTAGAACCACATTCAAGAGCCAAGCACACCGGCGTACATAGTGACGTCGGAAAAGTCTGCATTATCGCAGCGATGTAACACGGCTCCATATTAACGACCACATCATTCGCGCGGTAATGATTACCGCAGAGAAGAAAAAAATCATAGTAAATCGAATACACCACAAATGCTTAGCATTAAATAACACCGCCAATGCCTTGTCAGCTAGAAGCGTATATGAAAAAGAGGCATCATGGCCCACCGTCCTTCTTTACTTTGGACGTTACGCACCCTCGGTGTGGTAAAATGTACACGTGATCCATTTGCACTGGGAGGTGTTGAAGGTTGGCCGTTAATATTGATCAAGCATGATGATAATAAAATTGAACGACAATGCCGTTTTTCCTCTCTCGTTGTGATCGCGATGCCCAGTAGGAGGGCTTTACGTTAAGGCTTGAAAAAAGACGTCTATAGTTTAATCGGTGAAATGATACCGTATTCTGTGGAACTGTGTTTGCAATAAGTTTTTTTTCTCACCACAATCAACCATACAAAGTAACAAAAAAACGTTTTCTAAAGACTAGTGTCAAAGCTTTACCTCCCAGTGCTTTGAGAGCAATAAGCATCAATTAATCTTCATTTTCGGTTACATCACTCGTGACAGCAGAGTCGGCCGTGCTCAGGCTGGACGGTGCGCCTAGATTAACGTCATTATTTCCTCCCCATTGGTCAACCTACTCAATTTGCACTTCATTAATAATGACATACTCTTAATTCAGCGTTCCGCAAATCGATAAGTCGGACGATGGGTCGCTTAGGCAAGGAATCAACATTTCGGCTTGATACGCCGCTAACACAGGTCCGGACGTCCACTCGGAGAGGTCGTCTTAAGAACCAGCCGCTTTGCTTGAGGAAGCGACCAAGCGACCGAAGCAAAAGCGTACCGGAAATGGAAGTAGAGCAGCACAGTAGAGATAGCAGTGCTCTCCACTCTTTTTCCAATGGCCGACGGTACGCAATAGCAACCGATGTCCGAATGTTGGCGGGTAATTATCCATGTCGGACGGCTACTCTGCTGTTGCTGTTGCCGTTCGTGCTTCAACGAAAGGATCGACAACAAGAAGAGAAAAGACGCATGGAGCGCCATTATTGAGTAGAAACGGAGGAGATAAAAACAACAAACGAGCGGTAGTGTCCGGCCCCGGGTAGCGCAACATCGAATCCTAAACAAGCAAATTAATGCTTCCCTATTTGTGTAGCAGTTGAGATGTGCTCAGTGCTACCCCGGAAAGATTTGGACACTACAGAGCTATGGGTGGACGAACTTGGCCCCACTCGACCTTCTTCGCGGTCCTTTGATGATCCAGGCATCACGGACCATGGATTATGTGAGTGTTCATCGCAAAGCGTCACGGTGGGAGCAGAAAGCCAACAAGTGGCATTGAGATATTGACATACTATCGGTTTCCAGGAATTAATTCCATCGAGGTTTATTATTCTCGCTTCAGTTGTTCCGTAGGTCCCCATGAATCGCTCACGAGATGCTGGTTTAGGGAGGCCTTAGGTCGAATCGTGTGCTAAAGTTTCGCGGCATTAGGTATGGGTGTTGAAGTGAATGTACATTAGTATCGCAGGAAAGTCTGCACAGAATCGCTGAACAAACGCTTGTCTCGAAGTCCGGCATCAATAGATTTATTCTAGCGCACAGACAAACATGAAACTTCACTAAACAAATGGACGTTTGTTCAATTCCCTGTCGCAAAAGTTTAATTTTGTTTATTTCACCGAGTGGCCATAATGTGAACGAATGACTCGAACTTTCTCAATACATTCTCGACGGTGACCGTTTTGACCACGTGCAGAGGCCAGTGACACTAGCTCTGGATTCTTCGCTGACCACAATAGGTATTGTTTTTTGTGTTTGTTGGAAAAAGAAAACGTACTCGTACGGTGTCGATGTTGGTGCTTCTGCTGGGGTGGATAATGGATGATAGAAGCACAATCACCGCACTTCGAAGCAGTTGAAAAATTTCTGCACCTTCAAGCTTCTCGGACACCTGCATCTCGTTCGACACGTTTATTTTTTGTTCTGCTTCGATTTTAAGCGCTCTTGCTCAACCTCACATCGTGCCGCAAAGTTCGTTGAATGATGTGTTGTGTTGGCGGGCGTATCGTTTCAAAACATGATTAAAACGAAACGAGAAACTTAATTTTCTTTCGCACGGAGCGATTACCGGTGGAGACAAAGTTCGCCCACGGTTTTGGGGAGACGCTGTGTGAGGCACGTGCAACATACGTTTCGGTGGAGTGATCTTTTGCGGCAAGTTTTCTAGCACCATTAATTACAGATTGTACTGCACCATCCTACCGGGGCTGCTGAAAAGGGCACATATCTGCAGCTATATTCACAGCAACTGACAAAAACAGAAGAACTCGTTTTTACCCCGGCGCAAAAATTGCGTTATTAGACGTTGGTCCAAACATGATGCGATAGAACCAGAAGCGTGGCTGTTCGGTGGTGTGGGGTTCTTTTTTACTGCACTTTGTTTCGCCGGACAGTTAAACGACCTTATCAACGCCAACGACCACATCTCTCTGTGCTAGCAAGGACGAATAGACACTTTCACCACAAAGAAAGCGTTTCGTTGTTTTTTTGTACCAAGGAAAAGGGAAACCAGGACGTGGTTCAGAAAGCTACCACCAGCACCAACACCGCCATCATCATTATTTAATGTAATGTAGCTCTCTTTCCCTCGCCCACTGCCGCAGGGTTTGACAAGCCAAACGCCACAAGTGGCCCACCAAGCGCTCCCATAGAAAGGTTCCGGTAAACAACGGAAAGGAACAACTACTACTTTCTTCGCTGATATGAATGGCGCCGGGCTTGATCTAGCAGGCAGCGACTAAAAAGTGACATTTAATTAAATTTCGAGCAGTTTCGAGTATTACACAGCAAAGTCGAAATCGAGCTGCTTTTCGCCCTTCGCTTGTTCGTACACTATTACACACAGGAAAAATAAACGGGTGCGATAGATTAAAAATTAATCGCTACACCGAGCTGAACCGCCCGGTTCTGTATGTGTGTTTGTGCGTATACATGCATTACTATAATACCACACCATAGGCGAACTACAACCAACCAGTGGCGTGCGGCAATGGGCTGCAAACGACACCAACGCGAGCTTTCGTGTGGAGGAAAGACGCAGGAAATTAAAAAAATGGTAAACGTAGGCTACTTTGTTGCGCACTGTTCACAATCCCCTCCCCACACACACACACACACACATACATACTAAAGCGATTATCCTGTACACTGAATGAGGGGTGTATCGTGGTACGAGTTTTTCACTTTGCCGTTCACTTTTTAGCCTGCATTCGGTTAGAATATTATCGTAAAATATATAGTCTCGCATTTTCTTTTATCACTCCTTTTTGTGCTGCTGCCTGGGGAAGCTCATTTGCTTGCCGGCAAAGGACATCCGACATTGGTGTGTGTGCGTGTTTGTGTGCGTACAGAGCTGCTTGTTTTTATTCCACCAGCGTCTAGCGTGTTTCATATCTTCTCGGTTTTCCATTTTTTTCCCGCACACCACATCACCACTACCACTAATTCTCGCGCTTTGTCTTTCTCGTTTAGCTTCACGCTCTCCCTCACACCGGCCCGACCCGAGAAGGCGAACCGGGAAAGAAACAGAAGTCGTCGGAATCGTTTGAATTTGCCCACACCGAACCGGTTCGGGCGCGCGGAATTTCCACACCACTACCACCACCGAAGCGGTAAAGGTTACTACCGCTCGCCGACATGATCGAGTGGAAATCGCCGCGCACCATTTTCCGCATTGTAATGCCGCATTGGCGGTAATCCGACATAAGCCGCCGGCAGCAGGGCCAACCCACCAACGCCACCCGGATGGGTGTGGGGTTGGTGTCTCGGCGGGTAGTGCGAAAAAAAAGCGCGCGAACAAGAGCGCGAAAGAGAAAACCGGCCACGGTGTGGTCGTTGATGAAATTAGAAATAAATGAAACAGGGAGATAAAAGTGCGATGGCGAAAGTTTTGCCATCTGCCACCATTTGTCGGCGTGAGTTTGCTCCCCAACGATTGTTTGAGTAGGAGATATGTAATTAAGAAGCTTGCTGCTGTGTTGTGTTGTTAGTGTTGCTATCGCTTTTTTGTAAGGTTGGAAGTAACGCTGCTTGAAGCTTTATTATTTGTGCTTTGGCAATTAGTGAAAACAAAAATCGCGGGTCGATCTTGTGCCGCACTCCAGCACCCCAACGCTGGGCTTCGAGAAGAATATCAATGTTTGCTTTTGCCGCAGGGGACTTGGGAAAGGTTGGGAAAGGTTGGGAAACAAACACCGAACCAACCGGAAGGGATTGGGACTGCTCGAAACGAATCGAAAAATGAATAATCGTTTCTTACGACCAGCAGCAATGGGAAAGGAAAAAATGAAACAAACGCGATGATTTGTTGCTCGCGGAACACAGCACACCGGCCAGGGGAGACGATCAACAACTCCTTCGCCTCGAACGGTCTGGGGCCTTTCCCGCGTTCGGTAATTTATTGCCCACCAACTGGGGAACGCGGAACAGCGCCACGCTGCGGTATCGTACCCTTTCACTTTCGATTTCGGAAGGGTTTCGCTTCGGTCCGGTGGCTTCGGCGGATGAGCCTGTTTGGTTTGCTTGCGAGTTCCATCGCTTAATCGCGACCGTATCGACTGTGTTTTTGCATCCGAAGCCCCTTAGTTACCAGGCCGTGTTTACGGGACGTCAGATCCGAGGATGATTGTAATTGTATGTCTGTGTATTTGTGCGTGCTTGTGGAACCTATTGAAGTATGATAAAGGTTCCTTTCTATCGCTGGAGGGTTTGCTTGATGTGAGTCGAAAAAAAAGAAGCTTAAAAGAACGAAGAAAAGACAATCGGAAAAATAAACTTAAAAATCGGTCAAGTTGAATCGGATGAAAAAAAATCATGATCTTAAAACGACCAAAGAACAAAAAAATCAGATCAAAGAAGCCTAAATCCGTGTGAAAAAAAAATCAAAAAAATCAAATAATCAATTTCCAATCCTCTTCCCATCGCAAAATAGCGCCTCAAAGTATGCATTCCGCATGACGGATGCTATAATTCACTAGAACAGAAGTTTTCCCCGTACATATTAATCATTGGAATATTGATTGTTATTCACAAAAAGAAAAGAGATTGAAAATTTTAAGAAATCACACACATATGTTAATATAAATATCTATAAATTTAGTATATTTTTGTGGATAGTGATTTTGTTGTTGTATGATCTAATTTAGCATGACACTTTCTCGAGTTTTTATAACATAATACGCAAAAACCTGCCTCAATGTTCTCCTCGTTCAGCGTCAAATGTGGCCTCTTCTATTTATGGAGCAATTGAGCAATATTGCATAAGGGAGGCAGCATTTCCATAGGCTGATCTAACGAGCCGTCAGTGCGACGAGCGTTTGCCCACGGCAGACGACCATCCGCAACTCGCTTCATCTTTGAAAATTGCTCGAATCGCATCGCCACACGTCCGATGTCGTCCGATTTCCATCCGGTTTGCCATCCCGATTAGCAATTCACCAGCGGACACACACACACAACGCTTAACGATTTCGGGCGCGCGTTTTCGAAATTAGTACTCCACGCACAGGAAACGAGGTCACGTCGGTTCGCCGTGCGAGTCGGTCCACTAAACTGCGAGGCAAAAATGTCCTCTCGCAAATCGATTAACAACATTCTGCGAGCTCTTGGGAGTACGGCGGGGGGGGGGGGGGGGGGGAGGGGGGGGGGGGGGGGGATGGGCACAGGTGAGCGTTGGCCGTGATTTGTCGTTTGCCAAAGCCATCGTCCCCGCCACCGGCTCGGCAAGGAATATTGAACAATCCGCTGAGGCAACCAATGGTAAAGGGAAACCCACCGAAACCCGCTTGAAGAATCGATTGGGTATGGGCGATGAACCACAACGGAAAGCAACACGGGAACTACTTCAGAACGTTCCCTTTCCCCCTCCCCCCCACTCTCCCCGCCCCTCTCGTGCGACCGCTCTTTTGATTCTCATTGAAAATAATGATGACGATGGTGGCCACGTCGGCTGCGACCCGATGGGGTCGGCCGGTGCCCGTTGATAACTGTGTGACCTGCTGGACTTTCGGGACGGGGTGGTTGCGTGCTTCACGCACTTCGTTTTGCACACGCACACACGGGCCCGTTCGTGGAGCTTTTTCGGGGTGGCTTTTGTGGCCACTGGACACCAACGACACGAACGGCTTGCCGGTCGACCGTAATCGATGAGAGATGAGCGTGCGCGAAGGATTATGGCTCTCGGGAAGTGGTGGAAAGTCGCGCTCGGGCAGGCAGTAATATTGAAATGAGCAGGCAACGCGCGATTGCTACCGACGGTATTGCCACTGACTTATTCATAACCCGAATCAGACCGTATGTGTGCGTGTGTGCGTTTGTAGGACATACACTTAAAGTCACGCTTGAGTGACGATTACAGAGGGAGTATGAGTGGGTAACAGTGCCGCATGTGCACAATGCGACCATAAACTATGATAACGGGGGAATGAAACCGGGAATTGGAAAGCAATTTTACGGCACTATCCACTATCACTGCAATTGGATGCAAGGTTTTGGAAAGAGTGTGCTAAAACTTGCTGGAAATTATTACAAACCCGTTACATTGCGTTACAAATTTCAAATCGATACAATCGATACTGCCAAATGGACGGATGAACTTTCTCCATAAAGGTCGCAACTTCCGTCCGATCCAATAAGTAAATGTGGGCTGATATTAATACATTTCTTTAGTAGACCTTTTCATTATACAGTTAATAGGCTATAACATTAAGTTTTTGTACATAGTACAGTAGTTTTTTTTTATAAAAAAATATTATAAATATCATTGCGGTGAAAAAGATATCGTTTTCTAGCTTATCGATATCGCTAGTTTTGGTTTGGAGCTTTGGATTTCTTAACGAATAAATGTGAGTATATAACCGGAAAGTGTTTCTTTACATGGTCATAAATAATGCAATAATAAAGTATATACTATAACAATATATATAAAGCAACAATAAAGTGTATATATAAAAACATTAAAGTTACTATAGCGTACAATACTTTCATTGTGCTATAAAAGTTACTATGCGTTAAAAATCTATCATAAGGATATTTTTTGACAAAAAGTTGGCAAATGTTTTTTTAAGACTTGAGCTTCGTTAGGTGTTTAAGGATTGTTTTTAAAGACCAATAATGTATTTTTTCCATTTTTTTTCAATCATGCAATTGTGCTGGAAAGTCCGCTGTACCTTTAGCCGGTGACGAACGAATATTAATTTCCCCGCAACAAAAACCAGCGTCAGTTTTCACCTCATAACCGAACCAACGAGCCAGGAGCGGCCGTTGGCCTGTGGAAAATGCGGTTGAAGTTTGTTTTGATTATTTTTTTCGTTTCTATTCGCCCGTTCGGGTCGGGACTTCTCCACATGTGCAGCACGGGAAGCGCGTGGCAGTGTGCCATAAAGCACTTCACCAACACCGGTTGCAACGGTAAGCTGCAGGTGTTTGTGTGTTCGAGCACGCTGTGTGTGAACAACATCCTTCCCCGTGCGCCGTTGCGATGTTATCGAGCAAGCGTATAAAAATATTTCAGCTTTACACTCACCGCGGGGCGCCTAAAAGCCTAAAAGGCGCTCGCAGGTATGCAGCGGATAGGGAAACCAGTCGCTAGTGGGACACCAAAAAAAAGAAAAAAAAAGAAATAGGCCGGCGGCCCATCGTCCGTTTTCATAATCATTAAAGTCTACCGCCAGCAGCGCTACGGACGAAAAATTCGTCCATCGCCATAAAAGTTGGTCACGCGTATGCGAACAAAGCGAAACGCGCAGGTTATGGGACAGATTTCTCGTCCCATTCTGTCTCGGAAGCGAAGGAAGCTGCGTTAACCGATCATAAACCGTCCCACCTTCGGGAAGGGGAGGAAGGGAGAAGAGGGTACCATCGGTGCGCCCCTTAACTACCCAGCCACCCACCCAGCCGGAGTAGCATAATTTCACGGCGAAAAATGAAGTGAAATGCGCCTTTATTTTGAATAATCTTAGTTTTATCAACCTCACCCAAAGTGTGCAAAATCCAGTGATTTACGATTGTTAAAAATACTGTGAAATTTTTTGAAAATCAAAAGTATCAAAAACAGCCCCTTGTTGTCTCACAATCATTTCAAATTCCTTACTCTTCAAAGCCAACCAAAAAATCCGGCAGACACGAGCGAGCAAACAAACAGCAAGTGAAAAGTCATTCGGTGCCGTTTTTCCCTTCCTCTGGCCGAGAGCGTAAACTTTTGCGCCTTCACTGTGTGTGAGAATGTGATGTGTTTTTTTTCACTTTCACTATAGTTTATTATCCTTACAAGCATCCTTACCGTTTACCCGGACACGCATACTCTTGCAAATCTTTTATGTATGAGGTGCATCATTAGTTCGCCTTGTGGTTTTGAGAGGCGACACGGCTACGGGCGGGCGTGTGTTTTGTAAAGTGATGACGGGCCCGTTAGGCTCGTCTCCGGTTTCGTTCGGGATCCGTACAAAGGAAGCAAAAATTCGTTACTTGTGAGTTGTTGCGAATGGGCTCGCGCGCGCCTTGAGTGGTGTGTCGTTATCTCGCCAGCGAATGGTAAGTAACAAGCGAAAGGGAGAACGTTTGAGAGCGAACGGCCAGCGGGCCGGGAAATGGGTGCAAGAAGCAGAAGCAACGCCGGCTACCACCCCGGCTCCTACTCCGTGCGCGCAATGACACATCAAGAGGAAAGTTTGCTAATGAAACTGTAGCAACAGCTTCAATCACCTGTTATGGCTGCCTGCTCGCTGCCGGCAAGCCACGCTTGCGTTGGCGTTTTGTTCGTTTTCGGGCTTTATTTACACAAGAAAAGGAAGCCCGACAGTAATGTTTGTTAGTTTGGCGTGAGTTTAATGGAGAGCGTTTTTTTTCCTTTCTCAAAACCGACGCTCTCTCTCTCTCTCTCTGGTTCCCTTGTTCTGTTGATGGATATGGTGCACAGCTGAGCAAACAATGTTGTGAAATTCGAGTCGATGAACGGCAAGGCACCTCTTGTTAGTTTCGTTTTTACATCGGTGTTCTACAAAGCAATGACCAAAGTGACGAGTGTCGTACATCAACACATGAAGAATGCAATTCCACAAGTGTTTGTATCCAATTTTTAGGAAAACATTCTGATTTATCACATATTATTGGTCCTACATAACTATTAATCTTAGATAACATTCTGCTTTATCGTGATCAAGAAAGAACACTTCGTGTTATTTTTTTTGTACTAAAACACAAAAATAAAAATTTGTATCAAACAATTTCTCACATTTTGGTGGATGGAACGCAAAGTTTTCAAACGTTTTTTGTACATTATAATCGTAATAACAACCTTAAACCTTAACGTTCGCTTAAAATTTGGATCAATCTTTAATCTTTCCTCAATATCATGAAACAATTGCCACGATGGTAAATTAACATTTTGATTTGATTCTCAACATTATTTTTTACTTTTTTATGTTTTTCATGTCTTTTTGCTATTATTTTCCTTTTAATTTTCATTTGCTATTCCTATGGTTTTTGCATGAAAAATTAAAAAACAGTAATTTTCAAAATAGTTAGTAAATTAAAAAAAATATTATGGCTTTAAATATGACTCGTTTTTGTACACATCAGTATGATAAAAAACACTTGCTTCAGTTATTCAGTTTTTGGACGCTATTGCAAATTTGGGATTTCAAAATTTACATTTCGGTATCTAAATAATGAATCAAATGAGGTGACAATCTTTGCTGGAAGTTTGCAGAAAATAGACTTTCCAAAGATGTGTCCAATCACACCGTGGCTGTGTGAGGCTGTGCTTGCTTGCGGACATACATGTCTGCGTTGAGGCACGCGAGATAAAGCGAAACTTCTTCACCTGAAAAATGATCAGAATCCGTACAAACAAGCAAAAAAAAACAAGAGACAATTCTCTCCTTCTGCCTGCTGGGTAGCTTAAGCGTTGAAACAGAAGCTAATGCTGATACGCCGTGTTTCCCACGGTAGGAGAGTCACATATCCGTCGGCAGTCGACTAATCGTGGTTCACCATCGCTCACCCGGTAAGGATAAGGCCCCTCGTTTCGCACCTTCCCCTCTCTAGTCTCTGCTATTCGCTTATCCGAAGCTGGCTGAGCCTCTCCCTGCAGCACAACAGCTGAATCCTTCCCAAACCCGGTGGTGCTCATGTCAGCAATTAGTCGGCTTAGCCTTCGGTCGCGTACGGTTTCGGATCGCTTGCCGAGCCACGGATCGGGCACATCTCACCGGGATTTGCCTGCGTTTTACGTGTGCCATTATCGTGTGCCAGCATCAGCAGCCACACCACAGCCAATTGGTTTTCGCTTAGCAAACAGCTGACACGGTTCTCATCATGCTTTTATGTGTTCGTGTACGTTTTTTTTCTTTCTCTTTCTATCTCTCACTCTCACTCTCACTCTCTCGTGAGTGTGTCTCCTTTTCTGCTCCAATTTGTGACGCCAACTTGGTGAAACGTGCTACACGAAATGTCGATTGCTAAATTTAATCTTCGCTTTCGGATTGCAATTTTCCCGTTCCTCGCCGACTGCTCCCAATTTGAGGCGCACGCACACACGTGTGGCCGACTGACCAAAAGTGGTGATGGAACGGTTTTTTTCTTCTCTCTCTGAGTGTGTGTGTGTGTGTGTCGCTTTTTATGAAACATTACGTCAGTTTTGCTCAATCATCAGATTTGCTGCTGAAATTCGGGCATGCTGATGCTGGTGCTGCTGCAGCTACTGCCGGCGAAAAACCGCAACCAATTCGGCTGTGGTTGAGGCTCTCAGGGCTCACAAAAAAAAAAAACAAAGAGAGCTTCCTTTTTTATGTAATGAAACACGACACGGGTACATCGCCTTTGCCATCGTTCGACCGGCTGCTGTTGTAGTTTTACGAACTATTAAAAAGCGCTCAGTGTCGGCATGGCCGGTGGTGGTAAGGCAGACGGCCACGTCGGGGACGGAAATGAATTTATTGATAGATAAAGTGGTTTACAACCACTACAGGACAGGGTTCGCCGGGTATGGCATCAGGGCTGGAGGCAATTAAAATCAGAGCACCAGCACCAGCGGGACCGTCAAGGTGACGCAGAATATGTCCGACTTTGTCAACTGACCTCGCATCTGCCACAACACGGCCACGTACACCGAAATGTACTTAATGTTTCATACATAGAGCACGATACTTACACGATGTCCCGAACACACTCGTTGCATCTTTCATGATCAAGTTCGTGACTGCTTGCTTCGCTTTTAGTACCCTTGGGGACTGGAGTGAACGGAAAAGAGGGGAAGCGATAGGGAGGGGAGGTGGGAAGTTTGCTTTGTTTCTAGCGGTCCCATGAGTATGTACTTAATGGTAGCAAAAAAAAACCAAAGGGACTCATTTTCGCACTTTTTATTAGCATGCTTTAGACTACAATGTCTAGAAAGGGAGGAATTGTTTTGGCAAGAATTTTAACTTTTGTTTTGTGTGTGGAAAAATGTTACACAATATATTTTAAAAATGCTGCTCTTTTGCTTTGGCTAACTAAAACAGTCTTCACTGAGACAAACCTGCTAAATGTTAAATGTTTTCAAATTTATAGTCATATATTCTGATGTTTTTTAAGCGCTGAAAGTCCGTGGAGAGCTCCTTAATATTCAAAATTTAATATTTTCTACACGATTGGTACTAACAAAAAACAACGTATGAAATAAGCAATTCAATAGTAGCTTTGAAAGTTCAATAAAATTGCTTTATTTTAAGTTTATAAGTTTGAAACTAAGTGCAGAGTTTGTTCTAAAAATAAATAAAACATTAAAAAAAACCCCTTTTCTCCCTGTCTGGATTGCGCAATTGAACTGAGCAGGGGATGGAATGAAAATGAGAGGGTAAACCAATAAACCATCCTTTTGCATAAAACATGCTCCCTCCCAACTCTCGTTCAGGTGCGTAAAATCGTTCCACGAGCAAAACCCCGATCGGATCGGGCTCGTTATGCAGCAAACCATGAAATGTTGGGGTCAATGAAGATAGAGGACCAGAAGGGTAGCAAAACGAGCTAAGATGTGCGAGCGAGCTTCACTTTTCAGCTTTCTTTCGTTCTCACAGCTTCTCCCCAACACATGCAGACACACACACGCACACACAAATGTATATATTCACCAGTCACGCCTGCTTCGTGATACGTCGATGTTTCCGGGAAGCACTTTATATTGAGAAACCACGGTACGCCGCACAAATCGGTTGTACGCTCACTTATTTGCCTGTCAGATCAGGAAACGTGAACGAGCGCGTGAGCACAAGCTTTTGCAATGAGCTTTGCCTGCATCAAAGAAGCGAGAGCAGCAGGTTTGGTGTTTATAGCAAAAAAATAAAAAAAAGAAAAGAGAAAAGAAACTACGTCAGAACTTCTGGAAAGAATGTTCCGTAATCCGCTTAACAGTGCTCAACCCTTGTTGCCGCGTGCTTCCTGATAAAAGAAAGCGATTGTAAGCGGGATGAGGGGAGGAGGGGTTCCGAGTGGAGGGATCACAAGCGATTCGTCAGGAAAGCGGTGGGGAAAAGCGCATCGAACGCGAAAGAAACTCGTTCCCTTCCGGTCGCATATTGTAATCATCGGGATCCATCCCGGAGGCCTCACCAACACCGCAACAAGCGGATATTGCATGCGTTTTCTTTCACACATTCAATGTCGGCCCTGCCGGGGGACGGGGCAGGCCGCAGGTACCGAGCCGAACCGGGCGCTCACGTTCAGTTCAGAACAGTCTTTCCAAATAAAGGCAAAGCCGTTTAATGGGAGGAATAAATCTTGATAAAACATGTGCCCGGTAAAGTCCACAAATCACGCATGCTTGCGTATCGTTTCGCAGAGCTAAACGTATGTATTTTCTCTTTATTTTTTGATAGGATCGCTTCGCATCAGCCGTATTTTTGCGTTTGGCAAATTTGAAGCAGTGCTTTGTGTTCGTTACTGTGTTAGTGTGTTGGGAATGTGATATGTTTTTTTTGTAATCATTAATATCTACACACGTTTTGCTTTACACTTCAATTATTTTACAAGAAATTAGTTCGTACTCAATTGTTAAGTAAGTCTATGAAAGTATAAAAATGTTTCAATGCAACATTTTATAAAGTACCAGGCGTCTCCATTGGTTTTATTCTCATGTGAACGACTGATTGATAAAAAAAATAATCCAATACCAATAAGATACACTTTGACAGAAACTTTTTTGAAACTATAAAAAATATTCTTTTCGAAATTAATTAGTTAAGAATTAGTAAGAACTAATAAGAAATTAGTTCGTACTCAATTGTAAAGTAAGTCTATGAAAGTATAAAAATGTTTCAATGCAACATTTTATAAAGTACCAGGCGTCTCCATTAGTTTTATTCTCATTTGAACGACTGATTAATAAAAAAAATAATCCAATACCAATAAGATACACTTTGACAGATAGAAACTTTTTTGAAAATATAAAAATTATTCTTTTCGAAATTAATTAGTTAAGAATCAGTAAGAACTAATAAGAAATTAGTTCGTACTCAATTGTAAAGTAAGTCTATGAAAGTATAAAGATGTTTCAATGCAACATTTTATAAAGTACCAGGCGTCTCCATTGGTTTTATTCTCATGTGAACGACTGATTGATAAAAAAAATAATCCAATACCAATAAGATACACTTTGACAGATAGAAACTTTTTTGAAAATATAAAAATTATTCTTTTCGAAATTAATATTTCGTACTCCATTTCATAAACGAAGAAACAGATAATTTTCTATTAAAAAATTATACAAGCTATACAATTCAAACATGTGCAGCATTTCTTTCTGCGAATTTCAAAGAAATGCTTATTAAAAAGAAAAAAAAAAACGCCAAGAAACCGTTCTTTAAAATCCCCAGATATTATGCAATTTCTAGTTTATTTCAATGTATGTACAAAAAATCATATTCTGAAAACAACCAGGCGTCTCCATATATGAACACATATTCCAAAAAAAAACTCTACATTTATGTCCTTCTTTATTTCAACTTTATCTCGTTTACTTTATTTCGTTTGCTCGTCTGCTCGTCAGCACATCAAATAAGTGTCTTCAAGTATTTTTTTATTGGCACAGCGCTCGTCACGCGTTTGTTAGGGTGGGAGGGTCGATTACAAATATCGTTTAGTGTCGTGTAGCTGGAGCGTTCGAGAAGCGGAGATAAGAGGTGGTTGACCGATTCAACAGATGCGCACACCGTCTCAAGCGCGTGCAAACACACACACACTTCCTCAGCGTGGTTCCTGGTTCCAACCGGATAGCGATTTCGATGTCGTCGCCATTCGTCGTAAACGATGATTTAACGATGTGATACTCAAATGAAGTGGAAGTCGTTAATGGAACGAAGCATTTGTGACGCCGGAAGATTAAAACCCGGCCGGCAGTAAAGCGGAACGATGCACAGCCGGCAATTAGTGCGTCAAACAGTTTGATTGCTTTACGGGCACGTTTCTTGAAGGGAAAGAAGCTACCGCTCTTCATTATCGTTTGTGCATTGTTTGCATCAATTTTGTTCATCGAACAAATGTGTGCTCTTTTAAAATGTGTTTCTTGTTCAGATGTTTCTTTCGCTTGCGCAATCCCGCCAGCAGCAGCAGCAGCAGCAGGAGCACCAGAAGGAGCAGCAGGTACATCCGGTAACTAATGCACTGATAAATGCGCATGTAAATTAAAAAGCAAACCCGCCAGCTGCACCGCGATGATAAATGGTAATTCATTAGACCAGCGGGGCAGGCACAGCGGGACGCCAAAATTCATTTGGCGCAATGAAGATATACTGCTGACGGGGCGAAAAAGCGTTGCTAGCGTTGTCGAGGTTGCTCACCTACAGTGGGAAAGCAACAAAAAGCATGTGCACCGATGTCCTTTTTTTTTGCATGCGACCGTCGTCGTGTGGTGGCCCGCCGAGATGCACACGGATGCGCCATTACGAAGACGGTTACTGGTTCGTTGGGTTTCGTGCGGGAAAATTAGCTACACTGCTACACTGAAGTCGAAAGGAAAACTTTACGTACACAACGACACACCGTTTGCATGATTGACTGTAATAAATGTTAAATTTTATAACCAAACAAAGGGAAGCGTGTCGGTTCGGGGGGAAAATAAAATGTTTTCCAAACACAATTGCATCTAAAACAACAATTTTGCGCTCGGGTGTACCGTTACATTAAACCTTCGCGCGAATAAGCTCGTTTTCCGGCTGTGAGCAACATAATTTTGCGAAAAGGATAAGCCAATTTGCAGCGGCATCCAACCGGCACAGCATCGCCCGGTCCGTGGCCGGCAATAAAACGGACGGCCAGCGTTCGGGATCGCATTATAGTTTGATTCGATTTCCATGTTGTTTCCACCGGAGGATAATTGACGGGAAGCAGCCGCCTGAGTGGGTCTCTTCCGAATTCGGGACGGTTGGGCGTTCGGGTGTCGCAACAGAAACGAATTCCCATCCCCAATGAAACAGCTTCTAGGAGAGTCTCATGCAGGGTGCATGGTGTAAACAAGAGAAGCATCCCGAAAACTATCCCGCTAACTGGCTCGAAGCATCCATTTCCGGGGTGTGCAGAACTTTTCCATTCAAATATACTCGCCCACCGAGGACACTTATTGCGCACCATTACCTAGAACGGGATTTGCATGGTGTGGAATTCATTTCGGAAGAACACTCCAAGGGAATGATGGTGGCCGTCACGCGGAGCTGCATTGTGGTTCCGGGAGAAAGCAAACATCTGCGTGTACCTCGCAACTGTCAAAGTAAATGTTTCAGAAGTCTGACACTACGTGGAAATAAAGAGGAAAAATTTGGAGGGATTGAGCATGAACTTACAGGCCGCTATAGCGGACAGATTGAGCGGAAATGGTGGTGTTTGAAAATACTATGCCGTGAACTAGAATGTAACAAACGATAAAGATAACGACGACTTTCTCCATCCAACGAAGCCGTCAACTTTTCAGCTTCCGATGCGTTTTTCCTTTCGGTGCTCGCGCAACGTCAAAAAAGCAAAAAGTAAAGTGAAGTTTTATTTTTCGCATCACTTGTTTGTTTGATTTTCTTTTTTCATTTTCTGCACACGATTGCACATCAGAAAAATGGTCCACCTCTCGAGCGTGGTTGGGATGGGCGGCGGCAAAGACACATTCACTTATTCATGAGATTGGCTGAAAATAAACTATTAAATTATTTACCGAACAAACTGCCACTAGGCAGGCAATCCGGGGGGGGGGGGGGGGGGGGCGGAACCAAAATAAATCCGAGCAACACGTCCTACACGTCCTGGTGGGAGGGACGGCCAACGGAAGACACGTCCGTCGGCGCAGAATGTACGGAAGAATGTGTCCCGGCGTCTAACGCTTTGGTGTTTGAGATTTGTCACGAAAAACATTCGGAAAATGTTAGTGGTGTTTGCCTTATTTTTGATTTTCGTTTCCTTGTTTGTTTTTAGTGAAACCGATACTCACACCACGAAAGATCGAAAGATTGTGCAGCTTTTGTCTTTAAAAGCGTTTCGCAATGACTTACGATTTAAGCAACTTGGTACAACTCGCCTGCTAAAGCACTTTGCTGGTAAGCTTTTTTTATGTTCCCGTGTTCTTAGTGCTCTTAGTGCCAGACACGGCCAGAATGCCATTCGCTCTGCATGTTCATCCTCGGTTGACGGTTTCGCAGCTGCTGCCGAACGCTGCACAGTTGTTCGCATTTTTTAGCAGCTGGCAAATGTTAGATTATTCATCAGCTTATCGTGTGGTGAGCGTTACGTTTGACAAAATGCAAAAGTGTGAAAAGGGGTGGGTTGCAAACGGTTACAAAAAAAAAAAACAACAAGAACGAGCGACCTACATTTTGTGCCGTATTTTCTGCACAGCAGAACAACGCAGCTGTGAGAAAGTTGCAGCGCGAAGAGCAAGTCACGCAACGGTTGCGGAGGGAGCATTTTGGTGAATGTTTATTTGTTCGTGTCAGTTTTGTTTTTGGGGAGTTTTTGGAAGATTTTTGAATTTTTAGTTGAATTTTTTTCCCAGTAAAAGATAACAAATTTTTACACTTACAACACAGAACCACATAAAACTTGCTGAAAGCTTTCGGAATCACAATGAAATATTTCATAAACATTACGACGATAATGCGCATCAACCCTAGCAACCATTCAAACGAACGATGAGCACTTAACTTCGCTCCGGATTGGCTCACCGGATTGGCATTCCTATCCCGATACCGCCCGATCATTTATTAACGACCAGCCAGCACCAGTCTTCTTAGCACCGTTTTTATCACGTTTTCACCTTCCGCTACAGCCAATCGACGGAAGTGACAGCGAAAACACAGCTTTCCACTCACACAAACGCCCGGCACGCACAACAAGACAGCGAGGGAAAAGCGCGGGCGAATAGCAAAGACGCTGAAGAGGAACAGATTCGCATGCGTGCCCAAAGCAATTATGGCACGCAAATGGGAGCCACCAATTCCCGCTCTTTCCCCGTTCCCATCCTTCAAACGCACCCAAAATGAGTTTCGAATTCGAGCGGCCAACCGCTCCGACCTTTCCTTTCTACCTCTCAAAATGGCTAACGGCACGCACTTAAGTGAAACCCGAACCCGAAAGAGTTTTATAGCCCCGGGCCCAGGCCAGGTGTGTGTGTGGGTGCATGGTGAGATCGGTGTTTTGCCGGTACTTTGATTTAAGCTTACGTCAATTTGGTGCTGCTATTTCATCTGTCAAGGCTTTCCCGGGAAAAAGCAACCCGCTGACTTTGCGGGTGATCAACTTAGGCGAGGATTTCGTTTTGCTTGCGCTAAAGATTGCGTACACGCACGTGTGCAGTGACTGGGTGGAATATTTTTTACAAATACTGTGTAGTATGCATTTATTTATAAAATGTGTTTTTTTTTGTTTTCATTTTTCTACCAAATTCATAACATTTTATTTTATTTATTTTGTTTGAATTCTGCTTTTGCATTATATTTGTCGGCATATATTTAATTGCTTGAAAGTAAAACTGCCCATTTCAGAATTATTTCACATACTGCTATGAATTGTTTTACCGATTGTTTATTGACAAAAACAATCGTTTATCATGCAAACTTCATCTTGTCGTATTCCTATTTACGCACTAGTTTCGCTGCATTCCACCGTGACTGGTGTCATAAATATTCCACACAGTACCATTAAATAAAAAAATAATAACAAACGCCTCAGCTATTCAGCTCCACTTCGATCGCTCCGCCGAGACTCGTTAATCGGTGCCGAACTGTGGCACAAATTTATGCACCATTGCGCCACTTGTCATCATTAAATGGTGCTGCAGTTTGCCGTGCAAGCAGCGACCAGATGCAACCAGATGCTTTTAAGCTCCATAATTACTGGCTTCCCCATAAACGCCCGGGTAAAGGGTAGATTTTTCCAAGACGCGAAAGTCCAGCGCGACCGAGGGTTTGGGCTTCAAACTTTTCGGCCAAACTTTTGCCCAACCGCTTTTGCCGTTGGCTTTTATGGCAGCTCGCACCCATCCTCACAGGGATCACAGGAGGCCGCAAAGTGCCGCATGGTGACCGGAGCTGTTCCATGGAAGGCCCAAAGATGGATGAGTGTAATTAAACAAAACTGCCAGCTCAAAAGGGGACCACGCGAGGGCAGGGGGAAAAGGGAGCGACGAGCGATGAAAGCAGAAAGTTTCTCCTTTGGCCCAGGTAGCGCACGTTTTGAACGGTTATAGGTTACGTCCTTTTGCTATTTGTACGCTATTTGAAATAATTCTCGGTGCGCGAAGCGAAGAGGAAGTGCGAAGTTTTCGCCGTGTGGACGGAGAGGACAAAACTTTCGGCTGGCAGGGGGAGGGGGCGGGAGCAGCTCGGGAAAGTTATAATTTATGTGTGTAGCTCGTTCGTTTTTGTTTGTCTCCATGCGCAGAAGTGGGAGCGAAAGCACACACACACATAGAGAGACACCGAAGCCGAGTCCGCTTTGGTCGTGGAGGTCCTTTAAAGCTTAGACATTCTGGCACTTTTGCTGCTTTGATTGTTTCATCCAGTTCCGGGATGTCAATGCAGTTGAACCTTGAAAGTTACATCTGCCTCCAGCTAAGCAGCAAACGTAAGCAAATTGTCATGCACGAAAAGTGCCTCCATGCGCTACACAGGGGCATGATCTTTCGGTTGCGTGCGTTGGTCAAATCATTCTTCATCAACGTTGCAAGTTTGCTATTCCTTCGCTACACGCATCAAACATCTTGCACGTATCGCGCCAGGTGCGGCAAGCGTCCACGCCCCGTCCACTCGGATGGAGCTGTTTGTTTTTCGTGCACGAAATGCAAGCGAAACCTCGAAGCGCCTGTCGCTCATTCGACACTGATTTGGGGTCCGGATTGTTAACTTTGCAGAAACAACGTTTGAGTTGGATGAGAGATGCGCCTGAATGAAAACAAACAAAAAAAAAACACTCCCAAAAAGAAAAACAAACGCTCACCGAACCAATGTCCACTCGGGACGGGTAGTCGTTTTTGATGTGATTCGTTGTTTTGCGTTTTCCTTCTGACCGGTTTTTTTTTTAATTTTATTTTGAGGACAATGTCACTGTCAACCGGACCGATTGGTGTGTCTCCAAGAGACCGGATGGAGGGACCGAACTTAAGGTTTGTTTACGCAGACAGTGTCAGGCCGTTTTGCGGCTGAAGAAAGGGACACCGCAAACGCCCTGTCACAACTTTTCACAACTGACAACTGAGAGGACGATTTAATAAGCCGCTGGGAACGAAAAGTTTCCGCGTGATGGTGGGCAAACATAATCGGTACACATTTTTCTTCTGGGAAGAACCCTTAGAAAGATGATGTTTTTTTTTGTATTTATTAAGGGTGGTGCAAGAAAAAAAACGGTGACATAAGGTGCCAGTAGCCACCATTCGGATTTATCCTTCATGAAACTAATGTTGTTTTGGGGTTTGTAATCCAATAATACGATACAAAAAGTTTTCTGCGGACCATTTTTATCAAAAATTGCTATAAAGTTTACACAGAAATCCTACAGTTTTTGAAACTATTTACGAATGCTAGTTATGGCACCCACCACGAGAGGGCGTTTCGTTATTCTTACATTTATTTCCTATAATCTTTCAAGTTTGCTATGAGAAAATTATTAATGTTAGGCAATGTTCTATTTATTTGCCAGATTTTTTATCCGTTTTGAATCCGTTTTAGTTAATATTTAAAGCTATACCAACATTTAGTTTTTTTATAAGTTTTGTTTAAAATAAAAATTGTTAAAACTTCTTTTTTTGTATTATAAACGATAGATATAAATGAAATGGACATATATGGCGTTCAATACACTGCGTCTTAAACCTCGCAAGTCCTGTTAACCATTTGATCGCTACAAACCCTCCTTAAAGTCTCCAGGTACCATTATTTTTGCTATCATCCGTGCACCATCAGAAGCATGGTGCACCTCATTAAGCAAACCAGTAAAGGACACTCTATCGGGCCCGCTGTGCATTTTTTTCTTCTTCAGCTATTGCTCTCCGGGGACCTTCTTCTTCAACATAGAGCAATACCGCTGGGCGTCAGCGTCATTCAAAGGTCGCAAAGCACATGTTTAATGCACGTACAAAAATATGCTTTATCTTATCGGGCCCTCCTTCAATCTCTAGGTCATGTGACGACGAAAGTCCGACCGCACCGCACCGCACCGATGACTATCGGTGCAAGAGCAACGATGGTTACTCACGAATTTAACAATTACACTGACGAAACCTTGAAGATCCGCTGCAACAAGGGCGCAGTAAAGAAATCGTACACCAATCGTACAAGCTGGCCAATAGAATTCCGTCGTGCGAAAGCGTCAAACCGAGCCAGGTCAAACCGAGGCGCTTCGGAAAGGCAAAGGCAAGTAACTAATTCCCCACGGTGCAGTCAACCGGCACTGGCGCGATTTCGTTGCGAGATGCGACGTGAAAAGGGGTGGGGAAGGGGGCAGTGAAAATGATTATTTATGAATTCAAATGAGCTGCTGCTGTAATTTACTACATCTGCAGTGTGATTCTCGGTGAATGTAAGTGGCGTAGATGGATGGATGGACGGAATGGTGATACATGTGACTTTGCTGGTACAAAAAAAAAACACCAACACAGCTGAGGGTAGGTATCATTTTCCGCGAGGTTTATTCAGCCCACTCAGAAACCACGGATTGCTATCCACAACAGCAACAAAACAGAGAGAAAAAAAACCGACGCACAACACGTTCAGCAAGCAAAAACCCACCGCGGAAACCGGATCCGTGCGTCCCTTGGGTACGTGTTTTATCTTGTCCGTTGTCGCCGTCCCCGCGACGCAGTCAAGGTTAGCCTCCGTCAAGGTTGTTGCAGTCGGTTGAATGAAGTTTTGTTTTTTTTTGCAGCTAGTGGTGTGAATAAGCTTGGCTCGGTTCCGTGTATCCTGAGCGCCAACGCATAATTTAACCAAATTGTACGTCCTAAATATTTGGAACTGTTCGTACCCCTCGCCATCCCGGGGGAAATCAAAATTTTGCCTTTATTTCACCTTCTATCTTTGCACCGTATCTACCCGGTGCGGGCGACGGGCATATGAAGCGCAGGATAATAAATTGATTAGCTCATAATTCATACGAACACCGTGCCGATCGCTACGTTTTAATCGCTTCGCAAACATTCACCCGCATGACCGCACTCCACAGCGCCTAAATTGCTGCAACCGCCGATGCAGTTGCTCCGACCGCAGCATATTTTGGTAGCAAAAATGGTTAAATTAAATTTAAACATTCAATCATTATTGAGTACCTGCCAACAAAAAAAAAAACACCAGCACGAGGCTTGTTTTGAGCCATTATTTAGAGATACATTTGCTTTGGCAGCGCCAACTGTGATAACATGCGACGTGAAACATGGCGTCAAAGCAGCAGCAACGGGGGGTTTCGAATATTTGATTGACGCGATTTATGATTGACCGAACACCCGCGGCAGCGTGGTGTCAGCGATCCGGTGGCGGTGAAATGTTAGTATAATATGATTAGCCTATTATGTTGCGATCAATAATCCCGGTCCGCTGCTTCGGCCGTACTTCCTCGCCCTTCAGTAATTGCATGTGCATATTTCAGGTGGGAAATGGGTTGCCAACCAGCCTGACCATTGGCTGGGCATTGTTTTGGGTTTGATAATTTGATGAATATATGCTAATGATTGGTTGCATTCTAATTTCGTAATGACGTGCGGTGTTAGGAAATTTCAAACATCGCGAGACCCGTAGGGTTCTTCTTGAATATCGAGGAAATAAGGAAAGTATTTTATTGGTATAATAACATTTAACGCGAAAATATGGTATTCAGTAACAAACATAGCGAGTAAAGAGGTAAATATTTACAATTCGTTTCAAACAGTAGGAGATTTACATGAAGATTTCGTCGAATTCAACGTTTTACGTCTTCTAAATAAATTAGTGTTACCTGGCGCCATCTATTGACGAATAACGCAACTACAAAAACATGTTATAAATTTATTCGCTTTCCTCAATCTTCTTTTCTTTTATGGCTGAGATGAAACAAGACATTTCCAAGAATTCGATTAAGTCATGCTCAAACGCTAGAACATCATAAATCTGCCATAACTTTGGCTATTTTTTCCGACAGCCGTAAGCATCCGCACCCTGTAGCAATCAAGTACATCAAACAATAATCGTAGCACCGCCAGCAAAACTTATCTCCGGTAAGCGTTGCGCCGATGGTGTTTCGAGTGCGATTAGCTTAATCCCACGTTTCCGTGTTTGATTGGTCGGAAATTTTTATGCAAACATCGCCCGCACGCCGGGTCGATAAAAACCAATGATCTACAATGGGTCCTTCGGTTCCTCAAACACGGCCGCCGAAAGCCAATGGAGCTGGAACAACAAGCTTCAACAACTCGTGGCGCATTATATTACATGCTTTACGAACACTGCTGCAGGAGCTGGCGACGCGTACGGGCGTCGGTCGCGTTGCTTTTCCGCACACCCGGGGGAAAAAAAACTTTCCCCCAAACCACGCCACTGTCATCGGCGCGCCAAAGCATCGAAACGGTCGACGTGTGGAAAAGTAGCCTTCAATGGGCTCTCCGGCAACGAGAAGCTTCTTGTGTGGTGTTTGGCGAAGTGTGCTTACACGTACCGAACGAGGGGAAAAAAAACAAAACGGTGGGAAAGAAATACGCTCTTTTCCTTCTTGATTGTTTTACTACGGAAATACCCTTTTCTCAATCGGCCGTATCGGCAACCAGGCTTGTTGATCTAGATTGTGTTGTTGTGTATGAGCGAGGAAAAGCGCCATACGAGAATCGTCAACATGTGTTTTCTTTGGCGTCTTGTTCACATGAGGGCGTCAGTTGTGTGGAGCTTAATTTTATGGTTGAATATTGGATGTTGAGCCTTGAATTTTAGTACTCACGATATTTTTTTTAATACTTATGTGATGAAATTTTGAAAAAGCCATACCTGAAACGATACATAAAAAATGTTCATCAGTAAATTTTTAAAACTATTACTAAAAATTCTTACATAAGTAGGCCTAATTGAATCTTTAAATTATTTATTAAACGTAGGTTCGAACGCAAGCATAATGCACCAATTTTCCATTAGCACCGCATTAGTACCGCCTTCCATCGGTCGTCTTAACTCACTTCCATTAATCCACAAAAGAACTTCTTTCACACGATCAATAAGGCCCCCATAATCAACGGGTCATTTGAACCTACCCTAGCTGGACTCGCCGGTCATCCGGTCGGATTCGGCGGAGAAAGACAAAGCCATGATTGACCACTAAATTCTAGTGCTCTAGTTTCTCATTTTCGCCACGCTTGCGGCGGCCCGGCTGGCGTGGTGATTAAACCACGTACGGGCAACACCACCACCAGCATGGGCGAATTAACGCGAACCCATTACGCTGGCCGGCAGTTCGCCGGCAGCAGGACAGCAGTGAAAGCAGATGCCGAAGCTATTAGCAGGACAATGAGCAACTCGATGCTGATTATACGCGCGCATGGTACGGCAGGATGGTGATAAAAATACGGAACGAATGCTGTTCGGTCGGTCGGTCGGCTTCATTTAGCGATGACACCTATTAAGCATACACGATAACAAATAACGACCTTCCGGGTGCAGGCTGGCTGGCTGGTTGAGGCTGCGACATGAGCACGAATGGCTCAGCATGGGTTGTATTATCTTACAGCATCTTTTAAGATAATCTTTTTATGGTGTTTTTTAATTTTAGAGGAAGTGAAATGGCGAAAGTCTACACTTTTTAACAGCAATTTCCTGCATTTACGTAGTATATTACTTCAGAAATAATAAATTATCAAAAGTTTTTTAATTCATTTTTAAATTAAAAACTAGAAAAGTTAAAATTAATACATAAAAATTTGAATCATTTATCATATCCCAATAATTCAATAATAAAAATATCATGAATAAGTATTCAAATTTTATTTACTGGATTTAATTATACCATATTTTTTTCTTCTCAAATTGCTCTGATACATTGTTAGTACTTGATCGTTTATAATAAAAATGGTAACAATAAATAAAATAGTATTTTTTTAATAAAAAAAAAATTAATTTGGGAGTTTGTTTTGCATTAAAAATAAATAACTAGCGGTAATATATTTCACTTTAATATTTCACTTAAGTTATTAAATATAATTTGACAGTGTCATCTTATTCAACAGCACAAAATTTTGCACTTTAATTTATTATTAACTTAAAGATAATTTTGACTAAGCAGCTGGTTTTGCAGCTAAAGATAAAGATAAATTAATTAACGTTTAACTTGAAATCGTTTCTGGTTTGCAAAATTCACCGAACCTTAACCTCGCCTTTCTTTACCCCCGAAGAAGAACACTAAAACAGAAGCGCCACCGAGCGAACCAACCGGCTGAACGAACCCAAAAACGGGTGCTTATTGCTGTTAAAGTTTCCCCGAAACGAAACGACACCGCTTGCATTAGCCAATGCGCTTCGCTAAACCGTGCCGCTGTTGCTGCGGTTAACTCCATGCCACACATACGCGCACGAGGGATTTTCGTATAACTCACGTTAGCAAAACATGGCCGGTGGGTAGAGGGAGATGGGGGAGCTGGATTAAGTATGCAAAGTAATGCGACGACAGCGTTCAGTGGATGAGCTTGCCGTTGCACACACGAACGCACGCGCGCGGCGTTTGTGACGTCAAGATATAATCGAGCCTTGCCGAACAGGGAAACGGGGACGAATTTATTGGGTCGGAAAATGGGACGGGTCGGTCGCGACAAGGGCGCAGGAAATGCGGGATCTCATCAACGCAGGAAGTAACTTCCCGAGCTCCCGAAAGACACGCTTGCTGCTACCGAGTCGTTGCAGTTTCGCAACAAACGGGCGGCTTCCTAGTATGCGCATAATTTTACCCGGCGTAAATTACCGACGATGACCGGCGGTTTGCTCGAGGAATGGCGAAAGGTGTTCGGGGCAGCACCGAGACGCGAGAGTCGAGTTAAGCAGTTAAATTATGAAAGCCGTTTCGTATCGTGCAAGCACATCCGGCGAGTAGGGGGTTTGGTTTTTAACGCAACCGTGCCGGCATATGGTCGCGATTGCCCAAGATGACCTACGCATCGTGCGTGTTTTCGTGGCTCCTGGAAGCAGCCCACGAAGTGGTTTTGTGGTGCTGACGGGATGGGCGGACGTTGAGGACGCGGACGGGTATTTATATGTTTGTCGTTGGCTTTAAAGTAAACCGTCCGGATGAGGTAGAGCTGGCTCCCATAAACTACCCGTGAGCGATACACTCTACACGCTGCTGCAGCGCAACCGTCACGGTACGGTCGGTGGGTGGCTCTTAAATAAAGCGTGCTATCAACAAAAGGCGCACCGGGACCGAAAAGGAACCTCGGTTTTCATATGTGGTACGAGCACTACATGAATTGAAGGCATACAGGGTGGGGACAAATAATTATTGCGCATCAAGGGAATTGGATAAAATACAGTGAAGGTAGGCGCACGCATCGGCTTCTTGTTTACTAGGGTTGTTTTGTGCAAACTCACACACATACAGCTAGTGGCAGGATAATATTAACATATTGTACACATTAGAATTAATTATGGGAGACGCAATGTTTGGGTTGTACGTTACTTGTTAAAAAGACGACAATTGGAAAGGATGGTTAATGTTTTTTTTTAATAAATAAACTTAATTTAGCAAACTTCAAGAGAAATTAAATGTCTATAATTGTAATATAAAAGAAAACATATGTAAACCATATTTATCAAAAATAAAAAATATGATTATATATTTAATACTCTCTTTCTTTCAAATGTGAAAAAGAAGAAACGAAGAGAAAGAATAAAAAATACATGTAAGATAAAATTAATTATCAGGTAATAAAAGAATAAATGGAAAGATGTTCAAAATTCGTTTCCAACTGCAAAAATCTTAAATAAATCAATATAATCAATATTAACAGCTTGAACAAAGAATATATAAAAAACACACACCTGAAAGCACAGCAAAAACGAACTTTTCTCTAGCTCAATGAAGTGAGCGTTACTTCATCATACGATACAACAAAGAAAAATTGGCCGGCTTGACCGGACCGGGGAGCAACTTTAACCTTTGCTGCTTTCGGCACATCACCCGCAAGCGCATCACCCCGGCCCGGTCATCAATCATCTCGGGTCAAACTTTACTTAGGCTTCCAGCGCCGGTGCCACTAGATACGCCCTCTTAATTTGATTTTGTTTCATTGGATAGGCTGAGCCCTCGTTGCGTGTGTACCGGTTTCGTCTGTTTGGTGGTTGTTGCCGAACTTCTGTCGCAAAGAGGTCACGTATTTGGGAAACGCTGGTGCAGATGAAGTTGTTGCCAGGCGTTGCAAAAAAAGTGACAAATTGAGTGGGCCTCTTTGTAGAGCTCTTTACATACCAAGCCAAGGTTAAGATACAGAGGTGAGCAAAATGTTGTGGCTGTTCTAGCCAGACTAGCTACGAGAAACAGTGGCAGCTTCTAAAGTTTATAATACATGCTCGGTTACAGTTATCGTTAACCAGACCGAAAAGCATTAGCAACATGTGCCCCTGTTCTATGACGAGGAAATGGAAAAACAAAAAAAAATACAACAAAGCCATAATTTACTTTTTGCGTCCCATCATTAGCCCGTTGCCAGTTCGAGTAAACGTGGCCCTTTTCAAGATAATGTGCTGCCCGACCCCGGCGGGGCAGGCAGGCATTCATTCATCATAAACAATTAGCATGTGTTTGATGGCTAATGACATCCACAGCAGCGTAAGCGTAATTCATCGCGGTGGCCTGTTCGAAGGCAGTTTTCTCGGTTCTCGCACAAAACAGTACCATCAAACGGATGGAGAGAAAAAAAAGGAAACATATAAAGAGGAAGCAAGCCTCCTTTAAGGCCCATTCTCATTCGATTCATTCAACAGCAGCACCAGTAGCAGGGGCACATGAGTTTAACGATCATTTCGCGCTCGTTCCCGTGGCTCGGATTTTCGGTTGGACGACAAGGCGTTATTACACGTCCGTACCAGGAAGCCGCCGTCGCCGGAAGCGAAACCAGTCCTCCTCCTTATCCAAGCTGGTTCCTTCCTTCCGTCGGGCTTGTTTTAATGTGGTGCGTGTGCGTACATGTTACTATCCGGTGCAGCTCATTTAACGATTCCATGTAACAACGGGGCAACACCGAAAACCAATTTTCCGCCCAGCACACCGAAGCCATCGGTGGCAGCGAAACAATTACCTTCGACATCCGGATGCAGGAGGAAGGCGTCCGTGTATTTTTTTTTCTTTCGAAGGGGCTTTTATCACAAACCAAAAACGTTGCCCGAAACGAATTTATCAATGGTGGAATGAAGCCTTGGTGGAATGTAAGTGTAGCTGTTCCATTAATGCGTTCGTATTGTTTGTTTGCAAACAAGTTTTTGGGAGCGTATTTTCGAACGCTTCGCACAGGGAAGGGGGCATGAAATATTTAACGATGGCAATAATGAAACTTTCACTTTTTTCGGTGGAATTTGAAGTCCTGTTTTCGGGAAAACCAAACCCCAAAATGTTTTCCCTCCGCATAGCATCCAATGCTTCGTGCGAATCGATCGGTAATGAGAAAATTTTCATCGAGTTTATAGTTGTTTTTTAAAGTGACGGTCCTCCTTTCCCCGGGCACGAGATTCCGGCAAAGCTCTTCCTGGTTCGAATATTTCACGATTTTAAGAAAAGTTTGGCCCCCAAAGTGCGGAATGTCCTGTTTTGAAGCAGGAAGTTTATGAATTATCAAGCAGCAGCTCCAGGGAGCAGTTTTGGTGGAGATAATACGTTTGTTTTGAAAGACTCTTTAGCGGGAGAAGTTTATATTCCTGCAAAAATAGTAGAATAGTTTCTGTTCTTTTATCAAACCTTCAAAAGATCACTGCTGCACTCGTAAGAAACACCGCGTTACCGCAAAGTTTTCCCAACACCACCACAGTAGCAACCCGTGGCGTTTGGGGTGGAAACAAAACTCGAACGCTAATCAAATTATTCCACACCCGGGAGCAAACTGATTAAAACGCGTTCTTCTTTTGTTCCGGGAAAACCCTTTTCGCTTCTCTTCTCTCTATCAAAACGTTATAAATGAATGAAATCGTGAAGAACGGAACGAAAGTATCCAGAATTACTGTGCCACCGTGTTCGCAACCGACCGCGATAACTCACGCCACGAGCGGTTAATTCAATTCATCAGCTCACCCAACTGACAGGCGACACAAAGTAAGCACTGGGAAGAAAAAAAACCATACATGCTTCAGAAGAAGCAGTTGCCTCGGAACGCCGGAGCGCGCTTAGTTCTAGTGCAGAGGAGTTTTACTGGAGCATACGTTTCAAATTTAGTGTCTTACGAAGTAATTTGTTGGGTTTGCTGAGGAAAAAAACACGCCCTAGGAGATTGAGTTAGCGGAAGCAAATGAAGCGAAATCATCAACCGTACGTCAATCATCGCACTTTTGGAGGTTACATTCCGGACGATACCTGATGATTGTAACGGCTTGAAGCAGATGATCAAAAATTTAAACGACCATACCATGCTCGTTGTTATCTACTTACACTTTCCGCCGGCTTCCAGCACCCCAATGAGCTGTGAAAAAATCGAAGCAAAAGAGCATCGTGTCCATAAACCTGGCAAGGAACCATTCCTCTCAATGTCCTATCAAATGGTCGTTCACCTCGTTCGCCCGGCGAGCTCGTGCATGTTTAACGTTAAATAAAACGAGCATGAGCGCACTGCACCGTAGGGGAACGCGAAGCGGGTACTATAAATGTACTTTCTTCCGCACGGCGAAACATGCATCGGTCGTAAAAGTGGCGAAGAAGTCGGCGTGAAGAGTATCGCTCGTAACATCATCGTTAGCAGCGAGCGGGCGAATGATTCTATACGATTCTTTATCACTTTCCCGAGCGGACGAGAAACGTCACAATTTGAGGGTTTTTTTAAAACATATATTACTGCTCGATCGGAAGGGGGACAGAGAGACCGGAAGTTTCATTGAGGCAATGCGATCACCACGTTACGACCAATATGTTGGCTGCGGCAATGAGTTGCTGATAAATATTAAATTAGGACCTCCGTTAAAAGTTAGTTGCAGCGTGGCAGGAGGTATTCTTGAAACATTCTTAAAGAACGTTGAAAATTTACTCAAAAAAATTCTCTCCATATATCAGCTCTCTATCAGATTCTCAACCGGCTTAGTAATAAAATTATTAACGAACAATGTTTTATGACGCACCCAGAACGGTTCACGGTGATGGAAAATCCTAAATCTCCGCTATCTGATTGCTTAACAATATTGACTTTGGGGTGCTTTTTCGCCTGCGTCTCCCACCCCTTCGTGGGATTATGATTTCGTTGTTTTTGTCTAACACTTCGTGGAAGCCTACGGGCGGGTGTCAGCAGCCCGTCACCGTTTAACGACAAAACCTGCGGGGAGAAACAAAAAAAAAAAACGAAAAAGCAAACCCCGTCAGCCCGTCGGGAGGCTGGGTGCCGTTTTCATTATTAGCTTTAGCGCAACACTTCACTCCACCCGCACTGGCGCGCCGTCCGCCATAAATATTCATTAACATGGCACGCTGGCAAGTGCTGTGCTGAAAAACACGACACCGATCGACGATGACGTACCGGGGACGTACTCGTTGCCGATGGGCGATGGGACGGAATACGGTTTTTTTTCGCGTGAGCTCCGATCGAATTCGGTGGCCATCGCGGTGGAATGGAAATCTATTGCAGCCGCGATTTTTCAAACGAAAATAAAACCCTTGCCAACCGTCTCCACCACCACCACCCTAGCCACGATCAGGTAATGAAGTTTAATAATATGCAAATTTCGCGGGTTCCACGGGGTTTTCCGGACAAGCAAGCGTTGAGTTGAGGGGAGAGAGGCGTTGAAAATATGACTACCCTAATAAGAAACGCTTCGGTTCCGGCTGATGGTTGAGAGGGGTGAAAAACAGGACGATTCCTTTTCCGCCGACAGTTGGTGACAGTTACTGGGAATTGACACGTGGATTTGATTTTTTTTGTTCAATGGTAAATGGTTTGTTGCGCTTTGCACAATGATCGACTGCTGATCGCATCCATCGGAACGTCGATTTCGCAGCTGTGCTTGAAACTCGTATGTTTTTTGGAACGTTGCCCAAGGATTCAACAACGTACAAATCATAATCTGCTTTAAAAGTTCGGAAAAAGATTTTTTTTAGTAAATCTAGCCGCAAACAGATGGCGCTACTGGTTCTAAATGGAAACAAAATATGTTGTTTTAGGCAGCTACCATTTTGGTTTTATTTGGTTTGATATAAAGACGAATTTATTTTTAAAAAAGTATTAAATTGAGAGATAAACGTATGAAATGAAATCGATGTAAAGAAACAAAAAATCTGCTTTATTTAAAATGCCAGCACCACCAATTTGTGGTCATTTAAACCATTCTTTGGTTCATCTACCAGTTCATTCGTTCATTTTAGATTAGTACGCGAGGCTTAGTATCGGATATGTTACAGTCCAAAATTACTGTTTCATAAACCCTGTGGCGAACGACCCTGTTAGGATTATTTAGATAATTTATAGTTCCAAAATGATGATGTTCTCTCCATCGTGTTCGATTGGACGATGTTCTGCAAGCTTTTCAGCTTCGTGCCCACGTAAGTAGAACCGAGCTTATGGTTATATCAGCACAATAACATGGGCAGGGGATGGTCATTGTATAAATTTCCAAATATGGTAGCTAGTTTATGTACAAGCAAACATTGTTGAGACTTCTCATCGTGTGAGCAACACGTTTACTGTAAAGGACACTGTTTAACGTAGCGAAAACGTTCCTTTAAACCAACCCTTTCCCCACAGCATTGGGCTTACATATGCCGTAATCGGAAAGCCGCTTGCCCGCCACGCGGCTATTCAAAGCATCGTGCCAGGCTGTTGCTGCTCATTTTCTTTACAATTCCAACGGAGGGCATCTCCTTCGGAATACGGCAAAAGTATGTCAATGAACAGCACCACTAGCGACCGGAACAGTGCGAGAAGCCGGAGAATCTTCGGAGCCAACGAAGCAACTAGCTAGCAGCATCCAACGACAACAGCCATAGGATTCGATTATCAACGTGCACAAATATCGCCAGTTAAAATCCGTTCAGCGTACAGCTTATCCCCGGTGCCCAGGAACGCTTCGGTGGCTCCATTACCACTCGACGAGCCATCGGCCTTTGTGATTCGGCCTGGTGTCGGTTGCGGATGGAAAATACCGTCTGCTGTTGATGCTGAACCGGCAGCGTCAGGGTGGTCTGGAGGAGCAATCGAGAGACATTTTATCCTAAGCCGCATGCTGCCGTCCGCCGTCGCCTGTATTAATCTACGGGCCTACCTCGCTGCTAAGGGACAGCGTAATCTGCTACGTGTTTGGAAGGGAATGGAAGCGACGGCCACTCGGTAGGGAGCGCTATTGATTGCTTCCAGATCGCCTTATCCGGTTACCGGGAAGGGGGTCTAATAGATATTCGATATCGTATTTACATTCCTGCTTGTTTGTCGTCTCCCGCAAGTGCCTCCTCCGAACAGCCAGAGTTTCGGCAAAAAGCTGCATCGGTTGTCGTTTGTCTCGTTTACCGGAGCCATATTTGTGCCGATGACGGTGCCCGACGATAAGGCGACGAATTTAATAGAACGAAACAGGGATTTAATTTTAAAACGATATCAATAAATCATATCGCATTAAAGTTTTCGGTGCTCCAAACCGTCGTCTAGATCGTCTGAGCAAACAAACTCTTTATTTGCGAAACCGATCTGCGCGGAGTTTTTGGTGTGAAGATGATCAACGCAATATTTTATCCACCCTCCCGAACCGAACCCCATATTTTATCGTTCGAGTGCACAGCAATTTTAAACACAGTTCTGCTTTATCTGGTGTCATAAATTCTTCCGCTTCCGCAATCTACAATGTTTACCTTTCAAAAGGAGGGAAAAAAGCATCCTCCAGCGAACAAGCTCTTCAGCAAAATACGGTCGAAAAACGCTTCATCATTTCGTGTCGATTCCATCGAAGCTTGCGCGATCGCGATCCCATCCAGTAAAACATTTATTGGTGTGATAAATATTTCACAAATTTTGTCTACCCTGCACGTTCCTAGTTCCAAGCAGTCCAACGGATCGGTTGGTGCATTCGGACGGACACTATTGCAACCGGTGATAATAAATGACAATGCAAATGATTGCACGCGTTCGGTGATGAATGGATGAAAACAGCATAATAAATGGATGAGTTGAATGCTTATGGTCGGTTGGTTTGCAATTTCAATCGATCCCGATCGAAACAGAAAGCTTGCCTTCGCTCATTATCAGCATTGTTTTAAGCAGAGCTTGACTGCGTGCTGATACGCTCCCGTCGCAAGGAATGCAATTTTACAACAATCACCCAACGACTTGTTTGACTTAACTGATTAAGTGACGCAGTGCATAAATAATGCGTGCCATTTGGCATGGTGTAACCGGGTGGGTGCTGATGGATTGATACCGATATTAAGACACCGATATTCGATTCGTTCCGAACGAGCGGCAGTCGGTGTTGTATATTTCATTACAATTTTAATTAAGTATCGAACCATCAGGTATTAAAATGATTGATTTAAAGTCGATGTGAATGGCATTTGATGCGAAAAGTATCGGTTTTGATTGATTCATTACTCAAATAAACAGTAAATAATTGTGTTGTATGTACCAAACATGTTGAACTGTTTATTGGTTTCGTTGATTTGTACAGTAAACAATTGGCACATGTTGAAGTGTTACGAATAATTCGTTGATGAGAGAAGTGTAAGGTGAATATTTTTTTTTTGAGTTGATGAAGCAACATTACGCCTGAAATTATGCAATAAGAAATGTCATTTTTCACGCTTGTTAGTTTTTCATTTTATTTATCGTTTGCACATGAGTTAGCTGCACACAACTACATTTGAGATTTTCAATTCTATTATAAATTAGTGTAAAAGTTTGGAAATTAAATGGCAGACAAGAATAAGTTAGGTGAAACGTTTTCGAAGGAAACAAACATTGAAGCAGAAAAAACAAACAATGTGAAGAAAGTGATTAATTCAAAAACATTCACAACAATCCACACACATCCACAAAAACATCCACAACAATGGACGGAAACTATAAAATGTTTCAAATTCAACCGCAGAGCTCGACAATTAAATACAAGCCCTACCGCCGAACTCACCGTGTGAAAATGGAACCAGCTTTACGAGTCGTTTCAATTACGTTCGAATAAATCACCGCGGAAGAGCTTTTGCTTGTCAGCATGTGTATGATTTAAATCAAGTCAACGGCACAGAAAAGGCGCCATTAGCGCCAGACTAGCTTTCAACCGCCTATCGTCGTCCCGGGCTCGGGGGCTGCAAAGGTGATTAAGGCGTAAATCATTCCGCGGAAAATCGATTTTATCTTCGGCACTTCCCTTCATCGCCAGCACCAGCTACCGGCATTTCGATTCCAAACGGAGGCGCACATATTTTGACCAAAGAACACTTGCAAGAGGCGTATTTCAACAAGTATTCGCACATTCATTTTTAAGTCGAAAAAAGACGCACCATTGAATGGTCTAATGGCCGTACCGGAACCACCGGAGCCAGAGCGAAACGAACTTTGTGTCCATCGTTTTACGGCCCAGCGATGAACCCGGCCCGAGCGGGGTCGGGAAATGGCACGCGACCGGCCGCGTCTGCGCCCGGGATCTTCGGTAGAACGGAAACGAAATTAGAAGTAAAAGTGCCTCCTAATGGCAGACGAAAACCGGACAGCGGCACCCGGCGTGCGGTAAAGAAAATCACTCATTCAAAGTTAGTCGGGGAGAAAAGTTTAATGTCGATAATTTAATTTAATTGCTTAATTTATCATTTAGCGAGCGGAAACCGAAATCTGGGGTGCCGGGTCGAAATAAGCAACGCCGATAAAAAGTGCCTTGGAAAGGTTACTTTTTTTTAGACCGTGTAACGATAAAACGTAGATTGGATTTTTATTCTTCACACCGATTCGGTGTGATGCAACTAGTTTTATCTTATTTAACCAATGAAGCAAACATTTTACTCAACATGCCTGAAGTATCTAGCACGATCACCGAACTCACCGATACTCACCGAACCAAAAGCAATAAACAAATAAAAACTGCTTATCTTCAAAAGCATTTCCGTGGAGGCGTAATAGAGACGGGACCGACATAAAAATGCACCCAACCGAAAGCAACGCGAGAACTTCACCACGTAAACGTGAACAAATTGCATTATCTCGCGGAAAATGTTTTGCTTGCTTTCGGAAAAGGTCACGCTGGCCACCATTGTGTCGCCGGTGTTGCGCGCGACGCTCTAGCGACGCCATCTAGAATCGAAGAAAAATAAAACCCCCTCCCTGTCAAGGACTCGCCATTGAGTCGCCGGCAAATGCACGACGCCGTCCCGCTTCGCTGTCTCACAACAAAAAAAAAAAAAAAACACCGGCATGCTTATCGGTGTGGCCTGTGTTTTTCTCTTGCCCACCGCGTTGGGTTTGAAAAATTGGTTCTCATCCCCGCCGCACCCGAGTCGCGTCGAGAGGACACCATTCGGAAACGGTTGAACGCTGTTGCATATTCAAATTTATGCTCCACGATACGACAAATTGTGCTCGCTCATTAAACCTCTCGCAAGGCACTCCTTGCGAATGGCCATCTTGGCTCGCGCTGTCGGAACCAGTCTCCCTGTTGCAGTTGCCGTGCAGTTGTGCATCTTTGTTGTTCTCGTGTGTTTTTTTTTCCTATTCCAAAGCACTTGTTGTGCCGGTTGGTTTGTTGCCATCTTTCGGAAGAAATAGAATTAGCGATTCCATTTCTTTTGTGCATGTGTCTACGCTCCGTTGAAACACGATTTTATGGAAGAGTAGCGAGCAGAGTTCTAAATTTCGCCCGTGATTTATCCCGGGGGAATGGTTTCTGTATGAGGAATGGAATGAGTTTGAAGTTATCGCGTGGAATTTGTGTTTTTTGTGAGTTAGGCCATTTAAGTTTAAACACTCGATTTAAAGTATAATACTTCATCATTTACATATCATATGGCATAACTTTCGGCGAAAAAATCCACAGTTGGAAAGAATTACTATGTTTTTATTTCATTCGTGTGCCTAACACGTGACGTGAGCTTTATTTCACATTTATAGTAAATTTAAATCCTCATTTATAGTGGCACTTCTCATTTATCAAATGCATTCAGATAATAATAACTTTAATTCAAAAGAAACAAACCCAATACCCAAAGAGAAGATTGTATTGTTTTCCAATTAAAAACTTTTGCATTCGCAACTGAACTATTAACGTTGGAACGTGCTTTTATGACGATGAACTGCTGATGAAGCTGCACAAAGCTGCTTCAAGGTCCAGCAGAGCAAAGTTTAAGTGTTTTTGCTTGTCAGTGCTACAAGAATCCCGGAAAGCGTTCTTCGTTACCGTTACGGGGAGTTGACCGGGAAGGGGGGGAAGATTCGGTAAGAGGAAAGGCACGTGTTTTTTATCCATTGTTTACCACCTTTCGCCACCCTCGCGAATACATCACACGCACTAGTCCCCGCGGGGTGTTAGCTTTATAATGGGGGATTTTGTATTGTCAAGTTGTTTATTGTTCGGCGGGTGGCACATTTAACACCAGGAATATTTTAGTTTAAATTTTAAACAAGCGTACGAGAAAGAAATTCATTGTAGTATCATCTGAACCTGTAACTTGCTAGCGTTTTGAGTAGAAGTTGGGAAAAATAGCAATATTATTAAAATAATGAAATTCGAAGTATGAAAGGATTTTTAATAGACACAAAAGCCAACAAATATTTACAAATTGTGTAAAATCGTTTCACACGCTCGAACCATGATGACGCAAGATTCTCATATTTTCAGCAGGACATTTTTTGCCTTGAATATTTGGAATGCAAATTATGCTTTCACGCTGCTGTAAACATGTTACCGAGCACCGCACAACGCTACAGTCTCATCCATCATTCCACGGGCCATCATCGAGCGGTTTACTCGCATTCGGTGGTTTTTTTTTCTATCTCTTTTCACCATCGCACAACTCCATTTCCTCTATCATCACATTTTAGAACTAGCAAACATTCCGTCAGCCAGACGGCTCCGTGTCAGTGTGGCTCCGGAAAATTCATGTTTTTGTTTTCTCCGTCGCTTCTAACTGCTCGTCTCGTTGCGCTTTTTTTTTGCGCCCGACACGATCGCCAGCGCCACATATCCCGCGTGTTAATAGAATCCTGCATTCGTAGCGAATAGAATAACTACGTTTTGCGTTCTCTTAATGAAATAGCAAAAAAGTAGAGAGAAACAAAAAAAATATAAAAAACTCACTCACATCGCCCGATGTCAGCAACTACCAGCAACAAGCCGGTCAGTTGCTTCTTTTTTGACACAACGTTGACCGAAACAGGGTTGTCCAGGATCGCCGCCAGCGTGTCCGACCCGACCCGGATGATGATGATGATGCACACACAATCAATCTATCAAAACCAGCTCAAACTCGCACGCTCGATGCAGCACGAGCTTCCCGAGCCCTCGTTTGCCCCCGAACGGTGGCGAAAACAGGAAGTCACCTGAAACATGTAGTGCGCGGCCTGGTTTGGGTCTGTTTCACTATCGCCTGCATCCGGCATGATTGCAATCGGAGATTGGACGAACAAAGCGTCCGATGCAGAAGGATCGTCATTTTTGTTGTTATTTTTTTTCGCCTTTTCACTACACTCAACCCTTTAAAACGTTCGGTACGATACGAAAAACCATAAGCAAATATAGAGCCATCCCACCGGATGCTCTATCGTAGCAGCAGCAGCAGCAGCAGCAAATGCAACCGAAATGCTGATGAATGGCATGAAGTGGCAGCGTTCGGTGCCACGCTGAAAAAACCTTAGCGGGCACGAGGATTGATGGAACGCTTTGCGAGCGTATTCTCATCGCCATCACTACGGTGGAAAGTTTTTGTTTAGCAGGACGAGAAAAAAAAAAAACGGAACGAGAATGATGTAGGAGATGGGCGTACAAAGGGTTTCTGGTATGATGCAACGGTTTTATAACGATACCTAAAAAATGGCATTGATCGAAATTGTAGTCCAACAAAGAAAAGTTCCAAACGTTATCTATGGGTTAGGTTTTCGATATGGTTCGAAAGTGAATATCGAATATTGCAAGCCAAGGATTTCGTGAGCTAGGAATGGTTGCTAACTATTTACAAGCTTTACGCTTCAAATATAATTTTCCTGCTTTTTGTTCGTAGTATTATACACATTGTTCATAAAGTTTAATCTTAAAAAGAAGAAATTAACATATCAACGGTGTATTTTAGATAAATAAACTAATGCAGCTTTTTAACCAATTCTAATACAAAAACTCTTATAATAAACAACTTTCAGTAGACTCGCGTTGTACAAAGTTTCTGCCTATGAACGATTGCTTTTGATGATTTTTATTTGTATTTGTTTTTTTTTCTGTTTCTGTTTCTGTTCAAATATATATTTTATTGTGTATCTCAAGTGGTTTAAAAAAATGTATAAAATTACGATATGCTTTCCAACACATTAGCATCATATTCTAATCACTCCCCAGTTCTATCATATAATTGTGTTATGTGGATATAATATTGTCCTATATTGTATAGTGTATTTATCATGACATAGGAATAGGGTACTAATGAGGCTAATTTTTAGCGTGTGTACTCGATAGAAAATCGAAAATGAAGACTGAAATGATTTAAAACAAAATCCACTCCAATTCGCTAGCCTTACAGCTCATATTAGCAACGTTTTAACATCGCTCATCGCAGCGTTTATTGCTAGTCAAAATTCACCCGGCGCCATATGCTGCGGCAGTGTCTTACACACACTGACATAGCCACCCACCCTCGGAACAAACTCATCCACCGCTCACTGATTGAAGGTCAAAGATTGGGTTCGGTACTTTGTTTATCAATCCCCAAAACGGGGACAGCCGTGGGAGGCCTCTCTCGTGGGAGGCCTCAGGCTTGCGAATGTTGACACCCTGCCGTAAGAACCCGAAATCTCGGCGCTCGGAACGGACCTTACGGTGAAAGTTTGCACCGAAAAGTGCGTCCCACCGACTGCGGCGCGGGCACTGATGAACTATTCATCGGCAAAGGCATATCATTTCTCCCGGTTGCGGTGCTCCGTTGCGTGATTAATTGGGGAATGTTTTGTGGAAAGGGTAAGGCTCCCACCGGCACGCATTATGGGCTCAAGTTTCGTTAAAAGGTCACGGCTGAGATGGGGTTGCGACGGAGAAGTTTGCTAATTTAATTAAGAACGTTTTCCGTTCGAAAATTTCATGCGCGTTAATTGTGTTCTTACGCTACTGGGGGATGTTTAAATTCGACATAATTCGAGTGTATATAATTAAGTAATTTAACAATTTAAAATATTTGCAGAACTGAGAAACAATGTTTGAAATATTAAATCTTTTAACAACAGAGAACATCAAGTAAAAAGGGATAGCAATGAATCTTGAATCGCTGGAAAATATCATCAAATAATTAAGTTTAGACACTCCGGGCCGGCCGGGACGTGCGCTTCACTCCGTGCTCGACACGCTACTTAATGATGTACGAACGAGACTCCTTGACAACCCGGCCGGTTTCCTTGGAGACACATCTACGCGACACATTCATTAACGAAGCTTGTCGAGCCGACCGACCACGCCACAAAGGCTAAAGGCCACCGAAACCGACCGGTCACCGGAACCGGCGAGCGCAAACATTGAGATTTATAACCCGATCCTCGCCGACCTTCCTCACGAGACTGCCGAGCGACGTGCGACCAGCGACCTTCGACAGCGACCGGCCTGCCTCCGTCAGCTCGCCATATCTATAAATCATCGAACACCGAGGCGAAGCGTGCCCAATTTGTCAGCTAGCATTTGGAAGCGATGGCAACCCATCACACTCGGGTCCGGGAATGTGTGTGTGTGTGTGTGTGTGTGTGTGTGTGTGTGTCGTTCCGCAAGCGATCTCAGCCGGAGCCGGCCCCGAAGGCTTTCCGATCCGACGAAGGATGGGATTTAGGCGCGTACAAAGGGGTTCATAAATTTGCGCTGCCTTCTACGGCTCGCGACGGAACCGAACCGATGTGTAAGAAGTTCGCCTGTCAGCCTGTCGGCAGACTCGACTCGTCCAGCTTAACACAGCGGGAAACAATCTCGCCGAGTATGTTCGCCAAATCTCTTCAACACACGGGAAGGTGCGTTCCCGATCAAGATTGCAACCGCAACCAAGCCGACACAGGGTGAAAACTTACGCTTCACCCTGTGATGTCACCCAACCCAAGTCCAGACAGACAGATTGCGGTTCCAAAGTGTCGTGTTTGGTGCGTCACATCCACCCAGGACGTTTCCGGTACGAAAGTTTGCTGCAAACTTTGCCCGCTTTCATCAAACATTTGCCAGTTGGCCTTTTTTTTCATTTGCACGCCTGCCAAAGCCTGCTGGGGTAAAGGTAAATATGTATCGCCCGCTTGCACGCCGAAACTTTGCGTCATCGCAACGGATCGCTGGTAAACAACGGACGGGCAGGGTGAAACGAAAAAAAGAAATGTACAAAAAATATTGTCAACGTAAAGTGACAAGATTAGGGCCGAACTTTCGAAGTGAAGGAGCGTTAACGATATTAGCATAAGAGAAGGGAGCAAAGGGAGCGTGAAACGGCAATACAAACCTGCCTGTGTCTCGCACGGAAAGTTAAATTAAACCAACAAAATCCTCCAAAATGGAGTCGCAAATTTTTTTGAGGCGAGAAATACGCGATCGAATGTATGATTTTGTCGCGTGTTTTGCCTTCCCCGAAGCTGAAGGTCCATTTGGGAGATCATCAATCAAACTTGGCTGTGTTTGTTTTTCACAGGAACGAAGCGAAGCGAAGCGAAACAGTCACTGCGTCGTATTATCACAACTCATACGCGTCAAATGATAATCTTCCGCAAGTTTGGCTCACTTTAGCAAAACTTACAAACCGAGCCAATCGGGCGAAGATTCTTTGTTTGACCTTTAGCAAACAATTTAACTTGTGCGCCTACGCTTCGACGCAACCGCCGACCGGAGCAACTGGACAATGTTGCTAGATAAAATATTAGCCAAGAGCCCCGGGCTCCGTGCATGTGGTCCGGAAGAAATCGGTTCTCGAAGAAGCACGTTTTCCGGGGACGCAAATGTTGTGGAGCAAATAAATCAACACACTTCCCGGGAAACAAACTTCCGATAAGGGAATTTTTGCTTTGCAGCGATCGGTACGTAGCGAGGGGAAAAGCTATGCCTAACTTATTAGCTACCAGCAGCTATTTGCGTTTGGTCAGTGTTGATTGTGAAACGGGAAGAGAGAAGAGAGCGCGCGCGCAGGGGAACTCAAACAATCGGCTGCAACTTGGAGCTACCAGAAGCTGCTCTTGTTGTGCTCTTGGTCTAATAACTGCACTGCGTGTTTAACACTGTTCGGCATAAAGCTGTGCTGGATTAGGTCACCAAGACTTCCCGTGGCTATCTCAAACCGGCGATAGTTATCCCGGCCAGCTTCTAGATTCAAACACACACTCACACACACGCACGCAAAAACTACACAGCATGCAAGGGTAAGCCGATAAGAAGTCACCCGTGCTGGAGCACACGGCTCTACATAAACCACTCCACCATGGCTCATTGTTTCAAGCATCCCTCACGGAACACACGGTGGCAGCGGTGGCCTTCGTAGGGAACGGCTGCTGAAACGGTTCATGACGCTCTCGAGGGTGCTGCACAGGCAGCGCCAGACGACACTTTTGATGCGGAAAAACTTTCGTCTATTTTCATCAACAAAGTACCGGTGGCAACTGGCGTGATAATGGGCAAATGGGAGGAGGAGGCGGGGTGCGAGTAGGCAGAACTAGGTCTATGAGCGCACCAAGCCATTGATGGTGAGGGGTGATTATGTCGGGGGAGTGTGGGAATTTTACAAAATGAAAAACATGCTCCCATTTCCGGGCTTGCTTTGTCGTCCGCTTCGGGCGGGTGGAGTTTATTATAATAGCGTCGAGCGGGGGAGAGAAGGATCTCTTTATCTCTGGCACGATTTTTCTGCGATGCAATATAATAGTTTGTTTTTGCATAACGCTATAAGAAGTTTTACGAAGCACAAAAGTAGGCAAAAATAAAGGCAACTTGTTTGTGCAACGGGCAATTCTTGCTCACTTTAAACAAATTGATGTCGTAACGAGCGAACGTTCGTCAGGAGTTCGTACTATCTTTACGTCTCGGCATTAACACGTCACCAGCAAACACACACACGGAGCAACAACAATTGCACAAGACAAAGACTCTCGACAGACCGAGTGGCTTAAGAACGTTTCACAAAGGCCAGCAGCTTCTTTTGAAACACAACAAAAAAAAACATATTCCAGTTGAATCAAAAACCCCCCACCTTTCTGCAGATAGATTCAAGTGATGACATTATATTTCACATGCAAATGGAATGCTCGTGCGTCCCGTACCAATTGTGCCGGGAGACGGTGAAAAATTACGTGCCATTTTTTATTACCTCAACAATGGTGCACACCTCATTCCGGACCGGAAAGGGGCTCGATTTGAAACGATTTCATTACCATCTGCGTTTGAGAAGGGTACGAACCGTTTGCCGCAGTAGGGACCGTTTACTTTTTTTCAGAATTTTTTCCACAGTACGTTTAGAAAAAGGTACTAAGAGCTGAAATGGAAACAAATTCGTGCTGAAGTTTCTATACAATCGATGAGTATAGAAGTTACTAGCTAGGAGGATGATTTTCAAGAATTTCAGTAACCGAATTAGAAAAGTTATCATACGCAAAATGGTATCGGCCCCAATCCCGAACCCCCCGAAATTGGGTCCAATAGCTGGAGGGAACGTTTAAATTCTATCAAAAACCAGGAAGGGATGCTAGATTTGCATAAATGAGAATGCTCATGATTCAAGCCACGAAGAGTTCGCGTACGTTCTTCCTCTTTCTCGTTCTCTCTCTCTGTCTACGCCCAGTTTATACGCGTATAAAACTAGATCCCTCTCCCTACGCATGATGGGACAAGTTCGAAGATCATTTTAAAATATCCGCCTCAAATTTGGGAACTGATGCGCTTCTTTGTTCATCCACCACTATGGTTCCAAGTTTTTAGCTTCTACGGGCGATGACTAGATGGATAGATACGGCTTCCCTCTCCCGAGGGGAAACGGTTTCAGGTCCGTCCTACTATCATTACTAGAAGTCCTTTTTATTGAAGTCTAACTACTAGATGGGGGATTATGGACGTGCGGAGTGAAGACGAGATTGGAGCGCCACGACAAAAGAGGCACCCGGTGGGAAAAGGGATTTGTGTCGTCAACATACTGTGAGGAAAGCGATGCCCCAAACGCCCGGCAGTATGCAACCGAGTGCTTCCGGTTAAATTGATCCAGCGTTGGTGATAAGGCGCTGCGGTGAAAGGAATACTTTAACATACTTTTTTTTAATGTTCGGAGAAAAGCATCGGTGAACTTACTACCGACGAGCTTGGAACGAAAATCCTGGTTAGATTGCGATAAATGGGGCTGAAGTTCCGATGGGTCGTAGAAGTCTTTAAGACATTTAAGACGGCTGATCAGCTCTTTAAGCGGCTGGATGGTGATTTTTGCATCAATCGAATACTGAGCCAATGTTTGACCGAACGCAGCTGTCAAGAGTTTCTTTACGAGTCCATAATCGCTTAATCTGACCATCAATCATACTCGGCCAGTAACTAAAGAACGAGCTTACCTGGGATGATGATAAAGACGATGAATGAAGTAAAAGAAAGAAAGCAACTAAAAGTGCAAAAAAAGAACCAACACTTGATTAATTCCACCGTGCTGACGATCCAACATCCCTCCCACCCACTCGGAAAGCCGACGCTGAAATTTCGATTCATCAATATGCGTGTCAGCGTGTACAGCGCCGGCTTCCGGCGGACTATCCGGAAGATAATATGTTTACCAGATTAGAAGGAATTACATCGGATGCTTCTCCTCCTGCCCGTTGCGTGGCTCGTTTTCCACAGACGCACACCTATACCTCGCCGTGGCATGGTGGGAAACATCACGTTCCCCTCTTTCCAAACAACCTGTCTTTCATCTTGCCGGAAATGGCACCAGTAACTCTTTTTGTACAAACAAATCACGTCCACGGGCTGAACGGTGAACCGCCGCGGGATTGGCCCTGGGCCGAAACCGGGCGACCTTTAAGGAAATGCGAACGAACGAGATAATTGGGTCGTACGCCTGTCAGCAAATGGTGTCTAGCATGGCGGAGGTGCTAATGGACCACGGCAGCCCGAAATGGAAAACCAACGCGTGAAGCGAATGTGTGTCACACGGTTTATCACGTTTCGCGCGCATTAAACCTGAAAGCCAACGCATGACAATGAACCAAAATACGGGCTTCCTTCGGGTGGAGTGCTTTTTGTGTGTTTTGCCTCTCGCTTTCTCGCTTTGTGCAAGCCTGCGGAGTGCGATTATGATTGCCGAGAACTGCCGCGAGTTGATGGCCATTAATACTTGAAACATATTTTGGGTTCCGGGAGGAACAGGAAAGGGAACGAGCGAACCGAGCTGTTCTTTTTTCCGGTAGTGAATCGGAAAAAATGCCGAATCGAATCGTTCCGGAATCACGCCGGATGTGGAAACCAACACGCTGACAGCCCGAAGCAACCCGTGGCAGGTTGATTTATTCGCTAGCCTCCTCATCCCCCACCTTGTTTTGCACACGCTCCCAACTCACTCCATTTCCCGTTCCGGACGAAAATGACCAACCGAATGCGACCGAATGAGTGAGCATGAATAAAGCGCATATGGTGACTCCGTGAGTGATTGTTAAAGCAACAACAAAAAAATGGCACTCCCACCTTGTTCATCAAAGCATGCTAGCTTTCTTGACGTCATCACGTGGTAAACCGCGGACAACGATCGTCCAATGATGATGGGCGAGGAGTAGGAGTAGGTGGGCTGCCCAATCGCACCCGGAAGCAGTTACGATCAGATACGGAAATTGAAGCCATCATTAAGTTAAGTACCTTCGCCCGGTTTCGAGTGGTCAATGGGTGAGGAAAACGAGCGGCTGTGGCGTGGACAGGAACATAAAGCGTGAACTAAAGCTGCCCAGCGCTCGAGCATAATGTACGGGTGGTTTTCGCTTGCATCGGAAGAGTCGGTGCTCTTTGTTTATTTCGTCCAGAGTTAGAAGAAAATGGGGGTTTCGGTTACGCCGTGTGCAGGAGGATACAAACAGTGTACGATTAAGCAAGCTTTAGTACAATTGATTATTATCGCATCAAACGGATCACCACAGTGGCCGGTGCGCTTATGCACTATTAATTTTCAGTAGGTACATAATTTATGACGTAGACAGCATGGGACTGTAGTGCATATTCGCTAGAGCAATGAGCGTTTCCGGTCGTGGTGTTGGGTGTTTTCGTAAGTTTACGCTGTTTGTTTTGTTGAAAAGTACAATTTTTGTATCAAAACCTTATTTAAAGAGTTTTTTTCAGTTGATAGGTGGGACCAAATTGGTCCTACCAGAGATGCTAAAGTACCATTCTATCACGGTGCAAATCATTTTCCTCTTTGCACTATAGTAACAAGATAATTTTTCATGTTTAAATTTATAATCGAATTGACAGTAAACGATTGCATTGGCAAAGTATGAGCAACATTATAAGTTTTGTTGAAATCTTTGTTATCAATCTAACCAATATATAATTGTCAGAAAAATGTCAAATTTACAGTAAACAATTTAATATCCAAACAATATTTGCGAAATATTTATTGAATATTTCCTGGTTCAGGCGATTTCCAACTCAGGTGAAAGCTTCTTCAAGTATCTTTAACAAAATGTATTGCATGGATTATCTACTTAAAACTGCTTGAACCATTGTGTGTTTTTTTAGTTTCAAATATTGCCGAGCTTTTAAATCACTACATGTCTAAGATAAACATTAGAATTTGGTTACTTGAGTTTTTTGTAAGTTACTTGTTATAAACATGATCACAGCTTCCATGTTCTAAGAAGGTGTATTTTGTACATAAAAAAACATGGAACAACCAAAAAGAGTCCATTAGCACACCTTCCGGTTTATTCAATTTCAACTTTCAGAATATATTTTATTTCGTGCCCCGCCCATGCAGAAGCAATTAGGATCTTTATTTAATGTGTAACGTTTCTTAGGATTTTGTGTCCAATAAAAACCAACGTTCTTTGCTCTATCCATGCACTTTCGTTACTGTAGAACAAACTAAAAAAACCCACACGACAGTAACATGCTGCATGATATTTCTCCGACAGCAACGGAAAGATTAAAACCAGCCAACAGAAGGACAGGTTTTGTTGTTTGTTTGAATAACTTTCGCTACGTTTGCGGGCGCGGGAAAGACGGTGCAAGTATCACTTTTTATCATTTCGATGCTTTAAAACAATTCGGCGATGTCTTTTTCGTATTCTCTTTTCGAACGTCTTGTGTAACGTGGTGCATCCGTTGGATTGGATTGTGGGCGATGATGAACAAAAAAATATCACAAAACTCTCACGCTTCGGTCCCTCGAAGCCATTTTCTGGCACCAGTCGTCTTCATCCTCCACGATCGAAATATTGTTCTACGAGTTGTCGAGCGTGCAAAACGTATCTTCCGTGTTACATTTGCCGAGGGGAAAGGAATGCTTCGGTACATCATCCTCTGTTTTTTTGTGTGTCTACTAGCACTAAAGCTACCACCTCAACCACCACCACCACCTTCGCCATCATTGATCCGCTCACGTTCGCACCGAAAAAACATCTTCTCGATCGTGTTCGATGTAGGGAAGAAAAAGCGAAAAAACGATGCATGCGAGGAAGGCGAACAAAACAAGCGCTTCATTTCGTTGCAGCTTGCTGCGTGCTGCTTTTGATTATTTTTGTACCGAGCAGCTTCCACCGGCAGATTCTGGGCGTGTTCAATCTGTTCCCTTTCGTGGGACGATCCCTTCATCCGGTCGCTCAGACAATGAAAACAAAAACGCGTACCGAAACAGTAAAATATGCGCTGCAAGTATGCAGGTATGCCTTGGGAAGGTCGATGCGTTGGTGTTATTTAACATTTTGCCGTTCTTTTTTTGCACACATTCCCCTGTTTGGAGGACGCCGGGGCGTGCGTCTTGATGCTGAATTTCATTTCAATTCACTCGCCAACATCCGTTGCATCTTGCAAACGGAACGTGACCCGGAGATGCGGACGCAACGCGTACACACAAAAAATCATCCAATCGCTCACTTCCTGGCTTCGGTGACGGTAGGACTACCTTATTTTCCATCTTTCAGTAGATTCACATCCACCTTCCCAAGTACCTAGATGGTAAAAAGCACACTGATAACGCAGCGCATACACACGCTTCCACGCTGCTTCCGGCAATATTCCGTTTTTTTTTTGCTGAAGCTTCTGTTTGTTTTCGGAGAGCGCGCGAATCACGCAAATATTCGGACTATCGCCTTCACACCGATGCTCATGTTTCTCGGTCGGGCCGGGCTGGGCCGGGCTGAGGCTACGATGCGCAACTGGGGCGTAAAGAAACGATTTATTATTAAAATCTCATCTATATTCTGTAACTGTGCTGCCGTGAGTGGTTCGGGCGTTGCATTACATACTCGCAGAGCGTACAGGGTACGTTTTCCACTTGTCCGGCTAGGGAGGATATGTATGTGTGTTGATGCCCTTTGCACGGGAGATGAAAGCGAAACAAACATCGCGATGATGATCTTGCGGGTGATACTGTATGCTCTAAGAAGTGTATCCCTCCATTCGGGCAGGTACACCTTGTCTGGCTGCTGTTACTGCAGCTTTAGTTAAACACTGGTGAAGGTTTGTAGACAAACAGATTGGAATCAGTCGGAGGATGAAATCATTGCGTTCATGTTTTTTAAAAACAATATTTCATCTTTATGGGTTATATAACAAATGGTGTTTTGAATGGATCAACATATATGTTCTAAAGTTCAAACTGCAAATTGTTAAAGTATTTTGCTCTAATTTACTGTCTCAGCGAATTAGGCAATGCAATGAAGTGATGTTTTTCTCTTCTAGAAATTAAAAAACCCTTTCTTCAGTCATATATTTACAATGTTGTCTATTGAAATCAGTTTTGAAGCAGTTCCTTAAAAAATACTTAAAACGCTCACAATTATATATATTTTGGTGGCATAGTTAGCGTTTAAAACATTTCCAGGACCATGGTTAGGGAATAAAAAAGTTCTCTCAGTTTCTCCTAAGAGTCAAAATTTTAATTAACAATATGAATAAATAATAATAGTCCCAATCACAATTTGTTCAATGTTTTCCAACTGAGTGAATTGCCAATTGTATTTTAAATCCATTTTCAATTACGTGCATTTTATTGCACCCAAATGACGTAAGATTGCTCAATTTACTGTGAAGAAATTCAAAACACGTCGACTCGGAGGAGCTAAGTATCGAAACGAATCAATAACAATGTATCAGCAATTAGAAGATTGATTAAAGCCATTCAATGAGGGTTTAAATGTCGTCCTGAGATTTGCGAAAATCAATGTTAAAGTTTCTGATGGTTAATACGTGTAAATGGTTCCATTAAATTGGATGCTCCGTTTCTTTAAAAAAAAAACAAAACAAAACAAAATGGTTGTTTTAATGTTTAAAAAGGACACCCATCCGGAGCGAGACGAGCATACAAACAAAAGATAATGCTATAATAAATTCAGAATTAATGAGTTGATAACTCTACCCTTACTACCTCCCGCAAACGTCCTTCACGTACAGTAAATATTTGCGCATAATGGCAGCACGCTTAAAACAAAATAAACATCAGGATTAGTGAGTGGGATGACAACTGGCAAAACCAAAACTTGCTCTCCCCAAACAGTGCAATGTAAATCCGGCGAACCCTAGCCCGTGGAAAGCCGTTAAATGGATTTATTTAATAGCTCAAAGCTCAGTGTAGCAACAGCTGAACTTTTCCCTATATTCCAACACATTCGTCGATCGGATTCGCTTTCCCGACTAACGGAAAAAAGCGAGCCAAACTGCTACGTAGATGATTTTTTGTTTTGATGTCTATGCATAGTTTCCTTTCGGCCATTTCCCATACGGCATGGCTAGTTTTGGAATGGTTTTTCCATAGGCGCCAAGGGTTCCATTACACCCACACCGAGAGAATCATAAATTGTTAGTTTGGACCACAACTTTTGCGCACGACCTGAGTGCCCGGGCCCGGGAGGGTTGGTCAGTATTTTGTTTGTACCACCCCGACCTTCGCCTCTGCCTTCTTGTCACGCCTTTTGCGTGGTACGTTTTGAGTTGAGAACGCCTGCGGTCAACATACTTTAGTGGCACACGCGGGAAAGGGTTTATTTGCCTGCTGGAGCCACCGTTTGTCGGCCATGTTGCCGCCATCGAGCGTTACCAGCTGTCTGGTTCAATTCCAGAACGAATTGCACTTCCGAACTGGTGGAGCAGACGGAGCAGGGAGGGGAGCATTGGGTGTAGAGCGATTGCACCCCCATCGCACACACATTTTTCCACCCGCTTGGCCGGAACGTGAGTGACCGTGACACGTTTAGCTAGTTACTGGCGTACCGAAGCACCGACAGAAAATTGCTAAAAAGTTCTCCGAAAGGAGCCGGTTGGGTTTTGCGGCAAAGAACGGGCGGTTACGCTGACGGTCGCGTTCCTAATTGTTAATTACGTCTGGTGGGTATTTCGGTAACCGTTGTGGTTAACCTTCAGAATGCTAAATAATGCATATTAATTTTTCTTCCCCTGCTGTTCGGAAAGTGCCTTTGCGTGCCTTGCGGATGGTGAATGCATGTAGATGATGTAGAGGGCAAAGTTCGTAATATTGTTTTTGGTATTTATTTTAAAGCATTTAAAGCCATTTTCACGTGGCTACGCTTTTTTCGGACAAATTTCCTATTCCCAGCAACAAAGAATGAGCATAAATTCATCAGAATAACTAGGACGAAAAAATGCTCTTCCCTTCAACGCTTCCAAACTATGTGTATTTATGTTCTGCGTGGGGAGTTGTACGTTAACGGTTGACACAATAAAAAAGGCACACTACCTCGACCCGGCACGCATGTGGACTTTCATTTCCCACAGCCACATAGATTTCCCAGCTGCACCCGAACAAAGAACGCAATTTGAAATGCACGCTATGCATATGTTCACAAATCAAACCAACGCGCACAAAACCGGGGGAGAGTGTAAACACAAGTGTAAAGACTGAAAAAAGCACAAATGAATGGAATCGCCGATGTGAGCAGCGGTTGAGTTTTACAGTGACTTTTTTGTCGGTGTAGGTGAAGGATTGCTGTTTTTAAATGGATTTAAGCAATTTAAATAATATATTTATCACAGACAAACAGACAAAACTTTCTTCGCAGGAAGTTATTAGTTATTCATTGAGATTTATAACATATATGGGGATATATAACACTATTTAAGTGAAAAACAATATGACTACGCCATTCCTTTAAAATAAAAAAAATCAACCAATAAAAAGATTGAGCTTCAAACGGTCAGCCTGAAAGTATGCGATGGAGTGTTTCTTTTTACGGATGACTTTTTCTTTTTTCTGTTTAGCGTTCTTTAAGCCTTTATTCATCACACTAAAGTATTGATTTATATACTGAAAGGCACCTAAACACTTGGTTGCCAGAAAGGCATTCCGTTAGTAGACACGTTCGTCACATTTCCCCGGTGGAAACGCAAGCCATACGTGCGCGGACGGGATCGTGCACTAAAATCAAAGCCTCCACATAATTAAGCAAATTATTTGGGCCTCACCTGCCGGCTGGCACATCGGCGGCAGGTGAAAATTAATATCATACGCCGAAGGTCACCATGCCCGGGCGCTCAAAAAGGGACCATCCGAAATTATGGTAACCGTCGAACGATGGGCGGACGGGAAGCATGCGGTCACGCACCGAACCGGAGGGCACGCGTTAGCGCAAACCTTTCGGGTGAAAGGGTTACGCCGTGGCAAAACGGTGCCGGAAAGGCCGGAAGAAAAACGGATTGGATGTCATGATACGACCCCTGCACGTCTGCCACACCTTTTAGAGTGAACCGTTCCGTGTGCCCTTTAATTGCGAGGATACCACCGGACACGGATGGTATAGTAATTACTGTGGCATAATGAGCCAGCTTCGTGCTCCCGGTGAAAAGCACCCGGGAGTGACGTTCCCGGGTAGCGGAAAAATAGCTTCGTTTGAGCTTTTCGGCTGTATGCCACGCAAAACATTCCCCAGAACGAAACACACGAAGACCCAATTCTTGGTGGCCTATTTTACTCGCAGAAAAAAAATGTATACAAAAAAAAACTCAACCTCACACAAACACATATAAACCGCTGTGAAGGTGGTGGTTGCCATAAAATAATTATGATTCATGCTCACGCTTGCCCTCCTCCCCCCGCGGACCTACGTACGTAAGTGGCTATGTTGTGGGTTGTTGTGGCGCAAAACACGCCGTGCCACCGTGACGCACGCTCCTTCACATCAAGCATAATTATGCGGATGAAAAATGAACCGCGTCGCATAAAGGAACATTCACATAGGTTGGAGGGAGAAAAAAAACAAATATCCGAACGGCTGCCGGTTTTTGGTTGGAGGATACTTTTTAGAGAAGAGGAAAATACATGCACAATTGCGCTATACACACATGATGAGACTACTATTGTAACAAACACATAAATAATTTCACAAAGCCGTTTAACGATGGGGAATACAAAATAAGATTTCTTTGAAGGAAAAGAAGAATTAAAATTGAAAATCAAATCGTAAGCTGAAAATAACCAAAAGGTACGGGATTGACTTTTCTTTTTCCAACCACCGCAAATCGGGCCGGTAACCCAAAACAATGTAAGCATGTAAGTAAGGCATGCCCACAACTGATGAGCAAGCAAACACGAAAATAAAGCATCATCCCATCAGCTTCGGCTAGCTTAATTGGGGCAAAAAAAACAACAATACCAAGAGAGAGAGAGAGAGAGAGAGAGAGAGAGAGAGAGAGGGAGACTGTGCTCAGCAAATGAAACAAAAGCGAGTGCAACACAACACCGTGCTCGTCAAACGGACCGGTAAAAACAAAACCACCGAATTCGCAAACGAGAACGGACGAACGGACGTTAAACTATCCGACCTAGCCGGAAGGTTCATTTTGTTTCGTCCCGATTATGTTTGTGTTGTTATGTTTGTATTTTTGTTTCCTTTTTTAACAACAATCGAGGTCCGATGCTTCCAAGAACAGATAAACGGACCCAATTTAAATTGCCACAATAATGTAACAACGGTTGCTGTGAATGAAAGAAAAAAAAATTCATCCCACTGCTGACAATGTTTCGCTCATCCTTGAAACCATGGCACCGAATTCGCTCGGTACGGAAAGCAATTGTCATTTGAACCTTTTTTTCCGGTCGATGGAGATTGAAAAATGTAATCGGTAAAAAGACGCAATCGGTTTTCCGTTTCTGATCCGGCTACCCGGTTGCTTCGTCGTTTCCTCCCACCGCTCCCCGTGGCAAATGGCGACTGGAAACAATTTGTAAAAATAATAGCCCGAAAGGCAATGCCGCGAATGCTCTGCCGATATGAAACGTGTTCATTAACAATTACGTTCGATAGTATCAGCGGAGATTAAGGAAACGTTCCGTCGGAAGCGCCCAGGCGTACGGGCGCACTCCCACCCTACACCCTACCGGCAGCATAATGAGAGGATATCAGTGGGTAATGAAAATGTGATAACGAGTAAGACCTTTTTTGGTTTTCCCAGCAGGACCCGAGACCCGTGTCCCGGGAACAACCGAAGCAACCGGGCGTGAGTAGCCAAAAAGGACAAAAAAGAAAAATAAAACAACCGGCAGGCGGGCTTTGGATGGAAGACTATAGTGCTCGCTTGAACGCTAACGCTAACCAACGTCCGTTTTGGGGTAAATGGAAGCACCGCTCGCAACACGGGTGTGTGTGCTAGTTGCTGCTGGAGTTTAGCACATATCCTCCTCCTGGAGGAAACTACCGTCCTACCTGCTTCAGATCGCACCAGAAAGTTTATTTTGTTTACTATCAAGCTCCCTGAGCGTTGTAAATCGTATCAAAATTGGTCTAATTAAATGTGCTACAAAAATGATTTTTAATTACTCGCTTAAGGGATAGAGCGTTGCGAGTAGGGTAGCTTTTTCACAATGCAGGCGTTAGAACGATGCTAAGAGCTTGAAATTCATTTCGCAATTTACATATTTTTAAGAAGACAAGTGAACTCAACAATTAAATTTTATTCTTAAAGCTTTATTGCATTCCTGAAAAATAGTTTTTCTTTAAAGTGAGAAACAAAGATTACATAAGCTTTGATGGAAACAATTCTTCACTGGAGAGTGAACCAAAAATTTCCTTTTAATAAGGGAGGAACTATCAATATTCCGTGACAAATAAAGGTAATATTTTAAAATCAAATTTAATTATTTTTAAAATAACATTTTTTTTGCTACAAGAAAATAATTTTTCCGTCATCTTAAACATCCCACCGATCCCTGCAGGATTACCCGAGTTGATTCAGTTCTTCGTACATTATCCCCGAGCGTGCAATTAATCTTTTGCAACCGAGATTTTATCGCTGAATGTGATGATTTTGTTCGTTTGGGGCCATTGGATAGAGCGAACAGAGGAACTCGATTTAACACCGCTTTCGATTCTCAACAGACAGCGCGTCGTACGTGACCGGGATTTCGAAGCATTTGAAAGCGCGAATGCGTCTCGTAACCGTTTAACGCCTCCCGGTTTCGCATAAAGAGAATCGCTGCATTGAACTGCCCGACAATATCAATAATCATTTACCGGGCGGTGATGAAATTCTGACGTTTAAACGGTCGGTGTTATGATGCGGTAAAAGAAAAACAACTGGAGCATTGTAAGAATTCAAATCAATTCAAAACGAGCACCCGGCATATCGCGAAACGTATGCACCACCATTTAAAAGCGCACCATGGCGAGAAGCGGAGGTCGAACGTCTGCCCTCGGTTTTAAGCACCTGGGAGCATCGGGTCGACTGGCCGCTGGCGTGAAAAGCTGAACCAAATTTAGATTGTGCGAGTGGCGTGGGGAGAAAGTAGGTGAAAAAACCCCAACTTTTTGAAGTATTAACAAGCAACAAGCATCGATTCGTTTCACACGGCAGCCGGCTGTTGAACGGGCCCGGGTTCACGTAGAAATACGTGAGTTATCATAAATCACGGACCCGGGACGGAAGCGAAAACCGGCTCCAGAGCTTACCCTCTTCGCTCGCCTGCGTTTGCCTGACCTCCCATTGATTAGGAGTGTAGAGGGAAAAAGAGAACAAGCAACAGTAAAGAGAAACTGAAACGAAGGTAATACAAAACATAACAACTCCAAGCCATAGCCTGTTAAACCAATTCAACCGTCAGGGTTAATTTTTTCTACACTGCAAGCGTGAGGGTGAATGTGTGTGGGTGGGTGTGTGAGGGAACGGTGATTAATTAGAAATTCAGCTCGGAAGTTGCTTGTTTGCATACGACAGAACCTGAACAGCGTACGAGCGAGTGATTAACAGGGTAGAAATGTTTGAGCAACGTGTGACCGACGTGTTTAAGCTCGTTCTTAGACGAACGGCGATAGTGATGTTGGAAAAATTGGAATGTTGTCACAGAAGAAAAAGTCAACGAAATCAATTCACGCCACCGAAAACCTTGCGGAAAAAAAGGGAAATTGATTTAAAAAAATCGATGCGTCGTTAAACACCATGCGCCTCCATCACCACATGGAGGCGCCTGGTCGTTCATAATTAAACGAACCGTTTACTGCGCTCAGTCAAATTAAAAAAATTTACAACAATAACACCTGCGAGGGGCAGAAAGTGAGGAGGAATAAGTTCACTTACCTCTTCGTAGATGAAGTTATCGATTTCCTCCAGTGGTCGGCCGTACATGTCGTCGGGGAAGGGTTCGAATTTGCGCGGCAGCAGGGCACCATCCTCGACCTGTACCTTCGATCGAGGATGAAAGCCATACTCCCGCACCAGCTGTATGTGACGTGACTCATGTTTATCCTGGGACTTCTCGGTATACGCAACAACCTGATGCTTTGCAACTACCGTGAGAAAAAAGGAGAAAAAAGGAGATAAAGATGAAAAAAAATCATCATGAGTAAGAAAGTATTTTTCCCTGAAAACGATTGTGGTTGTCTCACGCGAACCAGTTTGTGTAGATGTTCTGTTGCATACTTCAGAAATGCCTCCGAGAAAATGGAGTGCGGTTTTCGGAATAGAAACGCTTCTAAATGATCTGTCAAATGCAAACAATCAACCACCAACAAGCACCACAAAACCACGGACAATAATTTTAAATGACATCGTATCAATTTGCAAACATCGTTCCCGATGGAGTACCGTCGTCGCGGTTCTAGACGCAGCCACCTCGGAGATGCTGTGGAGTACATCCGTACGTTCGGGTCAAACAGAGGTTGCTTGTAAAAAAACACACAGAAACAGACACTCGTATCCAGCAGACGCGATATCGAATGGAATGGAAATACAGCGTTTGCTCCTACACACGACCTTCTGGGGAAGCTCCGGGATTTATGACGCTGGTAAATAATATTCGCATTAAACTGCACCGTGAAATATCGAGAGATGAATGGGAAAACTACGGGAAATTTAATAATAAGTTTACTTTTGCTAATTGCTTCTGTTCAATCATAACAATTAAACAAAAACTTGACCAGTTTGCAGTTTAAAATTTCAATGGACACTCTTTTGGGCCGTTAAAGTGGAAATATATTTTAATCTGGGGGCATAGTTTGCCGATATTTAGCAAAGAAAATGTACGTTGAATTAAGAAAAGTTTCTTCAAATAAGAAATACGGAGACAGAACTCTAAACAACTGCAACAATGATGTAAAAAATTGGCCCCTCCGAGCGATTGCTGATCGTAAAATATTGCTTTTGGATTATAATTATAATACTAGTTTGAGTTTTGAATCGAGCTTTTCGAGCATCGTTTCCAATTATAAAAAATAAGAATAAAATCATCATAATAAAAAGCATATGTTTCAGTAAAATAGCAACAGTTTTAAAACAATTTTACTTTTCCTACGGTGTTCTAATATTTTTACCTACATTCTAAATAAGCATCGCATTAAACCTCATGACGCACTCTGTATTTCTGTTTTCCCACAGTGCAATCCAGTCGGTAGTCAGTCCCGATCTGTCGGTGGTCACTTCCCGCAAATGTATCCCGGACGAGAATTCAGGATTCAATTCCAGCTGCCAAGCAAAAGGGCAGCGCGCCTATCTATTTATACCACGACCGGGGCGAACCAGCGCCGGAGCCGAGGTGTTCGGGCATTCGATAAATTATTTTCCCGTCAGCGGGCTGTTAAACGGTGTGGAAAACAGAAATGCGCGACTCCAAGCAACACTCCACACGCCAGCGGACGGTCAATTTGGACAGCACTAGGTGGTTGGTCATTTCCTTATCGCTACGATGGGTTTCCCCTCTTGTTTCTCTCTCTCTCTCTCTCTCTCTCTCTCTCGATTGAGCCTGCGTTCGGTTTCGAGTGGTGCGCCATAACTTACGCCTGGTTGATAGGTTGTAAATTTATCTGTAGCACATTTTCACCCAACACGACGGGGCGGGTTAGTTGGTGGAGTTCTGTGTTTGCTTGCACCTTGCACCGGCTGTGCGGAGTACGGTTAAGGAGATGACAAACATGTCGCAACATTACTTCTCCATTCGACATCGGTGCTACACGCGTGTGTTTGTTGACTCCCTCCGTGGAAAGACTGAAGCGAACATGTCCGTTCGTAAATCGATCCATTCACTCAACGACCAGAGGGGAAGTGTTTTTTCTTCGAAAGCAAATTTACCGCAACCGGCTTTACGCGAGCCCACGTTGCAGCGAAACGATAAGCTATGATAAATCTTACGCTAACGAAGAAACGTCACATATTGCATCCCTCACGCTCCACGATCCCTCCCACCATCCAATATCGCTCACCCGGTTGTATCGAAACATGTTATACCCGGCGGGTGGGAAACCGCGCGCCCAGTTTAACGCGCTTTCTCGTCGTAAAATACACACAACGGCAGACCACCACGCGCCACCGGAGAGTAAACCATAATTTATTTTAATTGAAGCACGTTGGGAAAATAAATAACATATCATGGTTAGACAAATTGATCGGCACTCGGCGAGCGTGTGAGTCGTGGGGTGACCGGCGAAAGCAAATAATTCGCCAAGTCAAACGGCAAGTCATTGTTTGTATTGTTTGTCATGTTATCACGCTCAAATGGTGGAGCATCTTGAAGCAAGCGAACGATTGCCGTCCGTGTGACAACGATAGAATCAATTATGAACGTCATAAATTAAACACACATGCGGACACAAACGCGTGCAATCATAATAACCGTGGGCAATAATGTGGGCACAACATTTCGCCCGTGCATAAACGTTATCCCGCACCGATATTGACATCGTTAATTGAGTTAAGTTGTATGTGATTGAACGTATGGCACGTAATTCTGAAGATTTACTAGTTTATTATTACACTTGATGGTTGGTTTCAGTTTCCGGCGGTGTAATATATACACTGACATGGAGTTAATTTACTGACAATATTTTTGAACCTATTTTATGACCCCAAACATATTTAACTTTATTAAAAATTGTTTAACTCATGAGCATGTTTTCAATAATTTACATAAACAAACTTCTGCAAGAATATTTTAATATCAAATATTCATTCAACAAGTGTAATCACAGATTTACTCCTCAAGGAGCTTCAACATCCGGATTTGACCATCATAGCTAACCCATACTTCTTACACTGCTTGGCGAAGAGTATGTTCGTGACAATGTTTTCCTCCCGGTAGCATGCTGGAGTGCCACAAACCGGGAGTTTCAATGAGTAATTTCACATCCCATCGATCGAGAGCTTTTGCATCCTTTCCCGTCGAAGCGTTTCGTGAAAAAAAACTCGTTCACAAAGTGAAAATGGTTCCCATTTCCTTACTCGAAGGCTGATGCATCGTCAAGTACGCCTGGTGTACGTGGTGTACGTACACGGAAAGACTTATCGTAACCGCAAGTATGGAAAATACTTCAACTCGGTGCCGGTGCAATTGCGATGGTACAAGAGTGAACCTCATCCCAGGCACGAGCTGATAGGGCGTTTTGAAAAGAGTTGTTCGTGCAGTGAATGACAGTAAAGGAAACCATCTTGTGAAGACACATCTTTGAACGTGGGTAGGTTAGTGGGGCTTTCTCGGAACCACCACCACTCAGCTAACGAATAATGACGCTCATCGCGTCGCCAGGTGCATTGCATTTAGACGCGGAGCGCTATCACATGCCGTACACCCGAGAGCCAGAGTGGAAATTGATTGAATTGAAGCACTCCCGTTGAATAATGCATCCTGTCGACTTGCGGCAGTTTGTTCCCGGTTGTAATTGATTGTAAAGCTTTGTGGTTTGATTTTTTTTCCTCTAGAAAAGTCGAAAGATTTCGTACACTTCACAGCAATTTTGTCTTTTTAAAATGAGAAAATAAAAAATCATGGTGAAAAATTAAACAGTGCCATACATTTTTATATTCCGTCATCGGTTGTGATTAATATGTTCTTATTTACTAAATCAAAAACATTATTGCTAAAGGTGAAAATTAACTTATTTTATATTTATGTCATAATTTTTATTAGCATATCTTGCAATAATATTGTATTTTTCAGTTCAAATAAAACTAAGCAAAATTTTATTACCTTCTTTTCACTATCAATGTGAGCAGATGAGTAAATAATGCAAGGGTTTTATGTTTAAACTTTTATTTGCAGTCTTATATCCTTGCACCTTCTTCTTTCATTTAAATAAGTAGCATAAAGGATAAATAAATGTCCCATCACACGAGAGTTAAACATAGAAACCTCTCTCCATGAACATGATCACGTCAACGTTCCGGAATGCAGAATTGCAGCACCATCGGAATGGAATTGTCATCAACAGGCGTTAGCTGCGGCCAAATGCTATTAGCGCAAGTGGAACAATCTGCAAGGACGATCGCAAACCGTACGACATCCGTAGGCGCATCCAGATTCCGATAGAAGATTCCACAAACAGGGAACAATTTGAAAGTTTGCCATTTCGAACTAGTTCACGCCACGACTCAAACTCACACACACACACATCCAAAGTGATAAACTGGGAGTCAGGGGTGGCACTTATTTATGCCGATGCAATCAAGACGGGGAAGTTGTTCGTCGTTTGTCCGGACGAAAAGTGCACTGTGGGCGTGCCGGTAAGATAAGTATTTGCGGAAATTAATCAACTGCACATAGTTTACGAGTTGTTCCGCCAAAGATTTGGTTAAGATTGCATTGTGGGTAGAATAATAGCTAATACTAATGTTTCAATTTTGTCTAAATTCTTCACAGGCAATATAGATTTTATTGTAAGCCATATATTTATCTGAGAGGAAAGCAATTCACATCAATATCATACCGATCAGAATCATCTCGAAAAAAAATATTACGAATCGTGCAAGATTGCTTGCTTTACTTTTTTAAAGAGGAAAAAAACCTTTACGATAAATAGACCGCTTATTGTATTGGCAGAGAAGGAAAAATCGTTCTCTTCATACAACCATATCGAAAAGATGACATTTCAATGCCATTTCTCGTCGATTCGACGCTGATTGCTTCGATAGCAGGACAGCAAACGCCGAATATTGGAAGCTTCAGAACCACATGGCGTTCTAAACGGGAACCGTTGTCAACGGTATCTTTTCTTTTTGAAAGGGAGTGAGGACGGCTGGGAGGCATCTGCAATATAAAAGCTCCATTCGTTACAACGTCAATTTCGGGTCCGGGTCATAGTCTGGGCCCGCCTGAGCTAGGTCCAGCGCGTCCAAGCAATGGGCATAAATCTTAGCGACCGCTAGCGGAGGGTTTTGCGGGAAGGGCAACCGGCCGTCGATAATCCAATGATTTGGGCGTGAGAATTTTTATCCGGGTTTGGGGCATCGATAAACAGAAGCGAATGGGCAGCCGTTCTTTCGTTGCGTCATGGAACCGAAACGAGATTGCCATTTTTTTATTTGCAAAAAACTTCTCAAGTCGTGCGAAAAGGAAAGAGGCGAGGTGCACCCGGACCGGACCTGTTGAGGGTAACAGTGGATATTGAGCACGGAAGTTGTCTCCTCGGAAGTCGTTACGGATATACAGCTTGATTTGTATTGATTGGTTAGCGATTCTATCACAAGGATCCCTGAAACTAATTTTGCAAAATTGATTGAAAATTACTTACTAATTTAACATGTATCTTGAAGGAGACCATAAATAAGGTGTTCATTTCCATTTGTTTTAAAGGCTCCATAATGAAGTGAAATTTGTTTTGTACCATATTTATATATATAACATGATAAAGAGAAATTTGTTTTATATATTTTACACCATAGCAAGGCTTAAGTGATGATTGCTTCTATTTTATATACATCTTAAATAACCTCTTCATACCCTAGACATAATATCTCAAAGGATAAGTGATCAAAACGATTCGAGCCAAAAGTATCATTATGGTACTTACTTTCGCAAAAGGGCACTTAACAGCACGCTCTCTACTGACACAACGGTAAGAAGGAATAGGCCCTACAACTTCAGCACAACTTTCGCTACACTAACAACCGGCGTAACAGCTGTCGGATGAATAAGAAATACCAACATTATGGGTAGCTTGGACAGGAAAAAGCAGAATCTCAATCAGGGCCATCTTGTTGAAAAAATGCCACTCGAAAGAAAGTGGCAAGATTTATAGAACGCTCTAGTAAAAATACAAACACACTCACAGAGGAACCACAAGTCGAAATAATAAGCAAAGGTTCTTGAAATGCGAAACTGTACCGAGAGCGTTCGGAAGCGAAAGCTTTCCGAAAGTACAAAAAGGCTGAATTGAAGAAAAAAAACATCCGGAAGCGTAGCGAAAAGGTGGACCTACACTGACGGCGCGCCATCATCATGCACCATAAAGCGGAGCAGCAATCAGGGAAACAAATCCTTATCCTTTTTTATATCCTCCACTACCAATACGATCCATCCGGCTTGAGGGAAAAACGCGCAGAAAAATAGAGAGATTACTCAAGGACGACGAGGTAAGCGAATAGAGATCGTCCATTTGGATCATAGCTGCAAGATCCTTAAAACAGCTTTGAGAGAGAGAGGAATATCGAGAGAGACAGAGAGAGAGAGAGAGAAAGAGAGAGAGAGAGAAAAAATGAAATAAAATGAACGAAGCAAAACGTGCCCTTGCATAAATGTTGTTTTACCTTTTCCCCCGCGATTCGTTTCGAACGGTGTTTTTTTCTTCAACACTGCTCCCAATTCACCCGATTTCCACGCAATCGAACATATTCCGCACATCACCAGTACCAGTGCCATATTTTTCGCACACTAGCAAACCCCAAACCTCAAGAGGAACTTGTAGTAGGGTATTATTTCTCGGCTACCTTTCCCGCATCAGGAAAGCCAAGGTCTCGCAGGACCTCTTCCCGCAGCCAATTTAGATCGATCGGAGGTAAACCCGGAGAGAACGTGGGTGGGGTGGATCCGTCGGAAATCATTTCCCAAATATACTACTCATCCATACGTATGTGGGCGCCGGGCGCAGCAAGTAAAAATCAATGAACCGTGTAAAGAAAAAATCGGAGCGATATTGAATTTTTCATTCAATCCCGCCAGGTTCGTGCCACTAAAACCACCCGGAAGCGCCGTGCGCTTGAGGGTTTTTTTTCTGGCGGCAGGTTGATCGTGAGAAATACGAAAAACCGCCCGAGCGAGCGCGTGTTCACTAAAATGCGAACTAAATCGGACGGAAAAGTCAGCCGTCTCTGTGTCTGGTAGAGTGGGCATTATTTTTTCCGTTTTTCCTTCTACGCCCTAGCTGTTAGCTGCGGTTCCCCATTCACTGCGATTATTTTTCGTCGTCACGGTGAAGACATGCACACATACACGTGCGCTCGCACAAATACAGTCTCGAGTTAGAGTCTGGCAGAGCTTCGAACCTAGGCTAGGAATCGACTCCGGGACTCGATAAGGAATAATATAAAAATCATCCTTATTATTTACTATCACACACATCCCACCGTTCGGCTATGCTCGTTTCTCCCAGCCGCGAGGCCCCCCTAGCACGAACGACTGAACGACGCTGGTCGCTGGATCAATGGGCTGAAATGTTGTGCATGTTTGCGTCGAACTCAATGAGGTGAACGGAATAGGAAACGAGGTCAGCAGCATCGTCATGCGACGATAGGTTTATGGGAAATAGTTGGTCTGTGGTTAATAATTTAACGGTCAATCGTGGCGATAAAAACGATCGTTCCGAGGCGAACCGAGGGGTGCTAAGTTGGAACGGATTGTATTCTTTTTTAGAGGGTAGTTTTAGTTTAACTTGCTATTGTGAAAATAAAAATAAAAAGTTGACACATTTTTGTGTTTTTTTCCGCTCTATTATTTCCATCAAACTACACTCCACAGTCACCGAGAAAATGAATACTAAACCGTGTATTTCAAAAGAACATGTTCGGGAACACCTATCCCACGCGTTCGACAAAATCCTGCCGATTACGCTTAGTCACGATCCTGCTGGCTGTTTATCAATTCCATTTAAAATAACACCAAACACATTAGCCGGTGGCGGCGGCGTCGGCGGCGTCGGCAATGGAAAAGAAAATCCACACAAATCATTTTTATAGCACGCCCAACCGCGAGCGGCACGGGCTTTCGAGGACATGCTCAAGGCCACGAACCGAATATACCGCGCGTGATCGAACACATTCACCAACCCCACCCACTCAGCTAGCCACCGGGAGGAAGATCTTTGAGGTTCACCGCACCACCAACCAATTGAACGTTCAACTACAAATCCATCATTGACACATTGGACAAAATTAAATCCGCCCCAAAATTCTTTCCACCTTTTCTTTTCTTTTTTCGCCAATCGGTTCTTTCGTCACCCGTTTTATCGTGTGCACGGTTACATGTTTGCACGACCCATGAAGCAAAAACCCAATCATGCCAAGCGCAACCGTCGCTCGTTCGGCGCGTGTGTTTGTGCGGGAGTTTTTCTTCTGAAAAGTTGATCCGATTTCTCTCGGCATCATCGCAAATCGCCGATTGTCAGTCAGCTTTTAGTTTTTCTTTTATCGCACTCTTTCCCTCTCTCTCTCTCTTTCCCTCTCCTATCCCCTACCCATCACTCGGTCGGGTTTGAGGATTTTCCGTACCCAAGAGGGTCCGCTTGCCGTCCGTTTACTCCCATTTTTCCCATCATTCACCTGGAAGGAAGTCGCAAAACGAACGTCGCATGCGGCTCACTCACCTATAAATAAACAGACCTCGCCGGCTCCTTTCGGCGTCCATCGGGTTCCGCTTCATTGTTTGCCCATCGTGCAATCGGGGCGCCGTTTGCGAAAACATTCGGGCGACGGTGGAAGAAAAATATGTATTTAGGATTATCTTCCTTCCACGGGCAAACTGTTACGCGGCCGGGTTTTGCGCGTAAAAAAAGAAAAGGGTTACCAAAAACCACCTTCAAGACCGAAAGCGAGCAAAACAACGCGCACAGCACACAGTGTGCCTACTGTGGAGGCCAGAATCCCTCGTCAACCGCAACGGCGGCCTATCGTCTGCATCGGGTAGAAAGAATAATATTGCCAGAAAGCCGATGATGCGCGGGGATGATGTGACGTGGCTTTGCTTCCACCCTCCGCCGGGGAGGCAAAAATTTTCAATACCACAAAACACGCTGTGGTTATTGCCGTCGTGATAAGTTTCTTTGGCTTGTGTTTTGTTGTTGTTGTTTTCGTTGTTAGATGGATGAGGTTTTATATTGATATAAAAACAACAACACCCCATAATATCCCGTTCCTGCCCGTGTGCGCGATAAGAATAGACCGCATAAAGACACTGGCAGCAAATTTACTTACTTATACGACGCTGGTTTAGGCGGCTCGCCCCGGTCCATTTCACAGGCCTCCCCAAAATTTGTTTCATTATTTTCTGCAACCAGTCGAGGGGTTCCGGAACCGGGCACGGCCGAATGATGTAGATGAATGGGACAGGTGACCGAAGGTCGGGTTGGATAACGTACCGCCGGTTTCGTCTTCTGGAACCCCAGGAACAAGGCAAGCAAGAATCGCCCTCACCCTCGCCGGATCCAGTTAACACCATGATCCGGTTAACACAAAGCAGCAAAAAAAAAAGCTTAAACCTCCTCCGCAACCAGCCTGGGCACGAGAAGTACGAGTGGCGAGCGAGAAAGAGAGAGAGAGAATGAGAGCGACGTTCTTGAGCGTACGAACGCCGGCTTACCGCGACCGAGGAAAAGGTTACTTTTGTGGTGAAGGATTAAATGGTGTTATTTATTTTTTTACTTCTACTCAGTGTTGCTTCGTTTAGTTCTGGTAATCGGGTCCCTGATTGTGCAGAGCAACCAGCTTTTTTCCAACTGGCGCCCGCGGATGAAAACGATGTGTCAAAAGGTAACAAAGATTGTGCGATTCTTCTCGGCAAATGAACTGTACTGAATCCTAGATAATGTCACGCAAAACTTTGTTACATGTCAAAAACGGATTGACAAACTCGTACGCCCTCGGAGCGTACACTGAATTATCTTTTGTTGCCACAGGATGCTGTTTTTCTAATTTTGAATGAAGTTTAGTGCGAGAAATATTAAAAGAAATAAACACAAATGTAAACGAAACGCAAGAGTTTGTCTCTATGTTTTTTTTGTAAAAATATTGGTTGCATTTTTTTTTTTGAATTTTCATTCGGAAGTACTATGAGAAAGATGTAAAATAATAATAAAATTTAAAATTAAAAAAAAACCTTATAACGTAAGATTTTATTACTTTAATGACTAAAAGCTGATATCAAAGCAACTCATTTTTGGGCTTTGAATTTCAATATGTGTGCTTTTTCTGTCGAAACTCAATTAAAATCCCCAAAGTTAATTTTAAAATCAATTAAACAGAACCCTTTCGAAACTTCCGTCAGCGAACCGTACAGCTTCAATGGTCTCTATAATAGCAGAAAAGAGCTGCATGCGAGCTTTTCTCATCCAATTTCACCTGTGTCTACACTGATGCCGAATGAAAAGATTATTTTTCCAAAGGAAAAGGCGTTGAAGGAAAAACGATACCCTCGCTCCTCATGCAAACCGTCGTGTACTTCTGTAAGCAAACGATTCGGAAATTCTTTCGGTGCCATTTACGATTGTAATACTTTCCTGGCGGAGCGTTCTAGTCGTGTGTATTGAATCATCGCATTCCGGTCGGAAGAAAACCATGCCGCCGGGTGCCGGTGCAGCGAGCTTCGGCCAAATTTTCGGCCAGCGAAAGAAAAGGTCGTCGCACCGGTAGGGAAACTGACGAAAGAATCTGTTCGTGCGTCTTCCGTGGGTGGGTAGGAAAAAAAAGTGCACATAAAAAAGAAAACATCCGGTACACATGTTTTACGTGTCTTTCCTACGGCACATCATCAGCCCGGGCACATTTGCTGCTCGACGCTATTTAATTCATTTTCCGTCTCCATCGCCCAACCCCACTCACCATCCCACGGGTCCTTCGGCGAAACTTCGTTGTTTGGCAGTGTGTTCAAGTTTCCCTCACACCGTCCCTTTCTATCTCTCTCTCTTTCTCTCGATCTCTGCGAGCGCGTTCTTTCGTCCTTCACCACCGGTTCGACCTTCCCACAAAGGGCCCATTCGTGTTTGGCCCGAGCATAAAGCGCCACCACCAACACCAACACCAACGCCACGGGGTTTAATCAAAAATTCTTCCAATTCAAAACACGCACCGGAATGTGCCAAACGCTCCCGTAAGGTGTTGCGATAGCAGCATACCAGTCTCGGGGCCCAGTTTCGGCTTTCGATTTCGATCGGCACGGGCATGAGTACTTATGAGACTTCTTGCAACGAGAGGAGGTTCAGGGCTGTGCGTGCCCTGGAACTGGAACGAAAATTACGCACAACACTAACCACACAACCGCTTCCTTCCAGTGGGAGGCAGAATCGATTTTACGAATCCAATTTATATTTAGAAGCAGCATTTGATTTCGTCTGTAAATAGCGTATTTGACTGGATCAAAACCAACAAACTGTTCGTTGCTTGTTGGCTTAAAAATAAGTTCGCATTGGCCACATTTTTATGAGATTTTTAAATATTGAACAACTTTTAAATGTACCAGTCAACCTTTCACATACACCTCTCAAATCATCTCTCTGTTTTGTGTAAGTAACGTCTCAACGACTCAAAAAAAATAATACACAAATATACACACCAACCGAAGGTTCCCGAAAAGTCTCTCCGAGTTTCAACACAAATCTTGTAATTTTCACAATTATCTTCCGAGAAAAGTATCAGGTTTGGGGGTGGAAGATGTTGAGAGTTAAAAATACAACATCAACAGCAAAAAAACACACACACAAACATGGAATCAAACATACACACAAGCATCCTCCCGGGACCCAAATCTGAACGAAATAAAAACAACCAACCTCACAACCGGTGCTCGCGGCGGTCGACGTTAAGAAATGGGAAAAGTTCAAACAAAAACGCAGCTGGCGCTGGTAGGACTGGTACACACCGTCGTACGTTTCGCTGCGCATTAAATAGATTACTTTGCACCCGCAGGCAAACAGAAATCGGCAAAATGGCAACCGAAACCCCAAGTGCACCACAGCAGAAGCAGCAGTGAATGATGATAAAAAAACACACTTAAAACGATGCTAAAATTAATTAATTGTGAAAAAATCAATCTGTCTTTGGTGAGAGGAGTTTCGCAGAAGAAGAAGAGTTTTCTACTGCGTGTGACCGAATAATTAATCAGCATATTAATTGTTCAAATCAACCAGAATGGTGCAACCCACGGAAGAAAGGATCTTTTTCAGGTGAAATGTTTAGGCCCAAAACTTTAAAGAAACTCACCAACCAAACGAATGGACTTTCTACCCACCTCGGAAAAGAAACCCCAGAAAGGAAGGAACCGGAACCGGGTGCCTCGCTGAGCACGTTTCCTCATCCACACAGGCCGATCATTATTCATCCATTTCAATTACCACCAACGAAACGTGAACTTTCCTTCCCGGGGTAATAAGCATGATTAATAAATAAAATTAAAATAAAACCAAGCGCCACCGGTGGTGAAGGTGGTGGAGTGGGGCGCCTGCGGAGATCCTGTTGGTGCGGGAGCAGCTTTTTGGAAGCTTCGGTGTGCGCTATCTACTCGCCCGAGCTGGCCACATGAATTATTCCACACTTCATCAAATGCGCTCCACCAGCCGCCAACCTTCTCGTTGCACAAAATTTTCGTTTTTGGTCGCTTCTAAATGAGCGATACTGGCGTACGTGTGTGGCCCGCAATGGACATGTGGGAAGTAATGAAATTAATGCTTCAAAATCGTTTTAGATGGCCAGTCGGTCGGTTGTTATGGCCGTTAAATGTCCCACTGTAATGACGCTTTGCACCGTCGCAACCAGCGTGGTTGGGGAATTTTTGGTGAAATTTATGAACGCTGTGGTTTATGGGGCGATCCAGTACATTCACGCAGGGATGATTTTTCGCGCTTTTAATAATGTTGTAATGGACGCCACGAAATACAGACCCTTGTCAGGAATATTTAAAAAAAATAGTTTAAAATGTTTCCTCACTCATCTTCAGTTAATATTGTTTGGGGTTTTGGGTATGAAATAGATACTTTAAGGATTACATATTATTAAAATCTATTTTCCCAAAACATTGGTATTGTCCAAACTAACTTGTTAAAGCAGCTACTTATGTGTTAAATTTAAAATGTATTAAAAAAGTGATGGAGGAACTGGTAGATATCCTATAGACTGGTAGCCATACCACCTAAATTTTAAATAATAATTAGTTTTGAAAGTTTGTTTATCAATCAAAAATTTTGTGGTGAATATTTTGCTTAAACAGCTAAAATTGAGCAAACATGGTTTCAGTAATAGCGATACGATACACTTCTGTACCTATCATGCGCTGGGTTTCAATCGAACCCATCACAAACACAATAAAACTACTTACGGCCCTGTTCTCACCCCTATGTTTCACTCAATAACATTTAAGAACATAGACAAATACTTGTTCTTCCAATATAAACCATAATAATAAAGATTACATTTTATTTTAACAAACAAATCCTACTTCCTTACCGTCACAAACACGCACTGGAAATGAACCGTTCCGTGCGACGGAAAAACTGCCAACTGGAAGAGTAAATTTAACAATTTCCATCACCACATGCTAGTCCAGCGGAGGATCAACTTCTCCATCTGCGTTTCCGAGAGCATGTGCTCGAACGCATTACCGCAGCCATTAGTTTCCCATCCAACTATCAACGACCTTCGTAAAAGTGAGTCATTAATTTTGCCTATCGTATCGCAGGTCCTCGCGCCGGGCCAACCACATACACTACCATCATTTCAAAGTCACAAAACTTCGACTGCCGTGCCATCGGCTATGACATATTTTTATGGGTCACAGCTTTCGAGACAGTCTGCTAATCCGGACCGCGTTCTGCCGATACGGTGAACGAACCGCTAGAACCTTACACTTGGCGGTTCATAAAAGGCAAACAAAGCGCGTTCGTACGGGCGATTCTTGGCGTGTGTGCATCTCGAGCGAAAAAGAGAGAGTACGAGAGAGACACCAGTCGGTCTATTTGAAACATTTGCATAAAACATGAATAAACCCACATAAAGTCACGGAACTTGCAGCGGCATCTCACACGCGCTCCGTTCCGGTGGTGGTGCTGGTGGTCTTTTGGAAGCTGAAAAGTCAGCCCCGGTAAACTGGGCGCACTTTTCGTCATTCGTAAACTGGCACTGTTTATGTGTTTACTCGGCAGCGGTCAGTGAAGCTGGATGGTGTATTAGCGTTACCGCTGACCTGGTACGGTTCGAACGCAGCATTTCGACAAGATTCAACGGAGTTTGTGTGCGTGTCACGGTGGAAAGGTTAAACTTTCCTCGCTTCCGCTTGTTTGCACATACGTATCTAGTACGATCAAACGAGGGGCACCATTTGGCCATGCCATGCGCTCCGCTAGTGTGTGTAAGTACGTGCTGAGTCATGAAGTTTTAGTCGCTAGTCGGACGCATATGCGTAAGCTTTGGCAAACATCGACCCGTGTACGAGAGTTTACTTTCCGAAGCAAAAACGCTCGCCAGAAGGTGAGAATTTTTGGCGAATCAGTATCGTTGCGGGGACTTGTGGTTGGGTTTGGGGTGAATGTTTCTGTACAAGGTCACTCGTAGCGCTTAAGGTTCGTGGTGAGCTTTGCGGGGAGCAGCATGACGCAAATTCGCAGCAGGGCACGAAAGCAATAATCGATCGGGTCGTGAGGTCGCTAGACCTGACCCCTTGGTTTTATTTTAATTTCCAAAGCAATTGGTTCCAAAACAATAATCCCAAAACTGTGAAAACTATGTGAACAGCATGATACATATTTTTTCAAAATAATTTATTATTTTTTAATGCTTATATTATAAAATAATAAAAAGAATATTAATCGTAAAACTATAAATAAACTCAATTTGATTATTCTTTTACGCATGGTTTAAGATACATAAAAAAAAATTCTGCAATCACAAGATTAATGCTTCACTTGTGTTGTTTTCAACAAATGTTTGATGCCTTCCCATTTTCCTTTCTCAACAACATTTCATTGTGGGTTGAAATACATCTCTTGTTTTTCAGCTACCCAACAATGATAAAATAAAAATCACAAGCTAAACGTACAAAATATGAAAAAAAATCTAGACCTCATAATCCATTACCCCGCTTTTTCACGGTGCTGAAACCGCAAATGCATGGTATCGGGGCTTTTTTCAGCTATTTTTTTTTTGTTTGAACATTCTCGGCACAAACGCGAATAAAAATCATGATGCAGTAAACGCTGGTAACGGAACGTATCCATTCCGCTCAACGTACCCATTCACCTAGATGACGTAATTTTCGTTCAATTGGGTAGTTTCGTTCTGCTACCTCGACCGGCTAGATGTTTGCTAGCTGCGTAGTGACGGCGAGAGACAGGAAAAAAAGCATTTCATTTCAACCGTCCCTCTGGTCGCCAACTCGTCGACGCTAAGCAGCAGCGCCGGTTGAGCATTCTCCCACCACTCACGTAATCGTAATTAATTTACCAACCAACAACGGCTAGTCATTGGACATTTTTCATTTTTTTTCCTCCCCATTTCCACTTTATGAGCGCGACTGTTGCTAGTGCTGTTAAACGGTTTCGAGAACGTCGAGCTGACAGGGTGTTTGGCAGCAGCAGAACCAGCAGAAAAACATAAAATTAAACGTAAAGAAAACGCGCGCCCGCGTACATTCACCTACAATCGTCCGGCAAACCTGGTGAGGCACGTACGAAAATAATGTTTTCAGCGCGGTAATTCCACGACGATCAGAAGCAGAGAGTGGTGGATGAAAATGATAACATTTAGCGTGGAAATCTACCTGGAGCGACGGCAAATGCAAATTGTTTTACCGCGCGGAAAATAAGTCATCTTTGAGTCACGGGAGCAAGAAAAAGAAGATGTAGAGTATTTTGAGAATGTCTAATAGATGTACGAATTAATTTCGATCCTTCAGAAGTGTTAAACGTTAAAGCAAACCCCATGAAGAATATTTTTTCATGAAGATTAATCCATAAAATATTATGGCATCTTAGTTTATCAATATTTTTATTTATTTTATGATTCTCCTTCGTTTTGATAATGGTTTTTACTAAGTACTCCAAACATAGTTGCCTTTTATGTTAATAAAAAAGACTAATTTAAGAAGAGTGTATTTCAGCATATTTTTGGGAGAGTTGAAAATAATCAGCTCGAATGCTTGCTAATTTAGAGAGAATCTCATGTGAAGAATAACTTATCAATTTCACAACTGAAGATGATTTGGATAGATTTACCATGTTTGAGACACATCATTACTCCACTATTTCCCGCCAATTTATAGGAAAATTGTTCGAAAAGTACATCTATGCAACCAAACGAGTTTTCTTCGCATGTGCACATTTACATCTGTAATATGTTTACGACACTATTGAGGGAAGTAGGATCCGTGTAAGGTAATATAAGATCATGGAATCCATTCAAACTCAACGATGCTCACTCACAGCCAGGGGATGATAAAAAGGATTTACCGTAACGGTGGACCGTAAATCCAATAACTCCTTATCTAAGGGCTATACCATACGAACCGTCGCATGGTGGTTTCGATTTGTTTTACTTATCGTGAGCGATGTGCTGCTGACTGTTGGTGGAAATGACATCTGAAATTTGTTACATTTTTATTACATCATCCCGTCTGCCTTGGGAAGCCGGATTTACAGAGCCGGCTACGGAACCCAGTTACAAAAATCTGTTTTTTCGCTTACCGATAGCCAGCTAAACGAACACAGGCATAAGGCTTTGGCCACACGCACCCGAGGCAATTCCTTGCCGCGAGGAATGCACTGCACCAATCTTGGGTATATATTATTGAGCAGCTCACCGCAATCAGCGCCCTGCGCGTGCAGATTCACACACGGTTCAAGTTGCTACCAGCACTAAGAGCGAAAAAAAAAACACCATCGCACACCTCACAAAGGTCCCAGTGGAGAATGTGCGTGGCAGAAAAAAAAACGCCTGCCGAGGCTGATGCCCAAGATTTAGCATCCTCCGTTTACGAGCCCTCGAGCGCGGGGAAAAAGAATATAACTGTTCCACCGCTACGCATTCGACACGATACGTATGCGCTTATAATTTTACACATCAACAAAACCGACACCACTCAACCAACCGACCGAACCGAACCGAAGCCGCTCCCACCGGCTGTGAACAGGTCGGCGAAGGCATGGCGAAGAAAGATCAAAGCTGGCTCACGTTCTTGAGGTGAATTCCGGTGGGTTTCTGCCTCAGGGCTTTTGCCTTACGGCTGAGTCCAACTGGTGTGTGTTTGTGTGTGTTTGCCAGTCCGGTGATTACAGAGCTGGGCGCGTTACTAATGTATGAGGCAGGAAAATTAAGCCACGTTGTTTGCGTTTTATATGCAGCCTTATGGTTCTTGTCCAGAAATAGAAACGGAACCGTGCGCTGAGAATCCCACGAGCGGGTGCTTTTAGAAAAGTGGACGCTTCTGTCGCTCGTTGAGTGGCGGCATGAAAGTAATGACATATTTTTACAAAGGCAAAGGTAGTAAAAATGTTTTAAAACATGGTTTTAGCTTGAACATGAGCAACACATATTTTTTAAGATTATTATTTCTTAAAAAAATCTTTCAACAGATTTACAATATTATAACCCTTTTTAAACAAAAACTGAAAACTCGAAAGAGCCTTCACTGCATTCAAATACATGTATACACCACAACAATAGATTTTAGATCATGTTTTTGCCCAAAAACTCTTAATTTCCTATTTTTTATGTTCTCAATCATATTCTGTGAGTATTATTTTTTTACTTCCCCGATTTATGCAACCAATATCCATTCCATTATGCTCAAATTACTTTGCAAGCTCGGCCCCGGCAGTTGCACAGTAAAAATGCTTCAAAAGAACGACAACTGCATAAAAAAAAACAACCATAACCTCATCAAACATGGGTTAAGTGGTCGCGCACTCTAACCATCAAACGGCGCGCTACAACATGAAACACACACACGCGGTGCCATTATATTTCATAGCGCGATTCATGTTACGCGACGGCATGAGATTGGCTGGTTGTTGCTTTTTTTTGTACTTCAATCCATCAGCTTTCCCAGCGCCTGCCACGATTTGCAACACCGAACAGCAACACTTTTCACACTTTTCGCTTTTGAGTGGTGAGTGGCGAGAGATCGTATCGATTACGGGGGAAGGAAGGAGGGAAGGTCCATCACCGTTCAGCTCAATAGCCGATGGATTGCTGGCCGCGGTATCGCAGATAGTGAAATGAATTATTTCCTCCCGCCGACTCCGAGCAGAATGGCTGTTTTTGTCCTAATTGATTTGCGGTAAGCGATTCGATATGTTCGCCGATGCGATTGAATAAACGTTCCCAGTTGTGAGTGCTATTTTTTGCCATCCCCTCTCTTTTGTTTTACGCTTCCGTAACGATTCGTTGCAAATCTGCTGGATTAAGCCACAGCTCACAGCGAGCGACATGATGGCAGGATTATGATTTAAACAAAACGGCACAAACAACAATAACACAAAACTCACCTTGTCCTTCATTTGGAGTCGTTGCATCGGTCATTTTCGGTATTCTTTCTGTTGAGGGGGTGTGGGAGGGCGGTTGGTTTTCTTTTTTGACTATTTTCTCGCTACACTCGTCCTCGCGCTCAGCTTCCGGACTCTGAACGCTCTGGGGGTTTTATTTTCCTGCTTCCCTTGCTGTATCGCTACGGCACGAAAACGGATATTTTTACACCACCTCTCTCAGCTTACGGCTAATGAGCAAGCGTTGGAAACAGCATATTGTTTGCAAATTACGGGTGCATTCTTAATGCAAATGCGGGGCGAACGCTGAATTGGGTGCAGATTTAACAATGCAACAGTTTTACGATTTTACGCTATGGGTGTATTGATGGCTAGAGAGCACTGGATTTTATATTATTATTAATTAAACTTTCTTACTCGAAACTGCCGCAACTGTCGGCATTGGAACAACTTTTTCTACAACACTTGAAGCTAGGAATTTACATACTTTCGTTGCACGAGATGTTAACCCTACTGAACCAACCATGGTTTTATACACGCATCATTTTTATACACATATTTTTTTCTACACTTTACACACACTACGCACACTCGATGGAGGCGCCTAATCCTTCACGCCGATTTACCGGGAGGGTTGGATGAGCGGAAAGGATTGTGACTATTAATTTTGGTATTATTGCTCACGAACAATATGCACTTTCCACTTTTGGCAGCACACATGCACGCCCACGCAGCCACTCCGGAACCGATGGACGAAGGAATTAGCTGAAAGTTAATCCACACCGCCAGACACGATCGTGTTTTTTTTCTGCAGCTTTATTATAATGATGTTTAATCACCTCTACCACATTCTGCACGCTACGTAACGGGAGAGAGCATGCGGGAAAATCACTAATCGCTTCCGTTTCATCCCATTGAACGCGCAATCTGATGTGGTTCCCAAAAACGCCAGCTTCAATCTTCTTAAAAGTTTTGCTTTCGATGGTAGGCACACAATTACGCTCGCACACTCGCACACTCGCGCGCACACACACACACACACCCACACACACGAAATACACCGTCAGGTGCGGTGCACCCTCGGCCCGCTATCTAGCTTCCGCCGCGACGTCACATACCATTTGCCCGTTGACACAGAGCCCTCCTACCGTTGGTTCGGGCTTCACTGCTACCATTTTCCGGTAGGGCATCGGCATCGTCACCGGTCGATCGGTAATCTCACGAGACAACCGCCCGTCTGGCACGGATGCGACACGGTGCCGTCTGCATGCTTCTACGACTGCACCGCACGAATTTCGTGTAATTATGAATGATGGTTTTTAGCATGGAATCGCGTAGGAAATACACTTTTACACATCGATTCGAAACACAGTGTCACTTATTTGTTTTTCTGTTTTACACACAATTTCAACACTCCCCCCACACAACAATCGACCCACACGCGCGATAAATTTCGTTCCGATTGTTTTTTTTTTATTTTATATTTTTTCGTTGCCACGCATTAGCATCAGCCAGACGGTTGGGCGGATTACGAAACGTGTCGCAATCGCGACCGGAGGCTACGATTGAAACATATTTACACACATTGTAATGCGAACACATAAGAATGCCGCCATTGCTGGTGCTGCTGCTGATGGGGGTGGTGGTGGTAGAGCACGGGCGCCAATGGGTGGGTGAAATAGGAAGAAACGTCGACGCTACTATGTACAATGATTGATGGTTTGAGATTCTGTTGAAAGGGAGAGAACAGAAGACAACAATTTTATTATTAAATATTTATTTATTTTTTGTTGGCTAGTAATGGAAAGCGGAGAGTTGCATGTATGTACTAAATGAGCTATTTTTAGTACATACATATATCATTTTAGCTAACGATTGAAGCTTTGGCATATTTTTACAAGTTGATTATGTAGCAACATATTTTTTATAATTTATTGTTTCTAAAATAGTTCTTATTTAATATCGAGTGATAATAAATCCTTCAAGTACCTTTTATTTTTTTACTGATTGTCTTTCAATAAAAGAGATTTATAACAATTTAATCGTGTAATTACTATTAAATCTCAAAAAATATATTGGAGACTAAAATCTTAAACTAAAGATATAGTTTTATCTACTTCTCCACAAATTGGTTTTCAATATTCTACATTGCGATTATAACACACATTGCTACTTTGTAAGTAGGACGTGAGACTGTAGAAAATATTTACTAAGCGTAGAAATAAGGCTAACGATTTATTTGTCTTCTCTCACTCAAGCATTGGCGAACGATACGTCCCACGCGCCTTAATGTATGCAAGGTGTTATGAATGTTTTATAACAGCTATTTTCATAATTAAAGCGCTCAAACAAACAGTTGCTACCGACGCCTGGCACAGAGTAGGAGCAACAGTGTATTGAAAAGAACTCGCAAACTAACGACTATCATTTTCCGCAACTCTTGTTAGCTCTCTTGTTAACTTCCCGACCGGGTTTCATACCCCGTTGCGTCTGCGGGAAGCTCCAGCTCTCCAGAGACTCTCGCAATTCTTTACACCCAGAACAATCTTGTACCGGTCCGTTTCGTAGGACGAGTGGCTTGTGTGGTACAATTATGAACATGTTTATCGCAACATTGTCACATTTCGGGCACAGACACAGCCACCCTACCTGTCCTGTAACCTGCTCTAGTGGTTCCGCAGCAGATACGAAGCGCATGTGACACCGCAAACTGCCAACGTGACAGCTTAGCGACCTGGGCGCACCGCATCGCATCACATCGGAACCGGAAGCTCGGGGCGTGAGTGAAACCGGGCCAAAGACACCGACCGACCGGCGAACCGGAAACCGGAACTACACATGGCTTGTCAGTGACGGGAAAGTAGTTTCCCCTCCAGCGCACGAACAGTGTCTCCCTCCGATGCTGACGGGAGGCACTGTTTGATGTAGTGGAAGATACCATTATGAGCATGAGAACCATTCCGCTAGTTCTTCGCTGTGGTAGCGCCACCGAACGATAACGCTTAGCCCGGGATGTGTACGGCACAAGGGGAGCGAAAAGATTAAATTTTAAAGCCACCGTTTCTCGCGCGGGTACGATTTTTGCAGCACATTATGGATGTCTTAGCGAGCTGGCGGTGCGCCACCGCGGTGTGGTGCGGCACGTTTGCCATCAGCACAAATACCCGCTATTTGCTAAAGCACGTACTAAAGCGCTACAAACCTATAGGTAAAGCGAGTAGGAGCAGGAGGGCCGGGAGGGATATGCGGAATCAAATATTCAGATTTGAAATTCATGGGAGTTGTGGGTGCGCGCGGTGCTATCCCGGAACATACGCGTCCGTATGTACCGGATGCGCACTGGATCCACAGCTGAGGGCATATTAGCGTGGCCGGATATGGTTTGGTGGCTCGTGCCACAAAGTTTAACAACGCCTAAAGCGATGGGTTCAAAATTCGGCACACGTCGTAAATGGAAACTTTTTATTAAAATAATACGTTTTTCAATTTCAAAAAAAGTTTTACTCGGCATTTAGTTGTACTTTATCGTTCCAGATTTACAAATAAATTTAGTTTCCAGGAATTTATTAATATATAATTTATTGTGTATATATGGTACATCAAAGCGACTTAAGCCTTTTGCTCTCTTAAAAACTGTGCAATAATGTTTTTTTGGTAATTTATAATTACTGCACTGTGGGAAGAAGTTTAAACTACACCAGAAAGAAAAAGTTCACACTGTAAATTATTATCTTTAATTATGATGAGTATCATTGCGCCTAAAAGTATGCAATGTTCTGTTTAACGCTTTGTTAAAAGCTTTAAAAATTAATTTAATCAAATTAAATAAGTCAAGAAGCTACGTAATATGAAGCTCGAAGCAAAGTATTCACAAACTTGTGCGCAATCTGTTCTCAGATTGGAAACATGTGCTGGATACATGCCAGCAAAAATCATAGAAATAAAGTACCATGAATTTAAAGAGTCTTAACAAATACTAAGCACAAATACTTCGTTGACGAAACTGAGTCGTAATGGGAGGAAAAAATTAATCCTTACATAAAATAAAACTAGATAAAAAGTATATTGTTGTATCACCTCATCAAAGCATAATTGTCTCCGGAACGAAATAAACCCGAGATGATAGTTCCATTTCCAATTATTTTTTAATCTAATAGATCAAAGACGATCGTTTCGCCCTATTCTGCAATCGGGATAACGACAGAAGGCGCCATGGAACACAAAAAGCATGAGATCTTCTGCATCTGCACTCGCCGCACATGAACTCGCCGCACATGAGCCGAGCGAACATACAAAACTACCGCACGGTTCAATAAGCTTCCTCCACCGTTTATTCACCTCGAATAGTAATTCCGGGCTTTCCTTTATTTCCCGGTACGACGTTATGCACGGGTGCAATTGCACCGCAGTGTCAAACACGCAAAAGGGCAACGGAAGAGAGAGGTCGTTGTGTGCGAAACGAATAAAGGACCCCTGATGACCGTGTGAGACAAAGCGCCCGATGGGCAGCAATCGTCCACATACCATTTAGGAGGAAAAAATAATTACCCACGCTGTTTGCATGTGTGCCGTTGTGACTGCAGCAGCAGCTCGTGCTCGTTAGTGCTGGTTAATATCGACTGCCACCCACACTGGCGTCTCCCACGTACGTTATCATTCGACGTGCAGTGGCGTGCCTTCATCGAAGAAGGAAACACCTTTACATTGAGCCACTTTAAGCTGGCTCTTGCTGATAGTATGAGCAAAAGCGGCAAAGGAAAAAAGGGATCGACTCCACGGTATACCGCAACCATATGCAAACACTACAACAAGTGGTCCACCCCGCTGGTCCACCCCTGGGTTCGGCCAGCGACAGCAATAAGGGGTTAAAGCTGACGTCGTTATGGTATATCGTTACAAATACGCCATTCCATTGCAGCCACCATACGCTGCGGTCGCGCAATCAACCCTGAAAGCTAACCTGGGCGGTGGAAAATCGAAACGGTTTTTATTTCTCCACACTCCACATCGCGCTCAACAGGGTAGCGAAGCAAGCAAGCGCGCGCGCGAGAGCGAGAGGGTGGCCTCCGAATACAATAAAAACAAATCAATTCGATGGCGCAGTAACGCTCCACCGTGCGTCACACAGCGACGGGTGCTTTTCTGCTCCGGCAAGGAAGAAACTGCCAGTGTGCCGAGGAGGCGAAAAGCAAAAAAAAAACACAAAACAACGCTAACCCTAGCAGAGTTCAACGCCAACACGGTCCAGGACAGCTGGCTGGTTGCTGCTGCCGCTGCTGCTGCTGCTGCTGCTGAGACCCAGGGAACACGCGCGAACCATGCGCACTGGTCGAGATCGATTGAGACCTTCTGCAGCAACCAACCCGAAAGCCGAACGTTGCGAGTTTCACTCGCCACTCGGATTCGGCACCCGAACACGAACCTGCCAAAACGGTCACTGCGGCGGACCGTGTGTTTGACCGCTAAATAAGTTTCGGGGTAAAGTAAAGAGCACAACGAAAAGAAAAAAACAACGATCCTCACACATACAGGTTTTTGTTCGCCGTAGTGGGGAGCTAACACTCAGGTAAACTTTTATTTTTAATATTTAGACCACGTTCAACAGGCTAATCTGCGGTACGGCTGTGTTGGGGGAGCGAGTTATCAATATTGCCCGCAGATGGCGCTGCTGCCGCTAGGACTGTGTGCTGCCGCGCTTTATCGTGTGTTGTTTAATTTCATTTTTACGTTTCGTGCGCGTGTTTTTGTTTCATTTTTTTTTGTGTAGCAGTTTTCCGTTTTCCAATGGCTTTTCATTTTCAACTGCTCGGTGAGCTTGCGTGCCGGTCGGTTCTTTCTTTGTTTGGATTGTTTCTTTGTCGACTGGGTGGGTTGGGTTGCGTTTCTAATACTAAGTGAATAATTATTTCATTTAAGCATTTAAACAATTATTATACAAAAATATTACATGATAGCTAACGTCAACTAAAGTTCTATTTATTATCAAATTTATTGCTCAAGTAAAATAAAATATTATTGAATAGTACTAATTGCACACGTTTAAATCCATGTACTGGTCATGTTAATAATATATGCATAATAATAAGGTGTTTGGTCCATTCCAGAGACCTTGTCATACCTCAAATGAACTGTCCAACTCGTGAGCATTTCAATTATACTACCACATCGTCGTCTAGAGCACCTCCTGTAGAGCAAAGAAATTGTATTTTAAAGTGCACAATTAGTGGTGATGGCGGTATCGTAAAATTTCAATATATTTCCGCTACCCCGGCACCACTTTCAAGAATACTTTTCACGGTTCAGTTTTTCAGGTTCAGCACTTTGGTGGAGACATTACGCCACGAAGTTTGCCATGTGCTGGCACCATTATTGGTGCCATTTCAAAGATTAGGGTACGTTGTTTACCGAACTACCCTAAATTTTCTTCACCCTGCTTCAACTCATTACACAAAGCAGCGTGCTACCTGTGAAGGGTACAAGTAGAGCCCTTGCAATGGATCCTTTCTTCAATAACTATGTTATTAGGCATAATAAGCAAGGAATGTGGACAATGTAACTACATTTTACCGTTTGAAAATAAATTTTTAGTGTATAAAAGTACTTTTCAAATCACTTCAGTTTTAACGTAAAAAATATCCATTCAGATCACATTACTAACCTACGTTACAAATAATCAACTCTCATGAAGATCCGAAAGCGAAAGTTTTAGGTATATGTTCTTCCCACCAAAACTACACCCAAATTCGTATCAAGCGCGCCCCATATGGTACTTAAAATTGCGAAACAGATGGAAATTTCGATCATTTCAACTGAATTGCTTCCATTATATTCAGCTCCACTCGTTTAATGCGCTACTCCATTCAAACACATTCCCGTCAAAGCACTGACCTGAAAAGGGAAGCTATTTTTAAGCTCTATCAAATGCTGGTATTATCACGCCCGGCGGGTCTGCACGGTGCGATTTTAAGCACTGGGAAAGGTTGTAAAATTTTCAATTTTCTCCCCTGTTTTTAGCCCCCTCAAAAGCGTGGCTCAGTTTGAAAAGGTAGAGAATAAAAGGATTTACGACACACAATTGGCAGTGCATAAGGAATTTCTATGTGTCTGGATTAAAACAGATCCGCAGCTTATCGGCGATGAAAGAAACACTTGATTTAAAAATATGATTAAATTTAAAATAATTTAGTAAACAATGATAACTACAATAGGAGTTTTAAATTAAATCAGTTAATAAAAAATGTTACAACGTTAATGAATAGTTTGTTTAACCGAACTGCGTAAAAAATATTTCAAACATAGCGGAATGTACGAAGAAACAGAAAACACTTTCTAAATCACAAAATTACTTTCAAAAGCTAAATAAATTCGTTTCAAAATACCATAAAAGGTAATATTATATGTTAAATTACCATGTTTTTATTGCTATTAGCAGGGAGTTGTTCATACACACTACTTTATGTCAATGAAAATGTAGTAAAAAGACCGATATAAACCTCTCCCCATAATAATACATCTATATGAAATGACATCATGCCACAACCCACTTGCTACACGTATTCCAAAAAAAAGGACATCCTTAACAGCCATGTTCGGTTGTTCATTCGGTTCTCGCTTGCCGCAGGCCAGTTACACCCACTACTGAACCGTTTCAAATCGTGCTTTTCGCAGAAAAAATGTTCCTCCTTCCTTCTCTTTACAAGCTACGTGCCACGAGCGTATCAGCGCAAACGTGACACACATCTCACACCCATCGGTTTTGCATCGAGTGGGAAGTAGTAACAGAAAGTTAATGGCATTTCATGCCACCCGTTCGCTTCCTACCTCAAACATTAGGTACCAGTTTTAACAACTTCATTGTCACCATTATAACATTAACCCCACCAACAACAACGGCAACAAAGGGCGGGCTCCCAGAAGTCACACAATTGAAAGGGGTTCATGAGGCGGCCCTTCCCGCGAACGCTCTACTGATATGGTTTAATATTTTTTTAAGACTCATTCAGGGAAACAACCGTTGGTGGTGAAACTGCCGCTTCTTTGCTCCAACAGCACACTACGGAAAGCATAACACAAGGCTAATCCAATTTCCACCGACCGCCGTGTACCCCGAAAGTAATTTTCTTTAATTTTCACCGTAAATTATCGGCTTTATTGCAATTATTTGTTTTTATTTTTCAGGATCATCGGTGGCCCTACCCTCGGGAGGGGATCTGCTGCCAACTACCTGCTCCTGGTTGCTCCTTTTTCGCTGCTGGTTAAAGCAAGGAACCGACAGCACTCTGCACGATTGTTTTTCCCCCGAAACGATAGCCGGCTGAGGCGGGTTTTGCCTCATCACGTGTGTGTGTGTGTGTTTGCGTACATGGCACGACGATAAGAACGTTTGGTACTTTGTGCGCATATATTGCCGTGTCTGTACACATGATGATAGTGAAACGCTATCCTCTGCACAACCACAACCTCCAAACCAACACAAACCGTCTTTTGAGGCGCCCGAATGTTGAGGCCCAAGTTTAAAGCTAAACAGCAGCAAAAAACATGCAACACTGTTTGGAAGGTTAAATTTTGTGGCCAGGCTTGGAACAAAGCTACCAACTCGTGGAAACGTGCCTATCGTTTTTTTATTTTTTTTTATTTTTTTATTTTTTTTATGAGTTTAAACTCACATTCTCTCAGTCTCTCTTCCTGCGTGGCTTTAGCAGCTGAAGCTGATAAACAATAAAGGTAGAAAAGGTTCATCCCACGTGAGTGGTACTACACGCGAAATGCGATTTTCGCGCCACACACTCACCTACAATTTCCCCGGAGATCATAAACTTTTGAACACCGCTCAATTTCCCGTGCAGCCTGCGTAAATATTCGGGAGTTTTTTTTATGCATATACTCCTCTATTTTGCAGCAAAATTCAAAACCACACCTCACCGGAAGATTACGAACGTTTCTTTTTTCCTCTTTTTGTCTTGCAAAGGCTGCCCCCTGATGGGATCAGCGGTGTATAAAAATAAGAAAATTGAAGACATTCCTTTCATCGTCTGCCGGCGGACGAGCCCGGAACGTGCGAACGAGCCGGCCTAAATTAAACTCTCCCCGCAGGAGTGGTGAAATATTTCCACCACTGATCCTGATGCATGCTTTATCGAATTTTTAACGATAAGCACGACGTGATGCGGAGGGCTTTGCGAGTGGTTCAACACGGGAGGGTTTTCGACCTACGCGGAAAGGTATGCCCCAGTTCGTAGAACTCATCATAGCCGCAGGCCTAAATGGAAGGAGATTGAATGCGGGTGTAATGATGTTATTTGTCCCGGGGGAAAAACCCTTTCATGAAATTTTTGTACCCAGTTTGTTTTTCTTCTAAATTGTATTAATAAAACGAATATTGGGATCGAAGGATATAATTAACACGTTTCCGGTACTTGTTCGAGGTATTCTGTTGAAATTGAAGCATAATTAAAGCAATCAAAATAAATAACTACAAATGAAAAAGTGGAAACTCAGTTTCAAAACTCTTTGGCGGTTATGAGGATTTTAATAAAGGGTAGATTATTTTATGTTGAATCTTAATTGCTCAAGTTTCTGTTAATTGAAATAAAAACAAAACAATAGAAATATCTTCAATCAAATCGAATGGATTTGAACGACAAATCATTTTGGGGAGAAAAGTCAAATTTTCACCTGTTTATTAAGCTAACCTGCTTGAAGCCTATCTAGATTAGAAAAATCGCATATGGAAACCTGATCAGTAGCCCGTTCAATGCAAGCATGATGCCAGGATATCATAAAAAAAAACTTTATCGCCTTCGCGAAGCAATAATGGCCCACGCCGGTTTAATTTTACTTTCACTAACGTTTATTACTTTTTAGCACCTCGTTGACCCACCTGGCAGCTCTTAACTACGGCATTCCATCGCTCAAAAAGCCGCCACTGCCGCACAAAACTAATAAAGCCATAAGCTGTCACTACTTCCTGCAAGCTGATGCTTGTTGAAAGAAAATTTTCGAACCCTCCAAAAAAAAAACGTTGCACCAACACTTCCGCACGGTGGCACATAAGTGATTGAAAGAATGAGAGAGGGAGAGAGAAAGAGAGAGAAAAGGAAAACACCACCCACCGCTAATAGCTTTCCAGCATTAAAAAGAAACACATTACCACAATTACTATGCAAGAGCCGAGGCTTTGTATACCCGTGGGAGGAAGAAAAAAACAACAGCCTCACAGCAAATCATCTACCCCGGTGTAAACCGCCGCAAGAATGGGAAAACTTCCCAACTTCGTGCTCGGTGCGCGGGGAAATCAGTGTACCAACTCTCTGCGGCCACACGCGCCCAAGAGCGTTCGGGAGTTTTAAGTTCGGTTCGATGCGGCAAAAGAAACAGCAATCAGCAAACAGAAAAAAACACCCTCTACGAAAGCAGTCTCCTTCCCCAAACAAGGTGAATACTTTCCCGCGGTACTACGGGACACAAGCAGCTGCGGACAGCTGAAATTGTGCTCGTGTTGGAGAGGAAATGGACGGATTAGCGCCGTTTTGGAAAGGGGCGACAGTTCAGCCGCGGCTGCAAACGGTGGTGTTTAAAGTCACTTCCAGGTTGTGGGAGGAAAAGGAAAGAAAAACGCACCGAACGCCGAACGAACGTCCCGGGAGGGTTACCGGAAATAGCCTGCAACACCACCGAAAGCCAACCGGTTGCGCTTTCGGCTCTTGCGAGGGGAAATGAGAGGGGGGTCTGGGAGGGTTGGGACATGGTTTTCCCACGTGGCAGCCCAAACACCCGAATCGGAAGGGAGTTGTGTGAACTAAAGTATGAGCAATACACAGCAGAAAAAAAAACAAAACCTCCACCAACTCCACACGGCGCTCGTAAAGTCTGCCACGATCGTAAACGAAAAAAGCAACAACTATTGCAGGGTTGATGCATCTTGCCCGTGTAAAGGTGTGTGTCTATGTGTGTGTGAGCTTTCGAGCCGTTTTTGAACATGTAGCAAACGTCAAGGACGTCGGGTTCGCTCGGTTTGATTGGCTTACGTACTTCGAGTTCCATCGTTCTTTCACGTCATCGCCGAGGAGCTGGGTAGGGCTTTGTCATCGTCGTTCGACCCGAACCGGGTTCGACCTTACTCTCCCGCGGGAAGCATAAACTGATTTCCTCATCAACAGCAACTTTTTTTACATTCTGGAATTTTTCTGGTTTTTTTTTTCAATGGGATCCGGCAACGTGAAAGAAGTTTCCACTTTATGCAGACCCGCGAACCGAAACCGGAGGGGGTGGTGCTTATCATCACGCCGAAAAATTGCACTTTGAAATGGACGGATTTTTATGGGATTTCCGGTCCACTTTTTCTCTCCCTCTCTCTTTCTCTGGTATCGGTGTTCATTGTTTTATGGTCCATCCTTTCGTTTGGCCGGTGGCCGGTCGGAAGTGTCGTATCGGAAGTGTTTTAGGTGGAGACGTTTTTAAAGCTCTTGAGCTTTCGGTACGGTTCGTTCGGTCATTGGGTTTGGTTGTTTTGGAGGGAGGTTATGTTACATGGGCGTACATTTCGCTGAGTGTGACAAATTTTACAATCCATTCACGAAAAGAGGCATGATTTGTTTCTAGAACTAGTGGACTAGTTGGATTTGGAAAAATTGTGTGGATTGATGTTGATGTGAGATGTAGAACGTAGATATTATTAGTGTTAATAATAGAAATGGGGTAGAAATATTCGACTAATTGCTAAATTAAAACAACTGCATTGCATTGCAAATTATTATGAGTAAAATAATTCACCAATTATGCAAATTATTATGAGTAAAATAAATCACCTTTTTCGAAAACCTTGTAGTTGAAGAAGGAAATGTTAATTTTATGTTTGGCAATTTGGAAACTATTCATTATGTTTACTTTATAACAAAAATGTAAATGATCGTTTTATTGAAATTATCATAATTTAATTTATTTATTTTTCTAATGACCTTTCGAAGAATTTCGAATTTATAATTAAAATAACTACTTTTCAATTTTGAATTTTTTATCTTTTTAAAGAAGCTCTTATTTTTTTCTAAATGAACTTGAAATGCCTTCAGAAATCGCTGCACAAAATTAAATGAAAGACATCCTACGATAACAAATAGACATTAAAAAACAAAATGAATAACGTTGAATTTCCAAACTGCTATTATTAAACAACATTTAGCGTAGAAAGATTTCTGTTTTGGAAACAAAGACCTTATCCTGTAAATATTGTTAACCACACGAACGAAATAGAAATCCACTGGAAATCCCACTCGAACTTCCGATCCGAACCACAAAAGCAGCGCACATGAATATTCAATAAAATCATGGATGCATCGAGCAGAACAAAACCCCACTTACCGCAAGCTCGGAGCTGGCACGAGCCGGCGTGAATCATTTCTATTGCGGTAGATTAATCGCTACGCATCCCGATTGCGACGAGGGTTCTCAACCGAGCACCCGAACACCATATCACGCCGCCGAGGAAATGGTTTGTTTGCATTTTTAATGTGTTTTCCGTGCACCGCCGCCAATTTCGTCCCGCGCGAGCGCCTCCACGTTATGGCCGGTTCAAACGGTTTTCATCGATGAATATTTAACCCAAAATGTTTCACCGTGAAGTAAAAACAAAATAAAAGCGGAACTGACAGAGGAAATATGCACACGAGCTGAGGTCCTAGAGCAGGATTGCGAAGATGGGTTGGTGGAGGTTTGAAAGAACCCAAGAAAGTGGTTCGATTGACTTCTAAAAAAATCGTTTTTCGCATTCTTCTATGGATAGCAGCTAGAGCCACTAGAGCGTTGTTGTGCGTTATTCTTTTTTTGTATCGCTTGAGATTTTCCTTTTTTTTTTGCTACTTTCGTTAGCACCTCAGATATACTCACGTCGAAGGTAAATGGTTTGCTAATCGTAAATACCGGAGTGGGAGGCAAACAAAAAAAAAAGAAACACGAGCACACAAATGCGTCGAAATTTGAATAACAAATTTACCCTCACCGGGCCAAAAGCAAAGCTCGGCTCCGGATGCTTCTCTCCGGAGGAGAGGAGAAGAGCGAAGAGTGAAGCAGGTATGCAAAATAAAAAGAAACATGACACTCTGCTCACCAACGAAAGGAGAGAAAGCGAAAAGTTAATCAAACTCTATCTGCTCGCATCACCTTCGCACCACACGCCGACGGTTTTGCTTGGCTGCTGGCGCTGACGAGTGCTTTGGCTGCGTTTTGTGGGCAGAAAAATCGATCACAGAGTTTTGCGCTGGTCTCCAATAGAAAAAAAATTTCCGATTTTCCTCCCGCCGTTTCTCTTGAAAAGCGATCGATTTGAATGGAAGACTCTAGAGGACTCGGAGGTTCGTGGCAGAGAAGGGAGGATCAAACTTCTAGCCCAACTTCTTGTGCGTGTGTATATACATATTTTTTGCGTGTGTATCTATCGAATCACTTGACCAACTCTAGGGTTTGGGAGTTCGAAACATCCCATGCTCCCCAAAGCTAACAAAGAAGAGGGAAAAAATACCTCTCAAAAAACCAACTCACAAAGGGCTTTAGAGCAATTATTTCTCGCTCCCGACCCAAGCTCCAGCTCCGGATCCAACATCCCCGCAAAATAAACCCCAACCATCATCTGATTAACAGAAATAAAACGCTTACCGGGCCCATGCCACCCTCCCACCACCCAGCGGTGAACGATTTCCCGTGGGCCGTCCTTCCCGCAATGAAAATATCTCATTTTAATACCCAACACAAACCCGGGATATCGGTCGTCCATCGTTCGGGACATCTTTGGGGCCGGAGTCGCGCGCTCCAAGAAAACCCGGTCAGCAACATTTTATCGATTGCTGTGGAGCCACTTTACGAGCGTTTACTGTTTTAACGACACCTTTTTTTCTTGCTGCTACTGCTCCTTCGGACGTCCCCGTTTTTTTTTTTAAGATTCCCACCCAAAAGACTGAGGGCGGGAGAGTGAGGTTTCAAAATTTGCGTTGCTTGAAAGGCATCACTGGACCGCAGGTGTGACACCGGTGCGCGGATCAGCTCCAATTATTTCCCCGCTTATTTTCCCATTCAAAGCTGTTGCCTAACTTTGACGGTAACAAATTTGAGGACAGGTCCGTTTTGGTTCCAACTGCTAAAACAACGGCTGACAGGAATTTCATTAAATGCGGTGAAACGATTCATCGTTAGTCGGCGTTTGGCGTGCGGCAAAAAGGCGCCCAACAACCAACGTCCAAATTGGAAAGCTATTTTCGAGCGGCAATAGCGTCAGCACATTCCTGCCTCGGGACCGCGCGCGACCACTGACGCTCAGCTGACGGAACGATCCAGCTCATTTGCTCGCTTTCCCTCCGCTCGCGGAGCCGCGTCAATCCGTCGACGTCCAAAACGCGACTGAGGGAGGGCATTTTTGGGAAGGATTTTCTAACTGCTTTACATAGCTTCGATTTAATGAGTGGTTAATGAAGTTTGTCGGTTAATTTAAAATTAATTCCTTGGATGATGAAAATTGGACACATTTTTTGGCCTCATCGTCATCGAAGCGAGCGAAAGAGCGAGCTAGCTCCACATTACCATTACTCACTTTTCATGAGTGCATCACGTAAGCACGTACTACAACTTGCAAAACGACATGAAAAACATGAAACTCCCTGCTATCTGGCCCTTACCGATGAATAGTTTGTGCTGATAACCAAAAACCGACCTCACGAAAAACCCACTTCGGAGAAGATGCTCAGTATCCGGGCCGGATAAGATAGACGGAATGGCACGTTTTCCGGCGGTCGTTCGCTACCGGAACTGAACCGGCCGCAACATCCCGAGCAAACCGTACCGGGCTTTCCCCTAGCGCACCGGGAAAAGTATTATCTGTTGATTGTTTTTAAGTATTCATAAAAGTTATACTCATTCGCCACACAGAAAACAATGCGCTTCAAGAACCCGTTCGATGTTTTTTGTTTGTTCCCTTCCGGGCGATCTGAACTTCTTGGTACGAGACTATTTCGAGGTTAGCAAAAGAAAAAGGGAAACAATTTAAGAAAACCCGTCCTAGGTTTGGTGTCTGAAATGAGACCTCATTTTTTCTCCATTATACCTGAGGCGTTTTAAGGTTATGATGGAATGCGTACACCACTGATGCCACAGTTCATGAATGGGTGCAAGTTTAACCGTCTTTTACGCTATGGGGGACCCCATTTTAAGGCCACCCTAATATGTACTTCTTCAAAAGCTCTAAAGTTCCTGCAACCAAAATTTAAGGACCCTCATTCTGGTCATCTGCTATTGCCTAGGAGCAAAAATCCCAGCCGGGGCTTGCGGGTAGGCTTAATTAACCTTCACCTGGTGGCTACATCGTCACGGGACAACATGGCGGCACGGTTGGGTGGGTTGCGTGAAAACTTCTGTCCGCATCGTGTTCATTACCGGTGCGTGCCACTTTGCTAGGCGCTCGGAGTTGGGAAATGGGACCTGAACAAATAGTGGCTTACCATATGCTCGGCGAGCATCCGGAGCGAGCATCCAAGCAACAGGGTTTTTATGGGAAGTACTTCTGCGGTCGTTAACTTTTGATCAACCGAAGGTTGCTACGCTCGGGATAATGAGGAGAACGAACAGATTCGAAAAGACACATTCGGGTAACGATTATCGTTTCATCCCGTGAGGCAGAAAGTACTTTCGAGCAGCCTTTAGACATTAAATGAAACATGCGAAAGTGAGTTCCGCCGAAACTTGCGAATATTGGTGATATCCCCTCCGCACTGCTCCGCATCTGTTTGTCTTCTCACCAAACGGCCCAGAATAATGACCAACCAGCATTTGTTGACCTCATCCTTCCAGCAGTAACAAAACATACAAAAAAACTCCCTTTCTTGTGCCTCGCGCGCAACAACATATTACAAGACGCTTATCTGTCCATCTGCACCCACAGCACTGCGAGCTAATACGCCTTTGTCTGCGCTATCAGCGGCAAACCGAAAGCAACAATTACTTCGCACGGTGTGACAAACTGTGTGATGACTCCCGGGCAAAAGTTCCACCAGAGTCTGGTGGACATGATCATTAATATCCCCAGCTCCCCAGCTCCCCAGCCCGCACACGGGCCGGGTTTCGGCGAAGAAGGTGGCCCACATCGGGCCCTTTTGTGGTGATGGTGGTGGAGTAATAAGTTGTCGCTTTGCGCTAGCAACCGGTGGTACCACACATTGTACCGCCCGGCCCAACCCATGCTCCCGCACACATCGTGGGTGATGAGCGTGCCGTTCTAGTTTTATCTGTAATTATGCATCAAATCTACTTACCCTCATTACGCGCGCCGGTATGGGACACGCTGGTATGCACGATTACGCCCGCCCGTTGTGAGGTTTTCGGCCAAGAATCTGGCAATAGTTTCCAACCCAGGCACGCTCACGAACACGACCGAGCTGCTCCGACGGTGGCCATATTTGGTATCCGTGCTAGGTGTGTGCCACCTGCGGCGGACTTGTCGTCACTTGTCGCACACCGAAATATGAACCACTCCAAGAGACCCCCGAACACCAAGTTTTTGCCCACCGACCCGAGCACCTTTCACACCGGGTGACAGCTAATCAAATGGCTGCGTGATGATGATGCTTCCTAATCGAATTCTCCGCCAGATGAAGTTGTGCAGCACCGTAACACCAAATGTTGCCTTCGACGACGCACAAATTTACACACCGCTTCACTTAGCGACAGAAACACACATTCCTCAATATGACGGGCGCTCCAAAAACCAACTGCTCGGCGAGCGAAGCACACTTCGATCGTTTCCACTGGCGTGACAGCACCGCATGAAGGAGATGATGGTTGGGGCTGACCTTAGCCAAGCGTCGCCGCCATATTGGAATGGTTGGCGGGAGGTTTAACGCGGGATTTCGCTTCTTTTCCCTTCCCTCCGGTAGCAAACCAGCGAGTGGGTTACACTAATTGAAAAATCACACCACAACCACCGTCACCACCACTACCGCAAATACACTCCACCACACTGCTGCTACAACACATTCCTATTGCTTTTCTTTCGCCGCTGGCACACAATCACAATTTCATCACGGGCACCTTCCAACGAGGGGCGAGGACACTACGGAAGCGCAGGTGGTAGAGGAGGGGAAAAAACGATTAAACACAAACACCATCGCACACACGCACCATCCAGAATCGATTGTTTCTGTGCCGGACCCGGCTAGGCTAGGTGAACTCACGGAGTAACCACAAACGCCACCGCAAGTCTCGCTGTGCGTTGGACTCGTTCCGGCACGACGGTCGCGCCGGAAGTCTAGCAAGAAGGATGCTAATGATGACGAAGCGTGCTTGTGTTTCTTTTCCCTCTCTGGGGCAATATTTTGGTCAATACTATACCGACACACTCGGGCAACAATTAAACTCGAACGCTGAAGTGAGGTTAGATTCTGCTGGAGTTGAGTGACATGAACTGTCAGCACTCGGGGACACAACGGCACTAGTTAGGATCACTGTTTTTTTTTTGTCCCATCGGGAAGATAACACACGTGGACGACCCTCAAGTAAGACTCCTCGGCAACTTAATCGCAAGTCCGTTGCTCGTTTTTGGTGGTATCGGGCCATTCGAGCGGCAATCTCGAGTGGTCAATCGAGTGGCCTTTTCTTCCCTCCCACGATGGACGTGTTCAAGTGCGAACAAGGATATGGAAATGAGCCATCCACCCAACGTGTTGCTCAAGTAGTGGTGGCTAGTGTAGGGCCCCGATAGGCAAATCGCAGGATCGCGTATTTAGTGGAGCAACTGCGGATGAGCCACGGGTTGATTGCCGTCGTGGGCGCTTCCGATAGGAAACAAACGCTCGTACGACGGACTCGTCCCTGGTGCGGTGGAGTGAAATCAACATTTTCGCTCAACACCTTCCCCAAACGCGAGGTTGTGAAATCTGTCCACACTGCGTGTCTAGCGACAGTTCCGGACACCTTGCGCTCTTCCCGGGTGAAGGAAAAACTTTCACACCATAGCTCCATGGCGGGGCATTGTTTGCGCTTTCGATGGGGCCTTCTTCCGTCCGGCACCATCTTGCAGGCCCGAAAACAGGCTCCAAGATTGCGCCCTCGAGCACTTGGACACAGAGTTACCCCTTTGCTCACATCCCGTAGTGTGTTTGTTTATTTCAAGATCTTTTATATGCTCCACTGCAAACAATGGAGCAGCATGTTTCTTGTTCACCGGGATGCCAATGAAACAATGGAGTCCAAGGTTCGTTTGGAAAAGGTCGCTCGCGCTGTGTATCCATCGCTCCATTGCACCAAGGGTTTCTTCATTCGAACCACGTCGACGTTGTGTCGTCATGCGACTCCCTCCCCTCTCCTCGTTAAAGACCCATTGAAAAGGGGCTTCATATTTACCAACACCAGCAGCAACAACTCATTCCGCATTCGCAACAGCGCACGCAATCGAACCAGCGCGTCGCACCAGCCTGCCAGTAAAAATTTGCCAACAGAAAACGCGACGGAAAGCGGATCGCCTGCGGATGTGCGCTTTTCACCGCCCGATGACGACCTGCCCTGCGAGTTCTCGGGTCGATTCGAGACCCACTCGACTTGGTTGTTCCTTATGTGTATGTGTATGTGTATGTGTATGTGTGTGTGTATATAATTTTTGTTTCGTTCACCAACCGGAACGTGCAAGTAATGACCGCGCTCGGTCACGAACGATTTTTCGGAATAATTCGCTCTCCGATATGCGTATCACCATATCAGCTCGGCTGCCACTTGGAGTGTCCGGAACCGAGAGACCCTAACCGTAGGGAAGCGTAGGGAAAAAGGCACCCGCAACACCATTCATATTTCACAGCACACGTACACGTTGGCAGCCCCACGGTGGGCCATGCTACCGTGAGCATAATCTTCGTTCTCTTCAAGCACGCACACGTACGAAACACAACCGACACGCTGTGAGTGTGTCCTGATTCCTAGCGAACCGGACACTGTTACGCGACTAAGGACCTCCACCAGCGGGCAAATTGGACACCCCCGAGTGGTCGAGTGGTGTACTCTTCTCTTTGCACCTTCACAGGACAAACAAATACACACATATACACACAGGCTCACTACCATTCACAAGTCGACGCTGAAGGTGGCAATCAGGATGGTCAGGAAAAAATCTACTCCACTCCAGCTGCTCCTTGCTTCGGCCCACCGTGGAGCACGCTTCCGTTAACACACTGCCGTGGCACTGCTGCAAATCCTGTAGCCTTTCCTCGCTTCTTTTCCATCCCAACGAGAAAAAGCTTACTGATGGCGGGATGGTGGTTTAGTTTTTTTTATTCCTCCTCCAGAAGAGCCAGCAGGGCATCCGGTTCTGAGATTTGCCTTCCACACAGCGCCCCCAAAACTCCCACTCCACTACACCTCCCCTAACACAAGTGTCCGATGCTCAACAGTTCTCTTCCTCTCCCCCTCTCTTTCTTTCTTTCTCTCTCTCTCTCTCTCTCTCTCTCTCGCTCGCTCGCTCGCTATTGTATCTCCTCCTCTTTCCCCTGCGTTCCTGTTTAAGCACTCAAGCTTTGCTTGCACGGAGACACGCAGCACTGCGAACGACTACCAACCCGCATGAAATCTCTCCGGCTACTGACTAGGGATGGCGAGCTCGGCGCAGGATCTGATCCTTTTCGCGTTCAGGGGTCGGCAAGTGTTTGTTTCCGCACCAACCGGCACCTGTTTGCGTTTTGTAATAAAACTCGATTAATTTTCCGCTTCAAATTGGATGAAGAGAATGCATTTAACACAAATATAATGCACAAAATTGCGCAAACTAAATCAATCTTTTAAATATGATGCCAAGTCAATGAACTTTGCTTTTGTGAGATTTAATTTAAAGCGAGATTGTTTATTTTTTATTTATAAGCTCATTTATTTTTTCATTTACTATATCAATAAAACATCAAGAAAACTATTTTCCTGAAGCACAAAGGATCATCTAAAGAAAGCTCTACCGAACATTTTAAATCGGCAGAAACTTTTGCGACCCCTGTCTTTATTGCATTGCTCAGGGTATAAGTCCAGATTAGGTATCGGCGGTCATTAGTTCGGAAACGTACCATAACTGGCGCTGGCGTCGCCAAACGTCACTGTCAAAGGTCGATGTTTTTGGCGCTGACTTTTTCAAATATCACGATGAAATTCATTTGTTTACATATTTATCGTTTTGTTTGTTTTGATTGCACGGCATAATACTTAAAATAAATTTATTTTATTATATTTATTTTATATTTTACAATAAATAAATTTGTTTCTAAGTGTTTATTGAACGTGCGCATATCTTCAGTGTTGTTTAATAATGTGTTTTTTTATATTCATCACAAAAAAGATTTTGCGGTTGTTTGAAGAAACTACTTTGTTACTGATGTAATCCTATATAGTTTTTGAATGTATCAAACAATAATATCTTAAAATAAACCGTAAATTTAATCACTTTCCAAAGAAACTTTTTCATGATGTTGTATTAACGGCTGTTATGAATAACTAAAAAATGTTATTTGTGCCAGTACAGTCGTACAATTTTAGCGCTCCAAGCATTGATTTTAAATTTTTATTTTTATTTCTTTGGTAAATTTTACAATTGATATTTTGAGTTGATTATTCCTAAAACATATTAAGCTTTATTTCTAACGAGAACGAGAAGGTCATCATATTTTTGCGTTGGCTGGGATTGAACACGCCGATGTGAAAGTGTAGCTCCTTTTTGCGTAGCATCTATCGGTACGTGATGCGAAATCGGCGAATGCCAAACGTTGGGGGATTTTTTCTTCCGCCAATCACTACTTACCTACCGGTTACAAGTACAAGTTATCGGATTCGAATTTTACTAAACGACTTTTTTTTCCTACAAGTTGATTAATCCGACAACACAAAGCACGAAAAACATTTATTCGTAACTGTTGAAAACAAACTTTTTATTAAAAACAAACGAAAACAAGAACATATTTTAAAACAAAGTACAAAGCAACGTAAAAGTATATTCCATTTATGCTAGACCGCGCGAAGATTAATTAAATTCTAACCCCTTACACTATACCCGCTTTTTGCTTAAGTGCGCTAGTTTCTTGCTCACGAGCTCCGTCGGCTTCGGCTTCGGTCTGGTCCAGTTACGATCGTATACGCAACTTAAAAACGTCTGGTTTCCACGCAGTTTGCCGAATGAACGGCATTGTCGTTAGTATTATCTTTGATTTTATTGCCTTTTGGTGCAACAACTTAGCAACCCACTCCGCAAGCTCAAAGCTCGTTCCTGGTCGTTACACACGCGGTAAAGGTGTTTGTGACTGTTACCGTGTTTGGAAAATGATACAGAAATCTAATTTCTGCGTAGGAAACTGAAGTTTCTCGCCGTTCTACTGGAACAGCAGAAGGTTTTACACTCAACTCAGCTGTCCTTGCAGTACCGCGTCCGTTTTGCACAGCTTCATCATACTCTGTATCTGGCCGGAGGTATTCAGACCGTACACATCGAACCCACTACGATCCATGATGCAAATTCTACAATCAGAACACAGAAACAAATGACAGTTGAAATGATGCACGTTTTGGTGTATATGTGTGTCTCTTTTTGTTACCTTCCACCGGAAATCGAATGCAAAAACTTCCAGTAGCTGGGACGCAAATTTTCCGGCTCGATTGTGGCGGCATGGAACAGTAGCGCGGTGCTAGCAGCGTAAAGCATCACGGTAAATCCAGGCACCCTCGGTAGGTACCCTTGCTCTATGCCCCAATTGTACGTTATCTGCATTGGAGAGTAAAGAGTGAGGTTAAAGGTGTTCTAGTGTGTCAATTGCTTCCGTCGCTTCTCGTACAAACCTGTAACGTTTTCCACATAATGTACAAGGCAATCGTGTTGTCCGAGTAGAAGGCAAATGCAGCGCTAGCTAAAAGCCCACTAGGAAAGGCAAACAATGGACTATCACTGTCGGTAAAATGACGTAGCAGACAGGAAGACATCTAGAGCGGGAAATGAAAGGCCAAATTAGTCACGAAAAATTAAATAAATAAAAACGAATCTGGCAAGTAAATTACCTTATAAATGGAGGTAAATCCACCAAGGAACAGTCCGAGCCGGGCAATGTCTTTGTTAAGGAACGTTTGGCGCAGCAAAGCCGGTCTGTTGATGAACTTACGCATCTGTAGCACCGCTTTCATCACCACCTGTATGCCGAGACCGATTGAAAACATGCGCGCACCGCTAGAGAGCGTATCGTATAGGCAGCCGTACCGATGCCGGCACAGTTTATGCTTGCCCATCGCTTTTAATCGCCCAGTAAGCTGTAAATAGGCTTGCAGGATCGACTGTATGAAGGGTAGCGGAAGCTTTGGTTTTCTAGTTCGTGTGGTCGACGACGAGCTCGGTTCGTCCGCCACCGGTGCCGCGTTCGTTACCGGCTCCGGCTTCATCACCTCACTCTCACCGATTGCAAACCGAACGACGTCGAACATCGAATCGCGGTAGTTCTTCTGGCGGTTGAGCCGGTAGCAGTACATCAGCACCGAAGTGGACAGCCCGAAGATGGCAACCTCACCGTACGGCAGCGAACGGACGAAACCGCGCGACTGCAGTATGTTCCAGAGCGTCTCGGTGGCCACGTTCGAGACGTACAGAGCCAACAGTGCCCGGCGGGAAGAGCGCTCGACCATAATGGATACTAGGGCTGCCATAAAGGCCGGCACGTAGGAGGCGGTGTAGAAATTGAACGAACCCATCAAGCGCCGGAGCGTGCACATGAAGATCGAGTAGCTGAACGCGTTCGTCGTAAGGAAGGCTGTCGATTGAAGCCAACCGCGCAGTGTTTTTACTAGCTCCGGGCCGGTCGGGATGCGTCCGCGCATGATCAGAGACAGCTGAAAGGAAAGTGAGAGGAAGCAAACATTAACAATATATAAATTTGCATGAACTTGTTTACAAAATTTATAATATTGTTATCTAAGTTGAACAATTTTTCTCATATGGCCACATTTCCTTATTTACTTACACATCTTCCCAGAAAACCTTCTTTTTTATAAAAAGAACTCTACATATTCTTTATGTAATGTACTAAGGTGATAACTAATGATTCACACAATATTTAATCATAACCTATAATAATATTAAAAATGACTTAAGCAGTTTAGTTATAAATCATATCAGAAGCGTACGAAGATCTCTTATTTTGAGACATATACTTTTCTTCATCGACTTTACTTCGAGCTAACTATAACGAGTCCAGCTATTGGCTAACTATTGGTTATTAGCAATACTTACAGCATACACTGCAGCATATATCCGCAGACAGTACTGCACGCCGACGATCATTAGCTCAGCCGTCGCAACCGTACATGACTGGGTCCACGGATGCACGTACTCAAGGCAGGTGACTGGCACCGGACTCATCTTGCTTAGCACCTGCATCTTGCGATCTGGAACGTTCGTCCGTTAGCCCGCCAGACTAGTTTTTCCAAAGGAGTACGATCGTACCGTACCGTGCTCGTAGTTACCTAAAACGAATCGTGGATTAGTTTGCGTGCGACATACACGTGCACGTCACGAGAAACTGATCAGTTGAAGAAATCATCACCGTTGAGTACAGTGTTAGAAGCAAAGTAGGCCTAGTAGGCTCATAAACCGTTTAAGAAGGTGCCCTCTGCGTTCGCCTCCCGACTGCTTCTATCATACGTTGTGCCCATGCTAGGAGCAAGAGCGAGAGGGAAAGTTTTAACGCAGCAAGCCAACTTAATCGCTGACATAATAAACCTGTGTTGTGGAGAGGGATCGCTGTGCCTCGTAAAAGCATCAACGCAATGAATGCCTGGTGCTTTTGAATTTGTTTACTTGCGTGCACGATTCACCCAAAAGTGGTTGTACGCTGATTGAAAATCCGATGCGGTTCCTTATCAGGCATAGACTTGGATCGTGGACGGGGGAAGGAGAGGCCAAGGAGCGATTGACGATAATTTTTATCAATCATCGAAAAAAAGCGATGAACAGCGATACAAACAAACATCACGTTAGACTTGGGAAAAGTTTAAAGGTCGCACAGATGAAATCGGTATTGTAATACCAGGAAATGATAGAAATTATTATTACGTCCGAAGTAAACGTAAATCACTCATTTGCTAACAATTTCTTCCTTCTCAGCACTTGCTATAGTCAGTCCGATGGGCATTACCAACCCAAATGTATTCTACACGAGCATGTTTCCTGATCGAAGCAAATTCAAACTAGTCGCGGTTTAGTCGTAACACACCGCACGGAACGGTTCACTTACCCTTTGCTGACCCGTCGTAGCCGTTTAATTATCGACCCTCCGTCAACCAAACCGTCGCGATTTACTGCCCGACACTGAGTGTGATTTGTGCAAGTACGCGAAAGTTAACTTATCACACAACCGATCCCTTTATCGCGACAAGGTTAATGCACGGTGATAATGAAATTGTTACGAGTCTTAATTCGTGTTGTTTTGATCCACAACCCACTAAAGACTATGAGGAGAATTTTCTCCGGGGAAAGTGAGTGGGAGTTAGCTTCACTTCATGTTGGGCAACGCTGCGATTACTGGCGTTTGATACACACTGGGGACAACAATGTACTTGTATGTCTTGCTGATGCCCTTCGGTACGTTACCACAGGCGCTACTAAGTAACACAATGTCGAAGCGATATGTTGCTTTGATAAGCGTCGGCAATTTCTTTTTGACGGCGCTATAGGAAGGGAAAAGTGGTTGCAATGCTTGTGGCGCAGCGTGCCACTTACGCGAGAGACGACCACTTTACGAATAAAAACAACACACTTGCAAAACAACAACAGCGGATTTTGACGTTACCAGCTGGCAACTGACAGCACGCTGTTTGTAAACATTTGCACACACTGTAGCAGGCAAGAAACGTTGTAATTTTAAATTTAAATTTATTCAAGCATATTTTTATGCGTATGCTAAGGTTCATTAAGTACCAAGTAATCACTCTCGAACATTTTATCTAACTCGGTATAAATATATATGCGTGTTGGTTTCTATAACCAATTGAAATGCACATCGAGATTTCCCATCGATAGTGTATGATTAATTATTTATTCAATTGTATTCTTTTGTGTCTTTTGAAGGCATTTGGAGAGATTATTTTGATGGAAAATGATTATTGCATCATTTATTACACGCTTGGTATTTATAAATGGCGGTATGTTTCGGTTGCGCCATTCTCATAGGTGCAATCATGGTGTATCGTTTTTCATTTACGAACGCTATTCAAAACGTGCTCGCACAAACAAGCCTGCATGGAGTTTTTCATCTAGTTCATAAGCGAAGCACGTACATTGAAAAGTTAGTATAGAACACTTTTTCTGTCGTTCAGAGATTTTTATAAAACTAGTTGCTCACCTACAGGTTAATATGGTTTGGCATCATATCTATGGCACTGTTTGTCGGTTGCTACAACGTGGGAAGCTTTTGGGTGCGATACTGGACAAATCCAACAGTGATTTCACTAGACCGTGACTACCACTTGTGGAACACTACCTTTCCCAGTCTGACCGTGTGTTTCCAGAAACGTTTAAACGAACAGGCGCGTGATGAACTAGTGGCCCGTGTTGATCCGGAGCTGGCACCGAGATATGCAGAATTTCTTGACACGCTACTGGAGAGTGACATCGAGAATGTGGGTCGTTTGGCTGAGTTTGATGAGTTTGAGGGTGTCGATCTGCGGGAAATTTTGAACGAAGTTACCGATCGGCCAAGTGCCATCATCACAATGGAGGGCGATCTGCAGGGTACGCTAGTACGGTCGCTTACGGAAATGGGCATCTGCTATACGTTCAACACCGCCATTGCAAGATATCTGACCATAGATACATTTACTGGTGATGAAAAACTGTTTGAAGTCAGTGTCTTCAACGGTGAAGCATCCGCAACCATATCGAACTGTACGTCCAACGCTAACGTAAGTTGCGTGTTCCATGTAAATCAATGATCGTTGATGATCCATGATGAACGTTATTATAGATTTATTTCCACAGTCCTTATGAAATGCCAACGATTAGAAAATCACTTTTAATCGAGCGTGGTTTTTTCACCTTCACCAAAATGGATTTTAATGCTCTCGCCATAACATCCGTTCCTGAGCTTCGAAGCTTGAGCATAAAGCAGCGAAAATGTCGATTTCCACACGAATCAAATCTAAAGTTTTATCCGGAGTACTATTCGTACGGTTTATGCTTGCTGGAGTGCAAGTTCTACCTGTTTCTCAAGCACTGCGATTGCATACCATACTTCTACCAAATTTCAGGTAAATCGACTTGATTGTTTACCAAAAATTGTAACAGTAGCTAGGTATTCAATACACGATCATCCATACCAGATTCCTCCAAGTATTGTAAACTATCCCAGTTGGCCTGTGTAGAGTTGTATCAGAGCTACATCTCGTTCCTAACCGCTGATGAATTGCGAGAAATTTTTGGAGCTTGCAATTGCCTGAAAAACTGTGACGATGTCACATTCACGATGCAGCACTTTGGATCTACGTTCTGGTTTAATGATCCCGTTATTAAATGGAGCATTCGCATACCTAAAATACGTTACAGTCGTAGGATCATTTATGACTTCATTGATGCAATGGGTAAGACGATAACCAGCTCCATCTGGTATAATTTTTCCAGCTTACACAAAGCTCTTTTCATGTATTTCAGTATCTACAGGGAGTATATTGGAGTTCTTCTTTGGGTTCAGCATTATCACATTTGTCGAGCTTGGTTACTTTTCTGTTAGAAATCTTATTCTGTCTTGCTATCGAATGAAAATGATAAAATCAATGTGTTCTCGAAAGCAGCGAAAAGTAAAACATAACGGAATGAAGAAGGGAATCATGATCAATAAACCGAACAGCAAAACATTACCCGTGAAATGAATGAGATAAAATCGCGTTTCATCACGTTCTTATTTATGTAATTAATTGTACAACTGACTTCTAAAACATGCGAAAACAATTAAATTCTCGCCATTGTCATCCATGTGACTGGTTGAGTGTCTGATTAGTTCTGACAGCATAGTTTTTTCCAGCTCAGTGACAGCTTGAATGCCATTGACGAATTACGAATTGTCAAAACAAACGCTCATTTCCGAAATCTCAAACGGTCGAGTTTTTGTGTGGTGAATTGGTTGCAAATTGTGATTATATTGTAACGTTCAGCTTGTGTGATACACAATGTCGCACACGGAATACTCAAAGGAGCTGGAGGCTTTCATCGCCAAGCAGAAACGGTTGCTAGAGTTGGATAAAGCAAGATTAGTAAATCCACCATCACAAGACCCACGCAAAGGCGAAGCTTCTCCGCCAGTTGAATCAACCAAGGACGATTCTACGAAAGTACGAAGAAGCTCTTGTTCTATCGATACTCCTTCCGCTAAATATTCAAAGGAGATGACTAACACGCATATTAGTAAAAGAACTAACACCGCGAAGGAAGAAGCTGCCAAGACACGACCGGAAACTTTACGCAAACAACCGGCACCTCCAACGCCGGCTTGGAATGCTATCGATTCGACAAATATTGACCCACCGCAGAATGTTGTCGATAAACCATCACCATCAGCCATCGGCAGTCCGTCGGCAACTACATCATCGCATCAGGCAAAACAAATGTCCCCGCAACAGGTGAGATACTTACAAACATAGGCATTCATTCGACCAGTGCACGGTGGCACCCGATTGTCCCGGCAAGGATTCGGCGCAGTGAAACCTTAATGTTTACTCACCGACCTGGCCCGATGTAGTTGCGTTAAGAATGTTGGGAATAGTGCCTTTCAAGACATCCGACTGGCTAAACATACCAGGACCACAGCGCGCGTGTTTCTTTCTGATCCTTTCCGTAATTTTTTAGTCTGCCAGCAACCGTATCCTCTATCTTCTCGCGAGTTTTTTTTTTTTTTGTTATTTGTGATCTCCGTTCCGAGTGATTCAAGGGAGTGTTAAACTGTGGTGAATAATGTTAATTTTATCATAATTCTAATTCTATGGTATTGGCTCTGACTACACGGATAAATTTTTGAACTTGGAATTAGACTGTAAGTAATTTGATTCTAAATTCCTTGATGAAGAAAAATAGTTAGTGAGCGAAATTTCCATATGATTTGAATCTTGAAACCTTGACTTATTTTTAGATATAATAAATGCTTGCTGCAATGTTTATTAGGCTTTAAAAAGATTATCGTTGCTAATCTGCAAAGGTAATATATTTAGAAATATTGATTAGATACCAGTAAAATGGTAGGAAAACTTTCAAACATACTAATAAAAGTTGTGTTTAGAATTATGACACGACTCAGCATACCAGATAAATAATCTGCTGTGCGAGTTTCGTAATGGAAATTGTCTCACTTTTTTATAGTTTTCATCGATCGTATGAAGAATTCCATCACGTGTTTCCCGTACCTAAAAGCCCGTATAATTAATTACTACTATTTCATCACCATAGCTCTCCCTGCACACACCGTCAAATCACGCTCCACCGCTGGTCATAATTTATCTTTTGGAATTGTTGCTCAGAAGAATGCACACCGAGTGCTCCAGAGACGCTCTACTAACCCCCAAAAACCATCTACATGAGAACGTCGACGACGACGTGTAAATCGTAATCGTGAATGAACGACAGACGAAAATGGGATGGAATCAGATCGCCTATGCGTTGGTGGCGTATTACGATGGCCTAAAATATTGCGCCTCAATCACGATGCAGGTTAGGGGCAACACGCTGATTGGCATCGGTGGTTTAGTTCCGCGTTGACCGCATTGCATATTCGTGGACAGTTTTTCCTCTCTTGTGGCGGCACCGGCCCGTAAAACATTGCCGGGTTTTCCCTCCTGGCTATTTGAGGTCGATAGCCATCTGTCCGGCGGGAGCAATGGGCACCGAAAATTGGAAATTAATTCCAAAACTGTCCCAAATACATCGACACCAATTTCCCGTTGTGGGGGATGGAGGTAAAGGGAAACAGCGATAAAAGCGGATCTTGCAGCAGAGAACGCAACAAGGAATCAGTGTCCTAGTGATCGCAAGTTGTCGTGGTGGGTCAAAAAAGGTTTGAACGAAGAAAGTGAATTGTATATTAATTTTGACCGGGAATGTGGGATGAAGAAGTAGGACCACTTACTGGTGGCAGTTGCTCAATAGGGTTCTATCGGAATCATTATCCAGTACCGGTTAGAATGGTCGCTACAAAAAAAAAACGCTATCAATTCGCTACCACGTTCCATTAAATTTAATCGTTAACGCTACTTTGTTTAAAAGCATTAATTAAGAAATCCATCGAAAAACATGCACGCAGCTATCATAGGTGCTAACAAAACAAAAAAACACCGACATTTCATAAACGATACTAAACCAGTAACTGGTCGCATTTACATTTTACTGCAAGCAACGGTGGAGCTTTTTGCAGCCTGCGTGTTTGGGAATTTTAACTCGCAGCTGCAGGCAGGCTCATAAGTGGGCGAAAGTGAAACGTTGTGACCGTGAAAGGCTATTTTTCTTCGTCCGGCGATTGAAAATAATGGTGTTTTTTTCTCCATTTCATTGAGCCATAGTTTCTTGTTTCCTTTCCGCCAAAATGATGTTGTGGCATCAAACGTTTGCGGGTTGCTGTTGAGAAAACGAACGTACGTGTGGTACGCCCTTGCTTCCCCTTGCAAACCTGGCGACTCTTCTGGCATTTTATTATAGCCTGCGGTCCACGTTTCCACACACGTTCATATGCGAATCAGGAAGGTTACTTTGGGTGCAATTTTGGGGATGTATTTGGGGCGTAATTTTGCGGAGAAACTGATTTATAAATTTGGTGGCCAACAGATGGAGGTCATCATGAAATGGGGATCATTTAGTTAAGAACAAAATTCTACCCATAGTATTAACACCAAAATGCCTTCCGTGATAATATGTTTCATGGTTACAACCTGTTTGATAAAGGAATATCCGATCGTGAATCGTTTTACCGATTCTTAGAGATAAGTACGTGTTTATCGAGTGTGCATTTACGGTTAAACTATTCTTCCGGCGTAACTGTACTGTTCGACATTATGAATAATTTAAAGCGATAAGTAGCTAGGCAGACGTAGGAGCTAGAACCTTCGCCTGATTGAGCAATCGAAAATGGATACGATAGAATTAGTAACAAGATCGAAAATAGAATCCCTAAACTGAGCGATAAATGCTTACGGTGCTGATACATGCTTCTACTATCTAGTATTTTCTATAAGATTATATAAACTACTCTATTGGTGTTAAATGAACACGATGTGAGCGATCCCTTCACGATACCCACAGCATTGGTGTTTAGGATCGCAAATGGATGTTGACTTCCCGTGAGTTACTATGTAAAATTGGTTGAAGATTATTTAAAATGGGTTTCTTAAATTATTTGAGATTATAATTCACTATTTTCACTCTTCAATAATCTCCGGTGCCAAATACTTTCTGAAATTTCAACGTGACGTGACAAAGCATAGCCTACCAAGCATTGAAGACATTTTCTCCAAAGAACCTTTCTTTGTTGCTGTTCATCGTTGTATGATTCTTCAAAATATCATGATTCAGAGAGTGTGTCCGTTTTTTTTCGAAAAATTTCATGGCCATCCAATCCAGAGGCTATATGTTTATCGAAATGGATGGGGCAAGGTTCCCGAAGGCCAATACCACTGACAGTTTAGAAAACAAGTGGTCAAATACAAGAACCATTAAACTGGAAAGCCGGTTATTTCATACTTATTACTACGTAGCATGGAGCATGGCGTTTTTCCTGCCGAGACGTAGTACCTCGTTTCTACAAGCTCTTCCGAGCCCCATTTACGCCTCACCACAATGTGAGTGTAAAAAATGGTGGTAGCGTTGATGATGATATTACATTTTTCAACAGGCCTCGTCACGAACCTCGTGTCTCCAATGGCGCAATTTCGCCGGACACCAACAAAACGCGCAGCTACGATATAAAAAAAGCTTCGAGCTCCAGGATCCAGGAAGAGAGTTGGTAAACTTTAGAAGTTTAAATTACACCGTGTGCACCGGTGAGTTCTATTTTCAAAGCTCGAAGAGCCAGAGCGGTGAAAACAATTCCATTATCTCGGGTTCATTGCGCCGGGTCCAACGCGGTGACTTTGCACCTTGCTCTTGTAACCACCACCGTTGATGGGTGCTTCCGTCGCATTGGTTACAATTTCCTATTTCCTGCAGTGACTTTCTAATTTGTCTACACTTTGGTAACAATAAAAAAAAGGTTTCCCGCACTTGCAAATACCCTACACTAGAGAGTAGAACACGTGTACATGGAATTGATGTCGTCCTGTTGGATGGAAGCGCATGGAGCGGGTGAGGACGTGTAATAAAGTGCGGTAGTTTTGTTATCCATTATAAAAAAAAACGGTTCAGCTAGACACAGGAAGTGGAAACTTTTGCCTCGGTTTGAAATGTTTATGATGCGCCGCAAACACGTTGTGTGATCGTTTAGCTGATGCCCACCGTTGATAAAACTTAAAGCTGCACGTTATGTGGTGAAATATTTGCCGCGCGTTTTAGAGGAGCCAGTCATTGAACTAATGCATTGAATAATGTTGTAATGTTTGTCTGTTGTATTGTTTTTTTCTGTTATTTATTTATTTCCTCTTTTTTAAAACAAAGAAAGGACTTAATTGTGAAATAGATTTCGTTCGTACTCGTAAATGAACTCGTAGGGGAAACGGTAATATCGATCTTTATCGAAAGCTCAAGCCGATGCAGCCGGTTCCTTACCGAATAACAACAGATGGTGGTATGCAAATGATAATTCCTTTCAGTCATCTATAAATATCGAACGACAGCGGGGTTATGTCGCCCGGCGTGCTGCGACCTATTTTGAGCCATGAATTGAGCATTGTTCACCCATTTTTAGGCACTCTTGTTCTCTTCCACAAAATAAGCAACCCTTAACACTAACTTCACTTTGTGTTCTCCTTTGCAGGATGAAATGGAACAGTGGGTTTCGGATACGTTCTTTTCGTACTTTCCGAGTTTCAACAAAAAGCAAAAGGAGCAAAAGAGCACGCTGTCCCGCACGCGCCAGCAGGAGTACCAAGAGTATTTGAAAAATGTAAATTTCGTTGCTAACGCGGTAAACTATCTCTGTTTCTTGGATCTTACGGTAGTACGAAAATTAGCGTGGCAACATGATGCATTTGGATGATTTTTTCTTTGACGTATTACCAGCAGCACACACTGGCACCAACACGGCCACGCTTGAAGAGTTTGCTTGTAAATTGAAGAAATAGTATTATTACCGTTTGAGTTCGAAAGCACCTCTACTTTGCACATGTTTCAATCTCACCTCTGCCAGTGCACACGCATGCATGCAACACGACAATTAGGCACGTATCATGTCGTTTCACTAATCGTTCTCCTGTGTTTTACTTCCCTTGCCGCAAGATCCCGGAGGTGACGACCAAACACCAGCAGTACATGCAAAAGTACGGCACGGGAAAATCGCCCGGCGCAGAAACGGCAAATGAGAAGGGAACGGGCACGACGAGTCCACCGCCACCGGGGGCCGGAGCTAACGGGGCTGCCGGACAGCCGCAGGTTCGCTTCGGGAAGTCGTTGGTGGCGGAAGCGAACTCCAACTACCGCAAAGGTAGCCCGCGTGAGAAGTTGATCCAAGATTTAGCCCATACTGATCTGCCTACCATTCTTAACACAGACACTATCGATCGCAGGAACAGGATGTTGGCCGATGTAGGTATCGCTGAGAGGGAGGTTGTGATGATAGAGTGATGGGGGAATCGAGGGAAACAAACAAAACTTAAATATTTGTATCATATTTCTCAGGACAGGGTTCTGAAGTGATTGTAAAAATTATTGCATACTTTTATTTATTTATTTTTTGTTTCTATCCTGTTTTCTTTGTTTGTATCATTTTCTTTCGAACATAAATAATCAAAATTCTGCTTCCCTACCGTATGACAATCACAGGAAGAAAGCCGGCGCAAGATGGAATATCAGAAGGAGCTCATCAAACAGATCGAAGAAAAGCGCAAGGAGGTCGAGCGTTTGCGCGAGAAGGAAAAGCTCGAGGAGGAAATGCTAACCAGGTACCGAAAAAAGCACGGACTCTCGTGGTTGTTTTGAATTCACGTAACGCGGAACGAAGATTATTTTGTGCCACTTTCGGTTTAGTTCAACTATTATTTACCACGCACTTTACGAATCCCACGTTATCACTATTTAAAAGCTTAAGTGCCAGCAAATAAAAGGCTTTTCACGTTCGTTCGTTTATATAACTGTCCGGAAGTAGGGCTACCGAATATGTTTGCTCCATTAGCTTTATGTTGCGTTTTAGAGTGCGTGCGATTTTGAAATAACTCTTAACCAAACTCACGCGAAATGTGTTTTATTTCCCCCTTCGCACTGTTCATCGTGCCACCCGGGACAGCCGTCTGGAACAGCAGCTCAAGACGATGCAGCTGGAGGAGCAACTGGAGCATGAACGGCTGCGTAGCGAAAAGATTCGAATCGCCAACGAACAGAACCACATCCGGCGTCTCCAGCTGCTGGCCAATCTTGAAAACGATCACAAACTGTTCAACCCGCACGAAGGGCAGCGGAAGGCGCTGTCGGAGAACGGTACCAAAGTGTCGCCGGGAAATGGAGCAGTTGGAGGAGCGGGAGGACCAGGAGCTGCGGCAAACGCGGCCGCCCATCATCCCGGTGGATCGTTTTCGTCTGGTGATGAGCGCACTAAGGTGTACCGATACTTCAGTAACTCAGCTCAGCTTCAGGACAAACCCCCCAATCCGTTTGTGTCAGTCGCTGCGGTAACGTCCTCCTCGTCGGGGGCACTTTCTTCCGAGCAGGACTATGATTCTTCCAGTGAGACGACGGGCAACACGATGGTGGCGGACCATCGGTATCAGTACTGCAAGAGTTGCCGGGGTGATATCGATCGATCGTTTCTTCCACCGGAACCGAAGGTGGGTTTGGATCACGCAAAGCACAAGCGCAAACATTGCGTAAAGTGCGGATGTAAGCGGACAAATGAATCGACGGACGATTATCTGGCGCGCTGTATGAAATGTGACCGAAAGATGAAGCGAACGAATGGCACGAAAACGGCCCTATGTGCCGTCTGCATGCTCACGACGGAGGCAGATCAGAAGAATGTGATTCGCCAGAAGATGCATCAGGAGCAGCGACACTCGAATCGAACCGTCGGAGGACGGCATCATGGCAAGCAGGAAGCAGACGACAATCCAGCGTGCGTATCGCCAACGAACAATCCGTACAAGATCATCGACATTCAGTACCACGAAAGTGACAACGATAACGATCTGTCCGTGCTGAATCCGGTCATCGTGCGCAACAACTACCGAAAGCCGCCCTATTCGCTCAACATCGACAAGGACTCGCTGTTTCATCCAAGCAAAAAGACTCCGGAACCAGTGCTCTCGGTGAACATCCGGCACGGGGAGGTGTTTGTGGACAATAAGTTGCGAACGGAACCGTCAACCTCTCGCGCTCCACAGCTTTCTCATCATCATCATCATCATCGCCACCCACCCGCTAGCCCGTCCGATGCGGATGAGGGCCGCCGGGATGATGACACATCGTCCGCCACCGTCGGGGACGATCTGTTAGACGAGCGGATCGCAAAGTACGTGCGGCACTACAACACGCTTTGGATGAAGCGTGGCACGAGTAGGAAGAACAATGCACACAATGCGCACCATCAACATCATTACGACGAGTATCAACATGTAGGCAAATCTTCCGGCACACAGCTACCGTCGCTTTCACCGCCGAAAGTGTACGTTAGCGATCGACCAGAAAACCTCAAAAGTGATGGTCTGAAGCTGGTGGAGAAAAAGTGGGAGGTAAGCAAGTTTGAAAAGAAAGCAAACATTTTATGAATGAAATTGAAACGCTTTGTTGTTTGCTTCTTTTGAAATAGGTCCCAGCGGTCGAACGGACCAAAGTGAACGAGAAGGGATCAACCCGTGTTCTAACGCAGCTCGGTGCGATACGGAAGCAGCTGCAGCTAGAGCAACTCCAGATGGATGGGCCATCGACATACACGAAAAACTACTGAAGCAAAAGACGTTTACGCCTTTATGAACACTTCCGTCCACGACCTTGATCAATTGAATCTAAGGTGATCTGCTAGCAGGGATTGCTCCTTCCCCTTCCTGGAGCGAATGGATAAAATATCCAAGGGTAATAGGTAAGCTGAAAGCGAACCGATCGCCCGTGCCTGTTATAATTTATGTTAAATTTGTTACCGTTTAGCTTGATCTGTATTAAATAAAATTTGACAAACGAATTTCACTTCGAACTCTGTGGCCATTCGTGTGACATTTCCATGATTGAAAGAATCCGTTTTCGACACGCGTACACACACGTGAACGAGTTTAGTTTGGGTGTCTTATTTACAACGAACTAACAGCGTATTGTAACATTAAAACCCTCGCGTTATGCGCACTGTAGCCTGCTTTGATGTGGGCTCTCTTTTCACTTGGTCGATACACGGGTACGCTTGTTCCACGAGAAGTTGATGCCGTAGTTCTTTACGCGGTGCTTCTTCTGAATCTCGGGGTTATCGAGAAACCATCTCCATCCGTTCTTTTCGCAATGCGCGATCGCTTCGTCCGGTGAGGTGAAATCGACGCGCATGTTCGACAATGGATCGCCACTAAAAGGATTGTTTGTTGTATTCATCACACAATCCGGGGAAATATTCTTGTTCTTGATACTTACGAAGACGACCAACCCATCAGCGGATTTTCCCAGCGCTCGCGGTTATCAAACTCGATGCTCCAGTGCTGTATGTTATCCGTTCCACTCTGCATCGCATTCTTGGCCGGCATGAAGATACGCACGCGGCGTTCCTTCACGTGTTCCTCCGGTACACCAGTAATGGGGCTAATATCAACCTGTTAATGGGTGGTTATATTAGTTGTATGATTTTATTTTCGAATCGATTGCACTCACCTTCGTCGGGACGGTGATAGTGGGAAGATGATCACGGGCATACTCCTCCTTGCTCGCAAGAATCACACTAGCATCCAGTATCGGGGCTTCCTTTTGTGCCTTGGGATCCTTGTACACAATCGACGATGTCGACAGGGAGGCACGCATCCTGCACGTGAAAACAATCAAGGATACCATTCAACAAAAACATTCCGATTACACAACCACCACATCCAGCCGGAAAGTAGGGGTAGAAGGTAGAACGTTGTCCAGGTTCGCAACAAGCGATGCGTTATGAGTAGATATTGTAAGCAAACAACACTGTTACCATTGCGTAGCTCCAGTCCTGGCTGCGGAGCGTAGAAATAGACTCATTTTCGAACGATTTTCCCTTCGCCAAACACTGCACAAATCGATACGATGGGAAGATTTTGCTGGGCCAGGTTATTTTTGACAGACGGAGCAAAATATCAAAACACAAAGCTGTCAGTTCGTACCATAGTTCGGCAAACATCCGCTCGTAGCGCAGCTGTCGCAGCGATCTGTCAGTGGTTTGATATTGTTTTGTTGTTGTTCTCTTGTTTCGTGAGTTTCGCCTGCAGCAGCAAGTTACGTGCGTGTGTGAACTGCTGCACAAATAGGTGCATTTATCGCGGTTGCTGCTGTGATTTCGCGATTTCTCTACGTGACGATTGGTGTTGGGTTCCTGTACTTCTTTTTTACACCACTGGTGTGTGATTCGTTCCTCTTATCCGGTCGCAGTTAGCCGTGCTATCGATTACTTTGACGTCCTCTGTTGTACCTGGGGCAAACTGGTAGCAAGCAAGTAGCAAATAAGCATTTGTGAAAATCATCAAAAAAGTGGACTACTGCAACCCTGTATCTTCCGTAATCGAGTCGAAAACGGTGTCGTCTGAAAGGGCGCGACACCTTCTAAATAGGCGTAAGAGCAAAGTACGACCGTCCTTGGGATTGGGAAGGAATCCGTGTGAGGTGCCACCGTCGGAGCGTTCCCGCGAGTGTTGAAATCTGTGTCGCAGGGCAACCGCGCGAGTGTAATTATAACGCCATCCATTCATCCGTTCCGAATGCTGATGCTGCTGTTGCTGCTTGGTAGAAATGTCAAAAATCAAAATCACACCGTGAAAGGATCGTAAAGCGCGAGTAAAAGTAACTCCAACCTCATTTCCAATTCACGGGATTTTTTTTCGGGTGGTCCAAGCAAACTACAGCCAAATCCATCCCATCAAGGAAGACGGAGCGCACGATAGCCAGACGCGTGACTGCAGCGAAAAATAAATCACGCGCGGTTTAGTGTGGCTGGTCAACGAAAAAGGGTTGCTTCTAAACCACCCTATCTCCCCGGGTAACGTAGGGCGCTGGAGCTGGAGGAAGTGCACAAGTGCCGCTCACACTAATGATAGGTCTCGGTGGCGCCGATTGACGAGACACAACTCAGCCCGGCCTGCCGTTGGGGAAAGAGGCCCCGTTTTCCTTCGTCTTCGTAGGTTGGAAAAGCCGCACACACAAACGCTGCTACGCGGCAACCCGATTGGAAAAGCAGGTTGGCGGAAAAGTGCAGCGAGTAAAATCGCGCCGGCATGCAAAAATAGTACACCCGAGCAATCAATCAAAGTGAGCGGGCTTGAAGTGAGCGAAAGAGTGCTAGTGCTGTGAAAAAAAAGAAAAGCAGGCGAGGTGGGAAAACAAAAGAAAAAAAAGGAGCAATATCTAATAAACCATTCCGTTATATCCTCCTCAAGCGATCCATTTCATCGTGTGTGTTTGGTTGGTTTCGCAAAGTGTGAGGGGAGTTGTGTGTGTTTGAGTGGCTGTGTGGAGTAAAGAAGTGCCACCATTAGTTTCGCTAATTCACCAGCCGTCGCTCTTGGAGGGGAGTTGTGTGCAAAATAACTTCAGAAAAGGAGACCTAGCGCCGGTCGTCGCAGGAGGCATTGCAGGTAAGAGAAGGCACAACATGACACCGTCTGATGCTCCAGAAATCGATCGGCCTGAAGGGAACGAGCCAGTGTTGCTGTAGGGTTGGGGTTGGAATTATTAAATCAATAAATTTTGCCCTTTTTCCTTTCCTGCCGTTAGAGCAGACGGTGGAACACGGTGGGCGGATGAGGTCAATTACACGGCGAGAGGAGTAACCTGCGAGGTCAAACCAATTCGTCTGCCGTGTTTTTGCTTAGCTTGGAAGAATTCTTTAGTTTAGCCACTTCCCTGGGGTCAGGAAACCCTGGATTTTACTTCCCCCCCTTGTAGAAGTTTGTGTATGTGTGTGTATTGGTGCATGTTAGGATAATTGAAATTGATCCTTTCCAGTCCCAAAAACACCACCAACCTGGCTACCTCCCGGTAGCTAATCCTTTTAAATTCCATGTCGGACCGGCTCGGAGCTTCTCTATCTCATGCTCGAATCTCACGTCCGAGCAGTGCTTGTATTTCGGTATGTTGTTCGGCCGAATTACGACATGTTCAGTATGTCTGAACGAGCCGGTTAGACGTTCGGGGCCGAGACCAGCTACTGGGCTAATCCGAAAAACAACACCCAGCCACAACGACCCATCCCGTCGCAGTTAAGCAGGAATGGCCCACATTTCAAACCCTTTTTCGAGCGAACCTTTCCGCGTGCCGTAGTAGGCTGTAGGGCTGTTGGAGGTTTTCAATCGTCCAATGTGGCCTGTTTCGTTCGCGATTGTTTATTCTCGCTTTGCTATATGAGAGACAAACGTTTGTGTATGCCATATGAGCAGCTGGCCGCATGGGTGCGTTCCTATTTTTTTTAGAATAGAACGTTTAACCACATGACGTTAGATGAGTATGACGATATTAATACTATCTACGAGACGGAAAATGTTGAAACGATCAATCAATGTGAAATCTAAATTCGTATAATTTAACTTGAGTACAAAAATTTAAAGATAATCAAATTCATATCAATTGCAATTTTCCAGGCTTAAACAAACACACGATTTAAGCAATCAATTTTTATAAACAAAGCAGTTTATTTTTACCTACGTGCACAAAACGAGAACTGAGTTGCGTGGATGATTACTGCTTATGATAATGTCTTGTTTTGCTTTCCCAACCAAACTGCAAAGCTCCCAATGCCGAAATCTTGAGGCACGTGCCTGACCCTCTCAACACTCACCATTGTTTATCACTTTTGGTCACTCTCACGTTTGTGTGCATTGTTTTATTTTGCTGATTAATGAAGTAATTTTCCTTTCCGTTTTTCCATTTTTCTTTCGGCATTGGGTGGGGTTCTTTTTTTGCCCGCTTGCATTATTTTGGAAGGCATATTTTTTTTATAACGTGCCGAGTGTTGTAACTTCGAAAAGTGTGTCTTTCCGAACGCAACACGCGCGCCTTGTGTCAACAAACATAACGTGCAAACAAACAGTCGACGACTAAACATAATATCAGTCGCTTATTTACTCAACTGGTATGGGACGTCAAGGGGAAATGTTGTGACGCTCCCAGAACCCCACGGTTAGCCTTTTCAAAGCTGTTTTACAACTTTTTCCGTTCCGGCTTGTTTCATCGTTCGGAAAAACCTGCGCTAACATACTTCGCTTAAGTTGTTTCTGTTCGCAGCCCCGTTCTACCCATCGCCCCTGCATTAGTTTGGGTGTTCAATTGTGGAATATAAATAATCATTACCGTGCGCGCGCGCGAACACTTCTTGTCGTTGCCGCTTGCTTAGTTTGGTTGTCAATCGATGATAAGCTAATAGTGTATTGTGTGTTGTTCACCGATAGTGTAGGTGGCCGGGGTGGGTTTTGGTCTGCAAATTGCACCAGTTAACGGGCTGGTAATTGAAATTAAGTTATATCAATTTGTGTTTGCAGTCGGCAGGGGCGTTGATGTCATTAGAGGTCTCACATTGTGATGGTATGTTTTGTTAAATTTTCATGCTTTTTTGTGGACTAGGAAATTTAAAAAACAGGAAAGTTGCTTTAAATTATTGCAACAATAATTTTTGTTCAATAACATTGACCAAATATCATAATAAAAAAGCAGCAGGTAATTTTTTTAAAGGTTATTTAGAAACACAAACGGTTGAATTTTGAGTCCTCAATTGTTTACCTTACATTCATGATCTATGTACGTAGAGTGTATTCGTGTAAAAACGAGAGAATTTACCGTCGGAGTTCAATTCACCAATGTGTCTTATTGTTTTTTAAATTTTTTTAAAAAACTAATTTCCATAGCGATTCTTCTTCAATTCACATCGCAAATATTTCCCAAATTTACGGTTCGAATTTAAACCAACAAAAGTTCAAAATATAATAAACGACATTACTCAAAAGCATGAGTAATAATGGTAATAAAAGACATCAACTCTGTTTGATTCAGCACATACCGCCCCATATCTCACCGCATATCTCATACCCCATATCTAGATTTGCACGGCGCAAATTCACCCCGTACGTTTCGTATCCTCACCATCTCCACCCTGCGAAACATTTGCCCACCCTCAAGAGGCTGATGCGTGATTTCCGGTGCTGTCCGTCGCGAACGCTTCAGCTCGCGGGGAGCGGCCAAAAGGTCACTGAAATATTCAGTGCCTTCTGCTGCTGTGTGGTGCACAAAAATGCACCACATTTCGCAGGGTCGCTGCAGATTGGCTACAGATTAATGATTAATTACTGCAACCGAAGCGGTGGTACCGAATGCTGAGTGTTTCCTTCTCGTTTCGCCATAATATTGTAGCCATTTCATTGCCAAGGTGTTGCGAATCAACTGCCGGCCTCCTACTCTCTCTATCGCTCTTTTATCGCCAGTATGATGTAATTGAGCAAGTTGCAGCTGCAGGGGGTGGGAATAGAAGAACAGAAGGAAGCAATCGCAAACGCTTAAGAAACAAAAGGCTTTTCCTTATCACCATTGACGAAGTAGTGTGCTGTTTTGATATGTCATTCTCACTTCTGCGCAAAATCACTGACCCGTCAAGTGGGTTTTTTTTCACAATCAAAATTTACAGCTATCCAATTGGCGATATAAAGATCAGCGGTCTCCCAAGAAGTCACATTACTTTCCCGAAAAATTATGTAATTAACATTATTGTTCATAATTGTTTTCCCTTCGCTCCCGTTAAACTCACCATTATGTTCGCTTATCAATTCAATTTATTTTAATTGCAGTACTACCCCGCCCACACGCACGGAGGCGAACCGAGACCCCATCGACCCTGCCGGTTAACTCACTCACTACAACGAAGGGATTCGCGAGTGGTGGTTGTCCAATTGCTGCGAGATTCGAATGCCGGTTGTTCCGTTGGTGTAGACGACGACGGTGGCGTTCAGTGACTTTGGGTGCCTGTTAGGAAGCGTTTCGATTTAACCGAAGACGATGCAAGCGTTTGAATAATATTGAGTGAGTTTTACCTGTTAATATTATCCTATCCCTTAAACCGTTGCCACATTGGTTGTATAAATCGAGAATCAAAACTCACCACCGCGTTCCGGTCAAACGCGAAATCGAGTGTTTATCGAACCACTTTGGAAAAGGGGTTGTTTTTATTTCTGTAAACATTTACACCTACTCAATCTAGCGCTAATACTACATTAAAGCCTTACGGATGTGGTGGTAGTTCCTTTGGGAGACGACCTACGCGCGCCTACAAGATATGGGGTACAGAGAGAGAGAGGGTTCTGATCGTTTACCCCGTTGTGTTGCTGGTGTGCGTAACATTCCAAGTTCTTCGAGATCTCGAGCTTTGCCGAATGTACAATAAAACCTTTCGATTCCTCCAAATACACGCACGAGTGTTGATAAGATACTCTCCAGTGAGTGTCCGGCGGTGGTGACTTTTGCTTTCGTGCACACGCTTCTAGTACAACTTCTTATACATCTACACCTAAGAAAGGCCATATAATTGTGACAATGATTATGGTGTCTGTGTGTGTGTTGAGTGCTGTGTTGTTGGTGTTATCAAAAAAAAAAAAAAAAACGTTCCACTATTTCGCTGCGTGTGACATTTGCCACGAGATGGAGATGGCTTACACGTACCCGCTCGATTCGAGCTTTAAGGCCGCTTCGTACGTCGGGAGCCCGGTGTTGTCGATGATTTGACTCATATCCAACCGGACCAGTCCATTCTCGTCCAGCAGCGCGCGGATGTCGCCGGACGGATCGGGTGGATCTGCCGGCGCGGGATGATGGGACGCGGCGAGATTGTTACCGTTGGTCCGATCTGCCACCGTCGTCGGTGGTGGCGGCGATGGTGAGGGGAACGGGTCGTCCGGTTGCTGCACGTAACTGTCAGGCTGATTGCAACACTGATTGGACATCAAGCGGGACGTGTTTGGACACTGATGGATGATGTTACCATCGGTGGTGGTGGTGGTGGTCGAGGAGGTGGTGGTCGCTGTATCACTACACCCCTCCCGTGGATGATCCGCGGAGCTTATTGAATCGGTAATGATGTTATTATTTGCACTGTTGGCCATGCCAAAGTTTGGCGTTGCGGTGATGTTGTTGTTCGCGCTATCCAACCGCTCCGATTCGGACGCGGGCGATGAAACCACCACCGGCGGTTGCCGGCGAGCGTCGGAAGCCCCGGCACCAGTGCAGCTGTCATCGGGGACATTGTTTCGATTGACGTCGCTGCCGGCCGTCGGCTCATAATCGACTAGGAGTGGCTCGTTACGTGTCAGTTCGATCCCAGCACCCACCGGACACCGATTGGCCGACATTGTCGGGGAAGAGGTGCGCGATAAATCGCCAGAACCCTCGACAAAGTAACCACAATTACGACAGTAAATTGCTGCTGGTCCCCCCAGCCGGCCGGTGGTGGGTGTCGTTGCGGGAGGACAGCTGCAGCAGCTCGTCGCTGGGCCGGGCGCTGCATCATCGTTCCAGTGGCATCGTTCTTCAGCAGCACTCGCACACAGTGGCTCATCATCGGCTGGATCCGGAGCGCCGTAACGATGCTCATTTGACGTCCGGTGGTCGCGGCATCTCCTTGGGGATCTTGCCGCCTTGGGCAGGAGTGGCGTTCCAGCTTCGGTGCAATCGTCGTGCCGTTTATCGCACTCGTACGCATCTGGCTCCACCGGGCAGCTGTTGGACGACGAAGACGGCGATGACGACGGACCAGCCGACGTGCCTTCGCTCACTTCGCGAAGCTGTGTTCGCTTACGCCGTGAGGCGGCGTTCGCCAACAGTTCGTCCTGTGCGACGACGGTATCGTAAGAAGGTGGCGGCCCATTCGGGTACAGTGTGTACTGATAATGATGTTGCTGCTGCTGTTGCTGCTGCTGCTGCTGCTGCTGATACTGCTGATGATGGTGGTACGGGTGGTACTGGGGAAGGTGGTTCGTATGATTTATAGCGCCGGTGACCATCGGCAGTGACTGATAGTCGACGCCGCCGCTACCGCTACCGTCCATAAAAAATCCACTCGTTCCGGACGATGGCGGTGGGTCGTAGCACTGTGGAGAAAATGGAAGAGAAACCGAAGTTAGTTTTTTTGTTTTTAAATTTCTTTCTTCACTGCGCGCACGGCGCAGAAATGTTTGTCAGTTGGTTGGCGAGAATTAAGGGCTTTTGTCTGTCCTTACTCGAATGCAGTTAATGTGGGACCGTGCGAGAAGAACCGCAGTTGCAACTAAGTATCTCTAGTCTGTCCGGGTCCCCGGTTCGGGAGCCGGGAAAGGTCTGGCGTTGTCACCTCGCCACTCCCAAGACGAAAGGTGAACCCGACGTACGCGATGATTCCGCGCCGGGGTAGGGTTTGTCAGGACAGCTTTTGTGATGCACATAAATTAATTAAACTATTTCTTTTTTGGTTTCGTTTCTGCACATTCCGCGTTTCCGTTTCGGCTTGCCCGCGACGCCCCGATCGCGAAGAAACGGGCTTAATGAAATACACCCCGGGCCCGCCAACCGTCGGGGACACTTGTGTCGTAAACAGGGCAATTAATTTTCATTACAACCACCACCTTCCCCTACTCCGACTGCTCCACTTCACTCCTTTCCTGCTGCGTGTCATCATCCCGTGCTCGGTTTTATTTTGCTTGGTTTGATTTTTCGGCAAGAAGAAATCGGCAAAAGGTTTTCCTCCTGGGAAGGTAGTGGGTTTTCGCGCGATTTGGGACGCGCGGTACGCACTAATGCATGTGCCTAATTTCCTGATTCCGATTATTCGATTACTTGATTGAATGTTTAAGCTCGCGGCGGTTTCTCATGACATGTTTTGGCGCGCGGGTGATCCGATGCGAAGGTGATTTGTGCTCGTGTTCGTTTGAATTTGGATGGATTTTGGGAAAGGGGGGCGGGTGTTTTGTTAGAATTTATCGTCTCGATCGAATTTATGGTCGCCCGTGAATGGCATTTTACTTTTTATGGGCCCGTTTATTTGCTTTGTGCACGCGCACTCGACTCGGCTGTGATGTGAAAATTCGCTTCCGGAATGAATCAATCATGTTTGTTGGCAGAATAATTACGCACACTGCGCCCAGGTTGGACGATAATTATATTCAAACGTTTATGATTTTCTGCTTTAGCGCTGGTTCTTAGCAGCGAGCAAATGAGAGGAAAACTCCGATTTCTTTGCCTGGCGGCTTCTGTAAGCCTCCGGTAAAGGTTTATCCGTGTTTGATCAATATTTCACGATGAAGGAAATTGTTTTCAAATTCTTTCTTCACACTACAACGTTCGTTTTCAAAAGGGGAAACTTTCCCTTAAAATCGGCCTCTTTCAGCCGCTAGCATAGAACCGCAAGGGCAGCACTAAACCTAGAGCGCGCTGATATCACGCGGCACCGGAAGGTTAATGTAATCATCTACAATTTTGTATCGATTTTTGCCAACCACCAACTAACTCGAATAACCCTAAACACGTTCGTGTGTGTCTGTGTCTTGATGCTTTCTTTCACTCTGGATGATACAAAAAAAAAAAAACCTCAACGAGTCCCGCCACGATTGGCATTTTGACTTTTGCGTGTTTTTTTTTTGGCCACACCATCGATGCATGCAGGCGATTATAAATGTTTAATGGATCCTAAAATATCTCATCCGCCCAGCTGACCCAGTTAGCGGTGTGCCGGTAAGAAGCCAGAAGTCGACGAGATTGGGAAAGAAAAAGCAGGACCGATCTTCTCGTGCCCGTTTCATGTTGGGCGATTGATTTCATTGGATTCGCAAAGAGCCACACGTCGTTGGGTTGGAAAATGTTCCTCAGAAGCATAAGTAATATCGTTAGAAAATTCGGAGTGAATCGGAGCACATTTACTGCAGTATGTCGCCAAATTGGCACTTAAAGATTTTGCTTTAAATCGTCCTTCAAGTTGCGCATCGAATTCGTCTTCGGTTCGGTCTGTCGCTGCAGGGATGGGATATACGCACCTGTTCCACGCTGTAGATTTCCATGTTTGCCTCCGTCTCGAGCCACTGCTGCCGGTAGAGCGAGTTTGAGCGCTTTTTTATGTTCCGATGGCAGCAGTAGCACACGAAGCACACCACCGTGATGACCACGGACAGCATGGCTCTGTAGGGTGAGGGGAAGCGAAGAGAAAATGTAAGAGTGCGAATTATGCAAGTGTTTTGTTTTTGGGAAGAAAAATAGAGGAAATCAACGTAAATATAAAGCAAAGATTCCAAATTTATTTCTAGATGATTAAGCTTACATACTCTACCTATTTTTGTTAAAGTTTTTCCATAATATCATTTTTGTTTGCGTTTTACTTATGCTAATTGTGATGTTTTTTTACTCTAGTCATCAACTGCACCTCAAATCCCTAAACTTTATGATACAAATTGGAATAGAAATATGTAATCCATAAAAAAGTGCTCCTCAGAATCATAAATAGTAAAGCTCGAAAAAGGATCCAAGTAAACGCCTGCTCCTTTAAAATCTCCCATAAATAGCACGAAATCAAACGAAGGCTTTTATATGCCGCGATAAGCAAACGACCTTGATGTTGTCGAGTCGCTTGCGTACTCGACTCAAAATCGAAACGATTCTTCAATAAACACTTTCGTATCGTTTGTAGTATTTGCAAGTGTCACCGAGCCCGCATTTAGAGCCGCGATAAGGGCAGCATAAGAATAGAATGGTATCATCTTCACTCTCTTCCACCCTCCCCTCCGGTGGTCTGCCTGTCTAGATGTTGTGGAAAAGGTTCGTCGCATCGTTTTTGCAATGGTGCTGACTACACGCGGAACCATCGGTGAGGCGACTGATTACCACCACCTTGCGCAGATCGCGGGGTTGTTCGGTAATAAAAGCATATCCCAACGTTTTTTTTTTACTTTACTACTCGAACATCCTAACGCTACTGAATGGTTATGTGTGTGTTATTTTTTTGTGTATATTTAAAGCACCACCTAATCTTTACGAGCTTGGATGTAAAGTTATATCACAGAGAGGTGGGGTAAGACGTGGAGGTGGAGTGAAGATGTGCAAATGATGCGTTAAGCAGCACGATGGCGCATGGTGCTGATCTGATCCTGGAAAATTATTCACAAGGTCGAATAGTTCGTCTTTTATACGGCGTCGGCTGACAACGGAGCGCTATTCAAAATGTCATGTGAATTAGGGATATAGTTGGGATGGGATGGGAGTACGTAAGCATGATCCAGCACCGTAAACAATGCATTTCTTGTAAGCCATGAATGAGATGTCATTGTGTGCAGCCGCTATTTTTGTGACTTTACCATCATTGACTGTTTGTAACAATTGGCTCATTGTTTGGTTTTGCTCGTGTTTGCATGCGGGATGGTTTTTAAAAATCGTACATTGCAATTTCGTCGCTTTTTTCCATTCTACAGCATCTTCGTAGCGATCAGCTAGGAGAGCTTATTTTTTTTTTGCGAAAGAACAGAATTATTATGTCTTGTTTGGTTCCAAACCCGCGCACCTTCCTAGACGAAACACTCGCTTGAGTGCTGGCGATGGCGAATAAGACTAACAATTACTGCGCTGCGGTGAACGGAACGGCCTTTCTCTCGTTGTTGGCCTTCGAGGCCATATCAACATAAAACTGTATAAATTCATTACTGCTTATGACAGGTAATAAGTTTTTATTGTGTTTCTCCTGCTGGACAGCTGGAGCGATCCTTACTCGGCTATAGGAATGAAAATGCATTCCCACTTGTTGTCTGCGGTTGCCTTTCGTTTGCTACGTTTCATTTGTGAAGGAAATGAAATTGCGCCGCGACTACGCTGTATGAAAAAAATTGTAACAAAAAACGATTTTTGTGACAAAAATTGGAAAAGACAATATGAAATGGACCAGCAGCTACATAGGAATTTCCGTATCATTTTTTCTACTAGTTTTGGGTATTTTTAATCCACCTGTTCTGTATGTGTGTTAGCTCGGTCAAGACGATTCCACTAAGTCGCCGAAACCAATTTACGTTTTTCGCCCAAAGTGCAGCCGCGCGCCGCTCAGCACGGCAAGCAATAGTGCGGAACTAATCCGGCAAGAAGGCGACTGAACTGAATGAGAAAAGCGGTACTTAGCAAAACAATTTCGTTGGCTCCCAGAACGAGCGAACCCTGTTTTTTTTTTTGTTTTCGATCGCCTAATTCTTTTGAGTTTTCTTCTCTGTCCCTCTGTCTGTCTTGCCCCCCGAGGAGGTTGAAAAAGGGAACCCGCGCCCCTCGTGTGGAAATTGATTTCGGGTCAGCCCGGAAACCGATCGGGCCTCAGTTTCTTTTCGCATTGGCGCTGCTTCCCGTTCCAGAAAAAGCGAAACTTGTTGCCGGAAAGTGAGAAAGAGAAAAATCGGTCAAAACTTTTCCGTCGTTCAAAGACTTCATTTTTTTTTTCAACACCGATCTATGTGAGTCTGTAGCGGAAGGACGGAGCGGAGGGGGTTGTGAGAAATGTGGGAAAGGTTGCGAAAGAATTAGTCAATGCCACCGCAAACGAACAAGCAAAATAAAGCAACCAAAAAAGCGTTCGAAGGGGGATTGGTAACGCTCGGTGCATATAAAAAAAGAAGAATTTAAAGTAAAATTGTCCCCATCCGGAAAATTGATCACAGGAGAGAGTGATGTCTAGTACAGTAGCGTCGTCGTACCGTGTGTGGGGATTGTCCTTTTTTCTGGCGGGGCGTTATTCCTCGTAATTGTTTGGATTTTGTACGCCTCCCGGAAAGGAAAGGAAACCTCGACCGAATGAATGGCACTTTTCACTTCTGTAGCGTGCACTTGAAACACTTAAAACAAAACACTCAGCGGACACAGTGACTAACTTAATTCATCCACATTCACCTTACCCCTCTCTCTTTCTCCCTCTCTCTCTCTCGCCGTGTTCTATTGGCGTGTGAATGAACTACCGTACTGGGAGTTTTTTTTGTGTGCAGCATTAGGAAGAAGAGGCCTTTTTTCGGGACCAAAGTTTTCATCCTGAAACCGTTCTTTTGTAGGGAAACTTAGGACTCAAAATCGGAAACTTTTGCTCCAGCAGGAGCGGTGTTATTGTATCGGTTCGAGACAAGGGACGATGTTGCCTTCGGGCAAATCATTCTCAAAATTGTCCAACAAATTGTATAACCGATCGATTCGAGGACGGTTACGGAAAACGGTTTTTCGGGTAAATGTATAATTTTTAAGACATTTTTCGAGTTTCGAGTTTCGCGATCTAAATTATGCTAGTTTTTTTTCCGAAAGTTGAGGTGTTTCATATAAAAGTTTTTTTTAATAAGTATTGCCGAAAAAATGCATAACTTTTTAGTCAATTTTCATTAATAATAATTGTTCAATTTTTAATGTTTTTAATACAGGATAGAAAGACAAAATCAAGTCCAATAACTTTGAGGATAAATTTAAACGCGCAATCGTATATTTTCTTCAGATAGACTGTTAAATATCTCGCAACTTTCATCCCGGTTGTAGAATAAATAACTTAATCGACGACTAACACAACCAACAAACTGAACGACACCCCAAACTCTCTCGTACGTGCAAACACTACTACTTCAATTACGTCTAATCGATCGTAATTATCTCTTCCCACAGTGCGCGAAGAAGTGGTAAGGACATTTAATCCTTTCAGCATTTAGCAGCACCGAGATTCGAGCACCACGAGCCGTTGCTCGGTCTCAGCGACGAAGCCCACAAACACACATGTTTTCTAATTTTCATTATCTCTTGGAGCGTTTTGAATTTTTGCTTTCATTTCGAGCGAAAATAAACTCCCATCACTTCCGTGCGGGGCGGAACGAACGCAAAGCTCTAACCTCACTTTTTTTTTGTTCGGGCATAGTGCAGAAACTAGTGTCGGATAGAAAAAAAACGCCAGGCTTATCCAAAATCCACCCCCGGCGCGCCAATGATCTTAACGGTTTCGCTACACTTTTCTTTTCTTCGAGTGGTTTATTTTTTAAAATCTCAATCCGAATCGTTTGCACTGCGCATGGATGTGCAAGCGCTTGCTACACCGCCAGTGCCGAAGCATCGCCGCTTTCCCTCGGTGCTCGAAGCACATGGAAAAAAGCCTTTTTTTCTGCATCCGAAGGTGGTGACCGTACCAAGGTGACCGAGTTGAAATCACGACAAACACCCCGAGGCAATCGAAGGAAACCATAAACCATCGAAAGCGTTAGACGGGTTGTCCACGATGGGTAGCCGCACCAACACAAAAAAAAAGAAAGAAACTTAGCTTGGCAGCAGGATATGTTCTATTTTCGTGTCGCTTTACCATTCAACACTGAGGAACCAGAGCGAGGGAAAGGAACGGCACTAAGTCTTATCTTGTAGAAGCAAACAGCTAGAAGTGTGGATGCGAAAAATGTGTGTCGAGCGGTGCTTTAGCTAAATTACATGTCAAGAGAAGAGTAATTAGAAAGTTGCCGACTGAAATCACTTCCGTTCGTCCACCTTGCGCTCTGTTTGGGGATTTTTTGTTTTGTTTCTTAAAGACCTTGATTCATTTTTTTTTATTTGGGTAAAAATTTCTATGATTTTTTTAAAATTTCGACCCCAATTTCCAAAACAGTTTTGACATGAATTTATACCCTTTTTCGACTCTGAATATTTTAAACTTTGAATTCTAACTTTCCTTTCGACGATCGCTGGTGGAGTGGGTGGTTTATGCATTACGCGGTGTATAATACAACCGGGCTAGATGATGTCACCACCATCACGCCGACAATGCGCCCGATTCCGATTTGTATAATTGTCGTGAAAGGGAGAGAAAAACAGCGATGGTGTGAGTGACGGGAAGTGGTTTGGATGATGATGATAGTACCCGAATGCTGCAGTTTGCTGCACCCATTTTGACCTTTCCCTCTGTTCGCAACTGTATCCGGATATCCTCTGCGGGGCCGACTGTCTCTATCTTTCCATCTCCATCGACCCCATGCAGCTCGAATGAAAATGAAAATCATTACGCCAGAGTTATGCACGTGCTTTGAACTAGTCGTCATCCCGGTGCTGTGGCCTGCTGTCGCGGACGCAAAAATCATCCGGGTATCATGTCAAAACACCTTGTCCATTTTTTTTGCTCCCTAAAACCTTCGCATTCATTATTGCAGACGGTGTAGTGTGTTCGTTGTACTTGTAATCGTTGCATCGGAAGGAAAGCCGAGGAATCGTTAGTGTGGCAAAGAAGGCAATTGCTTCCGTTCTGTTTCTCACCAGTGCCACAAACAAACGCGCCTTGCCTAGCGCCGTGAAACCACCGTCCGGAAATTATGGCTTTTATCAAAGGCGTGCCACCCATCTGCCTTTTCCCCCCTTAACGCTGCCGTCTTTGCATCGGTGTACATCATTTGGGGCGATGCATTTCATTTTCGGTTCCCCATAGGGTAGGCCCCCCTCCCCCCTCCTCGGGGGGAAAGTAATTGTGCCATGTTTTTAATGATAATGTAAAAAAAGCGAACAAACACACAAATGATGGCATAATGGAAGACAATGTTCAAAGTCAAAGTGTGCTTGACAGCGTAACAAATACAGGGAACGAACGTTAATAATGTAACTGTTGGTAAAAGCGGCACTTTCGTGATGCTGCAATTGTGTCTGGGTGTGATTGTTGTTTTTTTTTATCGTATTGTTATTGAAAAATAATTAACAGTGAGATTTCCTGTAACCGCCACAAGAAGAAGTTTTAATGATTTTTTTTGCTTCGAAAAAAAGTAATAACTTAAGATATTTTAGTACAAATGTTGTTCATGAAAAATAAGATTATTCGGTTCAATCAAGTTTTACATGGTTCAACAGATAGTAATTTACACTATTTCTGTTCCCGAAGGTACAAGTATAATGCGTGTAAAGATAACATTAAAATTTATGTTTAAAGATAAATTTTAAATGAATAAAAATAAGGTCACTTATTCAAACCGAACGTTGAACATCGGTCCATGAAGGCTAATTTCGTTCTATCGTTCGTGTCCTTCGGCTTAGCAATTTTGCAATTATAGTCACTGGAAGCAATTTGTCTTCCCTAGTTTGATATGTTCAAATGTTTCGAATAAATCGATTTGTTGGGTTAAATATCAAACGAGTGTATCGCATATTATATAATTCAAGCAACATTATTTCAACCATCAGTCTTTTTTCTGTTAAATATTTGACGCTTTCTTGAGATACTTTAACACCCTAATGTTGCTAAAGTTAACAGCTTTATCGGTAAATGGAGCCAACGTTTTTGCCCCCGCGTTCGACAGTGACATCATCTCCTCCGATCGAGTGAAATGGTAACATATTTCGAAACGCGTTTATTATCCATTCCATTGTTGCGGGCCGCACCCCTTTCACAAAACAAGAGGAAAATGATATCTTGGCACGTGCGTTCCTTGGGGCAAACCCTGCTCTAACCCCACCCAAAACATCCCCCAAGTGTGGCGTTCTACCATTAAACGCTCCGTACAAAGCGCAACCGGGTGCTGAAATTACTCGCAAGCACGCTTAAAATCGCTCAATCGAACGGAATCGATCGCACGTCACACTACCATACTTACTGGCGCTACTACACTACTTCGCCATTCATTGCGGTTCCGCCACCCGCGAGCGCTTTCCACGCGGACGATATTTCATTTCCCGTCGCTGTTTCCCATCATCATAATCACATTTATGTGTTTATACGCTGGTGCCGTGGCAATGAATTGGAAATTTTCGCGCGCATTCGCGCCACGCGGCTTCCCGGCGTGAGGAGGAACCTGATTTTCCACGTGTGCGTCTTCGTTTCAGCGTCCCAGAAGTGCGCCCGATTGTACCGATGACATATCAATTTTTCCGATAGAGAGCGTTCGACTCGAAGAGGGAGACAATGGGTGTGAAAGAGCGTACAAGAGGGCTTTGGTTATTTTCGGGACGTGCTGGGAATGATCAAACATGCGGTTGGTTATTCCTCCGAAAAAAGTAAAAACACAAACAAAAACGATTCCACTGGCAATAGAAACCTTCGTTTCGACCACTGGCAGTGATATCCATTCTTCGAACGGCGATACCGATATGAAATCGGTTCTTAAGCAGCATGCTGCTTTTGATACGCTTCGCGGCAAAGAATCGGTGATATTTCCATATCAACTACCTCGCGCGATAAGCCATTCGGGTGAACTTTGGCTTCAGCGGTTATGTTGAAAGTTCGCCGCATTTTGCCTCCCAATCGGGGCTGAGGGAAGGAACAGTGTTTTCGCGCGTCGTAGAACCGATGATCGGTATCAAACCAGCACCAGTCGTTCGTCTGAGCTGCTGTTCAGGTCATTACCATCGTGATGAGCAGTGTTCTCCGTCTTTATTGTCAACCGTTTCACAGCATTTTGTCTGTAAAGTTGCAAATTTGCTGCTATTTTTTTGGGGGCGAGCGTAAAGAGACAGTAGAATGAAAATTATGCCTGCATCCCTACTTTCGTTTCAGCCCTGTTTGTTCTTTGGGAAATCAGCTTTAAATTGTGATCTTTTTCATGGTGAATTATAACATATTCTTAAAACAAAAACAATGCATTCTTCCTTGAAACAAGCTACAACAAAATGAGATAAAGCTGGTAAGGGAAAACAAAATAGATATTGGAAAACCAAAAATCTTACTTTTTACAATGCTAATTTGATGCTGATTAATAAATATTACAATTTGGTTGTATTTTGACTGGCATAAATTTATGATTCATAATGATCTGCTTTGTATTTGGATCATAAAATCGCATCCAGCGTTTAGCCTTTAAATTCTACGCACCAAATTATGGACCAATCAAAGTTTATCATCATATTATTGTAAATAAAAAGCGGAACTTGCTTCGAAAGCGGCATGGTACGGTTTCAAAGTGTGTGGCCCACGATAAGATCGGGACAGGTCTATGATTTACTAAAAAAAAAAAAACGTTATTCTAGAAACGGTGTTCACTCATGCAGAAAAATTCCCTGTGCACGTAGAGCAACATCATATGGTCCTATTTAGCTGCCTTATGTTAGTAATAATTTGTTCGCCATCTAGATCCTAATCAGCTTTCGCCTGCTTTGTAGTTTTTTTTGTTGTTGCACGCGAATCTATAAAGCGCCCGTTCAAAGTCGTATACGACGTCTTATACGGTGTTTCATCCGATGCAAACAGTATGATTTACGCCGTACATGCCGTAACGGGCCATATTACACGCACGCGATCGGTTGTCCTGCCTTTTTTAGACGCTTTATTTCGCCCAATGAATCGGAACCGAGCCCGGGGGAATCAGTAAGATTCCAATCTTAAAATGACTTATTTCGATCAAATATTTAGCTCTCCGGTTGCGTCGGGTGGAGCGGATTTTTCTTGACGCTCGCTCGCGCTGGTTGTAAATGTACGCTAATTGGCGAAATTAAAAATGAATAAATTATTTTAATACCTTCGCGAACCTTGGCCTTTGTTGGGTCGCCGTTGTTGGGTCGATACTTTTATTACGCAAAAGCCATATAGCGACTTGTGTAAGTTTTCTGGTCGGTGGGGTGGTCGGTGAAGATGCGGGTGCGTGGTTTTTAACGGAGTCGGGGAAGGTGATAAAAGTTGATGCCGTTTGATGGAAATCGAGTTAGCGTCACGGGTTCGTCGTAGTTTGGTTTCGCGGAGCGTGGCGCACCGCGCGAGGTGTGTTTAATAGTAATTTACAACGCAGAAACCGTCGAAATGGTGAGGAACACCAGCCTCGCTGGGGCGAGTTGAATATCCTCACCATAATGAATGTATTAAGTATGATGACAATCAACTTAACCGTTCTGCATGATGAGGCTTTTAGTGTAGCGTCTTGTTCCCGAGACGGTCCCGAGCGGGTTCGTCACTTTTCGTGCCTCAATCGTTTGAACAGATAGTTGACAATTGGTTGCTTGTTAGGAGTTGGTGTTGATATTTTGCACCATTTTTCCAACAATAATTTTTAAAAATTCTTCAAAAATTGTTATTTTTCTAAAAACAATAACTTCACGAAAAACTTTAATTTGCCATGAGACCATTGCATGATGATACAATCTTTTAATCCATTAGCTAGCAACACGCACGCACGTGTGACAAATATTACGCTCTCGTTTGCGTTCATGTTGCTGTTGGTTGTCGAACTTACCCGCCGAGCATGATGTTAACATTGCCGTGCAGGTTCGCTCCCGGGCGCATCGTCTGCAGTCCCTGGTGGTGCCCCCCGGTCCGTAGGCTTCCGGTTCCGGCCGAATGGCCAACGATGATGCCCTGCTCCACCGCTCCGCTCGCCCCGCTGTACGAGCTGACGTACGAGATGGTCTGATTGCTGAAGCTGTTGTGCGAACCGACGGCCGAAATGACGGCAAGCCGCTTCACGGACATGCCCGACGACGACGACGACGACGCCGCTAGTAGTGTCCCGTTCGGCTCGTTCTCGCGCTCCCGTCCCACCGTTACCGTTACCGCCGGCTCACCCTTCGACACATTCCGCTCGGGGTAGAGGGCGAAAATGGTGGAACGGCGCTGGAACACACGGCCAGTACGGCCGATTTCACTCAGCACGCGCGGCCGCCATCACGGTCGCGTTCGAACCCCTGGCACGCTTTGCGTATTTATAAACACTGTCTTTATTCTAACTTCACTGCAACCGGCGCTGAAAACTGGGTGGAGGAAAAACACTGATTGGGAGGGATAAGAAAATTGGAAAACTATCACCAAGCCGCACACACTTGCCATATTGTTCAACTTTCACTCGAGCTCGGGATTGTTTTTTTTCTTCTTTGCTGCTACGTTTGGCACCGTTACGGGAAAATCCATCTTTCGTTGGGTCCGCCTCGAACCGCTCCGTTCGAATTTGTCGTCGGAAAGTGGCATAAAAATGCTAATCTCATTCATAGCCCCGTTTACGATGCAAAATGCAGTGTGATTGTGGTGTAAAAGATTGCCATTATCGCGTTTATCGTCGGCGTGTTGCTTGCGAGAGGGAATCGTGCCGATGTGTAGTACGATGTGTGTTGGCAGTATTTAGGTGACGCAGTGAAATTTATAAATCGATCATTTTCGAACAAGCTGAGAATATCGTTTGCTCTGCCAAATGCTCTCGTTTCTATTTCGTTTTTTAAGTCTTACGCCTTTGGTGGTTTTTACGGATGGATGATTTTCACTTATATCCAGTTTCCAGTTTTCATTTTAAAAATTTATTTCAGTAAGAAAATTTAATTTATAAATATATTTTTAAATTTAACCTCTCATTGTTCTTTATCATGCATCCAGGGACGGGAAGAATTATTTGCACTATCTACAAACTATGAAATTTTTAGTTTGTTAAGTAAAATAACGAAATGTAATAAGGACTTTCTGACGATAAAACTGATTATCTTTCCTAATTGCTATAAAACTTCATTACGTGGTCATTATTTGTGACACAAGCGCAATAAAATCCACATGATCGGCACATTATCAAACGACCAAAACTGGCAAGCAATAAAGCATTCCTCAGCACTTAATGTACTTCCCGGCCGTTGGGACCCGGAAATACACGTCAAAAGTGCTACTCTTTCTACCAAATCAAGCCAAGCGGTCCCGAGTCCAAGGTCGTGCCATCAAACTATGGTTTGTAAGCTCGTATTTATTTTCACATCAACTCCGCCCGTACCAGCCGCTGCTTGTGTCACTTTCGCCGGCGGCCGAACGTTTTTGATGCAGTGAAACGTTGATTTGTGGTACTTATGTTGGACACACTAATGCCAGTGGTAAAGTGTTGCTCCGTTTTTTTTTGGAGGTTAAATGTGAAGAAGCCCGGAAGTTCCAGTACCTCCCAGGCCGCAGGCAGCTTTGGTGTTTCCGACCAAAAATTTGGGACGAACCACTCGGAAGCACTTTCGATAAGGGCGGCCCATAATTCATGGTATGCTGGTAATGCGCTAATGCCTACGGCTGTACCTTGTTTAGCGGTGCGTCGGCACGCGAAAAACAGATTAAGTGTGGCGCGGTCTCTTCCCGAGCCGGTGTGTAGAGTAACAGTACAAGTACATGTTGGTGTACTTGCAATTGAAATGCATGTTTTTCTATCGCTTGTTTTGCTGTTGAACAATTAGTTGGTTTTAATTATTTATACGATTATTTCCTCGTCCCTTCGGTAATTCGCTTTCGGGTTCTCAAACGTCACCAATGATGGCCACCGCACATGGAAAGGTCACTGCCGTTTTAATGTATGAACACCGCGCTGGCAACCGATGGTTAACGGCGATCCAAACATGTCTTCAAACTTCCCGGAAAATGCGTGTTACATGAGCTGCAGCCAGGGCAGGTTCGCATGCAGGATGCGTCTAAAAATATCCTTCCAGGCGGGGGTCTGCCTGTTGCTATGTTCGGTTTGGTTTGTGGTTATTATCAGAGATTTTGTAAGATAATCCTTTCCCGCCCATAACAGACCCTAATGAAGCCTGGATCGCCGCGATGATGAAGCTCGCAAGGGTGGATCTCGAGTTTGCTCTTCACAAAAATAACTCTCGCTATCAGATATTGGATGTCGCAGCCGTTTGCTTTGTGCTGATTGTATTCACGAAAAATCACCAAAACCACCACCAAACGAGTGCCAGATGGGTTCACTTTTGCTTCGTTCTGTGTCGTTCTTTCACTGGGAAACAGCAGACGCGCGCTCGGTGGTGCACGCTTCATTTCACTTTCACCCAATCCATTCACCACCCACCACCACGCGCACGTAAACACGCTTCCGGCCGAGCTGAAGAATCGAACGGTATCGATTAAGAATGGTTGGCATCATCATCGACATCGTTGCCCTTTTGCTGGTGGGTGGTTTTGTTCCGGAAGAAGACAGGAACGTCACCAGTATCCCACCATTGGGGCCAACCACTTTCCACTCCATTGCACACGGGGCACAAATCGCGCGCCTCCCAGCACATTATCCCACTGCATGCGTGTTTCGGTAACCGCAAGCCACAACAAACCGGCCAAATATTTGAGTTCTGTCGCGCGCACGAAACGTCTAAAAACTATGAAGCAACACTCGAAATATTTACTTCACTGTGGGGTTTTCCTGCGGAACGTTCCAACCACCGGCACGGTTTCTCACTCTCGCTCTTTCTCTCTCTCTCTCTCTTCTTCCACGAACCGTCCACGTGCTAGACCATCATGCGAATGAAGGCTGCACGGGGACAGACACTGGCGTTGGCGATTTACCTACCCCGGCCGGGGAAAAGAAAGTGAAGTTGGTGGGGATAAATAAAGCGTTTCTTCCCGGATTGTTCCATCCCGTCACGACGGGGTTTTTTTTTTCGACCGGTGGTGGAACGTAGAAGGTGAAAGTCTTCAGAGGGTGTTCCTCCCCATAGCCTAATGGCAACATCATCATCCATCGATCGCCGAACGATGGTCGTCCGCTTCGTTCGATCGGTTTACTTTGTTGAAGGTCAAGTGTATCTCACCCCTCCAACTGACCTGCCTGAAGGCTCCAGCCTGAGGACACTCCACCTGGTTGGGATGGCAATGGCTCGGGACACAACAAAACCCGGCGATGTTCTTACATCTTTTATTTGCCACCACATATGACGCGCGCTTTCGTATTCGTAATGTTTTATGTTTTTGTTCGATTGCATTCGAAATATTACACAATAAGTGAAAGTAATTAGATGAATTTATCAATGCGCTATCGTTAGCAGCGCAAACACACAACACAACACCACCACTAATCTAGCTAATGTTCTCGCCTTTTGGTACCTCGAAAACGACGACGAAAGGGGCAGCCTAGCCAATGGTAAACAATGGTCCGTTTTGGGCCACGCAAATCCGCGAATGTCGAAACGGAAAGTGAGGCTTCGCACACGCTCCCGATAATGTACGCCTGCACGCGGCACTTCCTTCGATTGGACTGACGACGCGTCGAACCATGCTCGCGGCAGCAGAGCAGCGCTACAACTCCTGGCGGGAAATTCGTGCACCGACGACCGCTTCGCTGCGTCCTTGCCCGACCCGAGTCCCCGTGCCGGGAGCGGGAAGCTTTTCTTCGTGTGTTCCACGCTCTCCCGAGCATGGTACCCGAGCATGGTTGTGGTTGGTGTGCCACGCTTAGTATCCTCGGTCCTCGGTCGGTCCGTGTGCGTACGCTTTCGTCGGGCTCTTTCCGGACGGACGCGATGCGAGTTTTCTTGCATGGTGGGGTTGGGTGGACCGGGGGGGTTTCCTTTACCGGTTGGGGTTTTCGCCTTCGGTTAGCCGAAGCTTTGCAGCGGATGCAACGTGTTCGCTTGCCAGGGGTGTTTGTAGGCTAACGATCTTTTCTTCACGTTCGGTTTTCGATTATTTCTGTATTATTTTGCTTAATTTTATGCCTCTAATAAAATAAAATTGACAAGAGAAAAAGATATTAAAATGTGCAAGTATTCTTAAATATCCCCAACTAAGATTATTATGACGCTTTTTAACATTTTCCTTCTTCCTTAGTTTTGTTTGATTTTAAGTGTTTGCTGTTGTGTAAATATTAGTTTTATTAGCTAATACACACATTTCAAGAACCTGTCGAAATTTTTGCGGTTGAAATTTTGCTTTAATTTTCCTTTTCACTTTTTTATAAATATATTTTTTATATTTATAAAAATATATATTATATATATATATTATAAATATATATATATAATATAAATATATATATATTTATAAATATATATATATCTATATATATATATATATCTTTTTTATAAATATATATATTATATCTAAACATAAAAAATAATTTTTAAGCTAAACAATTTTTTTTTATAATAGTAACAAAAAAATCTTATACCAATGAGGTAAGGAAACCCCTACACTGCAACCCTTTGTATGCCAGCTTCAGTGGGTGACTTTCCAAAGATTGGTGCAAGAATATGGTAATAGCGGTAAATAGGTTTTTTTCACACACACAAAATACAAAATACAAATACAAGCACACACACGCACACACACACACACAAAGCAAAACAAAACGAACACGATTTCGAAAAGCTGTCACTAAAGAAAGTACCGTCAGGAGGAGGAACGGTCGCGTTTGAATGGATGGGAATTTCTTGCATTGCCTTAGGCAGTCGGCAGGAGTGGTTTTAGAAGCCGTAGCTTGCCTAGCCCAAAACCCCACGAACCACCCACTCACAAATCCTGTGATTTGTGCACCTGTGCATATGCCCCACCACCTCAAACGTCCGGGGTGAGCACTAACCCTGCGATCTACTCTAATCCGAACTGTTCCTTCGGTTTCGGCTGTTCTTTTAAGGTTCTCTTTTTTCTTGCTCTCTTTCTCTCTCTCTCTCTCTCTCTCTCTCTCTCTCTCTTTCTCTCTCTCTCTCTCTCTCACATCGTATTTTTGAACCAGGGAAAAAAGAAAGTTCTCGCTCTAGTGATCATAATGACCGCAGGATTGGGTGGTGTGTATACCTTCACGAACTATTTACCACCTTGGCGGCGTTACGGTGGTAGGGTTTTAGGGGTCCATGCACAGCTTGCCGGGGTGGTTGGGTGCATTGCCTACTTCCGAGCCGTGCCCGTCGATGATGCCGTGTTTTGGCAAGCCGTAACAACACTGCCTTAGTTCACCGCTCGGTATCGCTTCGGTTAGTTTAGTGTGATTTTTTCTCATCATTCCGGCGGCAGCACGTGCTTTCCGGTACGCGGGCGCTCGTGTGTTTGTGAGGGTGTGTAGCAAACGCTGATACGATAGTTTAAACGATAGTACCCCGAATGAAAATAACAATGTGACGAAGATATGAGCAAAAAGTGGAACGATAAACTCAACCGGGTATGGTATAATTTGTCGTTATTAATATAATTCGGTATGTAATCTAATAGGGTGTAACCCCTTCCCGAACAAGAAAACAACACGAACGTGTTTCTTATCGAAGCTATCGAAAATGTCATCCACTTCATTTGGTGCTGCAAAATGGAAACATCCAGTATGTGCGTGGCGTGTGCATGAGTAGCTGTAGTTTAATAAGTAGCCATCCTAAACCCACCCATCCTGCCGCCCTCGGTTAAACAATATTGATTGGGTTCGCGTTAAAAATATCCCTCCGGTAAGTTTGTGTGCCGGAACGATAACTTACGTAATGTGACGTTTGTTCGGCTGCTTCTACTTAATTAGACGACGATAATAAGGGAGTTTTCCGGATCGGTTTGGGGCAGCACGTTTTATGCGTCAGTTTGCGGTTTTATTATATGCTTTTAGTGGAGCAGATGGGTCACCATGGTTCTTCCTCGATCGTCATCGTTCCAAGGAATTCATCAATCGGATTCATGTGTGTGTGTGTGCGGTAGATTTTAATTTAATTCTTGATTGGGAGAAGAAATGGTGGGATGGGATGGCATAGAATGCTTGCAGCATGTGTACATTTTACAATAATTTGTTGCTTTGCTGATCGGAATTCGGAGCACTCATTAAGCAGAACCCGTATCGACAGGGAGAGTTTTAACAATAGATCCAACGCATTTTGTGATTATCATAATACACAGCGCATTTTGTGATGTGTATTATGATATAAAATCATAAAAATATCACAAATAAAAAAAAAACTATTTCGGAACCTTTCCATACAAAAATGAAATAATTGCTGCTCACTTTTTAATAATGATCTTCGTCGAAGAGTCAAATTATTGAAAATTTCCAAATAACATTGAATATTCCTGTGTTTGTTTGTAAAATGGAATGTCAATACGATCCACCCGCTCAGTCCGTCGCTCAGTTAGTGCAAAGCACACTGCTTACTGTCTATTTACTTACAAGAGCTTACACTGTAGCAAAATATAGACGTGCCCTTGACATAGGGATTTCCGTGTTCAAATCGGCAACGTCATCAATTCGTCTCAGCAAACTCCTCGTACATCATCATCATCATCGTGAAACGAAATATGTAGAGGTAGAGAAAAATACAAAAAAAAACACGATACTAGAATATAGACATCGCACTACGGCACAAGAAGACGCGGCAATAATCCCACCAAACCGGATGAATCACGCCGCAATATCTCGCGGTCATCGAGAATGCTCGCGAGATGGAGCATCCGGTTTCCCGGTGTGCTGGAAATCACACTCGTTTTCCCCATCCGTTTTAGTAGGTGAAATTTCGTCGCTCGCAGCAAAGGGCGCAAACGAACGACAAATAATAACGATCCGGTTCCTCTTGTTCCGAAAGCTTGCGTCGCAAGAATACCATGACGACAGCGTCAGGCGGAGAGCACACGACGCCAAACCAAACGCATCGCATCCGCTGTGTGCTTTGTCGGGCTGTTTTTCGGATAGAACAACGACTAGTTGCTGTACTGTACTGTTCGAGTCAGCTAGTCCTAATTCCAATTCAATTATTTCGGATAGATTGAAATTTCGCAATTCATTTCACCCGGCTGCTGGCTGCCGTCGGTGACACGCGCCACGATCTCCACCGGTGGGTGGTGGTGGTGGGTGGTAGTTTCCTTACCGCTCGGGGCATGATGCTTTGCAACTTTCGGTTTGCAGCGGCACCGCCCAGGTGTGCTTCGGGCTGGAACCGAGAACGAGGAAGAAAAACGTAGCAGTAGCGAGCAGTGAAAGCACATTCGCAAAATGCAGTTTTCCAGCTGGGTTTTGGCGGGGATTTTCTTTAGCGTTGGGTTTGGCGGGCAGAGAAACGGAAACTTTAAAACAACCGAAATCATCGCTTTTTTTGTTAGGGATGTTATTTTTTTATATTAACAAATATAACAATTTGTACCTTCAATTAAAGTAAACCATTTTCTTTTACTCTTCCCATTACAGGTACTGTAAATAAATGGTGATGCAAGAATAAATCATGCTCCTTTCTCATGACTACAACAGCAGGGTAAGCAAGTTTCGTTTTATATTCGAATGAACTGAATACATTAGTAAGAATATCGTTTCTTAGAGAATTAATAATACAACAAACAGGGGGTGTAGTGTCCGTGTTGCATTAATTTGAGTGCAACAGTCGTTCCCACTAGAACCGATCGCCACCATTTCGACCAGCTAAAACAATTTCCTGGTCGCCCAAATCGTGCTCAACTCATCTTATCCTTCAAACCTCGAACGATGCTTGAAAATGTCCAAAGTGATTTTACGTAACGCCAACAGCGACAGCGACGAACCAACAAAAAAAAAACGCCATTTCTCATAAAGAGCCACTCGTTCGCCACACTTTCGCCACGTTCACCGTCCGCCATAGCTGGCCGTACCATTTTTGGTCAACTCCGCGACTCGATTGGAAGTATATTTAATTACTGGCTCGCTCGGCGGAGAAGCGTCATAGCGTCCAGCTATTGGCGTCACTTTCGCCCCGAAAATTTTTACCTCTAATGTCATCCGACACACCATCCCTCGCTGTGTTCGTGGCGAGCTTTTGAACCCCAAATTATCTTCCACCGGCCGAGGCTGGTTCGTACACGGTGGATGAAAGCGGTGGTCATGACTCTTGAATTAAGCGTCAGAAAAAAGGGTGAAAGTTCGGTTGCAGGCTGTCCCGAGCTGGTTCGCGGGTAGAAGGAGCGGACGAGCGCATTACAGCGACTTTCAATTGTTTCGTCGCCGAACTTTATTTTTTGCGGTCAAATTTGAGGTTAGGGTGTCATTATGAGTTGATAGGCGCTGGGAGAGGTTTTGTGTAGTTTTGTGCTCTGCATGAATAGGAAAGTCGTGTTGGAAACTCCTCTACTTAAAGCTATCTTTCGAATTATACTTGCGATATGCAGTTGAATCTGAGATGAAGACATTTACAGCATCCGTACGGTGTGATAAGTGAAGGTCATCAAGTCGATGGACTCGCAAATGAATTGCGCGACCCATGAAACAAGGCCCGCTTTTGAGGTTAGACAAAAGCTAAACATATGAACTAAATCGTCAAATCGATGCCTACTTCCTTTCCAACTCCCTTAAGTTTGACCCTCTCGGGTCGTTAAGCAGCCACCCCTTTCCGTTGCTGGCGACTTTTCTCATTACTGTTTATTTCTTTGCCTTTCTAATAATAATCACTCACCGACGTTAGTGTCGGGGTCGCTGCACGTTCAAGAGATCGACCTACCACTTCCTGAGACGGACCGGAAAGCCCCTCCCCTATTCCAACACGACGCCTTTTCGTCCAGATGCCAAACGTCCTTCAGTCCATTTTAACTGAAGACGCGCGCTCGGTTGAATTCGCTAGCGTTTTTTTTTTGTTTTCTACTGCCTCTGTGGTGCCACCAATTTCATCTGATTAGTTCTTATAGCATAATCAGAAAACTTTTTCACCTACCTTTCTTTTGCGCTCTCGAGATATTGTGGTTGTGTGTAGGCTACGGTGGATCGAAGTTCACGGTGGTTTTCACTGGTGGAATAACTATTCCGCTATGGTAGTCTCTTCGCCCGGTCAAAAGGATGTGTGGACTTCAAAGTTAGACGAAGTTAGGCGTGTGGAAGACGTATAGCAGAACGAGGTGCTTCATAAATCATTCCACTGATAAAAACTTCCATTTCGTGGCTGTGACATCCGCAAGATCCGCTAGATGGAATGAAACAGGTCGGATAGTTAGGCAGTAATTATTGTCGGGATTTATTTATTAGACACATAATTTGATCGAATTTAACTTTGTTATACAAATCAAAAAAAGATCTTTACGCTCGTTTTACATATTATTTGAATCGGTAATCAAGATCCTAATCGTGTTCGTCTTCCTTAGAGGAACTAGATTGGAGAATAAAATAGTTTTTTTGTGGCATGAATGACTTTTCGATTCGTTTCTAAATTCAATTATACAGACATTCACTCGACAAACGCAGCCTAGAAGTGTTCCAGTGAAGTGACTCTAAAATTTTTGCCTAAAAACCGCATCGAACGTACCTGCCTTCACGTGAAGTGACTTAATTCGATTGATATTCTCCATTCGTAAAATCTTCTTCCGTATGACAGTTGCTGCAAAACTATAGTCATATTCACGGCCAGGAGGTTGCTGTCGTTCAGATTGACGTATTTCTTGCGTTCAATTATCCGTTTGATTGATGGATCTATTCCGCCATGTATTGTGTTGCCATTATTTGTTTTTTTTTTTGGGGCCATATTCGAGATGGTGATCATAAGGGGTCGTCGTGAATAATTTTGTTATCCATCCGGAAATGATTGGACGCCGGTGGTTGGATGGCAATAATTTAAAACTTTACAATAGGTTTAGCTATTTTTTATATATTTATACTTCTATTTGACAATTTAATTTAATTTTTCCATCCATCGATTTTTATTCGTAGCGCTCCTCGGTAGCATCCCAGTCACGCAACATCCGTGGCACCGTGCTGAAAAACATGTTCAAAAAAGTTGCCTTCACGAGGTCGACGCTGAAGAAAGCGCTGCTGGTGCTGTTTTTCGGTGCGCTCACCAGCTGCCTGCTGCTCTACTGGAACGATAGCTCCGAATCGCCCAAACCGTCCGCATCGATGTCCATGAGCTTCTACAATACGCACGTCATCCACGGGAGCTTGGAGAGTCTGTTGGGCAGCGACACCCAGGTCGCCCGTGCCAGCGCCATCCCGATAAGGTAAGCTACTTCAACGTCCACCCACCCCAACACGTTGGAAGATCCAATCGTTGCAAGTAAATTTCAACTGCTCGGAGTGGTATAACCAAATTTATTTTGACAGTTGTTGAAGAATCGCTTCCATTTCGAATAAAACAAACACACGGCCCTCGCCGTTGCTCTCCACGGCGCAGTCAGACTGTTTGTTCTACTCCCGATTGTGGTTGAAGTGTTGAATGTCCTGCCAAGCACTCGCACCCCATCGCATCGAGATAATCAGCGAGCGTTTGCAGTTTATGATCCGTGTAAATGTCTCGACCGCCGGTGGGGCTGCCACCGGTTCGTCCGTCACGAAAGCTGTTAACGATTTCGTCTGACGATAAAACCACGCTAATGAGCGGAAATGGAACCATAAACCACAATTAGCTTGCGAATGGCGATTTCTATACATACGATGTGGTCCTTCAGGGAATCGCTTTATATGAAATTCGTTCCGTTTTTTCCTTCTAAACATTTAAATTGTTGCAAGTACAGTTCAGACTTGAAGCTACGGACTGTTTGAATCGTTAAAAAAAATTTGAAATGTGGCGAATGATAACATTGAGGACTTTGTTATGAACATACTTTAATCCGATAGTTGGGCATTATATTTGGAATTATTTAATAATGATACTCTCTTTTCAATCGTCCCAAAAACCAGCCCAATCGAGCGTTCGTGGACGTACAAATGCGTCAATAATCGTTGCGTGCGACACCATTTCATGGACGGCGTCGTGGAAGAGTTCGAAACGAGCAACGGAGGGGTACACCAGCAGTCGCCGCAACAACCACACACTGGACCCGCCAGTAGCACCTCGAACTCGGCCAGCTCTTCCGGCCGTCGGATACCGTACACAACCTGCACGATGACCTGCGGGCCAATCAATATCTGGCCCCAGCCGACCGGTGCCACGACGATCGGCAGCAAAACGACGCGCTTTCGGCTGTCCGACATGCACGTCAAAATCGTGACCAACTTCGAACCGGTCGAAAAGCTGCTGCGCGAAGCGTACGAAATCCTACGGTCCGAGGTACGCGGTGCGATGGTGGCGCACGGTGCGACACTTGAGGAGATTGAAGGTGCCGTACCGGCCGGGACGGTTCCTGCTGGTGTGCCGATGCCGTCACCGGAGCAGCGGCTCGCTACGGAAATGAATGATGCCGCGACGGCGGCTGACAAACGTGTTGGCGGTGGCAGCGCCGATGCCGGTGTCGGAAAGATTCATTTCTTTAAGCTCGTCAGCGACAAGCGCTACGATGTGGACGCGTTCGAGGTGAACATCCACGTGGAGAAGTCGGGCGACACGCATCTGACGCTCCACACGGACGAGAGCTACAACTTGACGGTGACACGTAAGTTATTAAATCGACGACGGGGAGGACCGACGAAATGCTGGACTTAGCTGAGTTTGTATTATGTTCGCAGATTCTGCCCGGGTGTTGATCGTGAAAATTACCGCCAACACGTTCTTCGGCGCAAAGCATGGCCTAACGACGCTGCAACAGTTGATCTGGTTCGATGACGAGGAGCGCACGTTGAAGGTGCTCAACAAGGCGTCCATTGAAGATGTGCCAAAATTTAAGTGAGTTGTGGAATCCATCTAATCAATAATTGGGTTTGCAAACTATGTTTTGCTGAAGAAGTCGAATAAGCTATCATGTAGTAATAGTTTCAAGTAAAGGTGATAGTATAATAGTATCTTTTACAGTTAGAGCAAGTTAAAACTTATAATTTATGTGAAACGTGTGTTAAAACAATCGCATAGAAAAACCTTGTTCTACTAACGTTATATTCACGTGGTAGCGTAGTTTGCTTTTGAAAGTTTGCTGAAATTTACATCACGTTAATCATAAGAGCAGCGCCATCTGTTGGGCGGTATTGTAACTGAAACAAATTTTATATGAACAAGAAACTAAAATAAAACTTATATTTTCTTTTCGTTTTTCTCCATAGTTACCGCGGCCTTATGCTCGACACCTCCCGGCACTACTTCACGGTTGGCGCGATCAAGCGCACGCTCGTCGGTATGTCGCACTCGAAGCTGAACCGTTTCCACTGGCACATCACGGATTCGCAGAGCTTCCCGCTCATATCGAAGCACTATCCGCAGCTCGCCCGTTACGGTGCGTACTCTGAGCGGGAAGTCTACACCCCGGATGACGTTCGCGAGCTAGTCGATTTTGCAAAGGTGCGCGGCATTCAGATCATCCCCGAGATTGACGCTCCGGCGCACGCCGGCAACGGTTGGGACTGGGGCCCGAAGCACGGGCTGGGCGAGCTAAGTCTCTGCATCAATCAGCAACCGTGGAACAACTACTGCGGCGAACCACCGTGTGGACAGCTGAACCCGAAAAACAATCACACCTACCTGATCCTGCAGAAGCTCTACGAGGAGCTGCTGGAGCTGGTCGGTCCACTCGACTACTTTCACATCGGCGGAGACGAGGTGAACCTGGAGTGTTGGCAGCAGCATTTCAACGATTCCGACATGCGCACGCTGTGGTGTGACTTCATGCTGCAGGCGTACCATCGGTTACAGCTGGCCAGCGGGCAGAATGCGTCGAGCCCGCGCATGGTGGGCGTGTGGTCGAGCGGGTTGACGAGCGCACCGTGCCTGTCGAAGAACGTGTTTGCGGTGCAGGTTTGGGGTGGCAGCAAGTGGCCGGAAAACTTCCAGCTCATCAACAGCGGGTACAGTTTGGTGATATCGCACGTCGACGCCTGGTATCTGGACTGCGGGTTCGGCAGCTGGCGATCGACCGGGGAAGGTGCGTGCTCACCGTACCGCAACTGGCAGACGGTGTACAAGCACCGGCCGTGGGAGGAGATGAAGCTAACGTCGCTGCAGATGCGTCAAATCCTTGGCGGCGAAGCGTGCCTCTGGACGGAGCAGGTCGATGAGTCGATACTGGACTCGCGACTGTGGCCCCGAGCGTCCGCCCTAGCCGAACGGCTCTGGACGGATCCAACCGAGGAACGGTTCAGTGAATCCGTCCCGGTCGAGGTGTACAACCGGATGTCGGTGTTCCGAAACCATCTGCTCGAGCTCGGTCTCCGGGCGGAACCGATCTTCCCGAAGTACTGCGCGCAAAACCAGGACGAGTGTGTATGATATTACGTGAATCCGTTCTATTAGATCGAACCTTGTTTGGAATGTGATGCAACGGCCATTGTGCAAACAACGGCGCACTGCGTTGGTGTGTGTTGGTGTGTGTCTGGTTGTGATACTTTCGACAAAAAACGGGGTTCTATGACGCTCCTGCTGAACGACAGTAATTTAGAAGAGACAGAAATTGACACGTGATGGGTATGTGCGTGTGTGTTCGTGGTTTTCTTTACTTCGGTACCTTCAAATGCCGTGCAGGAAACACTTGCTGTGACAACAGTGGACACAGCGATAGTAGTGTATAACTGGGAACAGATTTAGAAACGCTTCAAACGCTCTCATTGATATTACCCTTACAACGACCAACAATCAAGAGGAAGGAATATGTAACTTGATACATCCACTGCCGAAGCGCCGTGGTGTGAGGGTGATGTTTGTTGCTAGATATTTATAAAATAATATGAGAATTGTTTGCCTTTCTGATTGAGGGTCGTATGCGGGGAGCCGGGTGACGGTTGATTGTAAATAGCGTGTAAATCGGTAGCTACTTATCTTCCGCAGGTTTCAAACGTAGCGGTGAGCAACAATTGTAACCCGCAGTAGTGTTTGACGACGATGATGGTAGTGACAGTAGGAAACGATTCCTTCGTTTTGATAGAACATTCGCTGATAGAGATATGATCGGTTTGATTACGTTTTGTTTTGGGTATTGAGGTATAGGTAAAGGATAAGGACAAATAATTGAAAGTGATCCTGCTTTTACTATCGTTCGTTCAATTTGCGAATGTTAGATGGAGAGTTTATTGTAGATTAAGTGCCACCAAACGGTATAAAGTGATTTATATGCCTTTAATATGCTTCTTTTCGCTAAGTCTTACACCAGATATAAGCTTTTGTGTGATGCATGACACACAACTGGTTGTTGGTTCAAACGTACATAGAATCATGAAAGGAAAGATACATTCAGTGGTAGAGCCAAGCCAAATGGGCCATAAAAAAGAAGAATTATGAACCAAATACATCCAGTAGTGTATGTGTATACTAAATACTCCTCATGACGAGTTTAAGTTGCAAATCTTCTTGCAGACCATGATGTTCACAGCTGTAGTGTCGGGTGGGGAAGGATTCATTAAAGGCACATAAATCACTTATATACGCAAATTTTAAAAGGCACTCAAAACTAGAAAACCCGGTGATGAAGAAGGTTGTAGTTCAGAGCATGAACAAAACAGACAACAAGACAGACATAATTCGTTTTAATAGCTGCTTAGATTCCTCTCTTGATAAGCGTTAGTACGTTCTGTTATTATCACACCTACTTCAAATAAGATTCAACGTGAAAGTATTTGTTGTACGAATGTACTTAAACGCATGAGAACTGAGATTCCTTGGGTTGGTGTGTATTTTTTAAGTAATAATTATTGTGCAATTTAGTTTTGTTTTTTTTTTTCTACAAATTGAAATTGAGATTATTCGATCAGGAAGCGGTTGGGAAAATGCAATCACACACAGTGCTAGGGGCAAATAGGCAAAGCGCTTCTATAAAATCTTACAAAACACACAATCGAGCTTTACCCGCGGAAGCCACTAATAGACTAATTTTCACTCACAAACTGTGTATACCTGGGAAACGATTTCGTAGTGTAAGCATCGTGTTTTGTTTGTTTGCACCTTTGTTTGCGATTTTAATTCGCTTGCAGAGAGTTTCTGTATGGTGTTAACAATTGCATTAGTTTTTGGAAGCATCGCCATAGGAGAATCCATTCTTCCAGCATGGTTTCGAGTTTGCCAAAACCAATATTTAAAAGAGCACACGTTCGTCACCGTTCGTCCCGCGTAACTAAGTGCACTGTATTGAGCAAGTAAGCGAATCGTGTTAGACATAAAGTTATCGTTAAAGTTAGCTAGATGATAAAAGAAAAGCAACTGTCGCGTGACCAAATGCCTGATACTCAGCGAGCGAGATAGTTTGTAAATACATTTACGTCATACAAACCCGGTCATACACGCCACTCCAATCCGAATGCAAATTGTAAACGATGTTCCATGCATCCCCCACTGCAGCAATAAAGCTTAACATTATAAGAAACGAACGGGAGAGGATAGAACTTTTCACTATACAAACATAGACACCGAGATAGACATTTTTTATAATAGCAGCACCAATGGCAAATGGGGTAAACCCAGGGAAAACACTGACACGCCTAGAATACGGTAGGGAATATACTGACCCGCACCTCTATCCGTGTACGGTGGTGTTATTTAGCGTAATTCATGACACACGAACCAGCATGACGAAAGGATTCGCACTAGGAGCCATAGTTTGAAACAATTATTACAAACGTATTGAAAACAATCAAACATTGCTCTATAAATGCAGTCTTGGTTAGATATAATTCTGTTGTTCACATTTGAGAAGAGTTTCTCTCTATAACCACACAACCAACCGACAAAAGAGGAGGACAGAAATCATAGGAACAAAAGCTAGGATGAGATGAAAAAAAAAGTTTAATCAAAAGCGTCTTTCCTTCTGCATCACATTTATGTAACTGAGTAGTATCGGATAATTAATTGTTTTATGGTTTGGAAGATTGTGTTGTGCTTTAAGCTGATGCTGTATTAAACAAAGTACAACGGACCGCGTGTTTGTGGAGTAAGTGCGGGAGCTTAAGCCAGAACCCTTGGTATTTGTGTTGTAACGCTCTCTTCAATCACTTCAGTTTTGTCTCTGGATTGAGTAGCAAAATAAAAGAAAAACAATCATACTTCAAAAAGCAGCTTACTGGCGTGAAATGAACGAAAGTGTGTAGTGATTATCACAATTTGTTTTGCAGACTGTTTTGCGTAAAACGTATCTTCTTCTCCTAGGTTCTCCTAGAACGCTAGATGTCCCTGGGGGAATCCTTAGCCGGGGGAGCGTACACGTTCTAGTCGTTGGAGGAAAACGCCTCGGGTGGGATTGGAATGCCCTTTTCGCAAAACTCGGCTGCCGTTGCATCAATAATGAACCCATTTAATAGAGCAACGAACGTCACCGGTGAATCAATTCGCATTAAACATTAAACCTTCCACCACACTGTGACCCGCAGTGAAAAGTCAGTTAGAACGCCCGTAGCGAACTACAACAACAGAGAAAACCCCTTTCAACCATCGTGGTTGGATATAATGTTTTGTTTCGTTTTTTTTTTTTTTGCACAAAGATGGCCCTCCATCGAGCGCGAGGGAGGGTCTTGTGGACGCTTCAATGTCGATGCGCTTTAATAATAGATCCGTTTCCGCTCGTCACAATGACCGCTCGATGGGTGGATGATTTGGATGTATATTTTGCTCGGTGGTAAGTCCAGGTGCCGGTGCTGTTGTTACTGCTGGAAGTGAAAATCCGTGCAATTAAGTCCCAGGCGCTATTACACCGGCGTGCTAAGTGAGGGAATTATGCTGCAATTTTTGAGACACTCCCGCTCGGCCATCGATAGACGTGACGAGTTTTTCGAGCGAGCGAGTCAGTTTCATTTTTGATTCCGGACGATTAAAATCTCGTTATGATGATGTACACTATCGTTTCGTTCTTGGTGTGTCTTCTATTTGCCGTAGTTTCTTCCGTCGCGAGTCGAGTCACTGTAGGTAGAGGAAACAATACTGTGTGCGAGAACGATGTGAGATTCAATCGTAAGTTTATTACTTCACATGGAGATATATTCAGAGCGAAAATATTCAGAATCTTAGTCAGATATCCTATAATTGTTGTTCCTAATCCATTGTATTTTTGCTTAAAAGTTGGATGATTGTAAAGATATGTTACAAAACTGTCTATAAAAACCAAGTATTCTGCTATATCTGCCTTGTCTCATCAGCAGCCAATGCTTTTACAAACTTCTCTCACATTATTGCTTTAAACCGCCCAGTCACGGCCTACTATCAGATGCCACCGCTCTACCTCTACGATGACTACGATCGTTGCTTGGATGAATTTCCCACCCGCGCTACGTACTGTCTAGTTGACAGTTGGATTGTACCGAACGATACCGTCCCGGTCTGGTCCGTGATAGAGCAGTTTTCCATCGACACGAAGCGCAGCTTCCGGCACGATCGCATCCAGCGTGGCCTGTGCATGAACCGCTGCCAGCAGCTGATGGACAAGTTCGATCGGCGCACGCAGATGAAGTACTTCCAGCCGCGTTTCGAACCGCCCGGCTCGCAGAAGGTAACCGCGCGCGGTCGACCGTCGAATCTGATCGTCCTTTAATGCGAAAAACTCCATTCGGCGCAGATCACGTTCGACCCGAACACGTTCCGTGGGGCGTTGGACTGGCGCAACCGCTACCGCCGTTTAGCCAATCAATGTGTCAATTACGAGCTGAAGCGTCAGTACGCTCTGATGGCCTACACGACGGTGGAGTACTGCACGACGAATAGGCGACCGGAGGAAGAAAGTCCCATCACATCCTCGCTCCAATCGTCCCCCGGAGCATTCGGTAAGGCGTTGGCTATACATTGGACGTGGAATTACAAATGATGAAAAATGTATTTTTCTCCGGCAGATGAGATTGATGTCGCGTTTCTGGTCCTTCTTGCTATGCTGCTCATCCTGACGGTGGTTTCGACGGCGTACGACTGCCACCAGTACCATCGTACGAAACCATGTAGTGGCGCGTTGTTTGCGGACGGATTAAAGGATTACTATCGATCCGGCTTCGAACGACCCGGGCACGCCAGCCGGTGTACGTTGTGATGAGCGCACTTAATTCGATTGCACAGTCGGCTAACCTTTACCCAGTTTTGTTGTTAACGCGTTTTTTTTACACCTCCTGCTCGTAGTGTCACTCATACTGGTGGCGTTCTCACTGCCCCGGAACTGGCATCTGCTAACGACGGCACGGAAAAAGGTGACCGCATCCACCAAGGACTTGCGGTTCATACAGTCGGTGCGTTTTCTCGTGATGTACCTCGTCATCGCCGGTCACTCGATGCTTTTTAATTGCATCTTTCCGCTGCAGAACCCCCAGTACGTGGAGCTGGTAAGATGACCTACGCCGGGTGTTTATAATGTATACTTTATTACCCGATCGGAGCGCGAAAACAAGCATGAGCGTACATTTTTTCAATCCATCCTCTCCAGAACTATCGCCGCTTTATCACGATGCTGATTTTTAACGGAATCACGGTGGTGCAGACGTACTTCACGATCAGCGGGTTTTTGTTGGCCGTCCACTTTGTGGACTTTGCCGAGAAGCAGCGTTCCTTCCGGTGGCGAGACTTCTTCCAAAGTATTCTCTACCGATTCTTGAGGTAACTACTACTGAGAGCGAATAAAAATAGCGATATAAAACTCACAAATTTTTGCTTACTACTGCATTTTTTTTCTAGGTTAACTCCAGCGTACGCTTTCATGCTATTGCTGGACGCTTCTTGGTTGATTCGGCTTCAGGATGGACCGGTCTGGAAGCGTGTGGCCGAAACCGAACGCACCTTCTGCCGAAGCAACTGGTGGGCAAATGTGCTGTACGTAAACAACTATCTCGCCGTATCGGAACCGGTAAGACATTCCGCGTCAGTAAATGCACACGTCATAGCACGAACCGTTACCACTAATTACCCTGTATCATTATTAGTTCACGTAGTAGTGGGATGACTTCACGGTTTCATGACTTGATAGAACTGTTGTGGTTTGGTTTGTTTCCCCTCTGCGGGGGGAGTTGCTTGCTATAAATAATGTTAATTTAAGTATCATTTAATGCGTTGTTAGCACAACAAAGTATCATTATAACGAAACACATGATAGAACGATTGATAGTGTTTTTTAAAGCTTCCTAACCTCACTTTTCAACATCCTGCACGCAGTGTTTACAGCAGACCTGGTACCTAGCGACAGACTTCCAGCTCTTTGTCTTAGGACTTGCACTGCTCGCCATAACATGGCGCTATCCGAAGGTTGTGAAACCACTGTTTACTCTCGCCGCCGCTGGCGCATTCTTAGTACCGGCCATCGTCACATACGTCAATCGCTTCGAGGGAGTCGTCATCTTACGTCCGGAGTAAGTATTCCACCCCAAACCCGTGTCCATCCATTTGTCGCGGTAATGTGAATTTGATTCCCCGTCCCTCAAGAGCCCTCAAGTATGTGCTGTGGTATGATGCGATGTACCGGCGGATGTACATCCCGACGCACACCAACTTCGGCAGCTATCTCGCCGGTCTGATGGCCGGTTTGATGTACCATAAAATGAGGCGCGCTGACTTCGTGGCCGCCCGGCACAAAGTGAGTAGGGCCAAACCACCGAACGGCAAACCATTTGAATCGAGTTTTGAGCATATCAATAACCCTAAATTACACCCGTTTCCAGGGCTTTCGCGTCCTCTGGTACGCGTCCCTACCGGCCGCCATCGTGCTGCTACTCTCGGCGTACATATTTTATGCGTACGATTACGAAAAGCCCGCCATTTGGATAGCCCTTTACGCGGCCGTTTCGAAGAACCTCTGGGGCGCACTTTTCGGCGTGCTGTTCGTGGGACTGGCGTTCGGGGTCGGCGGTGAGCAGCACGCCAAACGTCAATGGGCGTTAGGCACGCGCTTTACGGAAAACGATTGATGTGGGTTTTTTTGTTTGTTTTTATTTTTATTTTATTTTTCTTTGTAGGCTTTCTCCGATCCGCACTCAATAATCCAATCTTTCGGCCACTGGGCAAGGTGACATATTGCGTGTTCCTGTGCCATCTGTTTGTTATCCGCGTCACGTTGGGCAATGTTCGCCAGCCAATATACGTCAGCGATGTAAGAATAGTGAGTAGACACGTTTCCGTTGCGCGAGAAAGGATACGACAAGGGCCGTAAAATGAATGGCCCGCTTTGTTTGTGGTTCCGTACAGCTGGTGTCCACTTCGTCCACGCTGGTGCTGGCCTACATTATGGGAACGTTGATGTGCCTGCTGGTGGAGATTCCGTTTTCCAACGTACAGAAATCGCTTTTCTCCTACCAAAAAGGTATCAAAGTAGCAAGTGCTTTTCGGAGCAGCATCTAACACACATACAAATAATTGTTTCTATCGCGTTTTTTTATTTTAGAAAACATCTACAAGGAAGAGATACAACTAGTGCGCAATGGATGTAACAACGCTTCAGACGAACGTCCTGTTGTACAAACGATAGAATCCAAAATGGAGTCATGAAGTTGAAATTACTTCTAGCATGAAATAGAAGCGTGAATCAAGTGGTTTTTATTGAGATGCGTTTTACACATGAAGTTTATGCAACATTTTTTCCGAACTTCAGCCCATCATTAGCGCGTAGGGCTCAAGCTAATCGAATCAGCAGTAATGATGCTTATGTAATAAGTTTTTTCTTATATCTTTCATCTTCCGTTCATCACGCGTTGCAAGCGCGTTGATTGACAGTACTAGGGCAAAGTGTTGAAGCAATATCGAAGCGGTTGGAGAGTCGTTTACGTTTATTTTTAACTAATTGTGTTGGTTTTTGGCACCTAGCTTCTTTGCTTACTATCCCTTTTAAAACAAAAACACCACGTCGATCAAACATTTCATTTCACAATCACATTCCTTTCATTGCTAGTTTATCGGTCCACAAGGGGCAGCCCATTCTAACAAGTTAGCGCCATTGACGCACAATTGAGATTGTTTGCTTAAACGATTGGTACCTTTTTTCCATCGTAAATCGCACACCGTTTACCATTCAGTGCGATTAGCGACAAAGTTCTGCGAATGAACCGACTAATAGATTCCTTTTTCCTCTGAAAGCACGCGTACAGAAGAATTTGCGACAGAAATCGCACGCTGTGAATTGCTGGGAAAGTTGTGAGCTTTGTTCAAGAGTAAGAAAACCCGATTTTCGTTCGATAAATTACGCATAGGTAGTGTGAGCTATGGATATGACGGGTGTATGAATAAACGAGATCGTTAGGGACAGCGAGCGAGCTGGATAGGAGCTGAAATAACGATGTAAAACGATATAAATTCCATCATGTCTTCCATTACTTAGTAACCTACTACGCATATTCTGGTAAGTTCGGTATAGATAGAAATTATTCAAATGCTCACACATGGCTAATGAATAGTTCTACCATTCAATATGGTATCATTTCTGTTCCTATGGCTTTTGTGACGTCAAAAGCAGCAAGGAGATAGAGGCGCTGATAGACACTTCTAGACTCTGGCACATATCACAAACGATCATTTTAAAGCCCTGATAAATATTATATAGTTTTGTACCTTCTGTTATATAACATACCATTAATTATGGACGTACGCCCGAGTGCGTTGGCATTATTTAAATGATAAACTACAAATGAATGGTTAATCAGCAAACTAGCTTTCAATAATTACCATACCCGGGTTGATCCTTTTTATCGCGATGGCTCGAGAGGTTAATTATATTAGAGTCCGGTCTAGACGCCGCGCCCGATAAGCCTTCCTTGGGGATAGAAACTTCCTTCCAACGGGCAACGCAAAAACCTCCACCTAGTAATTTCTTCCTCGTCAGCTGTTTGCAACCGTTGCACAGAAACGTCTCACAAATGCGTTATCGCAGCCAAACCGGTTTAGCGTGCGTCCAGTGCGTGTTGTTGATGAACACGTTTGAGGTTCCCGCGCGAAAGAGACACCGATGACCTGATGATATTGAGCCTGGGATGATTCACCAGCCTGCCCGACATTCCGACAGGTAACACTGGGCTGCTGAGGAAAGTGTCTGTTTTCTTTTGACCTACGTTTTCATTCAGTTTCGTCTAGCTGGTTGTGTTGGTGGTGGTAGTGATCGGGTGATCATTAGCGGCAAATTAAACAACTCATTGCGCACACAGTTTAGTGCAACACTTAATGCGAGGGTTCGCCCAGTTCTCAGCTCTCTCTCCCTCCACCCCCTCACCCTCCGAAGCAAAGTGTTTACCAAAATTGCATAAAAAGCAGCACAATCTTCGCCACTTTCGTTTTTAACAATTACCACGAGCGTTTGGGTAGTGTGTCAAATGGTACGAATATGGTGGTGTGCTGACGCAACGTGCAATCAATGAGCTGCACAATGAGATGCCTCACGAGGTCTGAGCGTTGATTTGCAGCACAGTTGAGCTTTTTGTGATGTTCGGGTGTTGTTTACCCGGGGAAAGAAGCATGCCAATAGGTTTTGTCCATCACTTTTTTTCTCGTGCGCTGACGGTGGTGAAACAGTAGTAATTTTTCGTGACCAAGAAACAAATTAAGATAGTGAGATATTTGTTAAATGCTGAAAAATGGTGACAGAAAAAATCACAGAAAAAATTTAGTAAAAATATAATTTAATAAATAAATAAAAATTTATAAACAAATTTAATAACTCTAAAGCAACAACAAATCATAGCTCAGATCATCAAAAAGTTCTTAAATTTTCTGAGTTTTATGTCGTTTTTCGCTATTGGAGATGTAAAATTCGCATCCCCTGGAACAGCCTTGTAGCAGCCTTGTCATTTTTCAAAGGTAACTTCGATGCACAAAACGTTGCCCGGAACAACCGCTGGTCAAATCGAAAATAGTTGAAACATACCTTCATCATGGGCTTAAAAACAAACCACTAATAAATACTTCGATATTTCTACTCTGTAGCGTGTGGTGCTCCGATTATTGGATTTCATTATCACTCCCGCCATGTGTAGGGCAAGAAAATAATACCCCATAGACCGGCCCATACAGTCAATCGACATATTTAAATTAATTTTAAATTTTAGCGATTTTGCAGGCCACCATGCTTTGTTTTTTGTTACACGATTCAAGGCCGTCCAATCCTAAGGCCGTCAATGTCAATGCCAATCGATGCGGCCAAAATGAATATTGATAAAGTTATGCTATAAACCCTCCCTCCTCCTGCAGCATCGGGTACGCATCTCCGTGAAATGAAGCTTCGAAAAACACCGATTCCGCACACCTTTTACCGAGCGTTATGATGAACAAACGTGTTTCCAGACATTCGAAAATCGCAGACAAAGTCGCTAAAATTGCACCAGACCTGGTGGTGGTGTTAAACTGGTAGCGGCAGTGGGCTCACGTTGGTAAACTAAAACACTAGGTCAATGTTGCGCAAAGGCCGTTCGCAGTGTGCGTAGCCCTGTAGCCGTTGGTAGCGTTCGGAATCGGGAAGAAATCGAAAGTCGGCGGAAAATATCGCGACGAATTAAAATTTCGTTCAAACACCGACAAGCGTAGCATGCTCAAGCCAATGAACCGAAACCAACCGCCCAGGTGGACGCTGTTTAATGATTTATTAGTGTTTCGTGAAGTGATTCTGAAACGTTCGAAGAAGGCTTTAAAAGAGGTTTCAGGTGCTAAGTTTTAAACATCGCTAGAGAAAGGTTAGAACAGATTAGCTTCTGCTAGCGCCTTAGCTTCCGGTGTTGGAACGCGTCATAAACACCTGCATAGGTCCCAGCGTTCCTCGCGAGGCTACCATGCTATTAGGTATAACATACCGGATCGCGAACAACCAGTCGATCATTTCTCCTTCCTCGGCCCGGTTGCTGTCAGTTGCCGCCTGACGTTCGACCATATCACATCGCTCGCGTTTGATCGCGATCGTTCAGAAACGTGATCCATAATCTGAATTCCGTGGAACCGGGCGTTTGTGTGTGTGCATTTTGTGTTGAAATTTAAAACGATCGGATGCGCCAAGGAACATGAAGTTTACATTCATCATGCGAAAAGTTCCAACCATCATCAGCGCGGTGATCTTCGTGATCGTTTCGGGAGGTCAGCCACCATCTGTGAAGGCGTTCGATGTGCTGCTCGGGTACAACAGTGCGTGTGGCGTGACGTGTGATCCAGTGCCTTTATTTCGATTCAACTGTCCGCGTTTTTTACTCTTTTCTTTTTGCGACCAGAGAGCGAGTACTGGAAGATGCCGCCACTACACCTGTACGATAGTTTCGAGCAATGTCTCCACAATAAACCGACGGGCGTGTTCTGTATCGCGAAGGTTGTGATCAAACCGGACAGTCGGTCGGAAATATGGAGGCTTATAAAAGTAATGCGAAGTGTATTGCTTGTGAAAACAACTCTGAACCCAATGTAGATAGTGATACATCTGCATGTGTGTGTCTTTTTTTTTACAGAAATATTCCAAATATACGTTCCAGTACAATCATGATGTGCTAACGCGTGGCGTGTGTCTCGAGAAATGTTCCAGCGTGCTGGAGAAGCTCGGCCCATTGACGGATAGCTATTACGAGCCAAAGTTTAATGTATCGAAAAGAGTAAGTCGAGTGAGGAAAGAAGATAGAACAAAGTGCAAGTGCATATGCCTAACCTAACACGTCAATTTTTAATGTAACGCCTTAAAATATTACACAACATGTTGATTGGTGTTGAGGTAAATTTTAAACATGGCCCTGGGCCTGGTAAATATTATTGAGTAAATATGAATGTTATATTGAAACGTACTGATTACCTCGAGGTTTAAATTTATTTTTTAAATCTAGATGGGAGTGTTACCTGGCCTGAAGCGATAGAAAAAATGGCACGGATTTTTTTTTCGTGGCATCCTTTTTTGTGGTCCAAGATCCGCGTCCGTCCGATGAATGATGCCGGGTTTTTTACTTTCCCTGAGAACTCGGCAATTCCCTAAGAGAACTTTTGTTCTTACAGGGAGCTTATTTTCCCCTATTTTTATGATGTTATGATGCATCAATTAAACGTTACACTCTTTCAATCATTTTTTTTTCATTTATTTAAAAACATAAAGACACAACATTTCTGTAGAAAGGCTAGGATTGAGAGGAATAGAAAATTTGTTAAGAAATAAAATAAAAAATAGGGAAATTTTCCCTCATTTCTCGTTTAACGCAAAACATCCTAGTATGCCATGGCGGACTGGTTGCTACCAAATGTCACCCACTATCGTCAAAGCTATGGTAACATGATTAATGTGTGCCAAAACTATGCGCTTCGAACCCGCTACAACCTCAGTGCGTATGCGGAAATCGAAGAATGCACCACAGTTGCGAATTTAAAGCGTCCATTAGGTATGTTTCATTGGACGTCCGGAATAATACCATGCTCATAAACATCACCATCTCTGCAGATGTGCTCGACATATCCTACCTTTCGCTGCTGTCGGTGCTTGTCGTACTAGCAGCCGCTTCCCAGTGCTACGATGGATGGCTCGCACGAAACTCTACGGACGAAAACTACTACCGCAAAGGGCTTAAAAGTCGTGGTAAGTAAGCGTCGCGCGCTGGCCTGGATGTTACGTTCCACACTCATCGAACCTTAGCCAATGGCTTACCCTTACAGTGGCGACACTGGCGACTGCCTTCTCGATCCGTAGAAACTGGGCCCGGCTGACGTACAATGGGGCGCGCTGCCAGTATCAGCAGGATTTAGACTTTCTCGATCAGCTACGCGTGATTACGATGAGCGTTATACTGATGCTACACGTGTTCATCGGGATGGCCATGTTTACCGCGCAGAACCCACTGGCGATGGAGCAGGTGGAATGAGGCGAAGAATGAGTCTACCACTTTTCCTTCTTATTTATGCCAATATTTGCTTTTTCCTCTCAGTTTTCAGCCAATCTTCTGTCGCAGATGCTGTTCTCCTTGGTACCATTCCAGGTGGATTTGTTCTTCTGCATCAGTGGCCTGCTTTTGACGGTGCAGTTTCTACAGCACACCGAAAACAAGCGGTTCAGGATTAGTATTTTCTGGCAGGGGTTGCTGAATCGCTATCTAAGGTACTATAGGAGATTATCTAATCACAGGCACACTCGCTGCAATGATGGTTTATCATCCATTTTCCCTCCCAGATCGCTTCCGGTGTACGCAGTGCTGATGCTATTTACAGTGTCCCGCTACGATACCTACCAGACGACACCGTCCGCCTACAAGATCATGTCCAAGATGCGTGTGATCTGCCGCCGGAAATGGTGGATCAATTTCCTGTACATCAACAACTACTATCAACCCGAGGAACACTGTCTGATACATACTTGGTACCTAGCAGCTGACTTCCAGCTGTTCGTGGTGGGACTGACCGTGATGACTTGCCTGTGGCGCTTCCCAAAGGCTACCTTCTGGACTCTGGTGTCGATGTGCACGCTTGGTTTCGTGCTACCGATGATCAACACCTATACGAATGCAATGGATGCTATGATGCCACTTACAATGAAGTGAGTAATCCAAAAGATTTCCTTACGTTATTTCAGATTCTAATGGCTGTTTTATGCTCATCTGTCAGAGGCAACGAATATCAACTGTGGTACGATGAGTACTTCGTCAGAACGTACCAGAGAACGGAAACACATTGCTGCAGCTACTTCTTCGGCATGATGGCAGGATTTCTCTACCATAAGATCACCCGCAAAGAGTTGTCCCTTCCAATCGCTACCGTAACTCAAAAGTTGAAGTATCCCTGCGACATGTGCTACTAATGTATGCTCTTTAACTCATTTCAGTTCCGAAACGTATTCACTTTGGCGTCCATTTCCATCGTCGGTTTCGCGCTGCAGGCACCGCTCTACAATATGATGCAGTTTACAAAACCTTCCGCCTGGATGGCGATACTGTCCGGCGTGCATAAGCTGTCGATCGGTGCGTTCTCTGCGATGTCGTTCCTGTTGCTTACCTTTCACGATCGCCAATCGCTCGTACGACGATGGTTTCGCGGCAATGGGCTTAGCCGGGCGATGGCACGGCTTGGATTTGGGTTCTATCTCGTGCAGATGACGGTCCTAAAGGTGGTGTTCGGCAACTATCCAGAGGATACGCGCATCAACGTGCAACTGATCGTGAGTGCATCGATACAGCCGTTCCCATTTGTTTGCTAACGTGCGCCCCACGCTTCCTTCTTTTGTAGGCCTCGACCTTTTGCTCCACGTTTATTCTCTCGTACGCCATCGCTCTTGCCGCCTTCATATTCATTGAGAAACCGTTTGATGTTCTGTTCAAACTACTGCTTAACCTGGGCAAGAGCAGAACCGCTCCGGTACAGCCATCAGTGGCTAAGCAAGCGAACAGTGTTTCGGTGATATCTTCGGTAATGGGCAGCAATGGGGTGAAACAGAAAGACAGCGACGGTCAGACTAATCGATCAGATGCTCAGCAGGGCACGGATCAGGTGCAATAACTTCATCTTATTTTTTATGAATAATTCAATAGATTTCTATTGGGGAACAGTTTATTTCGTTAAACGTTAGTGTTACGTGAGCAGTGGGTATTCTTGCTAGTCTAGTAATTTTCTTTATCCAATAACAGATAAGCATATTTGATTCCAACTTTATTGGATTCCATAAAATTGGTACAAAATTTAGCAAAGCAATCATGGAAGATATGGAGGAAGAAAAGAAGATCTTTTCGACGGTCTTAATTTCAATAATTGGTCCTTGCGGATGGAAGTGCAACTGGAGCGGCTCGACCTAGTTGCTGTGCGAATAGTTAATGTACAAAAGTCATTTAGCTTTAAGAGATATTTCTTGAGCTTTTCCAGCGACGAGTTTAGGGGCCGTTGGTCCTGTCGGAGCAAAATAAAAACACGCTGTCAGTATTTTTCCCAGTCATAATGAATGACCGATAGTATAAATAGCTCATACCGAATATTCGTTTGAAAATGGCTGCCGCAGGCAGCTCTACCATCAATGTCAGTACCAATGCCAAGGTGTAGCAAACGATCCATGTGTACAGAACAGATTGGAACTGGAAGATAAAGTACGAATTAATATATCCTACACCGATGGTGAAGCGGACGTCATTCTTACGTAAATTTGCCAGTTAAAGTCAACTCCCTCGTCCGTGGCATTTTGCGTTAAACTCTTCAGCACGTTGAACTGCACGATATACACACCGAACGAAAGCCTACTGAGCACTAGCAGCGCCGGGTGAAAGTGGATCCTTGCGCGACGTCCATTCCACAGCGTTGCTCCGTACAGTATCCCGACGGCGCACATCGCACCCCAGCAACATCGATGCACCGCACCGTAGATTGCATTCCAAAGCATCGGTTGACTGTAGTTGAGACCGTAGAAGAACGGTGCCGGTGCCGCCTGCAGCAGAACCAAAGTGGGTGGCACCCATTTCAGCATCCACACCACGTTTCCACCGGAAAGCAGTGGGATCGGTGACGTTCTGGACCGATGGTACGCAATGCCAGCAAAGAGACCGCTGAAATAACTGCACGTGTGTGGATGGGAAAGCATGTAGTCGTTTTCCAGCGTCGGGTGGGCGTAGAGGATGAACCGGAACTGTCTGAAAGTTGGCACGTGTTATTCAAAACGGCACGTTCAAAGGATAAGGGGCATTTACTTGAAGTTTGTCAAAATCACTCCAGGTAGCTTGTGACGGTAGAGATTAATGACGGGAGCGACGACTGAAAACACCGTTGCTGCTACCACCAGTGGCCACAACATGCGTGGGTGACGAACGATCAGTATTAGGAAGGTAAGTCCAACGAGAAAGAACTGGAAATCTGCAGCCAGATGCCACGTTTGCTGCATGCACTTCAAATGGAGATAGAATAAAGGTAGCAAAAATCGACCGACTCATAATGAAAAGCAAGGAGAGGAACGAAAAGAAGGACTAGAATAATGAAACAAGCTAAATAATAAATAGAAACAATTACTGTGTATCTTCTTAAAAGGGATGCTGTAGAAGGAAAGTAATGATAATAAATAAACGAAGGATGGAAAAGGATTAGAATAAGCCATAACGTCCAATATCTTACCATATTGCCGTACTTGAAGTAGTTATTAATGAGCAAGAAATTTAGCCACCCATTCGTCCGGCAGTTGTCCTTCTCCAGCCCAAAGTAGCGATAGTCTCCCGGTCCGCTGGCATACCAATCCAACCACGACACCTGATAGAGCCACACCACAAACAGGACGGGAAAAATGCGAGCATAACGCATCACCAGGCCCTTCCACAGAAAGGACCAGCCGATGGGACGATTCGCCGCTCTCGAAGCCGCTTGATCCAAGAAATGCACGGCCAGCATCACACCACCGATCGTGAAGAACGTGTGCACCTGGAACGGAAACACACTGACCGCCATCAGCGAGAACCGCCGACCGAAGAACTCTTCGAGCGGGCGCATGTTTGCCGTCGGAGCCGCAATGTAGCACATGGTCACGTGGATGGCGAGAATGACAAACACCGACAGCATGCGGAAGATCTCGACGAACGCAAAATCTCGCTGTATGGGAGATCGCGGCACAGCGATGAGTTGGGAGCAAGTTCGCTTCAGCGAGAACTCCATCCACAGGGCGCCATTACGGTGCGGGGAGTAGTTATTGTTGTTTGTAGGTGCCACTTTTTGCCCATCGCAGTAGGTAGCGAAACCTACCGCACCGAGCAGAATCACGACAACAAGCGCGAACAGCACGTGATAAATGTCCAGCACCGGAAGACGAGAGTCTGCCGCTACACATCGCTCGAGCTCCGAATATCCGGATAGATTGTAGCGTTGCTGAAGGTGGTAGTTTGCACAGATGTTCAAAACACGTCCATAGCGTGCCTGTTGTTCAGGAAGATCTTTTTCCGATGGGATTGACAGCAAACGCTGTAATGACGACAAGAACCACAAGAATCTAAACACTTCACTCGAGTACCACCGCGTCAGCGAGCAAACCACCTACGTAAGGCGTAACCGTGGTTCGTTCCGTGTAGAATGTGGCCGCTACTGCAGGATCCAGCCTGTCGACAAGCCCAACGCAGGCATCTACGCAAAGACCCCGGTCAAGCAGGGAGTGTTCGTGATACGACGCAAATTTGGAATATTTCTAGAAATAAGAATCACACTGAGAATCCACCGCTTCCGACTTCTTGAATTGCTTATAGGTAAAACATAAAAACTCACCACGATAGAATCCCAAACCTTGGAGTTTTGGGTTGGCTTTATGACTGTTTTCACTACACAGTACAGGCTACTCGGATGCAACGCAAAACACTCGCTCATGTTTTGATAGTGAAACAGTGGTGGCATAAGGCTGTATTCATCTAAATATAGATATTTAAATCCGGTTATTTGAAAACCGCAGAACCAACTCACAAAACCAAAAAAACCGGCAAATTATGTCGCAGAACCAACTCACCTTCAGACTGCAAGTTAGCGAAACACACGTCTAGCTGAAGAAGAATAAAAATCACGTAGCACACCCGCGTGCCAAGAACGATTGGGAAACGCATTGCTAAGCAACGACGATGCTCACCGTTCGGATGTTGGAACGTATCTGAACAGCTTTTGGGCAACCCCGGAACAGAGATCGCTTTTTGGTGAATTCAAACATCCAACAAAAAAAACACGCTTTATTTATTTACTCTGATCACTCGAGTCCACTTCACCTTGGCTAGCTCTTGTTTGGTTTTGGGTTCGCTTCGAGAAATATCTAACACAGGTGAAAACGAAACGCACCCAAACGTACAGATCAATGCGTCCAAGAAACTGGAGTTTCGGTCAATTTCAGCCTGAAAGAACTGCAGGGAGTCTTTTTTACCTGTATATGCTAATCTTGTGTGCCTTTTGTGCATCATCACGGTGTCAATTTTGTATGCGGTTTTAACATCAGGTGTGCACGCTCGAAATACACACAGAGCTAAGTTCTATAGCAGAATCGCCTTAGAAAATTCGTCGCCGGTTTTTCGAAGGTGTAATGCAACAGAATTGCCAGTGCATACGAAATCCCGAACACCTTCATTCCCATCCAAAGCTGCATAAAAATGGGAGAAAATATGAAGCGTTTTGGTTATTGTTAAAAGAACGTCACTACTTACCAACAGCGGTAGGGTGCCCTCAACCACAGCTGTTTCGTTGCTAAACACGATCCGAAATATCGGCAGATGAATGAGATACACACAGTAGTACAGCTTAGCTCCCATTCGTACTATTGATGAACCGTAAAAATCTGCAATAAGACCCATTTTTAAGGAAGGTTTTTCTTCCAAAATAAAAACTACTTCTAACCTTTTTCTGTAAGTAAAATGCGCAACATTGAAGCGCTAAAAAAGGCTGCCGCAGACAGTTTGTACGTGGAGTACCACGCTGCCAACGGCCAGCGGGCATTCGGTGAGCTTTCATCGGATGCAGACATCGTTTCGTGGATGGATACGACGAGCATCGCCAGGAAGATTCCGATGCCATAATTTATCCCGTGTAGCAAACGGTCCCTAGTGAGACTATTGGATCGTTGAAATCGATTGTAAACAATCCCGGCCAGCATACCGCCAACGCTCCAGCACAGATTGTTGTAGAACGGAGTGTAAAGTTGCGCCATGAAGGCACTGTCGAGTAGAAAGAAGCGCATCTCGTGCAGATTGGAAGGTCCAATAGGGTCGACGTTCGTCCAAAGAACGCTAAGGAATGGTCCCAAGAAAGAAAATACTATGCAGCAAACAACCATCGGAACAGTGATCTTTGGCCATCTAAGGGAAATAATTTTCATGTTAATAAATTAAATATTTCTTCCATAACTAGCGGCTATTTGTGAGCGAGTTAAATTGAACGTGAAATGCTTTGTTTCTCATTTTAATTGGTGTTCTTAACAATACTGGATAAGAGATGGAATTCATTAAATTTAAGATGTTGAGTTTTCATTAAAATTTGCATTAAACCCTATAGTGAAATCCTCCAATTGTTTATGTTTTAAAACTTTAATTAATAAAGCAATCCTTCTGACACGTTCACTAAAATTACCCTTAATAACAATTATTGAACGCACCTCATCATCGCCATCAGTACGAGCGTGATGAGCAAAAATAGCTGAAAGTCCGCACTGATGTACCAGGAATGCGGCAGGCACTGTAAATGAACAACAACACAGCAAGCGACGACCATCGAGATTAATATGGTGAACACACGCGCCCTCCCTCGTTTCCAAGCACGCACCGGTTGGTTCATGTTAAAGTTGGAAATGAACAGCACGTTCATCCACCAGCGCGATCGGCAAAAACCTTGCTCCACGCTCAGCTGACGCGGCGCGAGGGGTCCACCGATGAAGCGATCGTACACGAGTGCACCGAACGCGAGCGTGAGCAGATTCAGCGGCATCAGCCTTATCAGCCGGTTGGTGACGATCGCGGCGAACGTGGGACGCGGGCAAGGGGTGCCCGAAGCGTGCAAAAGTTTCACCGTCAGTAGCATCGCGCTCATCGCGAAGAACACCAGCATGAGAAAGGGGCAAACGAGACGCCACAGTTTCGCGGAGGGGTGAGCGATAACCTGTCGGGTGAGCGGAGTGAGTCACTTTTTGGAGGACCGCGTGGACGAGCAGCGACCGGATCTACTGACCTGCTCCAACAGCTCCACGTTCGCGATGGGCATGAGGAACGGACCGAACAGGGTGCTGTGGGCTAGCACCACACCAACCAAGCCAAAGCTTTTGTAAAGATCGAACAAAAGGAACTGCTTGCCACCGGACGGCTCCCGTGCCGAGGCGAACTCACCCGCGATCCAGCTCCGTGCGTTGAGCACGAGCGCGATTGCAAGTGCGAACGCCACGGCAACGGACACACCGAGCGCAAATTCAAACTGCCCTTGTGGGTCGTGTTTAAGGCAGTACTCAATCTCCGTGTACGCCGTAAGTCCCGGCGACCGCGACGACAGGCGTCGATTAATCACATCACCCACTGCCAGCTCCGTCGCCAGTTCCGCCTGCATCGAACTGGGGAAGAACTCGCTCATGATGTATCGATCCGATTTGTTCCAGCGCTTCGGTGGTGCTTCGAGACGTCCGGTTGAAGCATCATCCCCTGCCCTGGCCTCTGGCGTCAAACACACGCCCCGATCGAGAAGCGTGCGGCGAAAGTGCTTCCGATCGTCGTTCTCGAACCGAAGGGAAGGATGCTGACCATCCACTATCACCCGCACCATGCAGTACCAATCGCGCTCCGGCGCTATGTCACACCGTCCCCAATCGTCCAGCTCGTACAGTACCGGTAGTACATGGCGCGAACCGGAAGTGGCAGAATGCAGCACACACAACACTACGTGCAACGTTAGTAGCCGTACGAAAACCATCGTGAGACTGAAACCGCTCGAAGGCAAAGGTTCCGCCACAGGTTCCGCCTGATTCCGCACAATCGCAAACGATAGTGTGGAGTGTGGTCTAATTATCAGCTGACAGTGTATTCCCGCAGTTCCAGGCGCACACATGCGAGAAGACCTACAAGTTCCTCGGTGCTCCGGTGGTATTGATTTTTTTTTTTTGGTAAGGCATGAGGCTCAAACGACGATTGAATAAGTTTAGTTAAAAATGTACCGAAATGCTCACGAAATAATGAAACATGAGAGAATTATCTTTATTTTTTTTAATCATCATTTTTTGAGTCAGTCTCTGAGATGAATCGAAAAATAGTAACAAAAAAATTTCCGTGAAAAATTAAATTGCTCCAAAGAGTAAATAACCAAGAAAACATTAATTTGTGGAACTTCCACGATAAGTATGCAAATATGTGAACAAAAATGTGAAGCATGCAATTACATCGTTAAACTGTAGCCGATTTTTAAGCTTCAAGAAAAATACTAAAACATCTCTCCGTTCGAGCACCTTGCACTGCATCTAGTTAGCAAAACTAGTTCGATTAGATTCCTGCGTGCGAATCTGCCTATTACCATTCATTCACTCGCACTCACACAAGCAGTAGGTTCTCTCAGCGTAAAAATAATCTAGCTTATCATCGCATTGGCGACGTCGATGCGTTCGTCTGATCGCTCGATCTCTCGAACTCGCGTGGCTTACACACAGCTACGCTTACAAACATGGCTCATGTTCAGCCATTTTCCCTGCCCGTTTCCTCTGTAACGTCAACCCCCGGCGAAGTCACTTTGACTGCCAGTTTGCGGGTGGCAATAAAATTCCGATTTGTTTGTTTATCGCATCGCCACCGTTTGTTTCGCCTGACTCTCTTGGCTACTCACGCAAACAATGCAAACGGTATTGAACCTTTGTGCTGTCTCGGGCGAAACGGGAAGGCTAAGTGGGATCGCGTAGAAGATGACTTTACCTTGATGACCCTGTGAGCCCAGCACGTGCCGGTTCAGTGCAGTGAGGTTCACTTTGCTAGCGCCATGTTTGGTCCGTGAAACAGTGTGCTAGGCGCGAGCGTGCTGGACATAATTCTTACTGCGAATCCATAACCCTACTTTTTGTCAATTGTCTAGCAACGGCTCCTAGCAAGCTCTGCTCAACATTTAAGCAAGCCAGATTCTAGATCTCCCTCTTCCAAATAGCCTTGAACGTGATGGTCTATGCCAAGTACCGGATCTCCTTGCCACGCCGTCTGGCCTATAGCGCTGGCAACAGGTCCCCCGAATCTGGAGCAGCGCATTATTGCATCCGCTCACGATTAGTGCACTCACGCACCACTCGTTTGTGCATTCGTACGATGCCGAATGGCTCCATCTTGTCAGGAACTAACCCCACCATCCTCACACCGGTTTGCAATCGCTTTTACAATCACTTTACACCGGTGTGTCTCGCTCGCAATTTCAACACAAACAACGGCGTCAGAGTGGTCGACGTAATCGAACTATAAGTTGCTCACTGAGCAATCAGCCGGGAAACGTGCACGTACCGAGCGCTCAGTTGCAAGTTGCACTTCCGACGGAAAGGTTCGATTTGAGAAGCTCATCCGAAGCGAACAACGATCCACACGGATCATGGATCAGGCGGTGGTGTTCCTACTGGTGGTGCTCAGTGTACACGTGCAGTGTTACGATGGCCCGAAAGACGAGAATCGAATGCCACCCATCTACATGTACGATAGTTTCGAACGCTGTGAGTCGCTTTCGTCGGTGTACTGCTACGCGAGGACCGTCCTGCGCGAGGACCAGCTTCCGGCCGGGTTCGTGATGCCTCCCATCGAGGTAAGCGCTCAGCTATCCACATTCCAGTGTAGTAAGGAGCGTTTTCAGAATCTTACATTCCCACCCTAGAGCACGGATCGGATTGTGCACAACCATCGGCCAAACTTTCTTGAGCTCGGCGTCTGTCTTGAGCAGTGTGAACGTGAGCTGGCGAGCTTTTCCGCGTCCAGCCGACGGAAGCTATTCCAACCGAAGATTCCAGTCAACTTTACCGTGAGTATGGTGTGAAATTTTAAGTGTGTTTGTTGGTACGTGAGTCTCCAACAACGTCTTAGTCTTAACATACTTTAAAACATTTTCATAATCTAATACACTTTCCTTGAAAATAGGTAACTCACAAAACCATTTCTTCCTAAAACTTTGTTCGCCAAAATATGGCACCATTCAGGGTGCATTAATAAATCTTCCCCAGCAGTTCTTGACACTTAAATCGATTCAGAAGTGCTTCTCTTCTGTGAATATTTTTTGTTAACAAATATTCAAAATTTTAGAAATGTAGGTATAAGACCTAACGAAAAAAGAACCCGAAAAAAGAATTTCTCCCGTAAGTAAAAAATCTTTCCGCACAATAAGGATTCGACATTCAGAAATCTATTTTGACGCCACCTGATTTGCCATGTGCATGTTATTTTTGAATTTATAGTGCAAGTTGATTGATTTACGATAATGATAAGATCGTTGATTCATAACTTCTAGCTAACGGTGCTACAAAACACGCAAAGGTTTTTATTGGTATTCAGTTATTTTAACGAGCGATGTCACAACTTGCAGTGATAAAAAATCTATAAAAAAAAACAAAGCAAATACTAAACCGGGCGCATGCGAAATCAAATTACACAAATCGCATGCAATTGAACGCACGCACTAACTTCATACATTTAGAACAATGCCAATCGGAAACATTCTTCATTCGAGTGAATATGGTCGAGATGGAAGAAAGAATAATCATTCTCAAATACCTTCACGCCTTTTTTAAATTTCCCGCGCGAATCCTATGTTACCGCTATCGGTGGAAAATTATCTAACAACGATTCGGAAGCGCTTTAAGTATATGCTGTTGTTAAACATGAACTGTAAGTGTAATAAATTGCTTAATTTACACGTTTAGTTCCAAATTCCGAACGCGTTGTTTCCCACGCTGGTGGCGGATAAGCGACGGTACGAGACGCTGGTGAATGTGTGCGTGAACCGACGGCTGAGCAGTGCATACAATATGACCGGTTACACCGAGCTCGAGTACTGCCGAGCTAATTCGCAGCAGGCCGCGACTCGTCCATTCGGTACGTATGCGAGCGCATCGGAGCCTACTGCGATGTATGGAATGTTGATTTTTTCTTCTCTTACGTTGGATGACAGATGCGTTGGAGATACTGTTTCTTGTCCTCCTGGCGGTGTTGGTTGGGACGCTTATATTATCGACTTTTGCTGATATCTGTGGCATCAAACGAGGTGAGAAAATAGCTAAACAGATTTTTCTTCAAGAACTAATAATTTCATGTACTCGCACCCTCCAGATAATGCGCTCGTGTCATCGTTCGCAATCCATCGGAACTGGCAGCGTCTCATGGCGGAGGAGAGCTCCAGGCTCCATCGCGATCTGCTCTACATCGACGGGTTGCGCGTGGTCATCAATCATCTCGTGATCATACTGCACACCTTCCTAATAATGAGCGCTGTGCCTTCGAAAAACTACGCCGAGATAGAGAATCTGGCAGGCAAGGCACCGACTTTGATCTATCTCTCCTCGAACGCGTTCCTCGTGCAGACGTTCTTCACCATCGGCGGGTATCTGCTGAGCGTGAACTTCCTTCGCGATACAACGCGCGTCCCGATCAACTTCCGGTACGTCGGCAACAAGCTCCTAAACCGGCTGCTCCGGCTCCTGCCCGTCTACGGTTTCTTCCTGCTGTTCTCCGTCAGCGTGAACACCCGCTTCGACGTCAACATGAACGGCTATCGGTTGTTTACGGTCGAGAACGCCATCTGCCGGCAAAACTGGTGGACGAATCTGTTCTTCGTGAACAACTTCATGTGGCCGGCGGAGCTGTGCCTGATGCATACCTGGTACCTGGCAGCGGATATGCAGCTGTTCGTGATGGCGTTGGTGCTACTACTGCTCGTCCACCGGTGGCCGAAGAGTATCGGAGTCGTTTTTCTGCTCGGTGTGGTTGTGTCGTTCACCATTCCGGGCTACATCATGCACCAGCACAAGCTGCATCCGGTCCTGCCGGCCAAACAGAGGTACCATACCGTCCGTGCCCGGGGTGCTTCGGTTTAATCGGTTGCCGTAATCGTGTTGCTTGTGCTTGCAGTGAGGCCAAATTCATCTTCATGTACGAACCATGGTTGAGGCGGCTTTATCTACCGAGCTACGCCAACACGGGATGCTATTTGTACGGCATCATTGCCGGGTACCTTTATCACTGGGTGACGAACAACAAGCTGCAGCTTCATCGATCGCTGGTGAGTGCATTCTTCCTGCCGACAGCTTCAAGCGTCTCTGTCTCAGCCATTGTGTTGATCATTTTAATCTTTCCATTTCAGCTATATCGCACAATCGATAGATGCGTGACTCCCACACTGGTCTCCCTAATCTTGTCCACGTTCGTATGGTACACCGTGGACATCCCGAAGCCTTCCCTCTGGGTGTCCGCCTACAGTGCGCTCTACAGGAATATTATAGGCATCTTTGTTGCCGTGTGCTTCCTACGAAGCATCAATTCTCCACTGGGTAAGAGTGCTCGCACCGGTTTATTTTTTTTGGGTAGCCAGAAATCGGATCCCCTCTAACTGTTGCTCCCATTCCCCAGGCATCGTGCGGAAGATTCTCAGCTCGAAGCTGCTGACCACGCTCGGCAAGCTCACCTACAGCGTCTACGTGCTGCACGACGTGGTGATGCGACTCGTACTGCTAAACGAACGCTACGGATCCTCCGTCAGCGTGCAGAAGGTTGTGCTGTTCGTGTACCAGGTGACGGCGGTTTCGTACGCCGCCGGGCTGGTGGTGTTTCTGGCCATCGAGCAGCCCATGATAATGCTGCTCAAACCGCACATCAACCGACTGTGCCCGGTGGGAGTGAAAACGAAGAACCACTAGCGGTGTGGGTACTATTAGTTTGTTTGGATTGAGATTGACATGGACGAGCGGGATTGAGATGGAAGTAAGATTATTTTTATATTTTCCTAATACTTGTTTGGATTTAAGCAATAATTTTAATTCGATGACAAGGGTTTTTACAAACTATAACACCTTTTTTATCCAACACCAGACAGAACTAGAAGCTGTTTTCAAACACATGCGGAGGGGAGAGAAAAACATGTCTCAGTGACGACAATGCCGTGCGTGGAGCATGCTGAAGAACCTCGTCAAATATAAACGACACACCGAGAGGACATTTCATTTCGCTTAATGGTACAAAAACAGCTCATTTAGTTCCGTCATAACCTCGATGCTTTTGAGCTCGGTTGTTGAGAGCCGGAATCGTCATCGGCCTAACTTAAAACCGGACGGACTAATCTCAAACGCGTTTAGTCGCGTTTCGAATGCAGCGCGGGAGTCAGATCCAATTCGTGCCGGAATAATTAGGATTAAAGTGGAAAGAAATGAAGAACTTGCAGGTGGTGTTTGGTGTGCTCTTTGCAATGTTTGTAGTGTCGTGCAATGGAGATTTTATAGAACGTGAGTTGAGGGAGTGGGGCGTGAAGTTTTACGTTAGTTTCAGTTAGACTCACTTTTTACGAATTTTAGGAAAGCAAAACAACAATTCCTTAAGATTTTCCTTAAGAGATTTCCTTAAGAGTGTGTGAAGATAGTATAGAGGAATCTTATAGACGAAAATCTTTCTTAACACGAAAGATAGTAATGTAATTTCAAACTTTCCGATAGCATGTAGAAGTGATTTTATTTAAATTTTTATGCTGAAACATGCACGTCTTGCGCGCATACCTTGACATGGATAAACCCTCCATAAATACACCATCCATTCTCCCCCAAGCTCCGCAACCTTGAACCAGGAAGAAATGTGTTTATTGCATTAAGCCCAACCACCAGTTTTGTTTTTTTTTACTCGTTCTGCTTACTCCATTTGCTCGCATAACCGCTCGCATTAAGCCACCTCTATCTTCGCGACCTTCAGAGAGTTGGGGAGAAAAAAAATTAACTATCCAAAACTCTCCACAGTGTCTCAGTACCACCGCATGCCGAAACTCTGGCAAATGGACAATTACGACGAATGTCTGGGATCTTCCGAACCGGATGAACCAGCGGCCGTGTACTGCACGGCCACGGTCGTGCTGAAGCCGGACAATCGGTCCGATCTCTGGACGCTTATAGAGGTTAGTTACGAGCGAAGGAACGAACGAACGAACGAAAGAACGGGCAAGAAACATGTGTGTCTGTACGTGTTAATTTTTGTTTGTTCGTTTCCCACCGTCGGTAGGAGTTTTCCAGTGACTACAAGCGACACTTTAACCATCGTGTGCTGAAATGGGGCGTTTGCATCGAGCGATGCCAGAAGGCCGTCGCAAAACTATCTCCATCGGAGCGCAAAGCGCTGCTGGTGGAGAAGTTTCCAGTGCGGGAAACGGTACGACACTGTGCAACATGTTCGTACGGTGTTTTTAAAATTTCGTGTGTGGTATTTCTTGTAGTATAAGTTTGAAGACGGTATCATCGCCAACACGGCCCTGTATCAGGAAGTGTACGGGGATGTGGTGGAGCTTTGCATCAACAAGCAGCTGAACGAAACGTACGGATTGGTGGCGTTTGCGGAGGTTCAATCCTGCGACAAATCCTCCGATGAGATCAAACTTGGTACGATCAAAGCTGAAGGAGGTTTAAATACTTTCTGTAAACTGTTAGTAACACTCGTCGGCCTTTCGCAGACTCACTCGATATGTCGTTCCTGATCATACTCTGTGCGCTGATCAGTCTGGTTATCCTCTCCTCCTGGTACGACAGCTCGATCAACTACAAACTGAGCAGCGAACACTACAAGCATCAGCTGGACAGCAAGCGTAAGCAAATGGAATCGAACATAAACTCTCCCAACTACTCTCAACTCGTTCCTCTCTCTCGTACACACACACTCTCTCTCTCTCTCTCTCTCTCTCTCTCTCTCATCGAAAGGAAAAATGATCTGGGTTGCCTTCTCCATCCAACGCAACTGGTACCGGCTGACGTCCCGTTCGCACGATGAGATGCACCAGAAGCTACGCTTTTTCCAAGCGTTCCGCTTCCTCACGATGGTGCTGGTAATTTTCGGGCACGCGATGCTGCTGCTCGCCATCTCGCCCACCACCCACCCGGAGAAGTTCGAACAGGTACGCTCCCGTACGGTAGGAGACACACACGCCTTTCCGTTCCTCTGCTAATCGTACGTTTTTTTGCGCCTTTCGTTATGCAAGCTAATGCACGACATCGGCAGTATGGTGCTCACGAACGGGGTTCAGATCACGCAGACCTTTCTCGCCATGAGCGGTGCGCTGCTGGCGATCCAGTTTATCGATTTCGCCGACAAACGGAACGGACGGGTGAGCTTCCTGTACGTGCCGATCGCGATCGTCTATCGCTACGTGAGGTAAGAAGCATTGCTCGGGCGAGATGGGAAGAGGGGAAGTTTTCGAATTTCCGTTAAAGTCAGCAATCTGACGTTCACATTCGTATTTAAAATATCAAATATTCGCATTACTAAAAAGGTATAAATACGTACCGAAAACTTGAAAATAAAGAGCGTCTGCACAAAACAACAAATGTAGAATATGAAAAATGTAGATATTAAAGATGTAAACCATGCTGTTGCAGATTAACGCCCGTGTACGCGTTCGTGATACTACTACACGCAACCTGGCTGCTCAAGCTCCAGACGGGCCCACTGTGGCGCTGGGGAGCGGAAACAGAACAGGCGTTCTGCCGCCGGAACTGGTGGACGAACCTTCTCTACGTCAACAACTACGTCAATCCCAATCAACCGGTAGGGAAAATGGACGTTTTTCGTAAAAAAAAACTTTATCTATCTGTCCTATCTGCCACCGTTACAGTGCGTCCAGCAAGGCTGGTATCTTGGTGCCGAGTTCCAGATATTCATCATCGCACTGATCGTGCTGGTAGCGATTGTTAGGTTTCCGCGGATCAAGATTGCCCTGCTGACGTTCGTCATCGGTGCGGCGTACGTTGTGCCGGCCTACTTCATCTACCACCAGCGGCTGCAGGGAGCGTTCCTGGTCACGCTGGAGTAAGTTCCAAGTTTCCTAAATCCCAATAAGTAACACTCGAGATTGTATCCTACCGCTTGTTTTTTATTTTTTTTTTTGCTTCTCCCCCAGAGCCCAACGCTACATCCTGTGGTACGACAAGTTCTACCTGCAGGCCTACATCCCGACGCACATCAACTTCGGCAACTACATGCTGGGCGTGCTGACCGGGCTCATCTATCACGAGCTGCGCAAACGATCGTTCAACCTAGCCGGCAGCCGGGTGTTCCGGTTCGTTTGGTACGCCAACTTCCTGATCGTCCCGCTCTCCATGCTGCCGTCGTACATGTTCTACGTGAACGAGTTCGAAACGCCGTCCGTCTGGATGGCGGTCTATTTTGCCGTCTTCAAGAATCTGTTCGGCATCGCGATCGGCATCCTGATCCTTGGCTGCATCTACGGTGTTAATGGTGTGCTGCAGCGTATGCTAAACTATCCGTTCTTTGAGCCACTCGGGCGGCTCGCGTACGGTGCGTACCTCATCCATCCGTTCGTGATGCGCTACATGTTCGTGAGTGCCCGCGGTCCGGTTTACTACAGCGACTCGCTGACGGTGAGAGGATGGTTGAGCGCATTAGCATGACAAACAGTAACTTAATTTATATTCTTTATTTTATTTTGCTCTACTGCAGATTTCGTTAGTATTTGGAGCGACTGTGATGTCCTGTTTGATGTCGCTATTTCTCTGCATGCTTATAGAGCTGCCTACCTCCGCACTGCAAAACCATCTATTCGGTGGGTTTAAAGGTACGAAAAATAAATTGGAAATAATTTTAAATTGATTTCGCTTATTAAAACTCCATCTAAATACAACTTACACACTCAACAGGACGGAAACCGACTAACGTGGATCCGGAAGTTGCTGCCCGTGCCGACCATACACCGATACCAGCGAGCGGAGATGAGAAGAAAAGTGACCTTTAAGTAAGCATAAAAACGGGGAGAAATAAGGTTGCTCGTTTCTGCATTTTTTCACCAACGAGAAAAAATAAAGCAACAGTTTAAAGTATGCGAACACATAAACAAGAATGATAAACCCGGATCAAACAACCGAAAACAATGTTTGAAAACAAACTCTTCAGTCTTGGATTTTCCAACCATTTTGCATTCGAATGATATCGTCCCTTCCCTTCGTCCCACACCCCGTTCCAGTTTAAAGTTCTATGCGAAAAACATTCATTCGCACACCATAACTTTCACTGACATCTTTCGATTTGCGTCACGAGATTTGGCCGTTTCGGCCGGATTCGTTGGCCGGTTTCGAGATTGGTGCATCGCGCAGGTCCGCTGGGCCGGACGAAAGACATCAACGCTCGCACAAACGACGAACCCCGCAAACGTTTCTATTGCGCTCCGGTCTTCTCGGGTTTGGTGAAAAACTGGTTTTTTATTGCAAAAATTGGTTGGTCAAACCGGGGCAGGGATCGGTGTCCGTTATCTATCATGGTTTCGGTGAACCTCACGCACATTCGAGCCGACAGAATGAGCGACTTTTCGTGCGGGATCTTCCGTCTGAGGCATGGGTGTTCTGACCTGGTGTCAAAATGCCGCCGAACGTGCGAACAATCGAGTCCGGTTTTTGCGGAATCTCGCCTTTGGTGACGCAAATCATTTTATTGCTTCGTAAACAAAGTGAGCAATCCGTACTCCGGCTTTTTCCGGGCGAAAAAGGATGCAGCAATAAAATGAACGCATGCAGAACAATCAGAACCGTTGTGCTCATTAGCGAATGCTGTAGGATCAACGTGCTAAGCAATCAATCTCCCAGGAAGTGGGAGCATCAATAATGGAGCATAATGTGCGAAAAAAAAGAAGCACCGGCTGAAGGACGCATGCAGATACGCGGTCAGTCTTGCGCAACTATGCATGGAAAATATCGATCGTTACACTTTTCGGAGCTAGGTTTCGATTGTTATCAAAGCTAGCAACGAACGCTCTTGACCTGCCGTTTACGGTCGCCCAACTTTGCGAAGGTTTTTTTTTTTCGGGTGCATCAAATTGCTGTTTACTGTAGTGATTAGCACCAAATCGGCATCACCTACAGCGATGTGCCCGTTTGTAGCGAGTGGTCAGAATCGATGAAAACCATGCAAAAAATTATATGAAATGGGACCCGCGTATAAACATGCGGTAAAGGTAATTAAAAAGTTCATATAAATATTAATATAGTTCTAAACTTTACCCATTTTTACGTGTTATTTCACCCGTTAAAAAATTGAGCTACTCAACGATGCTTGTGGCGATCAATTTCTCATGGCCTACTAATGTTTCTACGGTTATGAATATTTAGTAAATAATAAATAATAATTATAAACAGTAACAAATACAATTTTATTAAGGAATTTTTAATAAATTAATTATTAATCCATATTATTTTTGTAAACATAATTACGTAGAAGCATGGGTAGTAAAAAATCCTATTATAATTAAATTCCTAAATTCTTAATGTTCATGATTCACAAAAAAGAATCTAAAAAGAATTTTGGATGGTTTGCGAAATAAATTGAAGTTTTTTACCTAAATAGAAACTGCCACGAGACAGCACGACAGCACTTTCCAGCCAGCTTCATTCATCACTATGCCGCATGCAAATATTTTCCATTTCACCAAAACCTGACTCTCGTTCGAATAAATTAACGACAATGTGCAAATCATCGTGGTGACGCTAGCTTGCCGCGTTGCTGAAGAAAACAAGCAGCCAGAAAATTGATACTGTTTGTGTCGTAAACGGGAACGAGTGTTCTAGCATTCGAAGTATTACTTGAAGAGTTTATTGCTTAAAATATTGTTTTATATGAAAATGATAAAATTACTGAAAATCAAATTGTACTCGAAGAAACGATCGCACTTGGCTAGCACGATCATCACTCACCGACGCCTTTTAGTATGAATTTCCACGTTTCACGCTCGCACGTTCTGCACTCACCTGTGCGCTCACTTTTCGCTCCGGTCTTGCCGCTGCTCCGGTAAGCCTGTGTGGCTTTGTCATTTGTCGGACGAACCGCTCATCTTCGTGTGGGATCGCTTTCGCGAACACAGGGACACACGGGCGAGCGAGCAAGGGCGTGCGGATTCTAACCAAAACGCCATTGAAACCGACCAGCGACCGTCAGTTGCCTCTGGAGCATCTAAACGAACACACGTCCCGGTAAGGGAATAGATCGATCGTGTGTCTTTAAGCATAAGTAGTGCTGTGGTATTGGTGAATCTTGATGTGATCTGTTTTCTCAACTATTGATCTTGTGACTATTGTGACAAAAAACAAACAGTCAACTAAATTAAAAATTGTATTTCGTGTGGAAATCCAATTCTGTGCGTGGAATGGAAATTGACGTTGAGCGGAATATGGTGAAAAGCGTAAAAATGTCGCGGAACCTAAACGTACCCTCGTGTGTCCTGTCTGCAATGTTCATTGCATTGCTGACGATTGTACTTCTGCCACATGGTGAAGCCGCTTTCATTGAGCGTAAGTGTTAATCGATTTTCATCGCAGCAGTCTGTGAAGAGTGTTTGGCAGGGTTCGCTCCAAATCTTCTAGAAGAATGTTCGCATCGAGGTGAAAAACTCATAAATATTTATCCGAGTGAAAGTTTATAACCGGCAAGCGTGATGCTAATGGATTAATCTTTTCGGGTTTATGGTGTTTTCGATTCGCAGCACAGAAATAGCTTGGCAGAAAAAAATCACGTGAAAAATATTTAAACCAATATTTGCTTTTATATTGATATATGTTTTGGGTTGCTTATCAAGTGATTTAATAAGGAATTGATTTCAGTACGGTAGAGATTTGTGGCACGTGAGGGCTCTAACAGTCGTGTATAAATTAAATCAATTTTGATTTGAATTACAATTCTAATCAGATTCGGACATTGTAATCAAGTAAACAGCTAAATATTTTTGTAATATATTTGGAAACATTTTCACCACACAAAACCGTAAAACAAAAGAAATGCTATTACTAACTTTTAATTAATGTAGCAATTTTCAATTAAATGAATTTTTTACATATAATACTGGAATAAATCATAAAACGGAAGGAATCCAAACGAGCGTGCCGAAATAACAGAACAATTTAAGTCAACCGATTACATTATCAAAGTGTTCTTATAAATCCAAATGAAAAAATCTCTCCAAACGCTAACCGGTATTAAATGTTCTGTGACATTATGCCGCTGAAAGCCCAAAAATACGTCAATAACTAAGCGCATGTTTTTTTTTTCTTTCATGCTAATATAGAACCGAATCGAGAACGGTATAGAATTCTCGGGATTAAAAATAATAGCTCCCAATACGTAAATGGTTTTCGCAACATTTCGTTCTCTTGTCGCTTCGATTCCATCCAAACCGTTCCAAAAATTGTCGCCGTTTATCGGTACTCCGGTGGACCAGCTTAGGATATGGTTTCGAGAATACGAAACAACGGCTAATGGATGGATTTGTGTACACAGCGCTACGCAATTCGTTCGTGCCGGTTCGTCGTCACCGAACGATTAGTCAGGTCGTTGTTTACCCGAAAACCGAATTTTCCCATGCGCACGCCGCTGCTTCTGTTTAGATAGCCCTCGCCGTTTGCATTCCGATAGTTCTGGTTGAGTTCCTGCCCCACGATCTTCATGCGGTGCGGCCTTCAAACGTGTGGTCTAATAAAACGGATCAACAGCGTGGCAGCGCTTGGGCTGGAAGAATGTGCTACTTCCTCACAGCTGATCGCGTGAAGATCGAGTGGCTTTGGCAATCCTGACCTTAGATCGCAACGTACCGAAGTTCTGTTAAGGCATTCGATTGTTTGCAGATAGGTAAAAATTAGCTTATCTTTGCATTCCAACCCCTTAATTATTGTACTACGTCGCGTTTCCCAGCGCAACATCTTCATTGGAATGACTGATTGCTTGGTGCCCAATCGTGGAGAGGAACGTGCTAATGAGCTATGATGCCTTTAACTAATTCCAACATTATAGCCCTTCGGATCGGTCATAAACCAGCATCGATCAACTACCGTAGGGCCATTCTTGCTATTTCTCGGCACGGAAGAGCGCGAGCACGATAAGCAATTTTTTTTTCTCACACAGCTCCTCACCACCACCAGCACACTGCTACATAAATTGATAAATTTTAGGACAGTTTTCAGCCCCTTTTTATGTAAACCCAGCATGAAGGTAACGAATAAAATTAAACTCGGTCAAGCGGCGTCCTTCTCCTGCGTGTCGTAGGTGAGCCAGCGCTTATTGCCGCCCCAAAACAGTGCTGCCTGTTGGCCTGCTTAAGCGCACGCGTGCTCGATTTTAATCGAACTTGTTTATTCTGCTCACAGCGCCACAACCGGACCCGGTGCTATTGTGTAAAAGTTGACTTCTCTAAGTAATTACCTAATCCGATGCGCATCAAGAAAGTGTGCGTGGGGGTGGTTTAACCGGACGGAGATCGAAATGCGGGGCTTTTGGGACGCTCTCACAAAAGCGAACAACAAATGAAACCCTTAGCATTCGCGATGGATGCCAGACAGACCCGGGCCCAGGGAAGTTCCCAGCAACCCGGTGACTACCGGCTAATTGGTAGAAATCATACGCCAATACCGTCAGCCCAACCCACCGATTAACCACCACGGCATGATGCAATTGTTCTTCGGATGCGGTACAATATGTGATGCATTTGCTCAACAACACCCCATCGGGCAGCAGTTCTTTGCACAGGCTGTTGATGAAGGCTATTAAAATTAATGGTACTATTTTAACCACAACTTTGTTAGTCATATGAAAATATCCGTGAGATATCGTTAAGCATGTGATTTGCGGCGCACATTTTCACGCTTCCGGGAACATCTCATCAGTCATACACACACGCGCATACAGAAACATCTGCAGAAGTATTATTTAGTAATAGGGACGGAAAAATCCTTCCTTCAACTCAATCCAGTTTGGGTTCAATTCTCCAACCTGGATCCACTTCTCTAAACGCAATCCAGCTCCAATCATCGCAAACAAAAAAGGGAAATATTCGATACATACATCATGCATCGAAGCAGGCATGGAAAAAATGGATGAAATAATCTGAACCTGGTTTAACAGAACACTTTCAGTGATCATGTTTGTTTGACTGGAACAAACTGATTCCAAACACAACGGAATCAATAATCTCTCACAGCTTGAATAAATGATAAAAGTGATAAAGTTGAATCTAAAACTAATTTTCATATTCTAGTTAACCTTAGGAAATCCCTGGGTAAAACCCGTCCAGTTTAATGTGCAGCTGGTTTAAAAATAATATTGTTTGAAAATAAAAAAAAATCAAAAGCAAAGCTAGAATATGGTGCTAGTTGATGAGTAATACTAACAACTACCATATAGCCGCTACTTCCTTGTTTTGGTTCGATCCTCTAAAACTAAATATCACAAAAAGATCTTTAGGCGTATACTAAACAAGCAAACCGGAAATAGCATTCGAGCGCCCAAACCAACATGATTCACACACCGGTGAGCATTATGGGCCAGGCGAACGGTGTTACACGTCCGGGTGGGTGAGTTACAGTCCAGCTTCTTTTTTTGTTTTTAATTTCAACCACACTCAAACCGGGCCCGAACGCGAACGGATCAAATGCGCGTCCGATCGATCTAGCCTAAGCGGACCACACGGTTCGTAGGACGCACCCCCTAGTAGTACGACTTGTGGATTCAGCTCGCGTTCTGCCCATTGCGAGCAGCGTTTGTCGGATGGAGGAACTTGTGTTCTTGCCAGATTTACGCGCCAAACAGTTGCGCACGTTGCGAATGCGAAGCGGGCTTGTTTTTTTTTTGTTTGTAAGCAAACTTACAACGAGGTAGCCGCGAGATGGGGAACAAAGTTCGGGCATTGTTTCGGAACGAGTTATCAGTATTCAGACACGATCTGAACACCGCGCACAGACTTTATGGGCATTAATTTGCACATCGAATGACATATACAGCCGGACGGGTAAGAACCACCGGGTGAAAAGAAAACCGCTCAAAACGTCGATCATTTTACCACGATGTTCTAATTAGTGGTAGCTTCTTCGGTTGGACTGTAACGTTGTCTCCTGCCCAGCAACAGGAGCCTGTAGTCGTAGACGCTTTTTCCCGAGGAATTTCACGTCTAGAACTATCGAATTCGGCCCTTTCTAGTCGAAACAGTGACGCAGCAATTTTTGAATCGAAACAGGTGTTAAAAATGGTTAAAATCTCAAGCCATCCGCCACGATCCAATGGAGCTTATCGATCGTACGGGGGTGTCTGTCCAGTTCGGTTGTGTTCTCCACTGAAAGCTACAATAATTAACATTTTCCAGATTTGAAGTTCAACGACACCAAACACACCAATGGGAATGGTTGACACTTTGGCTACAGTGCGGTTTCCCGCCAGAATCACACATAGTCGTTAAGTCAAATAATGACACTCCCGAGCGATTCCTGCCCCGAGCTCCAAGCTTGGTTAACCACCCAAACTCGCACACAGCATGATTCTTCAACCGGAACTATACCGGATTGATTGAAGGGAGACAATGTTGGGCTCTTAGCTTAGCAGTCAAATTTTCAGGAAAAAATTAAGAATGCTCTTGATGGGATTTGCTAGAAATTTCGTCCGAAAATCCCGTTGATTTAACAAGCCCACGAGGAGTGAGTTATTTCTTATCATCCAACCACCGGGAACAGGTTTGCTCTGCACGGGTTTGTTTTCTCGTGCCTTTAATGATATCCCACTTCCATCTGTTCATGGATGCTCTATTACATTCCCCAGTGTGTGTATGAGCTGCGAAGGTGCAATTCCCGTGCGTCCCGCCGTTTGTTTGTTGCAGGAAATAACTAGGTTTTCCCCAGCGAAGCCATGAACCACCTAGGTGATGCTGCACTACGGAACAGGTTTCCAAAGACAATCTCGGTCTTTTTCGTAACGGTCTGCAGAAAGAGTCCACCAGGTGGACGGCATCCGTCACGTGTGTACAATCGTCTTCTCAAGGCTCAATAGGATGGTTTTAGATCGCCAGCTGCCGATGTTGGGTGTGACATGTAAATTCGTGAGAATACTCCAGAACACCCAACCAGCGTCGGCGTTCAACGTCTCCTTCGCTCGTTCATTAACCGAATTTTGACTACGTTCCGACTGGAGGTTTTACATACCAGGAAACTAAACCGGTTTCCAGTGGGGTTCTAAAATGGGTGATAAAATTTACCTTTTGGGCTGGAAACAGTGGACCCTTTTACGCCCGAAAGAACCAACACCAACATTTAGATCCATAAAAACGTGATCTATAGAACACAGAGCGTTATAGAAAGGGAAACAAACAAACGAATCAAGCTTGGTTAAAGAGTATACAATGTGTCTTACAGTATCCATTGCGTTAAGTTTAGCACAATACATTGAGAAGCGATTTTCGCTGTAGACAATCACAGTGGTCGTAAAATTCTAATACGCTTATGATAATGTTGCGATTACATTACATTCACTACCGTGTAATGATAGGTAATAAAACGCTTTGAGTTTCACCGCAAACCGCAGCTGATTTATTGATATGATATATTGGATTGCATATGACGATGCCTAATTACGAGCATAGTATGGAAAAGTACAAAACATAGTTGGTACAAAAAATAGCTATGACAGACTATAATGAGCTCGATTTTTTATTAAAATTTCATCGTCAGCAGGTAATACCTACTAGAACCCAGTTCGATTCCTTACTAATACCGACTTCTGTGGTTGCTCTGATCGCATTTCTGTTGACGTTTCCGATCCGCGCGCACAAACTGTGGTGCAATTTGTGTTTGTTTCAATAAATTACGTTAATCTACCATGGAACAGGTTTTCCGATGAGGTTTTAGAGACGACATCCAAGTAGCTGGTGATTACGTCCAGCAACGTTGGCCCTTATTTTTCCCTTAGGGAGTGACTCGCGGGATCCGCGATGCTGTAATATGAACTTTTTTCCGATGAGATTTGTTTTCGTATATTAAAAAACTCGATGTCTATGTGTCGTAGCACAGAGATAGGCCCTTTTATCTAGCTTCTCAAGTCGCTCCATTAACTCAATTGCTTAAAAAAAAAGTACGTCATAGTATCACGTCATATTTTATAGCGCCATCTGCAGTGAATCTGCTACATCTTCAGCGATTGAAATTACGTTTCTAAACTAAACTGGTACTTTTTTATCACAAGCGTAGCCCCGGATTAATTAAAAGAAGCCCTACTAGTTCGAGCAAAAGACAAAAAAATCCTAAACTAGTTTCCAAGCGCAAAGCAAGCGATCCGATGAAGTGATTCAAGATAGCAGTAAATCAGGATTAACTAGTCTTGCACTGGACATTTCATAGGGGATCGATTGACCCTCCAGGACGGTAATCTAATGATTCGTCGTATGTTTTTGTGCACCCTTGTGTTGATTTCAAACACAGATAATGGCGAGAATGATGAGCAAGTCACGTGAAAGCGCACTGAACGTCCTGCATTCTAAATTTTCTATCAATATTAAAAAAGTACACTGTACTCAAGTACGAATCCCCGCGAGCATTCTTCCGCATTATTGGCACGCTTCCCACCTTTCCCTCCAGAGTCCGGTTCGACCGAGCATGTGTTGAAAGGCTTTTCTCCCCTGCGTTTTTCTTTTTTCATCGCGAGATTCCAGCGACAATGGGAAGACAATCGTGACCGCAGCATTCGTGAGCGCGGGGCTGCAAAACTGGTTTAAAATGGTGGCACGCGCTCGCCGGTAGCTCCGACGGTCGCAACCCGTTTGTGCCGCTACTAAAGCGACGGATGCGACCGTGTGCTGGTGACAGACATGTAGCTGTTCCGTTAGGTGCATCATTGCATCATAAAATGCAATAACAACCGAATGGAGCTACAAACCTAGTGCACAAGTCGCTGGTTTTATTATTTTTTTCTTGTCTAGAGTGATTTATGGGATTTTAAAATTCACACCTTTAGCTAATCGATTTGAACGGGGCACATTTATAGATGCCAGTTTGATGGCTAAAATTAGTTTTTGAAATAAGAGCAAAGTGATATCAATAGTACGTTGATATTAACATCTCCATCTAACTCCGTCCGTCTGTTATCTCACACTTTAGTCGCAAATTAGAAAATAGATGAACCTAGATTGAATTCATTTCAATTAATTAACATACATTCGCAACTACCACATCCAAACTCACCAAGAGCTGCTCGATTTCCACATCTCACCTCGATCCCCTCCACCCACAGTACACGAATACTATCGCATGCCGAAGATCTACGACTACGACGACTACGACCGGTGCGTGGCACAAGCATCGCCCGGTGGACCGGCCGAAGACCCGGTATACTGTGCGGCGCGTACGATCATCAAACCGGATCAAGCGTCGAGTCTGTGGCGAACGATCGAGGTAAAGCTCCGGATACCCATTGAACTTGACCGCGAAAGGTCGGCACTGCCTCAGTGGCAGCTGGTTTTGGTTTCTATTTTTCTAACATTTTACCCACTCTTTCTCACATGCGGCAGAGTTTCACGAACGATACCAAGCGACACTTTCGGCACGATCATTTGGATCGTGGATTCTGCATCGAAACCTGCCGCCAGCTGGTCCAATCACTGGACGCGCAGACGGCGGAGGAACTGTTCGTGCCGAAGTTTGACGTTGCCTTTCCGGTGAGTATTGCCCGCAGACGGCTGACCCGCGAATTACGCCAAACATCAGGGAGAATGGGAGTGTTTACTTATTTCGGCTAGTTTGTTGAATGTCATTAATAATCTTTGACAAACGTAACCCTCCCGTCAAAAATACTGTACAAATCTTGATACCGCCGACTCGGCTGCCGATCCTAAGTAATCTTCGGCGACGCACACATGCGCATTTCGTATA
>KI915041.1:10223200-10434618 GCA_000473445.2 Anopheles farauti | reverse complement strand
CAGGAACTCAAACACTTTCTTACTTTCTCGCACACACTCTCATGTTTTCTTCTCCTCACCCCGTTTCACCTATCCGCCACATACCCCTCGCCCACAAACTAGCTGTCAATTGTTTGCCGGGAAACCATCCACAGTAGGTGAGCTGTCACATTTGTTTTGTTTACTCACTTACTCACTCCAAATACAGCCAGATTCTCGTACAGTCGTGAAATATCGTTGGCGGCACCAGTGACTATTCTATTCATCAGTCTGTAATTGGACAATTTGTATCGGAATCGTTCGGCTATAATTAACGGCTACGGTTCGAGAGCGAACCGCTTGACTGGGGTTTGTAAGAAAAAAAGTTGCAACAATTATCGTTAGGGGCAGTACGTTTTGTGCGAGGATCGTGATCTCTAAACACACTTTGAGCCATTCGATGCTGTCTAGACGATGTGGAAAGCTACTCCGTCCGATATTATCCCACGCCATCGCATCATATATCAAACACAAATTGAAAATCATCTATCCCACGTCGCCCCCGATGTCGCTTATCGCACCAAGCTTCCTTAATCTCAGAACCTCGTGCATCTTTGGCTCCAATCCGTCTGGCTAATGAATTCAAAAAACCTCTCCCACTTCTCCACCCTCCCACCAGTACATCATCAACGCGGACGCCTTCAACAACGTGAGTGACGATCGTGCGCGGTATGGACGGTTGATTAACATCTGCCAGAATTACGCGCTCCGGCAGCGGTACAATCTCACCGGCTACACGGAAATCGAATACTGTACCGGCCCGCAGCGTGCCGCCCCGATCGATGCGTTGGACATTAGCTTTCTCGTCCTCACGGCACTAATCGCGCTTCTGGTGATCGGTTCGACCTGGTACGATTACTACACCAGCAAGCAGATCGGCAATGAACATTACAAAAAGGATCTACCATGTCGCAGTAAGTGGCGAACGCCGAATCAAGTCACAAACAAGTCACAAAGTAGGCTATCGTTTTTATTTCTCTTCTACCATCTCTTCTTCCGCCCAGGAACGATGGTTCTTACGTCGTTCTCGCTCGTCCGCAACTGGTACCGGTTGGTGTCACGCTCGAAGGACCAGCTGAACGAGGATCTGAAGTTTTTCCAGGCAATCCGGTTTTTCACCTTCTGCCTGGTGGTCGTCGGACACTGTGGCGACCTGTTTACGGCGACCGCGTTCGCCAACACGCAGGACCGGGAGGCCGAGTACTACTCCCCGCTCGGTCACATGCTGATTAATGGGTCGCTGATAGTGCAGTCGTTCTTCGAGATGAGCGGATTCCTACTTAGCATACATTTCCTCACGACGCAAGCGAAACTGAAGCGCATCAGTTGGTCGGCGATCCTGGTCACCGTCGCTTACAGATACATTCGGTATGTGGTCGCAGTAGCAGGGAAGACAACGATAGATGCACCATTTATCAATGTCGAAACGGAAGTGTTCATGACGAATCATGTTTGTGTGGCTTTGTTCTTCAACAGATTGACTCCACCGTACGCTTTTATTCTGATGCTGCACGCCACTTGGCTTCCGAAGCTCCAGGACGGTCCGCTGTGGCCACGCGGTGCAGAAGTCGAGCGCAACTTCTGCCGCCGCAACTGGTGGACCAATTTGTTGTACGTGAATAACTACGTTAATGCGGACGAACCGGTAAGTGAACTTGACCTCCGAAGGCACGTGTCGCGTGAATCATACAAAGAAGACGATTCATGTCAGGAATTTCCCAGTGATTTGTGTATCGAATATCGGGGATAGACGTAATGATGAACAAAGAGTTTGTGAAGGGATTTTTTCCATGAAGCGCATCCTCATCTGCTAGGGATTTACTAACCCAATGGGAATATGCCTTTACCGGTTTTTATGTGATCATTTTTTTTTCTTTCAGTGTCTCCAACAAGCCTGGTACCTGGCCTGTGATTACCAGTTGTTCACCGTGGGACTTATTATCCTCGTAGCTGTTACGAAGTATGTGCTCTGTAGTAGTAGCTAAAGGAAAATTATTCTACTATAATTCTTATTTTTTATATACATATAGGTACAAAAAGTATGTTGTGCATATCTTCAGCATGTCCGGTCTGGCGGCTATCCTCATACCCGCGCTGGTCGTATACTTCAATCACTTCGATGGTGTGTTTGTCGTTACCCTGCAGTAAGTGCCTTTTTAGCGGTTATGCATGAATTACCAAGCGAGCGGCGCTAACCTTGCACGTATCTTTTACAGAGCGGAGCGGTTCATCTACTGGTTCGATGAGATGTACCACAAGATCTACATACCATTCCACACAAACATTGGTTGCTACATCGGTGGCGTAGTTTACGGATATCTGTACTACCGCATCCGAACGTCCGACAACAAGGGCAATCGATCGGGAGTAAGTGTACCGTTTTACCTCTACTCGTTTCCTACGCGATTCTAATTCGCTTCCTTTCTCGATTGCAGTTTCTTAAGTTCCTCTGGTACATGACCGTGCCCTGCGGTATGCTCACGCTCATGATCAGCATGATTTTCTACACGAACAACTTTGAGAAGCCGTCGATTTGGATCTCCATTTTCTTCCCGCTGCACAAAAACGCCTGGGCACTGTTCGGAGCGATCGTTCTGTACGGTATCATCTACAACTACAATCGGTTCATAAAGAGTGTGGTCAATTTCCCGCTCTTCGTACCGCTCGGCCGGCTTACGTACTGTGCGTACATCAGCCATGTGTTCTTCTTGAAGAACTTTTTCTACGGCACACGCGGCATTCCGTACTTCAGCAACGTGTCCATGGTAAGTTGAAGTGTCGGGTGGCCTTAGGAAGACTGTCAATTAAACACTGCTTTTTTTCTTTTCAGTACACAAAAGTAATTTCGGTAATAGTTGCATCGTACATTTTGGGCGTCATTGTTGCTCTCACGCTTGAATTTCCAATTTCCGCTTTGCAGAAGCATCTGTTATCAAAACAACTCGGTATGTAGCGTTTGTAGTAATCCGCATTATTGTTTTGTACATCTAATAATGTTTCAATGTTGTATTCTTCTAGAAAAAGTATCAAAACCCGATCCACCGCCAGCAAATAACAACGTTAGTCCACCGTCAGCATAAACGCAACCAAATACGCTTAACGTCGTTAAAAATTACGCTACGCTACGCTAATATGCTAAGAATTTAATTTGAATACTCAACGGATACGCTGCTCGCGGTGCATAAAATTTAGGGTTTAATGGACGTCGAAAAGATTTGGTACTAAGGGACACAAAGATTTAGGCTGGTAAGATATAGGTCAGAATAATAGTGTGAGTTGAAACGTATACAACTTCCGTGTAAAATATTTTTCAGCAAAAAATAAAAATTTATACTAAAAAATGTGTGCGCAATTTTGTAATTTCCAATTTGTCCTCTCCATTCCAACCAATTTGGTTTCCAATTTTAGACACCGAGTTATGACTTATCATTAAAAATAGATTTTTGAACTAGAACCAATTAATTTCTACAAAAACTGTCCCGAGACCGGTACCGCAAATGTAACGGGGTAAGGCTCGCTTCTATTTCCGTAACGTTAAGCCCCTTGCGCTTATGCATTCGACAAGCTGTGTGGAAGCGACTTGTACGTAAAAGTTGTAGGCTCGTATTTGTCTTGTACCGGCACAGACAAACGCTTTGCGTCTCGATTTTTGCTGCGTTTACATCCTCCGATCAAAAGCAGTCTACTGCTCAAGGGGATGGAAGGGAGATGTGAGGTAGTGTTACGAGTTACAGTCAGGATTCATATAAGTTTATTATTCATCTTCAGAAAAATCCACTTCCATGAAATAATCCCTATCACTTAAGCAAACAGTGCCTGTAAACGTCAAACTTTGCCACCTAACTTCAATATGGCTACCATGACAGGCCCATGAATTGACCTGCCTTATGGCTTCTAGTCAGCACTGTCAAATTACAGGTTTTGTTTTGATTGGTTTCGTTCGCTTTCTATGGTCGTTTTTGGCTCCCGCGCTCCTTCGTCGATTGTAATTTTTGGCGTGTGGACCTGCTATTATTTCAACAACAAATAGATTATAACGCACTTTATCTGTGTGACCGCGACCTACAGCCATACCCCTTATCTCCTGGCTACCAAATAAACGCATTTTACGTGTTGTTCCACGTTCCAGATTCAAGAAGGTTACATAAAAAAAGAGAAGCGCGCTTCCTTCCATTGCTGGAATCCCTCGGGCGCTCTGGCTACGGTTGGTGTATGTGTCCCGGCATTCCCGCACAACATTTCCCCGGGTTACCGGTTGTGAATGGCGGCCATGAAAGTGTGCTTATGACGGTGGACTAACTGCATCCGTCCGTCGGAAGGACTTGCATTGTGGATGGTAGTGAACACTTGACCGTGTTTGTGTGCTTTTTTTCGGTGTTGTTCTGTTCCCTAGTTCTGTGGCGGCCATTGTGAAAGGTGATTTTCGTTTGCCGGAGGGCGCTGTGTGAATCGTGTGCATGGTTTGATAAAGTATCCCGGTCGCAGTAAAATTCTTGCCTTCCAAATGCCCACTTCCGTAGTGAGGTGGTACCCAGTGCTGTGATCCGCTCCGTTTTAGCATTAAGACAACTCGACGGCTAGTGGCTCGAAAAAAAGAGGCACCACCGTCCAGTTCGCACCGAGAAGCAAACGTAAAACAACAAATGTATTCCGACCATGAATAGCAATACGATGAAGATGAACGGTGACCAGAAGAACGAATCGTTCAAGCTGCTGCAGCTATCTGACGACTCCAAGAGTCTGTCAGATCTCGAGCTAGCGGAGGTGGTGTCGCAACGGAAGCGAAAGGTTCGCAGGTACGGGGTGGTGATGTTGTTGTTCTTTTATCGTCTTAACGTCTTACCGGGTGCGATAACGTACTAATTTTATCGATATCTTGCAGAAAAACACGCCAGCGAACGTCGTCATACCGAGGGGACGATGAGCGTAGCCTGAGCGGTCGCAGCGGACAGATTGATTGTAAAAACTTCAGCATCTGGCTGGCGGTGGCCATGACCGTGCTGTGGTTGTTTATCATCTCCTACGTCACCTCCGTCATACACGGCGAAAACCATCGCCTAGAGCTTGCCCTACAGAAAGGTAAGCTGATGCCCGCACTCCGTCCGACGAAGCTCTATAATTAGTAATATGATTTTACTCGCAAATATGATATTATTCAAAACGCCGGTCATTGAATTACTTCACTCCCCCACCGACCGGTTCCGTGCGAGCAAACATGTGACAATTTCCTCCGTCTCAATCGAGCAAAGTAAACACCGGGAACGCCAAAAAGACGCCGATAATGTGAACCGACAATAGCTAAGGAGGCGCATCCCTACCATCCTGCGCTCGGTTGCTAAGGATCAGTGTGTCGCCATGGGAAAATTGACTCGAAACCCGTCCGCTACGTCCAAACCGCATCGGGCATTCGGGGGTTTTCCCGCGGATATGTTCCATTTCCTGCCGCGCTCCGGACGCTTGTATGAGAAAACAGGCCGATGGTTGTCGCGAGAGAATGCTGTCCGCAAAGTAAACGCACAAAACGCGCGCGAGGTACGAACGTGTGAGCGCAATCGCGAGAGGAGAGCGAGAGAGTGAGAGAGTGTGTGTGTGTGTGTTTTTCGGAAAATACAGCTCGCAAGGAGCGAAAAGCTCATGATTGATTTCCCGTTTGTGGGAAAACTACACACGCGCACACACATACACACACATAGGAGCATGGCTCTGCGCAACATGCACCCCGAGAGCCGGGAGCGTTGTAACGCTGGTCACAACAGCCATAGGCGGTGCGTGCGTGTGCTTGACGGAAAACTCGGTACGAGCAGATGTGCTCAGTGTTTGCTCGGATTCGGACGCGTTTTGTTCGGTGTACCGTGTGGCCCTGTGTTTTTGCTCCCATTCGCCTTCGTCCTTGGACGAGCGTTCGGTGCTGTACTGTGCAATGTGGGTGAAATTGTAGTCCTTGAAACGGTGCAATATAATACTTTGTGCGAAAGTATTCACTTTGCAAGCCATTGCAAACCCGACGCAAGGCTTTAGCGAGTGCGAGTGATGAATGGAAATGGATCACTTTCCTGTTTATGTGTGTGTGTGTGTGTGTCTATGTTCGCGCGTGAACAGCTCCTCCGTTAAGGATCTTACTATTCCCTTGGTGGTGATTTTACTATCACTCCGCTAAACGCACATTAAACGTGAGCAAGGTTGAATTAGTTTCGCCCTCGCAGACAGTTCTGTCGACCCTTATCGCCATTACGATAGGGTAAGAAAATATGTTTTGGGACACTATATGGATGAACGACGAACGAAAGACGGCGCACAAACACGGCCACCTCTTCGAACCGCCGAACACAAAGGTCTTTGGGTCAGCAGCGCATCATCAGCAAGTCCTTGAACTGAACCAGAACGACCGAAAACAGACACTACCATCGGATCATTATCCTGCCCACCGTCCCCACCATGCGGTTTATGCGACGGTTCCGCCGTTCGGACGGAAGGAAGGACACGCCATTTTATTAGTTGGCTCGGTTCTCATCGTGAAGCTTTTTTGTTTCTCGAAAAAAAGCTATATTACGCGCTGTGTCTAATCGCAGCAGGCTGTCTCTTGCCCTGCGTGAACGCATCCCATTCTCCTCGGGTCACTGGGCACAGGACCGGAGGGACACGAACGACGGCTCGAGAACGAGAGAGAGAGAGCGAGAAAGAGAGAGAGAGAGAGAGAGAGAAAGAGAGCGCACACGCGAACAATCACGAGAGATGCGGAGGGAAAGCCACACGGCGCGGCACCATAGCAATTTCAGTGATGAGGTTGTACTTTTGTCACGAAGAAGCATCGCCCGCGCCTGCCTTCGCAGCATCCAAGTTGGCTGAAGAAACTTACTCCGCAAATATGAAGGATACACTTGATATGTCGCTGACGTAACGCTGATAAGCGGTACGATTGTGAGCGTTCTATTTTGGGGCCTCAAAAATGTTAACAAAAAGTCTACCTACCGTTTACTTCTCTGCGAAAATAGAAGCTATTGGTGCTTGCGAAAGAAACGTGCGCCGCTCGATGCTTGGCGTTTCCTGGCTTGTTTCAAGAACTATGCATAATGTAGAACACCGCACAAGCAATCGCTGTGGAATGCCGATGGAAAGCGACCGACGACTGTCGCGTCGCTGTGTTTGGAATAGGAATTCAGTCAGATGTGTCGATTGTTCTATGTGTTTGCAAAACGCGCTCCCCCGTGCAAGGCAGCACCGAACGATGATGATGAAAATGCTCGCCTTCCTAGCTACCTATTGTTCACTTTCGGTACCATTCTTCCCGGCACGTTGTCAATATTGTAAAGAATCTTTGGGACTCGCTTCGGAAATGTGTCGTACCACGCATCATCGGGTGGCGCTCGGAGGGAAACAAGCGGCAAAAGGAAAATTCCAAACATCCCGCCATGCACGACGCAACAGACCGTGGATGGGGCATTTTTCTTCTCTGTTTTACTAGCGTTCTGCTTTCCGAATGCGGATGTTAACAAGGCGTACCAACAGGACGATGAATACGGTATTGAGCATCGCGATGCCGGCAAATAACGACAAAAAAAAACGAAACGCCATTTTCACCCCCGGAAGGACGAGGACGGAAGCAAATATTGTTTGCAAATTGATTAGGAGATTATGCTGAATTATGCAGTACGTCCGGTAAAGCGAGAACCTATAACAGGTTCCGCGTCCCGCGCCTCGGACGACCCCCGAACCAATGCAAGTTTTCATGCATATTCCGGTGGAGGAACGCTGAAGGAAATGTAACCATACAAAGGAAACATTTCCACCGGGTTGGCGATGCCGGTACGATAGTCACCGCCTGTTCCGGTACATCCACTTTGTGCTGGACAGTTTGGTAAGGTTTTGTGGACGACTGGAGGAGTACGCTGCTCTCCCAAAAACCGAAACTAGTTTTAGTGCCGATAAAGCAGCATACATTAGAATATTTTCATACGAAACAGTGCGTTGAAATACCACGGCCAAATAATTGCATTTGCGCCCGTGTGCGTGAGGGATAGCTTTACGGGAGCGCCCAACTCCCACCCCCAAAGCAGAACCTAACCTCACACAATCAACGCGGACACGGATCCGATTCCCCGCGGGTGCAAATTGTCTTGCTTTGCAGCTACAAATACAGCGCCTTTTTTTTTGTAAGCCATCCAATTTGTGACTTGGTAAGATTACGCCAGCTTACACGCCTTTCCACCTCTCTTCCACCGTGGCGGCGGCAGCCACTCCACCTAGAGTTCCATTCGACTTCGCTCGCCACCATCTCACCTTTACCGCAAGAGTTTTCCAAAAGTTAACGCAGTAAACTTTTAGCGCCAATAAACATCTCGCACAAACACACAAACACCACACACACGGTGTTTTCGTGCTGGATAAAGGTGGTCGCGTTAATAGAAAATACTCGTCCTCGTTGTTGGCAGGAGGAGTAGTGTTCCCGGAGTGGAAGGCATGGACTTCGAGGCTGCCCACACTCGTTAAGGTTTTATGGGAACCACTCACCTCACCGCTCTCCTCCCTGCGCACGATTACGAATGAGCGAATAAGAGCGACACGATGCCGGCGACGCAATATCCTTACCGTGTCCGTGTCTAATCAGGACGGGTGTCTTAAATTCGTCCGCCAACACCGGTACCGCGAGCTGGAAGTCCAATTTGTTCGGTTGTGGACCACAAGGAGGAGGTTTTTTGTGACCGTGTTTTTCCCCATTTTTGAGCTATGAAATCTTCCGAACGAGTAAAGCTTCTTATGCGACGAGAGTGTGGTAAAGTAGTGGCAGGCTTTTAACCTTGAACTTTGGCAGGTTTCTCCTGTTTACCTTTGATTATTTATACGCGTTGTTTGTGCCTCCTCTCAATGTTGCGGAGCGTGTCGTGTACGATTGCTGACACTTAAAAGTGAAAATAGGGCTGCTTGTAAATTCTACCAGTAGGGCACACGGGGTGCCCGTGTGCTTGTGGGGCCATAAATAACGACCGCGCTTGCTGGGCGAAAAGAACGCTCTGGTGTGGCTGGCAGGTGAAATTTAGACACCGATTTCATGGCGCTTCATGGTTTGGTTTCCCTCGGTTGGGTTGATTTGCATAGCTCTAATTCCGTTTCCTTCCTGGTGACCTGCTCGCGTAGGTCGTGGTGACCGATGGTGGACCGCTTGAGAACCACAGGTGAATGGGTGAATGTGTGCAACAGTTTTCTTCCTCGGATCGGAATCGTTCATGTTGACGCCTTCTAAAAAGCGTGGTCAATTCGCGTGGCGAAGGAATGTCTTCACTGGAGCAGAGCGTGGGCATGTGCGTGTTTAGAGAACCCTCCCAACTCTCCGCCTAACGGCATTAAACCGATCCCGAATTATTGCTCTGTTTTTGGACCAAAACTTGACCTTCTACGAAACACTTCATTTTCCCGGCCGGGTGCGACGGGAACGAGATTAGATCGTGGCGTTCGAGCAAGCTTTACGTGCCACCTTGAGTGCTTTTCGTGCCAGGCACATCCTCCGAGTCGGTGCTCCATTAGGATCGTGATGTACTTATCACGGCGCCTTTACGTCACCGGGCGAGCAGCACTTTGTAGTGGGCCCAGTGCAGCGGAGGGAATTGGTTGCCCAAAATAGACTTTTAAGTAGTTCCCGAATCAACGTTTCGGAAAGGGATGGAATTTTTCGTTACCTTCTCTTCGACACATTAGCATACGGAAATGTGATCATTCTGCGTGATAGCAACCGCCCGCCCCGGAAGGGGTTTCGGAGTTCGGCTTTTAAAGTTCCCACAAGGTCGGACATGCTTCAGGGATTCAAGGTTTTTGTAAGAAACCACCAGGAAACCGAAGCAATAGCTCGCAATCGGAAGAAGAGTTTAATCTTTCCGCCAGCGGGGCCAGAGCGCGTTGAGTGTTTTCCACTGTTCCTCCCCAAGGGCGATGCGAAATGTCGCCGTTTGTGGTATTTACATTTTTGTTCTTTATAAAGCAGTAAAGGTACGAACCATCCTTGCCCCGTGCGTTTTCTCAGTACCGATCGATCGGAATGATGTGGGTGCGGATTCTGTTTGCTCCTCGTCAACAATTGGATTAACGTTTGATTTGTTTTTTCGTTGGATTTTCCGGGGCCGGGGGAGTTTTTGGGTGTTTTTTTTTTCATCACTGGAAAATGCTAGCTTACAGTAAGACCTTCCTGGGGCATGCCCGTTTTTGGAAAATGTCAACTGCTCCGATCGATCCGGGAGCAGTGAATATGGCGGAAGCGACCATCCATTTGATGTTGCCCAACTTTTGCTTTCATGTTTCGTGTTTGTAAAATGATTCGATGACAGACGCCACACCAATCGCCCGTATCAATCGAATCACGTAATTGGCTTCGTTTCGATCGTGCAGCGTATCGTTATTAACATCTATAAATAATGTGTTTGGTTAGCTGAAAACAATCACTAATGGGGTATACTTGCGCCCGCTTTCGTGGTACTTGTCGTTGGCTTTCGTTTGACATTTCCATTTCGTGCGTGCGTGATAGTGGATAAATTATAATGTCACTGTCTTCTTGCTACACCTTTAGCGCTTTAGTAGTGGTGTGACGCGCGTTCGATCCCGAAGCTTAGTGTGGGTGTGATTTGTTAAAGTGGACTGATAAGCGGGGACAGTGTATCGAGCGAGTGTGTGCGTGAGTGAGTGTACGTTGAGAATGGTGCCGCAGCGTCGACGATAGCGCCCCCGAAGCGGTTGGTCCCCGTCCGCACCGGTTGGCTGTACGAATCGTTCAGTCGCGTGCAAGCGGACGCCGCCACGGATCTACGGGTGCACGCTGGTTGGCCGAAGGCGTCTCACTACGGCTACGGTCTGGCCAAGAGTGACGACTACATCGACCGCCATCACCACCACCACCACCACGACGACGACGACGACGACGACAACGACGACGGCGGTGCGGGCAGCAACGGCGGCGACGGCAGCGTCGGCGGCGGTGTTGCGACAACCGGTGCCGAAACCGACGACCAGCGGGACGATATCCTCGACGGGCTCGACAGCACCGCGAGCGACGCGCGTAACTGCGGCGAACTTGCCGACCTTCGGCCCACCGGCATCATTAGGGGGCCCTCGAGACGTGGCCATCACCCACTACCACCCACGGCACCACCACCAGCCTACCATCTGCACCACCCTCATCACCTGCATCACCACCACCCGGCCTACCAGAAGCAGCAGCAACCGGCGGCCCACCACCACCACTACCGGGTGACGTTCGACGAGCGACCGCTGGCACCGCACCATCCGCTCGAGATGGAATCGGTCGGGCACCATGTGGCGGTGCCGTTGCGCGTCGGTGGCAAGAAGATGCGCAAGCGACGCGAGCTGGACGCACTGGTGGCTCACTCGCTAGCGAAGGGCTCGAAGGGGGGCGGCGGGGGCCGACACGCCGCCAGCAACGGTGTTGCCTCGCACGATCAACTCCTGTCCAACTCGACCGACGAACAGGAGGACTACTCGTGGGTCAGTTTTGGGTTTTGAGACAGCGGCAAACGACGGCCGTATTTGTAACCTTTCTTACCTCCGTCTCTCCTCTTCTCACAGCAGCCAAAGGTGCGCACACAGTCCCGGTGCCGGACGAAACGATTCTCCTGCCTGCGGACGTGCGGTCCGCTCCTGTTCGTCTCCTGCATCTTCGTCTCGCTCGGCTTCATGTACTGGCTGTACTTCGATATCCGGCAGCAGATATCGCAGTATCGCATCCGCATCGAGCAAGGTGAATTCTTCGACGTCTTGCATGCGTGAGCTGTGTCCTCCCTCCGGCCAGTGTGTGGAATCCTTTTTCTTCATTTTCTGTTATTGACCGCAAATGTCAAATGTGTGTCCTCCGGTGCGCTTTGCGGGTTTATTTATTTAACATCTGAAGTACGTCGTTTGGCGATTCGGTTCGGCGAAACCGCCAACGGATGGAAAAAGTTCTTTGCCCTTGGCAACCGCAACATTTTCATCCGAAGGGGCTTGGGTTTTGGTGGTCACTCCTTGCTATCTCGTTAGGAAATGTGGGCAACCACTTGAAAATACGATGCTTCAGGGCATTCTTGGATGCTGACGGCTTGAGTAGGCAGGATGCTATGGCATCTTCTGAATTCAATCAATGTCAACTGCGATTATTCATACGACATTAGAAAGCTGTCAAAGTTTCGGAATATATCGACGTACGGTTTTTCTAGAATATTTACGGCCCACAAGTTTTCGGGAGAATGTTTTGAGTTTTTCTTCAAAACATACCGATGTTCACCCTTTGAAGTGGTAATTGATTATTGTACCAGCTGCTTGGGCCATCTTCCCCAAATGTAAAATACCACTATATAAAATAAGCAAATGTTTATGGATCCAATTTTTAAATAGGAATGTCCTACAGGCTGTAGCTGGAAAAACATCTTTATGCCTGAAAGCACGACATAAAAAGAAATTGTCAACAGGACATTCTATCGTTTAAAACGGGCCCTACAAGCAGCCATTCCTTTGCAGCTTTGAACTCAGAAGGGTGCAGATATCGCTAGCAAACGAAAAACGCGGCGGGCGTGTCGGTCATAAGTCGTCTAGTGGCGTAACTAAATTTCCACCTACAGCTGCCGATGGGATACGCTCCAACCGGGTGTGTATCGGACCTCTATTCTATAGGACAGATGCGTCGTCTTGGTGGAGCCGCCGTTCTTTGGACCGAATCCAATTTGGTCTATCTTTTTTCCGTTTTCTTCCACAACTCGTTGCACTCCCCCAGCGAGCGTTTGAAACAAACAGCTAGCAACGCCTTTGCCAAAACAGGAGTCGACAACCTGTCCGATTCCGGTGGTTGTGTTCCATTCCAGGACGAGGGTTCGCTTTAATGCTGGAATGCTGCAGGTGAACTTGAACTCAAAATCCAATTTCCTCCGATGCCGACGTTGTCTTTTCCAACGGACACCCGGTGTCGTCTTGATAACTGGTGGTGTCTGTTTTTTTTTTCACCTTATTGCTTTCTCCCAATGCAATTTTCTCTATCGCAAACAGATCGATGTCGGCGTCCCGTCTGGTGGCGTGGTTGAAAAATCATTTGTGATGAGACAACCAGCCAGCCAGCCAGCCAGCCAGCCCGAACCTTTTTACCCGTTGTTTCTCTGGGTGGCTTCTTTTGGGGTGGAAGTTAATTTATTAATGTCCAAGACGCAGCTGCCACGGGCAACATTAACCAACATCAATCATTGTGGGATGGGCCGAGTGACGGAGGGTTGGGCAAGGATACTTCGGTTTGGAAAAAAGATGCTGTATACGTTTATTTGGTAATTTATTTTCTTTCCCCATTGGAGAATTTCAAGGATGATACCATTATTTGCCCGTAAAGACAAGGAGGCAAGCAGGACCCTAGCTGCGTAGGGGGCGTAGAAGGAAGATATATTCGCTTGGTATAAGACCCACTTCCTGTAAAAAAAAAACCTTCCTATTGCACGGTAATATTCTGCTGGCATTGGAATGGACAAAGCGTGCTGAACGCGTAACGATACTAACACCAATTAGTAGCATAATTTGATAGCGTAAATGAACGCGTCCGGAGGTCAAGCGGAAGTGCGATAATGTACGTGGTGCAGAAGTCGAACCTACGCCACCGCTGCCCAAAGCACCTGGGATAGTTTTAGCTCCCGTGCGCCGGGGTAGTTGGGATGTAATTTAGTTAGGATATGATTATCCTTTCAATTACCATTCCCCCGCAGTTAAAAGAATACCGAAGCGAAGCGTTTAGTGATGGGCACGGAGAATAATGGGCTATTAGAGGATGAAAATAAAACCGAAACACTCGTCTGCTCGTGAATGAGAAAATGTGTACGCCCAAGCATGGTAGGACCAAAAACCTTGGTACCTTGGTGCAAGTAAAGAAACACGTAGCACGGGAGGCGATTTACGACAGACCAAAAAAAAAACAAAAAACCAGTCCCCGAAGAGATTACCACAGCGGAATGTGTATCTTTCACTTGGTGGGCTTCTTTATGTAGAATTCGGTTTCGCTTCGCAAATAAAATTCGGTTTTCATCACATTAATGCTTGCTCGCTCACCTTTGCCGCCTTTTTTGCAGTTTCCGCCACTAGTCAAAATGTTCCAGAAGCGCTACAGAAATGGCACGAAACGTCCAAAAATCTGGAACAAAACCAGACCGCCCTCAACGGGAAGCTGCGCGATATTGAGCAGGTGCTGCAGAAATTCTTTGCGGAGGTGAGTAATAATGGCCACGGCGGCTTGTATTGGATCGAAATGTACGTATACTTAACCTTCGCGGTGTCTTTTAGTTTAAGCAAATTCACGAAGCGATTGACAAGAAGAACGAAAATTCGCAAGAAGCGCAGTTGAATCGGTTGCAGTCGAGTGTGGCCGACCTGGGCTCCCACATTGGTGACTCGAACTCACGCATCGGGGTGCTCGAGACGCGCTTCGACACAATACAGGCCGATCAGAAGCAGCTCAACAAAACGCTGGACGACTTACAGGTAACGTCTTGTTTTGCTTTTCACGGTGTGGATTTCTCTCTCTCTTTCGCACACACCCTCACTGTTCTCTTTCCCGCGTTTTTTGCAGAAACTATTCGGACGCATCCAAAACAGCACCTCCATGACGGACATCATCGGGGGCGACGGGGTGGCGAAGGGCATGGAGAAAACGATAGCGGAACTGCGCGAGCAGCTCACCGGCCAACTGAACAATCTCGCCCAGAACGTGACGGGCGAGCTGCAGGTGTTGAAGCAGAAAAACGTCTGGCTCGACTCGGACCTGGCCAACCAGACGAAGCGCATCGAGCAGCTGTTTGACAACACGGTCAACATTTCCTCCCACGTCCTCTCGATCGAGGCCGTCTGGTTGGAGGTGCGCAACAACATTAGCGTGCTGGAGGCGGACCGGAAGTTCGTGAACGATCAGCTGGCGGCGTTGGCAAACGTTACCACCGGCTTGCACGGCACGATCGAGAAGGTGCAGGAAGAGTGCCAGCAGTACCACAGCAAGCTGGACGAAGTGCACGGCCGGCTCGGGGAGCTACAGGATCAGATCCAGCAGAATGCCGCCCGGCAGGAGGCATCGTTGCATCGTACGCAGGAAGCCAACGGAACGCAGCAGGTAAGAACACGCCTGGGACGTTCTTTCCCGGAAAAAAATAGCTTCGGACGTTTAACCAGAACCTAGCGTCTGCGTCCGGTGTGATTATAGTTTTTTTTTTCTTTTTAAATAAACCATTTCTCCATCCGTCCTTTTCCAGGTCAACAAGGATAACATGCCGCCCGTGCTGTCCCAGTTTTTTGACGAACAGCAAACAGCCGGCACGGTAAGCGTGCGCACCGACGCACCCAAACCGACCGCTGCGTCATCCACCGATGGCAGCAGTACCACCACGACCACAACGAAACCATCGCTGACTAATCTGCTGTATCCGGGCACGCTCGTACAGCAGCTGCCCACCGTTCCACAGCCACCATCGCCGGGGACCAATTCCCTCTCCGATGGCTCGTAAAGTATTGCGTCCGTACTTGGTGAATACTCTTGGTGGAGTGTTACCCTGATGTGATCGTCACTCATCACCTCTGCTGAAAGTCCAACCGATTCAGAAAATCGATCATCACCTTCATAAGTCATCTTTCAACCTTTGGGCTCAACAACTTATCAGTCGTTGGAGTTGAGGCTACATCTGGGTAAAATGAATTAATAAGGGATTCCTCCATTGCGCTGATATTATTAACAATCACCCTGGAATGAGGGATTGCGGACCCCCATGGCGAGGGAATCTCCCCTTGGTCATTCGGAAATAATTTTTTTTTCGGCGCTTTAGAAATTAAATCTGACAAACGTAATTACCGGCTAAAATCCGGTATACGAAAGAAGATTGGGAACGGTGTAACAATTAGCCATTTGAAGATGTTCAAGCAGCATCGAAATAGTGTTGACCGTTCAGAGAAAAGTAAATATTCAGTAGATCTCGTGAATGCTTGATCTTCGCGTCTCTTGTGACACGAAGGAAATTTGGAACCTTTTTCCCGATCTCCTTCTGGAACTGAAACCCAGCAGTGGCAAAAACGCCACAATCGTTGAACGTTGGACGGTTCGATTGCGGCGAATGTTGAAAGACGTCCATTTAGATTTCAAACCCGTTGGCAGATGTGATGTGACGATGATGTAATGTGCGATAGGAACTGAACAGTACGGTGAATGATGCTCAGAAGAAGAACACACCAGTTGCGATGCGGTGGAAGATGGAAGATAAACCAAAGTTTTAAGTAAAACCGATTGAATTAGAAGTAAGTACGAGTGTATGTGTGAGCGTGTGTGTATGTGTGCGATAGAAAAGAGCGAACGCGTATGCAACGACGATGCAGGAAACGCTGAATTATGATAGAGTTCCGATAGAAAGCGCGTGGTAGATGAGGGAGGAAACAATGATAATAGCAAAGCGATAGTCGATAGTCGATGGATGTATACAGATGGAAAAACAAACAAAAAAGTTAAGATCAAATCAATTCCCCATAATTGTCAAACCAAAACCGCCACAATCAGCAGGTGTTGGCAAGTTTAGCGTTTTTCTACCGGTTATTTTTTTTAATGTTTTGTACAATTTGCACTAATTAGTATCACAATTGTAGAGAAACAATCACACACACACACACACTTTGCAGTAAAACAAGCAGTGGTCTTGAAGTAAAGAAAACATTCAGAGCATAATTTTCCCAGCCTAGCTATTAGCGAATCAAAATCGAGGATCGAGAAGCTAGGAGAATGGAATAGGGATAGCCACAATCCCGACAGACACATCGAACGCATGTCATTTACACAGAGCAAAACACCATAGATTGTGATGCACCTAGTTCTTCCGTGACCGTTTCGTTCGTATCCTTCTGTTCCTCTGTAAACTGAATGATTGCTCGAGCGAACAAGTAAAAGTAGCAAAAGATCACGTTTTAGCAATGCCGTACCCAAAATGATGGTGAAGGCGCGTGTCGAGGATGTTCACAACAATACGAGCGGCAAGTGGCAAGTTATGCACGAACCACGGTGCAGCGCATCCATACCTTTCAGTACCTTAACAAAGAGTAAATTACATTTGAAACCAAAACGAAACGTCATTTCACGGTAGAAGCAGTAAGAAAAAAAAACCCTGCTATCGTATTGTTTCCCCAACTGTTGCACTTATTAGACGAAGATTTCTTTATTTTAGCAACCACTCGTGCGTGACGCATTTTGTTCCAGTTTATGCCGAACGCGTTCTCAATTACGAGCTGGCGGTAAGCGGCTACACTTTACCAAAAGATCCGGCGTGCGTTTTTAGGATGCAAAAGGAGCATTTTTTTTTGCAACCAACCATTGCTTTATTTCGGCACTATGTCATGAAGATTTGTTTACAGTTTTTATTATCAAGATTATGATGAATTTAAGTTTAGTTATTAGTCAATTCGCATTAAGCTTTGTGGGGGAAGCAATTGTGCTTCAAATTTGTATTCAAACTTGCCTTAAACCAAACTATGTTTTTTCCGCACACCATTCGACGTGCAGGTGCTTTTGTGTATAGTCATGCTTTCATAATTAAAGAAGCATCAGACTTACTCCGACTCCGGTGGCTTCAAACCGTTTGTTAGATTGTTAAAACGGTATGAGAGAGCCCCGTGAACGATGTCTGGAATGTTGGTATGCATTAGTTTACATTCTTACCGTTTTGGTTGTGTAAAGAAGAGCAAATGAGTTTATTTTGCTTAAACAGTTTTGACAGGAACATCGAACGCTTTGTTTTACTTTAAGAAGTCCAGATATCGCAGTTTCAGTTTGCTCTGTACTTAATTTCGTTTAATGTTGATATTATAATTTGCGTTTAAGGCTGCGTGTCATCTGTACGACAAACGATATGCTGGAAGAAATGTGCAGCCCCGAACGGAATCAGCCGCCTGCCGATATTTCAACATTTTGTCGTGCTTGGTTGCATTTGTGGTTGTGTTTGATTTAATTATACGTACGAGTTGTTAATACTTTCATTGATGATTGATAAATTAACAAAAAATTAAAAAAAAACACATCAGATGGAGATACATCGATGCGAGCAAATAATTATATGTACAGACGGGCAGTAAGATGGAGGAGAGTAAATCCAAACTGTTACAAGAATTGCCAACATCTCAACAGCCGGAACACAATTCTTTATAAGCAAATCATCACAAACTCGTGGTTCGGCTAGGAACAGATTCCAACAGATCGTTAGCTCCACCCTTAATAAATCCTTTCGAATTTCAAGCATGCACCGTGTGTTTAGCGTGTCATTCTGTTTAGCCTTGAAAGATACTTTTCCGCTTGCAGCGCTCGACAAAAAGTGTTAAGAGTGAGATACATTTGTTGTTTGTTAAATGTGTCCCTAGTCACGCATCCGTCCTATCAATTAATCATTGAATTATTGATTTAACAAGTATATCATATTAAAATGCGCTTGTATGCTTGGGACGTTCGAGCCGACGCATCTTTGCCCCAGCAAGACCCATAGCAACCAGCGATTATGATGGCGTGTGTTGCTATGCGATCCACCGTTCTCTCTCACGATCCTTTCGCTTTTGCCATGTAACTCTCGCGTTCTCCTCGCGGGAAAACATTCTCTCACGGGTCGCATTAGATACACGATGAGTTTGTTAGAAATTGGAGAAATATGCAACCGACACCCACCCAGCCACCACAACCGACCCAACGCCGCACTTGCACGTTGGGATAACTTTGCCAAGTAGTGGTAGTTTGCGCTTCGCTCGACCAACACCGGTCGTTTACCAACGCGTGGTGGTCAGACTACAGTTTGTGTTACACACTAGCAGCTGTTTATGCTCGTTCGTGTGTCTTCCGAGCTTCAATTGGTCCAATTTCGCCGATCTAATCAAACGTAACTATTTTGTCGCTTAAGCTTCGGTCGGACCATTGGTTAAAGTGAATAGTGCGTTTATTTAGTGCACGGCTGTGTGTGTGGATTCAATACAACATTGTTGCGTTGCAAAAACCACCCTTCGCGGTTGCCTCTCCTGTTGCAGTAGAACGTGATCGCAGCAACTGAATCAGCACTCCGTTTTATTTGACGCAAAACCCCTTGGCATACTATCGTTTAGAAAATTTGTGTCATTGCAGTTCAGCTAAACAGCTTCGGTTCCAGCAAGGAAGCAGAGAATCTCTTCCAAACCGGCAGGATGGCAACGATGCAGTTCACGCGCAACTTGTTGCACCAATGCAGTTCGGCTAGGGGTAAGGAATTGGGGTTTCATTTAGCACCGAAACCGGTTTCGCGTGCATGCGTTGGTTCGCTCAAAACAGGGTCAAAATGTGCACGACAAGTTTGGATGGGCGGTTTCTAAATTTGCAACATTGTATAGCAAATTAAGTAATATTAGAAAAGTTTGAAAGTGTTACAAATATTTGATTGATTTTTCATTTATTCGTTGTGTGCAAAAAGGCGACACACAAGTATGTTGTACATCGGCTGGTCAAACCATTTTCCGTTCACACACCCCCACCGATGGTACTGATCGGTAGGGAATCTATTTTTACTTGAAGCATCCCCATACTTCCATCGCATTGTCGGTTCCATACAGTGATTGACATGTGCGACGTCCGTACATCCTTCGCACGTTCAAGGACACAAACGCATGACAAATGAACCTTTTTTGCGTGGCGTGAGCGCGACGGGAACAGAGAATGCATGCGTCAGCAGGTCGATGGCACGCAGACGCTACAAATTGAGTGTGGAAGCGCATGAATTAGACTTTCTACAAACAATCCACGTTCTACTTGCACGTATCGTAATAGTATTATAAAATTGGCTAAATGAATTGTCCATCCCAGCGCCAATCGCTCTGTACAGCACTGCAACGGCCGCCAGCAGCAAGCTTCGTCAAATCATTCAACATCAGCTCGACGACATCCGGGAGGCGGGCACGTACAAAAACGAACGCATCATAACCACCCCGCAGGCTACGGCCATCGGTGTCGCGGGAAGCACGGGCAAGATTCTTAACTTTTGCGCCAACAACTACCTCGGACTGTCGGTAGGTATGCGAGTGGTCGGCGTCTCGTTCCACCCGAGTTTTCTCAATATTTTCTATACCCCAAAGGCAAACACCGATGTGATCAGCTACGGCAAGAAGGCGCTGGATGAGTACGGTGCCGGTTTGAGCTCGGTCCGGTTCATCTGCGGCACGCAGGACATTCACAAGCAGCTGGAGAGCAAGCTTTCCACGTTCCACCAGCGGGAGGATACGATCCTGTACGCGTCCTGCTTCGACGCGAATGCGGGCATCTTTGAAGCCGTCCTCACGCCCGAGGACGCCGTTTTCTCCGACGAGCTAAACCATGCGTCCATCATCGACGGTATACGGTTGTGCAAGGCGAAGAAGGCTCGCTATCTGCACCGCAATATGGCCGACCTGGAGGAGAAGCTGCGCACGACGGACGCTCGGATCAAGATGATCGTGACCGATGGTGTGTTCTCGATGGATGGCAATGTGGCGCCGCTGCCGGAGATTTTCGAGTTAGCCGACCGGTACGGTGCGGTCACGTTCGTCGACGACTGCCATGCGACCGGTTTCTTCGGACGCACCGGACGCGGTACGGAGGAGTTCTACGGCATGCTCGGACGGTGTGATATTATCAACTCCACGCTCGGCAAAGCACTCGGTGGTGCTGCGGGTGGCTATACGACGGGCCCGCGGGAACTGATCGACCTGTTGCGCCAAAAGTCCCGGCCGTATCTGTTCTCCAACTCCCTTCCACCGCCGGTGGTGGCGAGCGCGATGAAGGTGATTGATATGCTGCTGCAGTCGAGCGAATTGACGGCGAAGGTGCAGAGCAATACGCGTCGTTTTCGCGAGGCAATGACACGGGCTGGTTTCACCATCTCCGGCATGGATCATCCGATCAGTCCGGTGATGCTCGGTGATGCTCGATTGGCTTCCACGTTCGCCGACGAGATGCTGAAGCGCGGTATCTACGTGATCGGCTTTAGCTATCCGGTCGTGCCGAAGGGAAAGGCGCGCATTAGGGTTCAGCTTTCGGCGGCCCACTCGGAAGAGGAAATCGATCGGGCCGTGGCGGCATTCGTCGAGGTCGGCAAGCAGCTGGGTGTGGTGTCGTAACCGCTTCGGACACACCGGGAAGGGTGCACCGGGAAGGGTGCGCACACATATTGCACCGGGAAGGGTGCGTGCCGGTGAATAAATGGAAATTTGTTGGAAAAATTTGTTTTATTTTGTTTTTCATATGCGAAAGGAAGGAAAATAAAAATTAGATGGTAAGGTAAAGGATACTCTTTCAAACACGGTGACAAATGATACCTGATATACCTGATATAAGACACAATCGAAAAGGATATCATTTGCTATGGACTTTGATGTTTACACAATCCGTAAGCATTCGTAGTTGCATTTAAAGTGAAGTAATTCATCATTCGACTCTTTTATAAAATTATACCCGATAAACGTAAAGTGCTATTCAAAAGTGCCCGCAAGAAATTAACCCGCAAATAAAACTGTTCCATGTTTAGAAAGCCACAGTTGAGAGCTTCAGTACGATTCAGACACATCCCTGGTCATTCATTACAATCAAACAGCAAGAAGGACATGCAAAACTCTGTTATGTGGCAAGCCTTACCAAAATCCACTCCTGCCTCACTCCTGCTGCGGAGCGTCTGGTTTGTATGGTACTAGTAAATTTCGGCAGAACTTTTTAATTTTCTCCACGCCACGCACTTCCTCGTCAAGCAGTGGTAACCGAACAACGTGAAAATCTTCGTACAGGTCATTGATTTGATCGAGATACTTTTCCTGCACCTTGCACCGCGCCGAGCACATACTGCAGGGCGCTTGTCCCTTCGTTGGGAACAGTAGCTGATTGACGATGATGTTGTGCGTATCGATGCCACACTTGGTTAGTTCCTGAACGAGTCGTTCCGTTTCGTAGAGGGACAGAAACTCGGCGATGCATACGCAAACGAACGTTGTTTGTTGCTGTTAAACAGGGTGGTACATAAATCAAACGATTCTTGGCCACTACTGTTGCAAGCGCTGAACTTACCGGGTTATGAAACTGCTCGTTCACCTGCTGTATGATACTGAGCATCTCTTCCAGCTTGTTAGCGATCGAATCTCCGTTGAAGTCCTGTATGCCAAACAGTGCTCCCATTTGCGAAATGATCGGCGAAAACTTCATCTTTAGTCGCAGCAGTTTACCCAGTCCTTTTTCCACCACCTGCGGGAAGGACAGCAGGCGAAGTGTGTGACCCGTGGGAGCTGTGTCGAAGACGACCACCGAGAAGTTCATAGCTTTGACCAACCTAAACATGGTGCACAACAAACAAAACATGTAAGAACGATACACTCTCGGCCTGCGGACTGGCGACTGGCGAATGCGTACTTCATCACTTCGGTGTAGCTCATAGCCTCATCGATACCGGGCAGCGTGCCAATCATCTCCTGCAGCACATCCCTGCCGACGCTAAATGCCGATTGCGCGTCATCTAAATACTCATCCGGCAGCTCGCTGATCCCCACGTTCGGGTCAATTTCCATCGCAAACAGATTTTCGAATCCGTTCACCTTTGTCGGCACCTTGGTGAACTTTTGATCGAATGCATCGGAGATGTTGTGAGCCGGATCGGTGGAAATGATCAAAACGGATTCCCGATGTTGGGCCAGCTGTACCGCAAGACTACAGCTGCAGGTCGTTTTACCGACACCTCCCTTGCCACCGACAAACACCCATTTCAGCGACGTCTGATCGATTATATTCTGGAGAGTCGGATCGCACGGCTCAAACTCATTATCCATTGTGTTGAATCTGAAAGTATTTGGGAGGTGACGATTTCAATTGATGCAACAAACGGGGCAGAAACACTTTACTTACTGTTGGTTTTTCTAGAATAATAATATCCGAACTTTTCTCTGGTCACGTCAGATGTCAACAAAGCAAACTGGTAATCGTCCCAATGATGCAATAACCACTGTCATGCAGTCAGACGTTTAGCGATTTTATAGCAATCTCGCAACGTTTAAAAATTGTATTGGCCCCACAAAAGTCGAAATAATTTTGTCAATTATAGAACACGGGTTTACCTTGCAGAACCTTTAAAGCTAGTTTCTTCTTTTGGATGATACCGCAGAAAATAAGCAGTGGCAAAATGTGACACGCACGCACTTTTCGTTCCAGCCTCTGTCAAAATATATGTCCGCTAGATTCCACGCTTGGTTTGATAGTAGAGTTTCTCAAAAATTCGTATTGTCAACGGAAAATCATGCGGCAACGGGTTTGGGAACAAAACATAAAATTTCGGTAACTTTGCCTGATGAAAATATACGAAAACCACTTGCAAAGTGTACATTATAGCAAAGCCTATCTGAAAAGGGCTAAATCTCTGTGAAGTGGAGCGAGTTTAGTGCTATATATTTGTATAAAACCAGTGAGACAGTGTGACGAGCGCAGTTACGGAATGGCGATATTCTTGTGTGCATAACCTGAAAATCATTCCATTGCATTAAGTTATCGAAAATGGCTGAAATGCGCACTCAATCCTACCCATTCAGTATCATTTCAGTGAAAAATTAAACATTTGCAGCAACTTAACCAACTCCAACCACTTGTTTGTTTCCGTTCCCCTTCTTTCCAACGCAAGCTAAGCTCTTTCTTTCCCACTTCAACCGAAACCCAAACCAGACGTTCGATCCAGTTGTTCGGACTCCTCTCGATCTTCCATTTCATTCGATCGCAGTCGTTCATGGTGGCAACATGTGCGAGTAACAAACAACGCTCCTCGGCAAGGAAGTACCGGCTGCTGCCGAGAAGGAAAAACGCGCGCGCAGTTTAAGTTCGATTCTCCGTGGTCTATGCGTGCGTGTATGCGTGCGTGTGCGTCGCGTCTGTTTTTTGCACTATATTTCGGGGGCGTTCTGTCTTCATTGGCGAACGCAATCGAGAAAGCGGAAGCAGCAAAAACCATTCAATCGACGCTACGATCGATTGTGCTTACTTTTTAAAGGGCCTCTTTCGATTTGCATTGAACCCACAAACTGGAGCAATCGTCGCCGCTCTTTAAATCCAGATTTATCGCAATCAAAGTGTGCTGTGGTGTCGTGTTTAAGTGCCTTTCTTGTATCAGAGCCGTGCGTGCGGTGTGAAGGAAACAGTCCTGTTGTGTGTTCGTCCTGTAGATTAATTGTCCGATTAGCAGTTCTCTTATTTCCTGTTGTGTGAAAACCGTCTAGAGAAAAACGTCCCCGTGGTGGTGGTGGATGTGTGGTAGCTCCAGTAGAAGTGTCCCTCGTATGTGTGAGTTTTCTTCCTGTTGCATGTGACTGGTTTCTAAAAACAAAAAAAAACTAGGACCCGGCATAGCTAACCTCCTACATGGCTGCATACTTCTGGAGAAAAACGAAAGAAACCGTAAGTATATATGTGTGTGTGTGTGTTTATTAGATCCCGATCCTGCGCCGGAGCGTAGAAAATTAATCCTTTACGAGCTTTACAAGTCAATTTTAATGGTTACCGTGTGGCTAGGAATGCTAAGGGAGGGCATAAAAGGCACAAGAAAGAACGAAAAGCTGTCCGGTGTTTTTTCGTCCCAAGAGCAAAGTAAACATTGGCCCTATGTTTCGTGCTTATGCTGCTGTATCCAAGTGCACACAGTCTAGAGCAGAGTATTCGATCGGTCGGTCGAAGCAGTTTATTTTGTACGCAGTTTTACCAGAACAGAACATCCCGGCGATAATAGTGGCGAGCACATTCACCTCTGTAATATAGGAAGCGTTTTAATGCGAACACTCTAGCGGCGTATTCGTCGCATTGCGAATAAAATCCGGTTTTTCTTCTTACTGCTCCGGCGACGAGATCGCTATGGTCCCATGCACCAGAGATGAACTTTATTTACTTTACTTTATCGCCTTCTTTTCTCGTTCCACTCTCTTTGCATGGCATCTTGAATTGGCGGGGCCTTTTTGGGGAACGAAACAGACGAACAGCGACAAGTACGCGGCAAGCGAACTGCAAGGAGCTAGAAGAAACGACGTCCCAAGTGCCAACTCCAACGTCACCGACCGTTCCCGCATCCTACAGAATCCAGCCATTCTCGACACGCTCGACACGGTTCATCGGTCACTGTTGTTCAATAATCTCAAATTTGATACCGGTAAGCATGATCAATCGTATTGTGGACTTAGAATTTCTTATCATTTTAGTCGTTTTTTTTTCTTGTTCAACCGAGTTCGAGATTGCCGCTACTGGGTGTTCTTCTTAACGTGGGACCAGACGAAGCGCAATCATGTGGTGCACACATATTTGGGACTCTTTAAAACCGCCTGCTGGGGGAGAAGTAGGCAAGGGAATGTTTTAAGGACGTAGAGACGCTGGTGTGAACGAGAACGAGTGCGGAATGTGCGCTCCTCGCACCGCCACCAGTGGTTTCGTTTTCTGCAGCGACAGCCTAAAAGCGAAGCAATTGATTCCAATTTCAAGGTTGGATGCAACTGTCGAGTTTTTGTTTGTTGTCCATTCAGCGCGATTTCGATTCCTGTTCGTGTAAACATTTTTCGAAGCTTTTCGCAGTGACTTCATTATTTTAATTTACGTTTTAACGATTTGCCTGCGATAACCTGCTGATGCGCAGTATAAATCAGATTTTTAATGCTACAATCAAATAGCATACACTTATTTGCACAATTCGTTCAGTCAGTTGCGGTTACAGCGGAACACGCGCGCAGCTAACGAAAGCCGAGAAATTGGAGCAATTATTCGGTGGATGCTGGTCGTGCGGGGGAAAAGGCAGCTAGCCTAACCACACAAACCACTATGGATTCAGCGCTCTGGGTTTTTTTTATGTAAGGTACAATGTGGTTACTTGTTTAAAGCCTGTTTCGGGTGCTGCAAGAGGCACGTGTTTACTTTTTTGGATTGCCTTTCCGACTGTGGTTCGTCGTGCCGTGTCCGTGTCCCGCTGGTGGTGGAACGAATTCGTGGTTAACGTGTCGCTCTCTCTCGCGCCATCTACTTGACTTGACTGCGACGCAAACCCGTCGTCGACCCGGTCAACGTCATCGTTGGACGACGCATGTGTAATTCGCGCGCCGCACATAAGCTCGAGAAAGCAAGCCGGAACCTCAAGGTTGGCTTTCGATCAACCGAACGGTGGAAAAGAAATCGCGAATGAGGACACGCGCGTGGAGCGGAGAGATAGAGACAGACTGAGCGCATGGTATGCATATGCCTTTTTAGGCACGTTCGTAACATATTCCTTCGCTTGCTTCGGACACGTCTGCGGTGATGTGGAGTCAGCATCTTAGCATCGGACCCGGCGAGACCTCGTCTAGGCATTATAATTACGTTGCGTTCGCGCCGGTTCGAGCGGTTCATGTTCATAATGACACATAAAATTGTTGTAAGCTCACAAAGAAGGCCAAGAGGAAGGGGTAGGAGGGGTATTGGCTGTGGGGCAACCAATCATGGCCATCATAGTGCGCGAATGGGTAGCTCATTGTCTCCAGCGAAACGGCTTCCGTGAAATTTGCGGCCCGACACGTTCCTGGTGGTAGGATAGGTTTGCTAAACTGCGGTCGATGAGACGAGAGGTGGTTGATATATGATCTTGCTATTGTTGTGATCACATTGAAGCCCATTACTCTTGATGGTTTCTATACAGAGCAAGCAGAGGGCAATTTTGTCGTACTTATGGAATGATTTTTGATGTTGTGATGTTAATCTGTTTCCATGAAAATCCTTCTACGAAATCCAATTTCATTTTAAGATTGTTTTAAAAGTATGGTCCTTGCTGAATTTTAACAGTTAAGAGCTTCGAAATAGACAATGACCTAAAATTGCAAAAAAGAGTAAATAATCATTAGTTTGGTTATCTAGCCAGAGAGGGCGCTAGCATATCTAGTTATAAAACTAGGTATGAAGTTATGTTTACAAAATTATTATTTTAACTTAGGTTAGATTTCAAAAATGTCTTCAATCTTTTATCAAACTATTTGACGATACATTTGTGCAGTATCTTTATAATAATGCTCTCACCTGTAGCCTACCTGCAGGCAGTGGCTGCTCACGAGGCATAACACGCTAATGGCAGCACTTGACCAGTTGGCACACGCCAAACCGGTCGAAAGCCTTACCCGCGGCTCCATGTTAAGATCGCGACGATTTCCTTACCCAACATGCAAGCGTTTTGTGAGCCTTTTGCGTACCGCTTCAGCAGAAACCTTTTTACTGTCGCTGCTGTCCGCGTTGATAACAAGTGCATAAGGTCGTCCACACTGCGGCTGGTACCGGACCCGGTGGTTGAGCGCATTTGGTTGACTCGTACTTGGCCGTTTATAAGGCAAGGCGCCACGGAATAGCTAATGATTTGGCTCGACACTTCTATGTGCTTAATAAATTCTAACTCCGGCCATTGTTTGTTTTTTTTTCTTGCGCTACACGTGACCCTTCGGGTCGACCGAAACATGTGCCTCTTAAAACTAGTAGCAGGGAGGCACCTTATGTAGAAAAAAGACCCCCGGTTCATACGTTGATAAAGACACAAAAGCGAGCTAATGGAGTGTGTGGTGCGCAAGATGCCCAATGGCAGAACGGTGTCTACCGGTGGAGCTCAGATCAGAGATTATGGCTTACCGCGGCCTTCTTTGTGGTCCAAGTCTGGACGCAGATAAGTCGATGCTCCAATTTTGTTTTCCCTTCAGCTCTATTTCAAAACTCGCGACTCAGCCCGACGGGTTCGATGAGTTGTCCATTTCATCTTTTCCCACCCGGGCTTCGTTTCGTCGGCTGTTTGCTCAGATTATTAGTGTCAATGCGCGGCGTGCGGGCTCCATCAGGCCGATTCCTGTTCGATCTGCTGCCGTTCGTTCGTCGGTGATGTGTAGAAGAGCATAACGCGGTAGAACGTTGGTTCTAATGCGATAGAGCCACGTTGAAGCATGAATTTACGGCTATGTGTGGATTTGTTGCTCACGATAGAGTTAAGAAGATATTTGTCGATCGCTTTTTATCGCATGTGATAAAAACAGAAAAACGAAGATGTTTGACATCCACCGTCGATTCGATTCGAACCAATTTGTTGGACTCGTGTATTTTTTTTTTTCGTTTCACTATAACTTTTTGACTTCAATCGATAAAAAAACGATTAAAGTATTGTTGAAATTTTATATTTAAATGTTTTTTTTATATTTATTGACTGAGTTTTCATAACTCAATTAGATACTGAATCTCAAACATTAATTCGCCCGAGCGTTTGCTCATGCAAATAGTTATTTTGAACAAGAATAATGGAGAGTAAATATTTTTTTTGATATTTTCAAAGATAAGTCACATTTGATCGCTAATATGATAATAATTTCTACAAATTTGTCACGATTCGATCGCTATTTTATTAATAGCCATTAGAAATCCTACAGATTCAACTTCATGTTATGCGATCACTAAAGGTGCCACTAATGCCTAACGCCCTGACCTATCCCAACAAACGGACCAAAAATAACTAAAACTCGCTAAATCAATAATACGGCCGCCATTATCACCACCACCCGTGGCGAGGCGTGTGTAGGATTTCAAATATTCTAACCGTCTTTGGAATGTTATCTTACCGCTGCGGTAAACGGTTTGCTGACGATAAGAAAACCGTCCCCGACGGTTCAGTGGCAAAGAAGAAGCACGAAATGGAGCCCGCAGTCGCCGGATCGTCTCCGGCAGTCGTTACGGATGTGTTCATAAAGCGCTTTGATCACCGGTAGACATACCACCTTTCGTTGGGTGGGCTTCGCCGAGCGTGGGATTTCTTCTCTGCGCCGTGTCTATGACCGTGGTGACTATCGCGAACTCTGACGAGCCTCCCGTTAGCTGAGTTTTCAAGCCCGGCGAACGATTATCCAGCCAATCTTGTTTGCAGTCGGCTCGATTCGACGCTGCTTCCCACGCATTTTGTGACGCGATTTTTTGCTGCGGTTTTGCGACGCGATGCAAACATCTCGAGCGGACCAATCAATTTACCGAGACGCTGTGTCTGATGGAGAGTTTCGTTTCATTCCGGCACAGTAAACCTGTTCCGCGAGCCGCGCAATGCCGTCCTTAAAAGGAATTAAAGCGGCATCTCCTTGTTCGGTAGCGTCTTTGGGTTGACGACCAACGGAGATGGCAGCCGATGTCCGTATTTTGACCCGTTTTTTCCGTCCATCACCTCCAGCAAAGCGAGAAGCAAAAGGGACAAACTTGGAAAATGCGGGTTTGTTTATATTCCTTGTACAGTGCCGGAATTTTACTTAAGATGGATGATGCTCTCCGTTTCCTACGGTTGCAAGTCTTCCTTTTTCTCCTTGGACGGAAGGTTGGTGGCTGCGGGTGTCCTTGTTTATGATGGCATTGTCCGACAGTTTTCTTTCCTCGCCACCCGTCGTTAAGGTGTAAAATCAGCTAATAAACCAGAAAAAAACGCTTCGAAGCGAATTCGTTCTGGGTTCCTTTCCTTTTTAGTAGCGTCGGCCGAGGCTGCGTCGGCTGCAAAAGGAAATAAATGACCCCGTAATTAATCGGGTGCCAAGCGCGACAAGGAGGACAGTTCAATGAGAGGCCTGCGCTAGGAGGAAAGCACTGTAGCTAAACCGTTGATTCTCTTTTTTCGTTTATTTATCCTGTTTTTATGTGGCCAGTACACAGAAAAAGATCAATTTATTCTCGATTTCACACCGTAGGGAAAGGGAGAAATTGTGGTGTTTGTTTTTTCCGCCTGATAAAACTTGAGTGATAAATTGAGATGATGCGAGCGAGAAGAGGGTGCTAAACTTGGTTAGTTTCTTTGAAGCTTCCGAAATAGGAGACGTTTTTTGTATGAAACCAAAATGAAATTACTTTTAATTAATCTTAAAATTTTCTCTTTTTTAAATTGTATTTAATGAACTGTACATAAATTTTCACCTTTAATTTTATTTCTGTAGAATTTTCGTTTTATTTTTGATTTTTATTCAAAATCAATTTTAGCTCATGTTGATCATGTCGTGGGAACTTAATCTCCCTTTCCATATGGAAAAAAAATATTAGGGAATTTGTTAAGCAATCAAATCATTACTCTTCCATTACCCAACAGTTTCTTCGCATCTTCTCCCATTCACCTGCTGTGCTTTTAATTTCAATTTTACATCCCAACTGCGATGCATTCAAATGCAATTTGTGCTCAAGCATCAAAACCTCTTAGAAGTGGATGAAAAACACTCTCCATTTGATCGTCCGTCGAGTGGCGTATTTCCCAATAGACGGCCCTCGGTGACGCCCCGTTCTCCCTGGGTTTGCTGAGAAACCTTATCATTTCTCAACACTGCCCTTCCTCCCTGCCCGCTCGTTACACTTCCGGCTTTAGGTTGTGGTGCCCGTGTTTTATTGGTCATGTTGAGGTGGTGCTGCTGTGCACAAGAAACCTCTATCCGGCCGGTTCCGAGGCGTTCTGCATGCTAAGCCCACTTGAGCGTGTACGCTTCCGTCTGCACGGGTGCTCGCTTCTAGTACGGTATTTTATTTTGACGGGCCTTTTTTTCGGGTGTTTGATCGACGAAAAGCAGACGCCTCTTGCCATGGCGTCCGAGCTGTCGGGCCCCGTATCGCCCGATCGGATCTATGCCCCTAAAGAGCATGAGCATAGCCGGAAGAAGAGTAAGAGAAACCCCGATCGAAGCTAGGTATCATTGTATTTAATGGGCATTGTAAAACAACCCCCCGAACTCTCCGACGCTTCCGTTCAAGCGTTTTTCGTTTTTCTTGCCGTGAAGAGCGTGCCTCGTTCGTGTGGTGTGGTTTATGTAAGTTTTTGATGCTCATTTCTTACGCTAGTGTTGTACCCAACGGCGGCCGTTAGGATCACGTGCAATTGGTTTTTTTTTTTGGAATCATTTCACCCTTTCCTTCCATACCGGTTGCGCCTTTTTCTTTCGGGATCCGTACCTGTTTCGGCAGGTCAGACCTAAACATTATTATTGCTTCCGCTCCACCAAAACAACAACGAGCGAAAACAGAAACCAGAGCCCACCGCAATAGTCTCGTTGGGTTAAAATAATGCCGCCGCCCGCTTGATTCGGAGAGCTGCAGCGCCCAAGGACTCACGCTCTATGCGTGAACTTTGGCCCACGAAAGGTCGCTGAAGGGTGCTTAAGGGCGGGTAGAGAGGGTGTTCGTGGTAGGCCATTGGGTTAAGTCCGAGTGAATGCTTGAGCAAGACGTGGTTTTAATTACGCTCGTACTTCTTCGCCGCTTGCTTTGGAAGGAAATTGACCCGCTAGCGAGCCAACGTTTGAAACGGGGCGATGATGTGTGGCTGTAAATCGACGCAATAGAAAAGCACACGCCCTTGGTAGAGATGAGAAATTTTTGCTCCAATTGTGCAATTTTTTTCCCCGCTTCCGGCCCGCTTTGAAGTTTGAAGTGCCGACGGTGCAAAAAAAAAGTTAAATTTAAAAATTTTCCCACCGTTTTCAACACATAAGCTTTGTTGCTTCGTCATGCATTTATAGGAAATATTTCTTGCCCAAGTATTATGTATTTCATGTACTTTATTTTGATGTTTTAAAATCAATTTATACAGTGGTGGCAACCTTAAAATAACCTAGAAAACATGCAGACTTAAAAAGAAACCCAATTGTTTGATAGCCATGGCATAATTCCTCTCTCTTTTCACCTCAAATTTCAGCCAATATTGCGATTATTTACCGCTGTGGTATATGCCTTCTGGCGGGCCAAGTACGATGCGATGTGTTCCTTCCGTCGGCTTGTTTTCGCTCGAATCTCCGATCCGCATTTAATTGCAAACAGGCTGGGGCCGTCCATTACCAACACGGAATTGGTGGCGTTAATTTGATAATAATAGCCACCATTTTTTGTTCCGATTGTTTTTGTACGCGCTGCTTCCTCTTCACGCTGGCGTGCGAAATCGGCCGAAGTTAGAAAATCAGCTTGATGAAATTTTCATCGCCGCTGGTTCTCGTCGGATCGGGTGCTTAGCTATTATTTTATCACTAGCGGGGTGTGCACAGATAAACAAAAAATGCCGCTTTTCCAGCCAACCGAATGCTAGATAAATCGAGGCAACTGCGACGAAGATGATCATCTTTTCTCGCTGAATAGATGATGATGGGCTATAGAAGTACGAACAAACGAAGCTTAAATTGATTTATCGATTAAACTGATCGGTAGAGAAGAAGGGAAAAGAAGTCTCGTACGAAGTCTTGAACGATGACTTTTAACAATGTTTCTGCACAGCTCACTTCGCTGGTTTTTTTTTTGTTATTGAGGCCGTGTGGTTCGCTTCTGCTCGCATTGAAGTCTCCGAAACACGGCCAACCGTCGTTTTATGACTTTGATCCTGTTTTGGCCACCGGTTTTCTTCTTGCCCCTGCGCTAATTGATGCGCCAGTTAATATCACCCGCAGCGTGAGCAAAAGACGCGATAAAAACTCGTTCCTCGATGCTGCAAAGATTTACGGTGCTCTTTTTCATCCTCTGTTTTCTGGCGGGTGAAATTAAACAACGTGTTGTAATTTCTTTTTAAATTAAACAACAAAAAGTTGATCGCAAATTTGAGAAAGGAACCACCTAAAGTCAAATTTTTCTATATGAGGTCTTTTTTCGGTTATCTAGGGAACTGTTATTTGCTTAAAGCCGGTTTTTATACCTTCTATTCTTCGCACGCACAAACCGCTTGAGCGCTCGGGAGAATTTAATTTCTTTTCCAGCACATTATTTATCTTTGCTTTTTCGTCTGCTCGCAACAACTTTCATTGTCGTGTTTATCTTTGCATTTCGTGCCGGTGCCGATTGTTACTTTTTGCTGGTCCCTCTAGGAAGACACCAGTTTCTGGTTTGTCCAGTTTGTCCAAGCTATGGCCCAAGCAGGTACATGCAGTACAGTGGTGAGAAGGAGACAGAGCAACCGCAGGAAAAAAAAAGACGAAGTGTAATTCCAGTCCTTGTTATCTGCAGACTTGCCACGTTGTTATCCTCGCGGAATGGTCCGGTCGGGCCGGTTTCGTTGGTTTTATTTTGGAAAGCGTGATAATGGCTGCAGAAGCTCACGCAACCGTGAGATGGAAGCGTTTAATGCGCATAATGTAGGATTTGTTGAATGTTTGCGGTTGGTAGTGAAGTTTTGACTTTAATGTGGCTCGAATATGAGCTTTATGAAATACTCAATAATAAGGATAAGCAATTGGGTTTATAGGACATCATATTTGTTTGAAACAAAACCTGAGCGTTTCTGTTGCTTTCCACAGGATAATTGGGAGATAATTATAAAAAATAATGTCAGAACAGTTGTGTCTTTCATAATCTAGAAGAAAATTAAAAAAAAAACCACACCGGAAGCTTATTTTAAAAATTCAAAAAAATCGTTGCATCCCAATGCCGTTGCGTTCAAAATTGATAAAACACCTCTTCCCGATTTTATTTCTTTCCCCACAACCGGTTGGCCCTCGAATCTCCATCGGTAGGGGTCAACAATCTTTCCCCCCTTCATTCCTCCTTTCCCTCACCCCACCCTTCAAAAGAGCACATTCCGACGCCGAGCAGTGGCCATAAAAATCTCGCGTGCATCTTGTTGTTATTTGCGCATTCTCTTCCGTGATTTGTTCCGCGAAAGATGGCGAAGGGGAGGAAGAAGTCCTGCCGGTTTTTACTTACCCGCCCGAGAACGGGGAGGAGAAGAATTGTCACTCGTGGACGGCCAGGCCGCGCAGGAAAGGCACATTCACCTGTTACACAGCAGTAACAACGTACCTATAAGAACAGGATTTTCTCGCGACTGGATCCTCGCGAAACCTGTTTTTGCCATTAGAGCCGGCGTGTTACCGGTCGCGATATGACTGCGCGCTGAATCCTTTTAGTGTTGGAAGGGAAAGCATGGAACTACTGTGCCAGAATAAAACAAACTCAAATGCTTGACGGCGAATTTCGAACTCATCACGTATCTGGACGCGTCTGCTGATAGATTCACAATAAATAGATTCGTTAGAATGAAAGTCGTGCAATGGGAATATGTCTATCTTACCGTTCTGGTACACCATTTCAAGGCGTTGCTTGTGTTGAATACATAATAGAAGACACGGTAAGCAAGATTTGCATATGTTATTTATTCTGCTTGACGCAGGAGCTGCAAGAACCGAGCGACCGAGTTCAGTCCGTGAACCGAAAGCTCAAGAATCGGCTCGGTCATTGCCATTCGTCTCCGTCGGCTTACCAATGTTGCTTGCGTTTGCTTTGCGATCGCACTCCTGCTGCGGTAAATGTCGACAAATCGATCGCCGCGAACTTGTCGTAAATCAGTTTTTACATGCATGGTGGAGAGCCACTTATGAAGTGAAGAATATTAAGATCATGAATAAGGAACAAGCGAAATGGAAAATAAAATACAATTCTCTTTTAGTGAGAGCGCAAGGGAGTGAAAAAGAGAAAGCATAATACAATGATCCTGGTCGAAAACGCGCTCGGCAGGAATGTGAAAACGTGTTCGACAAGCGATAGCGCGGATCCTGCGAATGTTGGTTTCAGGCCGGCCGGCAACAGACGACGGGAGAGCGATGGCAATGGAGTAAATAAAAACGGATGACCCCAAAATGGAAGAAGACGCATCATCACTGTACGTGTCCGGTGGAGGTAAATACTGCGCTGGCTACAAGGCAGAGCCCACCCCACGATCGCGCATGCACCAGAGATGGTAATAAAGATGGTAATGTGTCAAAGCGTGGAGATAAATCGGTGAGACGCAGCGGAGGAAGCTTGAGCGATAAATCAGCAAACAGAAGAAGCGAACCTTTAAAAGTAACTGGTCGTTGTGTGCAGTCTGGTGATAAAAAGTGGACGCTTGCCAAGCCAAGCCAATGCGATGCTGTACACGGCCTCGACGCCATCGTTGGCCGAGATGTTTTGCGACTAACTGATGACCAGTTATTATATGGAGATGATGGCGACATTATCATTATCACCAAGTGAGCTTTCTTATGCAAGACGCTTTTGCTGCGAATTGCACGAGGCAACCTCATCTGAGCTTTTTCATGAGGGTTGGTTTGATCATGATTCTTATTTGTTGTTGATTACTAGGTATTTTTGATTAAGTTTTTGTTAAATTGTACCACAATCACTTTGAATTCTTTTTTGGCTCCATGTAACCTGATTCATTTCGATGTAAAACACTTTATAGTAAATCGCTCGTAAAGGAAACTCCTCAAAATGGAAAATTTTAAATAAAATCTCTCCAGATGGCTTACTGCCTTAACTCTCCTACTCCCAGCGTACTGGAAGGTGTTGCATTTCGAGTGCCATTCCGGAATAGAGAAAACCAGTTCCGCCCTACAAAGATAGCATCCTACTCAATTTTATCATCGAATGCACATTGCGGCCCTCAGTCGCAACGTAACGCAACAACCCGCGCCTGCTCCATATACGAACACGATTCGATGAAGCTGTGTTCGATTCGAAACACCGAGGCGTAATGCATCCCACCCGACATTATTTTTTTTCGATTGCGGCCGTAAATTGCGTTGGGGAGGTTTAGTTGCAAGTGTGTTCAAAAAAAAAAAAAAAGACCAGACTGCAGACACCACTTGGGCATTGAGTGATCACTTATTTGTACATCTGGTGTGTTGCATACTAACACACGTATACACACAAGGCTTTTATTGTCGCGCAACTTGTCTTTACAATAACGCACTTGTTTCTTCAAGCATTGCTGGTACCCTTTGCCTAAGTGGCTTATCCATCCGGGTGCTCTATCGTGAGGAACTCTATAGAACCGGTAGGCCCACACCAGCATCATCGTTCATCATTTTTACGCTTCCTACAATGAGGATGATTGAAACGAATAGCGAGAGTTTATGTGTGTGTGTGTGCTCGTCAGGAACAACTTGTGCTATGATATGCCCAAATTGAATGGGTTTCAATTAAGGCAGTACAACAGGCCCTTCCTATGGCCTTGGTACACCGCGTGTAGCAACCGCACTTTGACGCGGGATTAGGTTTGTGTAACCATTTAGACGTACAAGCTAGAATCCCGCGTCGTTGGTTAACTAATAGAGAACAGATTTACGGTGGGCTGGATATTTTGTCGTGGCTCTTTATTATTTCACCCCTTTACGGAGCGTAATGATGTCGTTTAGGGTGGGACATAGGGTGGGACATAAGTTACATAACTTCATGGATCGTTTCGTAATTTATTCGTTTCGTTGTCTATTTGTATTTATTTTTATTTTTACCGAAAAACTCTTCTTTTACTATGCTACATTGTACGATGATATTTCCCTCTTGACTCATGTCCGCTTCTTTCCTTTTCAGATGAACCTACTTATCTAAAAGAGCAAAGATCTTCCGCTGTTAGCTACCCCACGCTTCCGGAACGACAATCGAGAAGCAAGGAACAGCCACTCGAGTCAGCAGCATCCACTCGAGAACCGACACACGGCAAGGTAAATATTGCGGAAACGTCAACAAATGCAAGATCGAGAGAAGAGCAAGTGGAGACACAAGCGGAACACCACCGACCGACGGCATCCGCAAGCGATGGTTGCCCCACGCTAGACGACGAACTGGAGGCACTGTTCGGGAAGGATTGGAACAACAACCTGGACGGAAAACGTGCTAGCAAAGTGAAAATGATGGTGCACCAGTACGAACAGAAGAAGTCCGCCGGGACGGGGGCAGGGGATGATCGTGCCAAAACGGAGACGACAGGGCTGTCCATTGTATCATCGCATCCTGACGTGTCTTCGTTCGGTGAGACAGTGGAGACGAGCGATTTCGAAAGTGCCAGCGTGACGAGTGGAAGTAGTGCTTGTGGTGGAGTTGATGATGGTGTGGGAGGAGGAGGAGGAGGTGGTGGTAGACAAAGTGTGCGCACCAGTTCCGCGTTCAGCGATGGTAGCCGAGATGTGGCTAGCATCGATCAGTTTGAGCTGGGAGAGCCGGTAAGGCAAGCGCAAGCGAAAGTGCAGGAAGAACTAGCGGGCCACAATACGATGATTACCATTAATATAAACTACCGATGTGATAATAATCCTCTAAGGACGAGTAAAGCGACGTGTGGCAGTCACGAGAAGGATGAAGTGGGTGAGAAGACGGTTGACATAGTAGTGTCAGGACCGGCATCGCAAGCCCAATGCACAAAGACACTGCCAAGTGATAATCAAACCCGGCTGGCAGTGGAACGATACGTTCAAAGTGCTGCGGACGCACGAGAGCATGAGCTGATGGAGCTGGAGGAATCCGAAACGACGGAATGCGATGAGCCAGCTGTGATAGGTGATGCTGGTGGGGGCGGTGACAAAACCAAGACTGAGTGCTTTCCAAAGGAGCTGCGTGGTTCGTTGACGAGCAATCGATCGTGCTGTCGTACGCCGGACGACGAAGAATATCACGATTGTGATGATCTGCACGAGTCGACGCTTTCGTTCTACGAGCAGGCAAACTCCCAACCGACTACACCACAGGAGCAGCAGAAACACACAGTTCACAGTAAGCGTAGCGATGAGTTGGATGGTGAGCAACCGATGATTCGAATCGTGCAAGAGCTGGCTGAAAATCGTCGTGAGGTCACTTCGACCATAACAATGAATAAGGCTCAGATACGGGAGATGCAGCAGGCGGCGGCGACGCGGCGAAGCGTTGACAGTGCAACCGAAGCGTTAAAATGTGGTGCAGGCGGCAAGCAGGAGAAGCGACGCAAATCTCACACTAACGCCACCGCTGCCACGAGTAAGAAGCGCCATGACAAATCGAACCTCCAGCGCCAGCAACGCATAATCGACGATAATTTCTGCAACGAAATTCTCGACTCGACGATTCACTTCGACCGGCTGTACGGCATCAATCGAGCGCAACGGCAAGCGGCCGAGGAAAAGAAGAACGCAAGTTCGCCACCATCTCCAACGCAGCAAGAATGCTTTAGCGATTCCGTTGTGTGTGATGCCGTCTCGCCGGGGGAGGAATCGTTCGATTCGGGTATGTCGGTGGGCAAGCTGGAGGGAAAACCGCGCTACTCGGGCAAAACGGTCGGTCGGTTGATGATGAAACGATTGAAGAAGCTGCACGGTGGTCAATCAAAGCCGTTGGACACTTCGGACGTGTCGACCAGCTCGTCGCAGACGAGCGGTCCGAAGAAACCGCCCCGCACGTTCGCAAACGCACCGAAACGATCGGTTCCGGTTCCATCTTGTCCGTCGCGCAAGGACGTGGAGGTTAGCAGCGATCCGTCTGATGTGGGGATTGGCTGGAAGCTTGATTCGAAACCCAAATCGCATCAAGTTGGGTGGACGGTTCCGGCGGCTGCGAAAAATGAATCCATTCCAGCTCAGGTTTACAGTATGTTGAACTACTCGGAGGACGAGGGACGCAAACAGCTGATCGAGACGGGAAACTCAAAACCAGCGCCACAACAGTCGTCGAAAACGAAGGCCCAGAAGTATTGGGGAGATGGTGAACCCGTTGGCCCGAAGATGAACATAGACACGGTCGATGGGGTCAAGACTCCTTCGCGCCGTCACTCAACCTCAACCGATTTTGAACGATTTGTGCGTGATTCCAACGTGAAGAGTACACCGCAACGTCGTAATGAGTTAGCTAATCGTTCCGACACTCGCCGCCGAATCGAACAGTTCCTTAGCGAGGAGCGTTATCATCCAGCGGCGGAGGTGCAGCGCAAACTTCCCGGTCCGGATCGTCGCCGTCGGACAACGGGTGGCATTTTCGAGCGACGCCGTCAGCAGCAGGAGAATTTTTTAGACGATGCCAGGCGCACGAACCATGAACCGCGACGTAGGAAGGTATCGAAGGTGGTGGCTGCTAGTCCGATGACGAGCAGCACTGTCCACAAAGGTAGCGAATGTTGTCCAGCAGCGGCCGCTGTTGGTTCGAACTCTGGTAAGATCGAGAAACGGCGAACTTTTCGGAAGGCAGCGTTGCTCAAGCGGACGCGTACCCTGTTCGAAGCGTCAAAGAAGAAGATATGGGCGATGAAAAAATTTGAAACACCGAAAAAACTTAACGCCGTAAGTAACGTGTCCGGCCCGGATCCTAACATTAATCGCAACAGCTCCTCGAAGAAGAAGTATAATCTGCATCACAAACATTTGGGTTACACACCAGATCATTTGCGATGTAAATCTTGCGGTTCGGGACGAAGTCGGGATACAGGTGATCGGGAAGAGGAAATTATAGCTCCTAAAACTTACCGCCCCGTTCGACAGCATCCTACTCGTGTGGTGGTGGAAGATGCTAATAAGGAAAATCGATTTCCTGGAAACAATGATCAGCGGAGTGATGGTAAACAGCAACGAATAGGAGAGGAAATCATTCGTAAGTCGGCACGCAGTCTTAACTTTGCCTCGGCTCCACGAACACAGCGCTTGAGCAGCTCACCGGTGGACAATCCTGACGAGATTGAGTTATCTCCGAGAAAGACCGGCAAGCAGCAGTTGAGCGAGACAAAGTTCTTAAAGACACTGAGAAACTTAAAAATATCCCCCAAACGGATGTTTCGCTTTTCGTCTCACTTCTCCACGTCACCCGTCGACACGGAGACCAATCCATCGGCAGCTGGTGAATGCCACATGAAGGGGGAGTTTCAATCGTTCGATGATCTAAATCTTGACGATGTAGCAAATATGGGCGATTTTCTTAGTAACATCAGGCGCAAAATAGACGGCGCGGAACAAACGTCCGATGAGCGTGCGGTAAAGCGTAGCCCGGTGCGACAGTCTGCAACGGCCCGGGCGTACGTTCCGGTGGATGTGCACGGTGAGCGGGAGGATGATCCCATCTATCAGGAGATATCTCCGAAAGGTAACAAAATGATACTGAACGAGTTTATCAGCAGCGAAACGAACAAGCGCTACCTGATGGTCAACAACAATCCAAACATCCTGTACGCTATGGTGGAGAGTAAACCATCGCGACTACGGTCCGCCGGTGGAAGGCTAGTGAGAGCACGTTCGCTCACCAATGTGCAAGGATCGTCCAGTGTGGTGGATCCGACGGTCACTTCAACACCGATCAGCAAACCTCAAAACAACACCAGTAAAAGTCAGGTTAAGCCGAGCAATCGTCGTGTCACGATGTCACCGTGCATTGTTGATAATACTGCGGATGATGAACAGGATGCCGAACATGAGAGCCTCATCTATCGCACGGCTCTATCAGATCAGACTGACCCTTCCGGTAGAACAAGCGGCAGCGGTAGAGCGCGTAGATCCTTCGACGCCACCGGCAGTACAACCGGCAGCTCCACGCGACGTTCACTGTTCGCCAAACAGACATCAACCGATCGTTCGGCTTCAGCTCAACAGCAACAGCAGTCAACTGATGATAGTGATATTTCGATTTTGCAGGAAGAAGAAAGTGGGGAAGACACCGAAACGACGGACCGGCGGACGTCGATCGTGGATGAGCCACTGATCGTTCGGGAGCGCGTTGAAGATCGTTTGGCTGCTGCTCGTAGGGAAACGGAACGATTCCAGCAGAAACCAACCGGTCGTCGTGCGGAGTGGCACAAGAGGGGTAGTGGGAACGAGAGGGAGGATTTCTTCGCCTTCGAAAAGGACATTATAGTGGAGGAGCAAATTATGTCAAACGGGCCGCAGGACATGGCGGGAAGAGTGATGGGTCAAAATTTGGTAACATTTGGAAAGGCGCATAAATCTGTTCAAGTTAAAGTGGACGGAACCGGACCGGCACCGCTCAGTTGCTTCGACACGGATGGTGAGGTAAGTCGTGAGCAGTAGTATTAATTTACGATTTAGCTTTTGGTGTTTTGACCAAAATTTTAGATAAAAATATCATCGATGCAAATAGTTTCTGATTATCATCTTGATTATCTTTACAGATTGAATCACTTCGAAAATATGACGATGGAGAAATTGAGGAGCTCGTCCACTCGCTGCACGACAACGTAACACTATCCGATATTGGAACGATCGATACGGCAACAACCGCATCATCATCTTCGTCCGCAGGCAATGCACTCGACGACGTCGGATACGACACGGTCGATCTAGCAAATCTCGCACCACGCACATATCGTCAGCTAACGGTGGGCAAAAATCTCACCATCGACACGGTGGATGTATCTGAATTAATCAGCCATGCTCCGGAAGATAGTCTCTCGACCGGTAACGTTTCGCGGCTCACCAGTTCACCGTCCAGCGGCAAATTATCCACTTCCGGTGCGGCCGTGATGCGCAATCTCAAAGACAAATTGCGTTCCTCGTTTCGGAAGAGCAAAACATTCATCAAAAACGAACGCCAACGCATCGTCAGCTACCTGCAGGAGGATCGTTCCGGCAGTCGTTCTTCGTCCTCACCAAACTCTTCATCGACCGCAAGTTCGCCGACGAAACGCATCGTGCAGCAGCAATCGCAAGCGACAAAATCCGTTCGCCCTAGGCAGGAAAGTGATGCGGAAACGGATGACCAGCTGTACCAATCGTTCACGGAGGGCAGCAGCAGCATCGTTACGGCCAGCTCGATGGCGGAGCTGAGCAGCCAGCATATGAGCGATCTAATGCAGCAGATCATCCGGCAGGGTGATGCACGCAAGCAGCTGAAGCAAGCGCTCGCCATTTGTCGTAGTACGCGTGAGTTCGAATGCTCGCCGGAGCTGATCGAGGCAGAACGATTGCTGCTCGTTGCCACGCAGAAGGAGACGGCCGTGCGGAACGAGCTGAACAAGATCGATTACCAAACGCAAGGGATGACACTAGCCGATGGAAAGCGTGTCGGTACGGTCACGTTGAGCAACTTCGAGTTTCCGTTGAAGGACGCGGCGGTGCGGGATACGTTGTTCAACTATTTCTATGTGGTGGTGTGCACGTACAAGCACGAGGTTAAGGCGACGGTGGCGAAGGAACGGCACAGCGACGGTCGGGTGTACTTCCGCGATTGTGCGATACAATTTCACAACCTGGACGCCAACTATGAGATTAAGGTGGAAGTGTTTGTACTGCAGCTGCGTAAGAACGTGAAGAACTATAGCTTCGAAAGCCGGTACCACTTGGAGAAGGTGAGTTTATTTAGTGCTTTTGTTCAGAATGAGTGACATTTAAAGATTTGTTTGTGTGTTGAGATTATGCTGAAGTAGATTTGTTGAAATTTTATGACCGCTTAAACTTTAAATGCATTTTTCATTCCTTTTCAGGACACCAAACGACACAGCTGTCCGTCACCGTCGAAGAAGTTACGCGAAGCCGGCCGAATGTTGTCGTTCCGCTCATCTTCCCCGAAAACGTTCGATTTTGATAACGAATTTTCGCGCCTCAAATCGCAAGGCTTCCTCACGCTGACCTCCTTCACGTTGCTCACTGCGAACGATGCGGAAGGTGAAGGTGACGGTGACGATGGGCCATCGCATCTCGCCGACGAAGAAAGACCATTCGATGCGACATACGCCACCGCCCGCACCAGTCACACAGCGCACGCTTCCACGCTGCTCGAGGATGGGGACGATGCCGGTGCACCTTCATACTATTCCACGTCCGGTCACTTCCAGCCGATCGTTTGCCAGCGGGACGACCGAAGCGTTGTGTTCATCGCGGAGGACTTCAAGTACCTCACGCTCGACTCGATGGCGTACACTTCGAACATGATCGGGACGATCGGAATGAGCGTACGGAGCGAAGTTCGCTTCCAGGGTGCCGATGTGAGTGGGTTTCTGGATGTCGGTGAAAAGGGAGATGACGGTATTACCTGGAGCCGCCGGTGGTGTAAAATGAATGGATTTATGCTCGAGTTCTGGAACTATCCACAAGAGTGCCAAGAGAAGGTAAATTATTTTTTTAATTTTGGTTTGTGCCATGTTCCATTTTGTACTAACAACATTACGCATTCTCGTCCATTCTCAGCAACCCGTTCTCTACATCGATCTGGTGAAGTGTATAAACGAGCGGATCGAGCTGGCAGATCGTACGATCTGCTCCCGGCCGCGGACGTTCAAGGTAGAAATATTTTCTTCCCGTTCGGCGAATGCCGCTCCCGGTGGTGCCAGCTGCAATAGCAGCGGCATAGGAAGTTTCCACAGTACGGGAGGACGCACGACAAGCCCGATATCTGTCGGTGGTGAACTTAATGGTGACACCGCTAGATCCGACGAGCGTGGTTTGCTTCTTCCGATGGCCCCCTCGGGTAGCGAGCGTGGCCGTAGACAACACAATATTACATGCTACCTGCTGGCGGCAGACACACAGAGTGAAGTGAGGTGTTGGTTAGCGGAGCTAAATCGCGTAGTGAAGTTTTTGAAGGAATGGAAAATTTAAATGCATGTGCAATATAATCGACCAGGATAATCGAAGACAAACAAAGGTTCGAAAATAATGCCGAAATGCACTCCATTTTCGCTTCTCATAGCATTTACCTAGCGCTATTCTTAAGCCTATCATATTTCGTTAGTGGCATTTTCGGCACTGTGAATGTGCTCTATATTTTTGTTTTTAGCTCGTCACACAATGCAGCTTTAGTTTATTATTGTAATTTGCTCTCTGGTTAATAGAGTTAAGTAACGGTATTGGTAGAATACGAACGGAAATAAGTGCCTTTTTCACTTACTTTACAGCCTAAGCAAGATTTCAATTGTAGCGAATAGTATTAACCTGGAGATGGAGAACTCCGGCAAACAAGCAAGACTGTTCCTCCCCACTCCCGGTTTGCAGCGAAAGGTCAAAAGTCAAACAAACGCTTCCCGGTGGCAAGTCTGTGTGCCTGTGCAACGTTTGTTTAGATTAGGTTTGTTGTGTTTTTCTTTTGTATTTAAGTTTGGACAGTTTATGCTATAGCTATCGACCACATTCCTCGGCAGCGTTACGTGCCTTGACGATGACGAAGGTGAGAATTTTCTATTACATTGACTTCGAATGTCGGACTTCGGATCCAGTTAGCGATCTCATGTACATATTAAACTAGAGCAACCAGTGTTTGGATTACTTGGGAGGGAGATAGAACACGATCAGACTGGCTGAGGAACTACGATGGCACGCGGTTTCTTAATCAGGTTTCGTACATATGGCCGCTACCTTTTTTATGCAAAAAGGAATCTTTGAATTAATTGTTATTTAATTCTCGTGAATCGATGTACGGAAATATTGTTCAATTTGGTTTTTTCAACTGTTCTTATTCTTTCGGAAAGTTAAAAATAAACAGACAACCTCGTGTGCGACACGAACCATTTCGCAATGGATAGAAAAAAATACCCTTATGCCGTTTTTAAAAATTTGAGAAAAACAACATTCTTAACAGCAGTTTCGACGTTGAAGGCGAGGCAAGTAATGAACACGGAAATACGTAAAGAAAAGTTATTCTAACCAAAACCTTTCATCGTGACGTATGTATCGTTTCGTTGATCAGTTCGGAATCATCTACAGCAGATCGTCGCGCTTGATCGTGCCAAGCAAAAGTAAGTAAACACAGTTGGAAAAAGGCTGGAAAATAAATGATACTTTTTATTCAACACGGTTTGCCTCACTAGAAGAGAATGGGAAGAGGTGTGTAGTTTAGATAGTTTAGTAGGGCTATGAGCAGGTTCCTACACGGGTACCAATCCGTTCCGATTTAGCTTGTGTCAATCGGTACGGCTCTTCCGATTCCCGATGAGGAATAATAATTTGTGGTTACACTTTTGCTGTGGTGTGGGTTTCTTTTCGTCTGCTTGTCTGTCTGTGTATGTGTTTTTATATGTTTGCTATAAAATTTTCCTAACAATAGTTGCTTTACTCGCATGTGTGTGTATGTGTTTTTGTTTGCTTTGCAATTTGTGTGAAGATCAAATACATATCTGCGTATTTTGATGCATGTATAGTTTTATATATATGTATAGCTTTTATGTTCTCTTTATTGTACGAATAGTATTGTGTAATAATAGATTATCTCTTTCGTATTTTGTTGATACGTATTGTATATCCATAATGTCTTAACATGCAATTATTGTGGTAGTGGCATACGTTTCCTCACTGGTAGTTATGTATATTTATATATAAATTCAAATCGATTATATGCTCTATTTGTAACCATCTCCACTGGTCGCGAAACGCTCGCTCCGTTGACTGCGGGGTCCCCGTTCGGTATGTTTACAGAAACCATATCGTTCACCAATCTGCAGACAGCGTTTGCTTCAGCGTCTCGTTTGTTTGCTTGTATTCCTTAACAGATTTTGCTATCTTTCATAAAATATTTTTTTTATTTCTACGCAAAAGTGATTAGTATCGTATAACATAGATAACACAGCAGATGCGCTGAGTCAAGAAAAAAAACAAGGAGTCCTCGAAAGGTCCCAAAAAACAATTGGACAGCAGCTTCACTTACGTTAAACGAGAAGAAACCGACTACTGATGAAGGGGATTATATTGTATTAATTACTTCGACTTCCTCAACCTTCTACTGCTTTTTTGCATCCCCGGGCGACACACTGAGATGTTTGGGTGCGCCATCTACCGGAGATGCCCGTTTGTGTCTGAATGTGTGTGTGTTTGATATCTTCCTGCCACTTTAGCACGTTTCTGCATTGCGCTACTGCTTACCGAATTAATAAACGCTACTTGTTGTTCAATTCATTGTAATATTGTTTTGCTTTCTATCATCGTATAAAAATATGCTTGTGAAGTTGTATGTGTGCGCGTGTATTCTGCTGTTTTTGTTTCATAGAAAGAACGCTAGTTTTTTTTTCTTGCCGCTGACTCGATAAATCTAGTAGGCGTGCGGAATGGTTGTAGTATATAAACCCCTGCCCTAGAAGCTGCGATTCTTACTCTCTCGTGAGCTCGCATTGGTGTGTTTGTGTTTGTGCTATTGCAGCAGTAAGTGTGTGTGGCTGTGTTACCTAATTATTACTACATTGTTAGTAGCTCAAATGTAAGCAATTTGGTGTACAATTTGTTGCGGTAAATTGCAATTTCTGCTCATCGGTTTCGTTCATATTGGTTCCCCGACGAGTTGTCTAGTTGTAGTGTTTTTAGTACTTTAGTTTTTATTCTTCTACCGAAACAACGCTCCAACTTCCGCAGTATTGTGTTGTGCACTTTGGGTACGGTGTTTTATTACTTTAAGTAGCGTACGAAAAAAAAAACATCCTAAAACATTCCTGTTCCGCACAACTAGTAGAGTAGCTTTGGTCTAGGGGAAGAAAAAAGGTCCAATTTATGCGGGCCTATTGCATAGTGTACGCTTTTTTATTGTAACCTGTTTCCGTACGTTGGGGACCAAAAACTTGCTATGTAAAGTGAAGTGTTTGCCATTGTTTGTTTCTGTACTGCCAGTTTTATCATCACGGTACGGGAAGGCCCCTGTTGGAAGCTGCTCCCTTCAAAGTGTAGTGTGTGTTGCCTTTAACGTTCAATAATTCCCATAGAAATATATAATTAATCGCAACGCATGCGCGGCTGTTCTGTTTGTGTATTGTATATCAAATCACTACTAGATTAAGGGCGTCCTTTTGCACCAGCGCCATCTGTTGTACGCCATTGGCTACGGGAAACGTAATGTCCTTTATCGAACCCGGTAATGGTCGGGTCACCGTAAGTATGCTGCTGGTGGTGGTGTGTATGTGTGTGTGCATCTATGTATATGAATATGTATGTATATTTTGTGTATAATATGCGTGTATAGTTTCTTTTTTTTCTCATCTACTATTTAGATCCAATGGTTGCATCCCATCGAACTAACACTACCTTCACTACTATGATGTCAATGCCAACTACGCTTGTTTGCGTGTCCTTGGTTCATTCGTGTTGCTGGTTCCACAGCGAAAGAGGCGAATGGATGTAACCTTACCCTACGGCTCTCTCCTGCCACTGCAGGGTGCTTGCTTGCTATTTTTTGTTGGTTGTAATGCACTTTACACTGCATTGAAAAAGAAATGGGTACGGAAGCTTCCCACCACGCGTCCGCAACGCTTCCCACGGCTGGAATAGGCAAGCGTTGCGTACGATGCTGGGCACGGTTTCCTTCCGGTTTTAAGTTTTTCTCTTTGTTTTTAAAACTAATTTAAATTGTTTGTTTCCTTCTGTTTCGCAGGCACCTGATCCACCGGCGGCTCCCGTCACGGAACGGGGTCGTGCTTCAGTTTCGGATACGATCGCCACGCCACACACTTTCGCTTTCGGTTGTTACGGATGGTGTTGTTGAGGGCTAGTTCGTTCGTGGTCACCGTGGCGGTGCAGCCTGGGATGTTGTTTGCTGCACCGGTGGACGTGGCGACGATCGTACCCGAAACGCGAAAAACGCACCCTCGCACGGGAGATTCCGGTTTGGGGGTGGTTCTTGGTGGTTGTTTCCCGTTCGCTTCGCCCGCCACCTTACACCGTGAGCGTGAACTTCCACACCCGGTTCGGTCCGATCTCGGTCACGTACATGGCCGATCCGTTCGGGCAGAAGGTGATCGAGTGCGGATTCTCAAACTTGCCCCAGTGGTCGATGATCGTTTCCGAGCGCGGATCGATCGTGAAGCCACGGACCGGGATCATCGGCGAGGTTGGGCCGTTCACCGCGTACACCAGATCGCCGTACGCGGCCACATCGAACACGCGCCCCAGATCCGGCTCCTGGATGGTGGCCGCCTGCGTACCTTCGCCGTACGATGTCTGAAGTCCCGCCCGCGGACACACGACCCGCATGTTCTCCCGGTCGGCCACGCACACCATATCGAGATGCTCGAGCAGCGCCAAACCGTGCGGTGTCTGCAGCGACAGGAACTCGGGCGGCTGCGGGATGGTCCGGATCAGGCGACCCGCCGCGTTAAACTTCAGCAGCCGGCTGTTGCAGTACCCGTCCGCAACGAAGATCTCACCCGTGCTCGCCACCGCCACGGCCGTCGGTTTGCACAGGTGGCTCTTGGATGCGCCCGGCTCGAACCGATGGCCGAGCGTGATCGCCGGATAGTCCCGGCCGGGCATGAACTTAAACACCTGGTGCAGCGCCACATCCGTCAGCCACATGTTGCCGTTCCGGTCGATCGTGAGCCCGTGCGGCATGTAGAAGATACCGGCACCGCGCTCTTCCAGCACCGCCCCATCCGCCGCCGCCAGCGTCGCGATCGTGTTCTCCGGGATCGGACCCTCGGCAATGTGCTGGTAGTGGTGGCTGTCGTTGAAGCTCCTGGGGACGAGATCATCATTTCCCGCACCGTCACTTGCGATGGACTTGTAGTACGCAACGATAACAATACTCACTCCATGGTCCAGGTGCGACTGCCACGGTGGAAGATGACCGGATTTCCCTGCAGATCGATCGTCACGGCCGTCACCTGTCCGAAGGAGTGTTTCACCTTCGGCCAGTCCTCTACGAGCTTCGGTTTCGGGGGACTATCCAGGTGGGAGGTGTCGACCGGAGCTGCTGGTGGCTGCGGGTGATTATAAAGCAGTCGGTTTAACGAAGTTTATAAATATGACAGTTACAGAGATGTTTATCATAAACGCAAATATTAGAACCTAAATGGAGGTGTTATCTGTAAAGATTGTTATGGATAGATCTAGGATATATTTGACCTACACTATTGAGGATACAAGTGTAGTCTATAATCTTGAATTAAGATCCTTAGTTCTGTTGTTTGGCAAGGAACCTATAGCGCTATAGCCACTCACCACCGATCGCGGGTTTCAATATTATCAAGATTAACAATTAAGAGTTAGAAAGTTCGTTAGAAAAGGGTAAGACGGATGTAGTAAGTGTCACCATTAATCTCCATGTTTTATTTGCAGAATGCGAGCGATTTTAAATTAAAATAGAGCGCCCCAACGACAATAGCAAATACTGCTTGCTTTGTGACCAAGTCAGGTTCTCATTCAAAAAGCACATCCAATCCAGCGTGCGGGCGTTCTAATGAAAGCGTAAATTGTACACCACACCACCGCCACCAGCAAAGAGATAGAAGCCGGGTCGCTCCGTTGGGCGCACATATGATGCACACCTGGGACTTATGGGAGCCCCATAGCGGGTATGGTTATTGATTTATCCCAGGCCTCCGTCCTCCACCCAAACACACACACACACTGGCACACAGAAAACATAAAGCTGCTGATAATGCGTTCCCTCTTATCGATCCGCACCCGGTCGCGGTGGTACCTTTACGGGTAATATTCTTAGCAACCATACTTCTTACATCAACCGGTGAGAAAGAACACGTTAACGGGGGCACGCAATCACGTGTGTGCATGTGTGTCTGCGTTTGGGTAACGAGTTCGCCACCCGGCACGCTGGGAAACCCACCCATCGACACGTGCAAATGCTCATCGGCACGGTAATAAAGATATATCTTTGCCGTGTTTTTAGCGCACGCGGCAAGGCACGCATCCGGTAGCTGATGCGTATCGACAAACAAAAGCTCCCAAACAGACCAGACCCATTCCACGGCCCAAACTTTCAACGTCGCTCGTTTCAACGCCCCGAAGAGTCGGTGCTCCTCCCGCCCGCAAAAAGTCATGATTAATGCAAACAACACCAAAGGTCGAAGGTGGCACGATAGCGCGATTTACATGATGAATGTCTTCGGAAGATTATTTCCTCCTCAGCATCATCACGTCACGCTGCCAGCTGCCAGACACAGACCGCCACAGAAACAACCTTCTCCTGCTGCTGGTGCTGCTGCTGGTGCTGTTGAAATACAATTGTACCCATGTTCGGTCGAGGACCTCCCTTTACAATAGGATACTATGCCGGCACATTAACCGAAGGAAAGATTACGCGGTGGAACCATTAACTCAAAAGCTTCTCGGTTCACAATGTACGGAACAAAAAAAAAACCATAATCCGCCCATACCACTCCATCGCTCGCTGCGGTCTGGTTTTGTCCGGTTGCGGCAGCATTCCGAACGAACCGCGAACGATCGGATTCGGGCGCGTAGCTTTCGGAAACATTACGAACGGAACCAGATCATCCGAAACGACACTCGAGGGGGATGTCGCGCTTTTAGTGGAAGCTCGTGTTGGATCTTTTTTTTTTGCTTCTGTATCTCCGTAAGTGTCAAAATATGGCGGATATGTAATTCAGGTTCTTTTTTATTTCGCTTTTTTCTTTTTCTTTTTTTAGAGTGGAATCCTCTTTTACACCTGAACGTCCATTACACATATGAGTACCGGCAACGCATGGCCAAGAAGGAAACTTAATCCCTTCGTTCCCCCGAACCCATGTGGGTTCTGGGCTGGGCCGTAACACAGGGGCAGGACAGGTAAGGCACACAATTTATGCGTTTGCGTCGGGCCAGGAGCCATTGCACTGTGAATGGGAACGCACAGCTTCCACTTGAACCGGCGAGGCCATGAAACCGTTTGTTTATTATCGTTTGGGAACAGTTTTCGGCCAGTATTATGGAGCTATTAATCATCGAAACCTTATGCTTATGCTTTTGTTTAAGGTTCAATGATAGTAAAGTTTACCACGGGAGTGGAGGCTTTGGGTAGCGGGCCGGACTTTGATGTATGTGTTTCGGCTGGAACCATAAAAATCCTACCGTTTTTTACCGGAATCTGAATATGTAATTTTGTTCCAACTCGGTTTGAAAACATTATCGATTCATAAATGCTTCTACGTCCATAAATTCTACGAGATGGATGAAAGTTTTATCTCTAAAAATTATTCACACGTCCACTATCCAATTATGACAGAAGGCGAATTGGTTAAAGTTCATTAGAAAGAGCAATGTTAACCTGGTGAATTTGACATGAGTTGCTAGAATAGAAAATAGACTACCCGTTTGGATTCTCCAATTTCCGCTACTGAGTAATTTTCAATTTTAATCATGGTCAGTGGCTTTTGTTACGTTAATTGCCACCCCTATCAACGTCTAACTGACGTTGAGCTTCTTGTGCAGGCAGCACCGGCCCTGCTCCCATCAATCCGACTAGCAGGAGTTGTTAGACATTTTGAATTCAAAATTTCGTTTTAAACAATTAACTCGGGTAGCAACGAAAATGGCAACAACAACTGGTACTTAAGTGGTACAAAATTGACACTTGGGTGCCAATGTTGCCAAGCGATGGCTACTACGATACAGCTATCGAACGAAGTTTAACATGAATCGATTATCAACCCCACACAAAGCAATTACTATTCGACACAACCTCGGAAAAGGTCGGAAATGGCCGACCTTATGGTTGAAATAAAATAGGACTTGTCATTAGTGGAAAGCATTGATCTAATTTTATGCAAAAATTTCCTCAACTTGCATGATGTGTAAGGCTTCAAACTATGTTTTGTCAGTGTAACAAATGTTAGATAGGTATGTTGAACAGTTTTTGAAATTTAAAAAGAAAAACTTTGAACAAGTTGAATGAGGAAGGTGATGGTAGTTTATAGCATTTTATATTTCTATAGTGGTTTCTTTAAATGATAAGCACTTAATCGTGATTTAATTTTCCCAAGCAAAAATATGAGCTTTTTACTGCTTCAATCGTAAATCTGCGTTTTGTCATTTCCGCAAGCGCTGCACTATGAATCGCTAAGACTTTAAAGCTGACTAGGACGGTTCGCAACAATAACGATTGAAATATAGTGTGCACATCAAATAACGTTTAACTGTCGCCCGGTGATAGTCTAAAAGCACATAAAACTACGCAGCGTTAGTGCGAAACCGGATATAATATTGTGAAACCCACCATTATTCACAAGGCCGAGCTCCAACTCGTGCTCTGCAAAGCGTAGCGAACTCCGCTCCGATCCTTGGTCGAGTGTGTGCTAGGAAAGTTTGGACGCTCCGGTGCTCAGCACTATTGCGGTTGTTGTGTGTTGTGTGAAAAAAAACAACGACTATTTGGCACACGGCTGTTGCAATTAGTTTTTATTGCCACCCGCCTGCAGGCGGAGCCCGAACGAACGCAGATAATGGTCTTTAATCATAACCGGCCCACCGGCGAACGCGACAAGCCAAGAGTTTTCGGGACGCCACCGCAACGCAACCAAAATGTGCAACCCGAGTAGCGTCCCGCAGCGCGAGAGGCAGGAAGATAACGTAATAACCACTTAGACACGTTCCGGTTCCGGTGGGGTTTTCGGGCCATAGGGTGTTACCACCCGAGCACCCGTACCCGGCCTGCATGCGAATGTGTTTTGCATCTCGGTTTGCGCCCGGAAGCGGCACCAGCATGGTCCGTAAATAATATCGCTCGAAACTGAAATTGATTTCGTGACGTTCAACCGGAGGCATACGAAAAAACGTATCTGTCACCAGCGAAGTATCCAGGGAGAGTTCGAAGGCTGTTAAACCCGGGGGCCTCCGTCGCGAAGTCATAAACACGCGTTAATGCGTCCCTGATGCCGGTCGTGCCGAACGTGCCCGGTGCGTCCGCTTTTAAATGCGACATTAACACTACCCGGTCGGTGTGGATCGAGTGCTCCATATTGGGGAAATTTAGGTGTCCATTGGCCGAGATAAAGAAGGTTAGTTTTGGGAATTGATAACTGAGTGAGATGAATTTTTTGAATTTTTCTTGGTTTTCAAGTAGTGCAATTGTTCGGATGTGTGGACACTAGCGGGGAGTAAAAGTTTTCGTTTCTTAGTAATGTATTGGCGTGTGCTCATCTCGGCGATCGCAAAAAGAAGAGTTCGATCGATCCATTGATCGAACGGACTTAGCGTTAAGAAGAAGGACCAAGGACGAGAGAGAGAGAGAGTTCACGTAGAATCTCTCTCCCACGCATTCTAGCTGGTCTAGCTCTTTTTCCACAACCAATTCTAGCTTTATAACGCGTTTGGTATTTTTTACTATAAATTTCCGCCTTTCCTCACGCTTCTAGTCACTTCAAGAAAAAATCGTTTTGAAGGTTCGCACACACACGCACACGGTGACCAGACGGCAATTTTGGCCAGACGGGAAATCGAAAACTGTCGCGCTAGCGTTTGACGTCGGCAATAATTTGTCGCCTCCGGGCTAACCTCAATTTCGTGAACTTTGTGTTCCATATCGACCATACTGATGGTCCATATTGGTCACCTCATAAATCATACCAAAGGCGCTTCCTGCCTGGATGGTTTTGGGTGTGTTTCGTGACAGTTGACAGTTGTTGCCATCCATCTCGAGTTTGGGCCCGTAATGCAACCGTGGATCGAAAAGCAAGTTTACGCCAAGCACCCCAAAATCAAAGCCAAAACTTCATCAATCTGTCGAATACGTGTGTGTGTGTGTGTGTGTGTGTCCGAGACGAAGGATCTCGTTCCTGATCGCCGGCTGACGTACGCACATGCTGATGAGTTTCCAGCATCGTTTGCGCCATCGGTTGCGGTGTGGCCATATACACATCCCCATCCCCACCGCTGGTAATGAGGAAAGTTTATCGCGGTTACGAAACTTCACGACTCTTTCCCGCCCACGATTGGGGACGAGATTTGGGGCAAACGAGCGAAGGAGAAAACTTACCTCGCCCAACTCTCGAAGAAATGGTGGAGGAGGTCAGAAGGCAACGCTTCCAAACGTGTCAGATTTCACTCGGTTTTATGACGCGTCTCTTGGGCTCGAGTGAGTGTGTGTGTGTGTGTGTGCTTATATTTATGAGGGATCTACATCCCGGGCCCATGTGAGGAGAGCAAAAAGCAAAAAGTATCGCAAAGGGGCTCTTGAAAGTTCTTGGCCGCGCGTGCAGCGACGCTCGCTTCGGCCATCCTCGGTAGAGGTCAGGAATTTGTGTCACGCCGGCGGAGTTTGAGGTCGAGCTTGGGTAGAGCCCAGTGTCATGCTCACTCTTGTGGGGTTTGTGGTTCAAAAAGTTTTCCACCGATGGATGGCAGAGTGGCGGAGATGTTTCTTGCTAAAAGTTGCATCGTCTCTGTGCGGTTCGGGGTGCTAGAAAATGGTAAAAAACGCTTCTCTTTTGCACCGAAAAAATAAGGTTCGAATGGTAAATTCGCCAGCTTTCCGTTGTTGTGAGAAGTTTGTGGGAACTATTCTACTCTTTCTGCCTATAGAGGAAACTAGAGAGAAAACAAAACAAGCAACATTATAATGAAACCCATCCAACCGGGACTCGTTTCGTCGTACCTGACGGACTCTGGATGGAGGGAAGGAGTGGGTGTGTGTGTGTGTGTGTGTTGGTTTACCCAACGACCTACTGCAACCCCTATTAAGTTGCAACACAGCGAATAAACTTCGAAAGGCACCGGCCTCTAAAGGAATCATTTGAAGTGCACAAAAAGCTTGGATCAACCGCGATGGAGAGGACCGGCCGGAACATAAAACAACTACTAAATCTCCGGTCGGAATAGAGCCACAGGAGCACGGCCCGCAGTGAAGGCGCACTCTATTCGTCACCGCTTTTCTTCCTCTAGCTGCCAGCAGGAACCGGATCTTAGCTTTTGAATTCAACCGATTGACGCCGGGATGGTAAAGGCTTGAGCAACAACAAGAAAAGGCAATAGACCAACGAAAAAAAATCAGAAAAAAAGAATGAAACAAACTCCCGGCATCCTACCGCCAGCGGAAAACCTTGCTCCGGGGTTGTTTGGATCGGTGCAAGAAAATCGTGCGCCTTTCGCTGGGATCTCCCAGGGTTTGCGTTGGAATTTGCGCTTCAAAGTCGTCGTTACTTTCGGGGAGCAAATATAAAAGGTATGGTTGGAAGGAACAAAATCGAACAAAACGAACGAGAAAACAAAACTGGCAACACAATAAATCGTTGCTCTGTCGAGCGCGATGGATGGAAGGTGCGCTGGGAACGTAATAGTTGAAACTTTATCCGCCGGTGCAAGCACTTTTCAAGAAATTCTTCTCTTATATTCCGCGCAATATAAGAGCAGAAAAAGGTGCCGCCAAAAAAAAACAAAGACAGGAATACTAAAGAAGAGCCAAACCAAATAAATCTTTGATCGCAACGACGCAATGACGCGTAGAAGAACAACCTGTACGTAGTGAAGGAAACTTTGATCGACCGTGCTCGCGCCCGGCACGCTTTGTTGGGATCTTTGTAAGTTTTAACATTTGCGTTCACTTATGCGGTTCTCAAAATTTCGCCGAAAACCGTCGAGCACGGGCCCGGTCTTCACGGTGGCGTAAACAATAATTTGCTGAACCGGCGATTATTTGAGCGAATGGTTTTGAGGTGGTTCGGGAAGCATCCCACCAGATGCCGTAATGTGCCGCCATGACGCAGGGATACACATTTTTCCATCGATGGATTCATATTTGAATTGCAAATCATTCGTGCGCAATAATGTGGCGGGGTGTAGCTTCGGGCCATGGGCGATACAATGTGGCGCAGCGAGTGAATCGACAGGATATGAACATGTCAGTGAGAGCGGTCCCAGCGCGACATTTTTGACGTGTGTGATCGCTAAAGTATCGATTTTTTAAAACATCAAAGCACTATATGCTCCTGGAACAAGCATCTAAATTAAAGTCTTGAGCCGATGTTTGTTTTACTAACACTATTGGTTTGAAGTGTCATCATAAGTCTTTATGTTTCAACAAACACTAATTGATATAATCTGTCTGTTTCAAAATGTGATTGCGGAACGGCGGAAACGATTGACCGAGAAAAACTCTCTAAGAGGATTAGGATAACTGGATCAGGCTTCCGTCTCCGTTTATGACAATGGATCTAACTTGCCTGAACGGCGTGATTTGGTCCAAGTAGACTGAAGTTCGGGCAGAGTTTGTATACATTCGTGCTCTGCTTTTGAGCTTTGTGGTAATATGTAAATAAATTACGCTGGATCATCGCTGGATGTCTCGTCAAGCCGGCGAGATATTGAAGAGATTAGACAGAAATCAAGCGTCAGCATGTGTATGAACGCAAAACCCGACCATGTGGTTTAGTGTACGTACAGGTTTCCCTGCCATATTCATCTTAGTTCCCGAACTACTAGGCTTCCAGACTACGGCCGGACTTGTTGATCGCAAAACGGCTTAATGAGACATCCAGTTCGGCTATCGCGTTACGCAACGCACACGAAGGCACACACCACAACCACACCACAACCGACGACAGCTCATGTAAGCGAACCTCTCCGCCCATAACTACGCCCCCTAACGTAATTAGTGATATTAGCGGAAGCGCGTACGTAAATCCACCAGGTCCAGCGGTTGCACGGGCACCGAAAATAGCGTTGTGAAAAATTCACTTACGACCCGCGTGGAGGCGAGCTGATCGCAAACATAAACAAATTTCCTTCCATCCTCCATCCTCCGGAAAAGCGCCCACTGAAATCTAATTTGTAGTTCCCCAGGCATTAGGGCGTTAGGTGCGTGGAAGATGGAATATCTGAGCGAGTGAGGCTCACGTCTATGGATACGTGTATGCGTAAGTTCTGGCAAAGATCTCGGTACTGGGGTGGTAGCGCATCCAGAATGCAACATTAATTATGCTGATAGCCCCTTTCCTGCCGAGGTTTCAGCGAACGTGAATCCGTTCGCCAACGCTGGGCGCCCGGGTGTCTGACCGACCGGTGACTTCGTGTCTTCGGAAGACGGCCTGCTCGCGGGCGGCAAGGTAGCAAGAAATTGACATGAATTATGCACGCCTGACGATGGACGATGCCCGAAAAGATGTTGGCATCGATCCCGGGACGTGCTGCTGGCGAGTCCAGGAAATTGGGTGGAATTCTAATCGGTGCACAAGTTTGGACCGGCTTTTCCAACTGGCCGCCTGGGCTGGAATTTCTAATTTGCTCCCAACCGAGCCCAACCCAACCGGAACATTCCAATTTAGCGAAAGTGTCTTTAATGTCTCGCTTTGTACTTAGATCCCATCTCTGCTGAATGTATAATCAATTTAAAACTGACTCAGGCGGTGTAGAAATCAACATCATCATCAAACAAGGGCGAGGCTTGTTCGGACGGCTTAAAGGATTAAGTAAAACGGTTTTCTGATCCGTACGGGATGGACCTACTGGAGTAAAAGTCAAACACACACACGCACACACAGACACAGTGGGCAAATGGATTTTCCAAATCATTTCTAATTCATCCCTCAAGACCGGCACATCAAGCTCCGCACGGTGGGATGTTGGGTCTTTTTTTATTTAATATCGCCATTTCTCCCTCCCTTTCGGTGGAGGGCCTGTCCCACGAACCATTAATCGCAACTGGCATGGGGAGAGACTCAGCAGCACTAAACCGTGCTCCGGTAACCATCAAGGAACACCCCCGGACGGCATGCATACAAAACCGAACATCATCATCATCATCGTCATCCTTTCACCAGGAAGTCAATATCGATAATGGTACCTTTGCCGTCGTTTACGTTTGCCGGCTCGGTCGCTTAGCCTCGTTTTCGGTACCGACATTTGCAACGTTTCGGTCAGGACCAACCAAAAGAAAAAAAAAAATACAAAAAGATCAAAATGAGTCATTAGTTGGAAGAAGCTGATGAAATGATAAAACCGTATCATCCAGAAAGCGGTGTATATCCAGCGCGCAGTAAGCCAAGGAGCAATTGAAGTGGATATTCGCTCGCTCTACCGGTACCGGTTTCTGCTAACAAACCGTATCGAAGCCGTTGTTTAATATAGCGGTTGGTTTTCCTTTTGTTTCGTCCTTATTGCGCCCGAATGCGGAGGATTTCCTCCGCACGGAGCCACTCGAAAAAAGCTCGATTTCCGTTCGATAATAGCGAAATGGCGCGGAGGGCCAGGCACCCTCCCACTTACCGCTTCGTCCGCCAGCTCCGGCCCGGTAGCGCCGGCACCGAACGCATCCTCGTACGCCCGCTCGGCAAACAGGCCCCGCATACGCTTGAAGAACCCATCCGGCAGCAGGATGTCGGTGTCGCGGGGCACCGTGTACGACTCGACGCCACCGGCCACCACCGCCACCAGCACGGCTAGCGTCAGCAGCAGCGGTTGCTTCACTCCCGCCGAACGTTTACTGCGGCCCGACCCGGTTGCTGGTTCCATCTGCGCGCCTGGAGACGTCGTTGGAGGATTGAAGAGAGCGATGGGGGGAGGCTGTGAGGCCTTCCTTCGTTTTGGAGAAGCGTGAAGGACGCTGCGTTCCGTTGGTTGTGTCGCTCGTTCGCTCCTGAGTCGGCCTGGGCGGGAAAAAGGCGGAAGAATGTAACCAGACCGGGAAAATTAGCAGCCGAGCGGACTGCGGACCGGGGACGCTTTCCATTTCCGCTCCGGTACCATATGTTTTCAACCACAACACGAGCTGTCAGATGGAGCACATCCATGGCCTGCTGCTGGCTATGGCTATTACTACGCTGGAGCAAGTAGAAACCTTGCCTACTAGGATTGATTCTTCCCCACAGGAACTGTGTGGAAGTTTTCCTTTCCACAGTGTTCACACAACGACCACTCACTTGAAAGCGCTGATGAAAATACTTACACCTGGAAACGCAACCTGCAAGCGAACCTCGGACGGAACGGGACCGAAAACCACGGTGAAATCAGTCCATTTCCGGCACCAGACCACCGTTCTGCTCCATGGTTTGTGGAAACAGACGGCTGAACCGAGTGCTTTAATCCTTTCTTCTCTGATGTGTGTGTTTCTTTTTTTTTTTTTTGGGGTTTTTTTTCCACTCGCCTATTTTCACCCAGCCGCTCCTTTGGCGGGATCTTTTAACCCCACCCCACCCTCAAGCGCAACACAAGCACAGACTATACACAGCGAGACCCGTTTGAACCGGACTGGTTCGTCCGAGACGCGTTTGATGTCTGACGGTGCCAGGACCTTCACGCGGTTGGTGTAGAACACCTTTCGCCGTCGTCACCGTCGTTGCACTAGCTTCGCCTTATTTTTCCCTTCTGCTCGAGTTGTGTGAACAACAGACACACGGGTGCAGCAGCCAGCCAGTTGTTTGGATAACAGCGGAGACGCACGGGAACACAGCGTTTTGACTGATAGTCGGGGCACAGAAGTGACAGTGATTCGGTTCACTCTCTCGCTCTTTCGCTCTTTCTCTCTCGCTCTGCGTAGTGTGTGTATGAGTGTTTTCTTGTACAAACACACGCAAACACAAGTACGCACAGTAAAATTAAGGTAAATAATAATACTCTCCCCGAAAGCGCCCGATGCGTTGAAAGGAAAATGAGGACTTTTCCTTGCGCGAGTGCTGCGAGGCCACGGAGAGCGAGAGAGCGAGCGTTCGGCGCTTTGAATGTGTTCAAGTTCAACTTCGCGTATGGTAGTATTGGTGAAGTCGGCACAAAAACTGCTTGCTCGTAGTAACGTTGTATAGTAACGTCAAACGCTCGGAACATTCAATTATTTCCAGGAGAGATGAAACGCAGAAGCTTTGGGAAAGGAGCTTTCGTCGAGCTTTTTACGGTTTTACAGTTGGCTTTTGTAGTGCAAGGAAAATTTGTGTTTTACCATCGAATCAATTTTATTCTCTTGTGCTTTTCTCTTTCTTTTCAAACGATATGTAAATGAACGAATACCCCACACGATACCGGGTTTTATTTAAATTGGGTCTTTTTTTTATTTTTCTTGGTTTATCCACATTGATTGAACTGAAACTATATTCAGAATTATCTCAAAAAGTGTACTAACATATATACTAAAACTTTTCGCCGTGAAGGGATAATAAAATATTGTGTACTAAAACTGGAGATTTGGTAGAGGTTTCAGTTTACGCTTAGCTTTCATTGTAAAGCTGTTGAAATCATACATGAAAAGGGAATGATCTAAAACTTTTCAATCTCAAAAGCAGTTGTGTTTTAAAGTCAATTTAGTACAATGTGGAATATACTATATTTTTAAAATTCTTTTTGCGAAAGCACATGAAGTTACAAATATGAAAAATAATGAAAAAAATATTACTCAACAAAATTATTTCTTCCCTATTCTAGAAATGAGTATTGAACATTTCTTTTAAATAAATATTATAACATAATCATAGGGTTAGCTTTAAGCTTCGCTAGAAATTGCTACGAAATTTAATTGTTTAAAACGGGAACAAAAAAACCGCGATCAATTTTCATGATTACACCGGCAGGAAATTCGGGAAATACACATTCTACACGTCCTGCGAATCAATTGAGCAGTTTCTGGGAAACGTTAACTGATGAAAATCCAACAGGAAGTAATAAAAAAACACACAATACACACATACATGTGGGAAAAAGTACACATTATCTTTACCCGTTCGGTGAGTTTGTGCGTAAGTGCGCGTGTGTTTGTGCGGGGAGACAGGGAAATTTACATAATATCATGGCTACGTGGCAACGGCACGTGGCACGTACTGGACGGAGTAATCCCACCGCAGTAATGCTTATCGCACGTCAACACCATGATACGGTGGCACGGTGACGTATGGTTGGTGGCAAGCCAGTGGATCGATCGTGGCTCCATATGGGAAACGGAGCATGGAGTTTTCCCTTCCCGCGGCGAAAGGGGGAAACAAAGGGCGATGGAAGTGGAGCTTTAGGGATCAAATTTCAATTCGCAGCCGAAAGTAATAATGTGATGATGCCTACGCGCTCGATTACACTCATCCCGTACTAACGAGCGCCGGGTTAGCAGCGGTTCGGGCTCAGAGCCGCGAACACGGCCAATCGAATCACACGGATCGTTGAAGTTTGGGGAGCGCAAAAAAAAACAATCTTTTTACACTCGATTAATCATTCCGTTCTATTTCGTTCGGTTTCACATACGAGCTGGAAGATAAAATCGTAACCCGTTATAATATAAACGATTGAACGCTTGAATACGTTGCTTTAAATCTTTCTACCCGAGGAAAAGTAACATTGGCTTTTAAATCACTGATGCTATGCATGTTTATGCAAATCACTTTCCCAACTCACCTGCACGCTGCAAATCGATTCTCCCGAAACCAATGCACTTATTCACTCACACACCCCGCTTGAAGCCTTTATCGCCTCCAACCAACCATGTATAAACGCACAAACAGGCACACTAACCTGTTGCACCGATCGGAACCGGAAGCACTTTCGCGTCGAACCGTTCGAAACCGTGTACGCTCACTGTTCGAAGGAGGCAAATGATTTGAATTTTTGTTGCGTTCCGCACATTGTCGTTTTTCCCTGCGACACTTGCCACCCCTCCCCCACCAATACTCTCGCTTGTACTAAACAACGGACTGAACGACGTGAGCGTGTGCGCGTGTGTGTGTGTGTTGTTGTACGTGTGCGTCACTGCCGTTGACACATGGTTGAAAAAACAGGGCCAATTTTGTTGTTGCTGCCTCCACAGTCCACAGTTTTCCTAACCACCACTTCTGGGGCCTGTCGGGAGTATGTCTTTGGCATGTTACTTGTTGTTTTTTTTGTTGCTTTGGTTTTTATAAATATATGTCGAACCGAATGTACGGTACGCTCTTGTTTTCCCACACAATCTGGACGGCGCTCGTCGCCTTCACCGTCGTCGCCTACTGCCTATTTTTATCGTACTTGCGTATCCAGCTTTCCTGGCTTTAATGAAATGCTGCCCCAGTGAAGCGCACTGTTGCTACCGCCATTTCGACACGTATTTGTAGGATTAAAGCGGAAAACTAAGTGTGAGTGTGTGCGAAAGGGCGAGGGAGAGAAGCGGAGGGGCGCTTAAAGTTTTCTTTTTCGTGCTAGTTTGAGCAACGGGGTTGAAGGGATCGGCAAAGGAAGGTATAAGTGGGAAAGTTGCGTTAAAAAGAATGCTGTTCAGCTTGGAAAAGAATGGCTCACGGAAAAGGCATAACTGAATGCAATTATTTATCCTTCATTTGTTTTATTTTTCTGGGAAACTCATTAACGCGTACCGTTGATTATTCCGTGTTCCATTTCTTGAGAAAAAAAACTTTTTTTATTTTGGGGAGGAAATGATTATGATTATTTTTTTATATTTTTTCACATTATTGTATTTATCTCTGTACTGGAGTTTACTATGCATATAAATTTTATTTATATTTGTTTATATTGATTTACATTGACAGAATGTTTGTTTTTTCGAATTGATTGTAAATTCATGTAAAATTATTTTACTCTTTTCACATATTTCTAAACGTTTATTCCTCATTTATAATATTTTTTCAAAGCTGCCACTTTGAATAACTCTGTTTTGTTTTTATTTTACATTCAACATTTTCAAAGCTGTTTTGATAATGTCAGTAATTTTATATATGTTTATCATTTTTTTAAATTTCAATTCGATTCAACTTTCTTTTTAAAAAACCAAACATTTCTCATTTTTCCACCCCTCTCCCGTTCTTGAAGGAAACCACGGAAATCACTCCATCTTTACTTATACCTCGTTGCACCTTTATTTAATAGCATAACATTAAAACGCACTATTCAACTAAACATTTCAACATGGGGCACCCCCACCACCGGCACTAAGCATCTTAGCATTAGTTTTGCTTCACTTGGGTTTCTCGCTCGTGCTGCTTCCGTCCACCGTACGCCGGTACCAGGCTAGGGCTAGCGAATGCAAAGAATGTTTGCGCACGAAAGCCGAAGCCGAAGTTTAGCGCCAGCTTCTGCTGTGCTGTGTGATGGCCCGGGGAGACTTTAAAGAAAGCACCACTCGCTACTCGCTACGCTTCACGGGAAAAAGGCTATCAACTACTAACAACCGTCAGCACAGCGACAAATTGTGCACTACTTGCTGCTGTCTTTTTTGTGTGTATATGTTTATAATACATTTTGTTTATCATTTCAGTTTTGCGTCTACGATGCTCTTTATGCATTGGTGATTCATTTGCTTGCTTGATGTAAAATGTAAGTCTATAAAACGTTTGGTCTCCTAGTGCGGTTTTTGATAATACTTTTGGTTCGACGTTGTTGGTTTCATTTCATTTTCAATATCGTTTTGATGCAGGTTTTACAATGAGCGTTTGTATTTATTTGTTTGTTTTACTCATGCTTTTTGATTACTGATATTTTGAAAATAGTTTTTTTATGAAATATTTTAAATTAAAAAAACAAAAGACTGTATAAATATTGAGTCTTGAAAAGGTCTCGTAAAATGAACATTAAAACGGATTCGGATCAAAGCAAGCTAAGATCAGAAAAGAAGCACGGACTGTGTAGCTGTCTGAAATAATAAGCGTCAAATAAACAACTCATCGCTCCGTTTACTGGCTGCCGTCCAAACCTGCACAGTTTAATGACGATATGCTTAACGGATATCCTTTCAGTTTTCATTGCTATAAAAATCTCCCACGGCACCACGGGGCGGTTAGGTGCAGTGCCTTATCCATGTCACACTCGACCGCGTGCGGTTGACACAGTTCGGTTAGGTCGTTTCCCAGTCCCACGTGGGTTGCGTCCAGATGTAGCCCGTGTTCGTCATAGAGCAGTACGCGTTGTAGTACCGGCCGGGTGATCTGTGGGAAAAAGGTGAAAAAAAGTTAAAATCCCCAACGTACGAAGCATTCTCCACGTGCCCACGTGCACGAGTATGTGTGAGGTTTCGTACGCGCTGCATTGCGATAAAAGTTGGCACGCTTCGCATTGTTTGCTCACCTGCAGTACGACCACTGGGGACACCGGCATCGGAACAGCTGCTGAAATTCTTCCTTGCACACCTCGTTCCACCAGCAGGTACGCTATACGTGTGTGTGTGTGTGTGTGTGTGTGTGTGTGTGTGTGTGTGTGAGGGAGAGAGAGAAAGAGAGAGTCGCACAAAAAAGGAGTTAAAACTCGCAATCAGAAATAGCAAACAAAACAATCAGGGTTAAAAAAAAATCAGAGGAAAATGCTCCACCCGAAGAACATCATGCAAACAACGCCGCCTCGGATGTTCACTTGCGCTCCACCTGAGGGCAAACTCCGCATCCGACTCCGGGCACAGCAGGGAAGCAACGGCTGGTTTCACCGAAAGGTAATAAATTTTCCGGATAGTTAAGCTAACTGGATTGAAAGTTTTTCAAAGCGGGCGGCGGGAACGAAAACGGGCCCGCTGGTCTGAAGGTTTATTGACACGTCGTAACGGAAACTTTTCCCACTTCCACGTAATGTGCTGCCGGTGCTGGCCGGGCAGATAGACCGGAGAATCATGTCGGGTTAATTAAGTCCAATGAATGATTCATTCGCCTTCGCTTGCGCGACACTTCACTTCGCGGTTCGGGGAAATGTTCCCGGAGCCTCCGGAAATGCAGGACCCGCTTTTAAATTGGCGGTGGTGCCGTGCAAGGCGTGTGCTAGGTGATGCCTCCCCGATGTCATAACTTTCGCATGACGAACAACCTTCACCTCCAGCGTTCGGGTCGACGGAACGACGGGAGCTTCTGCTTCTGCGGCGAGCCTTTATAATGAGATAAAATTTCCATCGTTTCGCAACGTTGTGTTTTTTTTTTGTTTCTGGTAGCCTCATGTTACGTGTCAACAAATTGAATTTATCCTCCAAGAAACACGGTTCGGGCTGGGTTCGGGGGAACGCTGTGATGGATCACATTTAAAAGTTACGCAAACATGCATCAGAGAAATTAGAGACGCAGATGAAATCATAAACAACAAAATCTACATAACATAAAATTCTACATAAAATTGGAAATAATTTTTACAGTTTTTTATTAAAAAAATAAAATGTGTTTTTAAATAAGACTTTGATAGTTAAATGTTTGATAAGTATCTTTTTAAAAAGTATTTCATAAAATTATAAAAAGAAAAACTATATAATTATAACGTTCAATTAAATGTTGTTTGGCACATGTTTCTAATAACTTTTTCTAAGAAATTTAAATAAATTTTAAATGTATAAAACTCAAAACAATGCTTGCGTACTGACAGAAAACCAAAAGCTAAAATTTTGTTTAATTATATTAACCATCAACAGATGGCGCCACTACACTCAAGTTGAGGTGACGATTTCGCCTTTTGTTACACTGTGATTGTAATTTATTTTCACACTTTAAATCTGTTTGAGCGAATCATCGTTTTCTGTCAGAAAATCGGCAAGTGTCGGAAGATTTCTTATACAAATTTAATTGAAAGCTCCTCGCAACGAAAATATCCGCGACCGTATGTCGTTTACAAAAAGGCAACCGAGTAATTACAAGAAAAACAAGACTTAAACGCTCAATATAATTCTTTTAACTTCTGCATCAGAGCAGTAAAAGAGACGATCGTTTGAGTGCAACCGAGTAAGAGGCAACGAAAATCCTTTTATAATCACCCGCGCAAGTAAGGCATAAACCCGGGCACGGGTCAAGTGCGGAGCTCAAGTGTGCTTAAGACTTTAGTTAACTACACATAACGACCATCTGGAGCGCCCTTTCGATCCATCCCACTAATCCGTACGATATTCCGCTGCACTGCAATCGCTGCAGGAGGCACACCACTGAAGTGACTAAAATGTTCGTAAAAGTTTTGTCCGCAAAGCTGCATTCTGCTTCTAAGTTGTTTGAGTGGAACACTGAGCCGTTGTTTAAGTGGGAAAGTTTGTTCCACGCTCCGTTCTTCGTTCCCGTCGTGGGTGAGATATTTGTTTTCTTCCGACCGGTTCTTGGTAATCAGACACCCGAATCGGTGCCGGTACCGATCGCAATCAGCCTAATTTATCATCGTAATTAATGGACCGGTTTTTGCTTGCATGCTCGGATGCTCCAAGCGCCGAAACGCTGCGTGGAAGCTCGGTCAAAATTACTTATTATATCGGGCCCCACGTTTTCCCTGTTGCTTTCCATCTTTCCATGCTTAGCCACCTACCGCACTCTAATCTCGGTGTGTAAATGTTTTGATGGATTGAGACAAAATTTTCATCTTAACAGCCATTAATCTTTCGTTTGTTCCCCGCTTCATCCCGCCGGAGGCCGCGTACACATGATGGTTTGAAATTTATTTGGATTACCCAGGCCGTGACGGTAGAATGCGCTACATTCGCCAGCCCAACGACGACGACCCGAGCGACCGGATATTAGCGTGTAAACGCTTCCCATCGTCAACAGCACGGTGACGACGTGAGGTGAAGAATTCTTCGGTTTTTCCATGACCCGAAAGGCTCTCCCAGTGGTGAGGTGCTTTCAGTGTTTCAATCGCTTCCGTTGATGGGATTCGATCTAGAAGGAGCGTGTGGGAAAACCTACGAGCGAATAATTGGATATTTTATTCGTGCGATATATCGTGCCGTCGTCTCGAACGCTTGCTTGCTATATACAGCCAGCGCTGGAACGGAACGTTCCACAAGTTGTGGTTTGTTCTTGGGAAAGCAAACGCAAACCTCGTACGATTTCCGGCCAAAGATAGCAGCCCGAGGCGTTCGTTTGAAAACCTCAGCAAAAGCCTCTCGCTCTCGCCGGGAGTGTTTGTGTGTGAATTTCAAATTTGAGTTTCAATCACGAAATTTGCGTCGCGCGCCTATCCTTCCGGTTACTCTGGTACCGCCCTCTATTCATCTCTTCCCTCTAAGGACACATGTGGATTTTGTGTGGCTTTCCAAAAACGAGGAGAAAAAGATCATTTTTCTTTGCGAGGAAAATCGTAAGACGCTGCCGGAAAATAATCCCCCGGTCGCGTTTGCGGCATTATTGGGTTGGGTTGGCATTTCCATTTTTGCCAACCGAGGCGAAAATCCTTTTGCGAGGCGACGTTTTTATGACGCGTTTGTGTTTGTTGCGTTTTCCTATTCGTTGTTATTGCTTGCGATTCCTTTCAAAGAGGTAAGCTTCAAAAGCAAGGCACGCAAATGGGACGGAACGATTCACGTCGAAAAATCCCTCCGAACCAAAAAACCATTAGACTTTCAATTAATGGACGGAAATTGATTTTTCTCCTGCCAGCCGGTGTGGTGAGCCTGCCGGTGGCTTTATCATTTTTCTGGACCAATCCCCATACTTGTGGATCGTTGCTTTTTCGCTTTTTCACAACCAACAATAAAACCGAACGGCTGCCAGCGAAAGTGAAAGTATTGAAAAGAGAAAGCAGGAGAAAAATATAATTATTTCTCGGCTAAAACATCGATCGAGCTAGGCGTTCCCAACGAAGTGACAAAGGATGTGGGGGAAAAGCGGGAATGAACTCGCATCACTGAATCGGTGGCAAAAGTGGTGTGTCGAAAAAGGGTTACGTGATGGAATTTTCGTCAAGGACTTCAAAAAGTAACGTTTTTATTATAATTAATACACCGAGATGAAAAATAATTTATTAATTCAATACATTAAAGTATATTTATCGCAAGACGTAGATGACGCTAGATAACGCCACTGCATCAAGAATGTCTAAGCAATTTTTCCTATGGTAACTATGATTAAAAAATAATTTTGCTATTTAATATAATTACAAATGAAAGCAAATTAAAAACTGCAAATTCAATCAGTTTTCTTGTTTCTTAACAGTTTTAAAAATGGTTAAAATGGTCTCGTATCAAGCTTTTTTGAAGGAGAAAATGAAACTTAAAGAAACGATTACCTCCTGTTAGCAAGGCGTTTATTTTTCCAGGAAAATGTTATCTCATCCCGGTGATAGGACACAATCAAACCATCGTATAAGTCATGTCTCGTTCACGGGAAAATACATGGCCCGTAGCTAGCATACTCGTAAGCGTTGCACAGATTGCTTTCATTGAATTGACTTCAATTTGATCGGTTCGAAGAAAACCCCAAACACACACACACGGCAAGGAAACGCTGTCCGTAAGGGATCTCACCGAACCGCGTTTACCTTTATACGCTTTGGTCCCTTTTGTTGCGCACGGGTAGGCATGCCGGCAAATGGTCGCGTGAAGTAGGAACGATAACGGCCCAACCGGAGCGGAATGAAAGCGTATTAACTGTGGCCCCATGCACACGTTAGCGAAAGGATGTACGGAACGGTAATGAAACTATGCTCACCTCGGTTAGATAGCCACGCACACTTTGATCCGAGTAGCTGCGCTTCACGATGCGGCCGGCTGCCGGTGGCAGGATGGATATGGCACCGAACACTGCGAACGCAACCCACACCTGGAAAGGGGTGGAAAGGGGCGAAAAGAAAATGGCGAAGAAAATGAGTCAAGAAAGTGAATCGTGGCTGAGCGATGCGTGATAAAGGACATTGATGCAATGGAGGGAATAGGGGAAGGTGTCGGCAATGGGGCGAACCAGGACCAGGACACGCGTAAGTAAACGTGTATGACAGTGACGAAATATTGCAATGAAGCGCACGCCGCCCGCCTGTGTGCCGTAAATCGGAGGCAATTTTTGTGGGCGAACTTTCAGGAGCATTCAGGAGCATTAAAGAAAGTTTAGCGAGGGTGGTCGGGAAAGGGGAAAGGAAAGAAAAATACGACAACACTGCTCCGAAACGTGCCGAACGGTGGATGCAAGGGAACGGAGATGGAACAATCGTTCGCTAGTGTGAGAGGAGGAAAGAAAGCATCATAAAAGCTGGGAACGAACAATGGTTTGAAACTCTGTGGCGAACTCGTATCCTTCTACTAGCGTCGAACGCTTTTCCTTGCTTTGCCACAAACCACAGCATTGGGGGAGGGGTTGTTGGGCGGGGAAGCAGAGCAAGTCAGGATTTCATAAAAAAGGGTTGGAAGGATTTTTTTAATTCCCTCCAGAAGATTCCTCTCCTGTGTGAGCGTGTGGAAGAGGAGAACAAAGAATGCGCCTCAATATACTGTTGAGAACCGGCGATACAGTGAAACAAAAATTTTAGTAGCGGTTTTTAGTTAATATGTTGAATTTATTTTGTGAGTATTTTTGTATTTTTTTATTTTTTTATGAGTTTCTTTATTTATGATTAATGGAATAAATTTATTATTTTTTGTTTATTTCTACACCAATGCGTAAATTTTTTTTATAAATTCAACAAAATCAATCTAATTAGTAGACATAAAAATTACTTATTTTTTCAGATCTTTTAATCAATTACTAAACATCTTAGTTCACTGTTCCAAATCTTGTTTCAAAATCCTGTCAAAATTTTACATGGCCTACTATAAATTTCCATCTTCCTAGCCTGAAATCAAGTCAATTTTAATTACAACAAAATTTAAAAAAGGGATGAAAATTTTCTCGACCTTCCGCAACTTCTAGTCGCAAAAAATTGCACCGCACTGTAGCACCGGAGCACAAACCCGGCATCAATAATAAGGAGCATACCACTGCGGCTGGTTCCTGATCGATAGCGGCATAGTTGAGTACTCACTCCTCTCCGCCCAAACGTGCGCCCAATATTCTTACCCCTGCATCTACCATCCTCGAAGAAGGAACGACAAGCATAGGAGAACTTGCTCCGTTCGGTCTTATTTCAGAACGCTAGCCGGTGGCTGCAAACGACGCTAAGTGTGTCATAATACTACAATTCTAGGGAGCGAAGAAAAGGGGATTATTTTTAAAAATAATAACAAAAAAATGGATGGCTTCACCGTAATGCTGCACGGAGTGAGCAAAGGAAAAGGATCATTAGATGAAGGTTGGTTGGTTTTATTGCAACATCGTGGCTTTTTGTTTTATGAACATCATAAAATGGGCCGCAAAAAAAAGCCATAGAGCAAAAACAAATGCGCTCGCGGAAAAAAGATGAGCGAGGAATCAGTTTGCTATTATGTTCATCCTGCCGAAACCACCTTACCTTATTCATTCTGCTTCTCCGGCTGCCTTTGGTGCCGACTGCAAGCATCGTGCCGGAAGACCGCAAGCCGGTCAAATGCCGCCAAAAATACGGCACGGATGCGGCACCGTCGACGGCAGGAGCGACTGTGATTTGCAATTGTTGTCCAATTGCCACCACTTGAGGGTTGACGCTTCTTGGGGGAGTTTCTTTTTTTGCGCTCGCTTGTGTTTGCGTGTGAGTGTTTGTGGACCGAAATACTCGAAACTCCCTTACCGTCACTGACACCGATGGTATCTGTTCGAGATGTTATCCAATTTGTTCACACGCTTTTCACCACAACTGCGACAGAAGACAGCAACAAAAAAAACACGCTAGCTTGTGACAAATCAATTAAATTATTTGCGTGCTATCGTTGCGCTTTAAGTACATCAGGGAAGCCAGTCGTACCGACCACTATTGGAAACCGAACCGCGATGGAAGTAACGACTCAGCATAAAATCAGCAAAAAAACACACTCACACACCGACAGACAAAACAATCACGCTCTTTCACAACTTGTTGATAACGATGACAGGGCGAAACCGACTGTGGTAAACGAAGCAAACTGCGGCTGGTGATGATAAATTGATGTTGCTTCTCTGTCTGCTCTGGCGCACGCGAGCGTTGGCCGTGCCGTGGCGAGGATTAAAGGTTCGCTGCCGCGGTTTGCCCTCCTTTTGTACCTCACTGTTGCTTGCTCTACCAATCAATGGACAGTGGGCACACTGGGGTTGTTCAAGATTTATTCATACGCTTGCCTTGCCTTCGTTGGTTTCTTCGTTTCTGGCAGTTTGTCGGTTTTTTTTTGTTGGTGCGTTTCTCTCGATACGCAATTCTTCACTTCACTCCGTTCCGATAGAGCCCGAATCCCGAGTTGCGGTCGTCGATAAAGCGCAAACACGAGTTTAGCGTGTGTAAATGACAACAAAACATGACACCAATTGCGGCAGACGCTACGCGGCAGAAATTGCACGCTCTGCTCTAACGCGTCACAGAACGCCGCACCGGAACGAGATCCCGACGATGACGCTGCCGGGAGGTAAACACACACACCCACACAAACACACACTCAAAAAAAAAACACGCTCACAAAAGCACAACAAACAGCGCCGAAGATGGCAGTGGACGATGGGACGAAATGGCGAAAGACGGCAGCTGCGTGACAGCTGCGATGGTGTTTGTTAATACGGTGTAAATAGATGGATGTCAAAACACGACGCCGCACGGTTGAAGGGAAGATCATCAACTGAACCCCGAAACCACGAGAGACCACCGCTGCCGATATGATGTGCGGTGAATGCCGCCGCACGGAGCGCAGAACGTTCTTCCCCGCTTGTGTGTGCTGTACGCGACGGCACACGGGTGAGTGAGCGAGCAAACTAGCTAGCAGCGGGAAAGCTTGCAGGCTTGTTGAGCCTGTGTGCTTTTCCCGACGGTGGAGCTTTCGAATGGAGACGCCTGGTGGCGTGTAGAAAAGGTGAATTTTTGCAGCTTGGCGCGTTGTGGTTGTGGTACCGAATGAATGATTAAGATCGTTAAAATCTGTCGCGATTTTATGCATTTGGTAAATGAACAGTTTCAGTCCTTGCTCAACATGTTTTTTTTAATTAAATTTCCGTAAAAGTGGTGAAGTGGAAAAGATAAGTCGGTAGAGATATTGACTGCAAAATGCCAACAAAAATAATAAGTATGTACACTAAATTCTGAGCATGAATGAATGTTAAAAATAAATGAATAAATAAGTAAATGAAAGGCAAAATAAGTTACTGAATTTCGGCAAATTATTGGCTTTAGCCATTTTACCTCTCAAAAGGTTTTAATAAAATATCTACACCAAATCAAAATTTTAATTTGATGTTAATTTGTATGCAATAATTCCACTTTGCGATTTTTATTTATCAGTTTTTTAGTTTGCCACGCTTTGTTTAGCTTATTGCATTAGTAAAATTAAGGCTTATTACAAATTTAAAAAATCTGCTATCATAAAAAATAATAAACTTAAATGAAAAAAATAATTACATAAACTATAAAATGTGAGTTAATAAAGATTAGTAGTTGTAATCGTGGACAACTTTCGCTTTATCTCAGTTGAAATAAACAAAATAAAGGTCTCATTTATATAGCGACGCTTAATTGCTGGAAGCTAAGTAACATGACGAACTGCTTAACTCAAGAGCCTCAGTACAATAGCAAACACGTGCGCAAATGAATGGGAAAACAATCGAAACAAGAGGCTAATCAAGTTTCTAATGAGCATGATACCTTCAAATATATTAAGCTCGACAGTGATCTGATCACTTCAAACGCCCGTTGTAAGCTCATTTTAAACACACAACACATGCACAGACATATATTTGCCACCTGCCGTTTCTATTAATAGCAAAAGGTTAAACACATTAAAAATGCTCCAAATTTCCTTACGCCTCCAAATTCAAATACCGCCACTCGGAATCGCGTCACGCGCACGGGCGCGCTATCGCATGCTCCCGATATCAGGGATTGCCATCACGCCCCCAAAGGCACAGGTCGAAGATGCTTTCGGGTTTATTTTGGGTACGATTTTTGGAACACTCAAACACGATGCACGTTTGTAATGCGAGCGCATTGATCAAACGGTGAAATGAAAGGTAAACCAGCTGTTGGTTCTCCCGCTTCACCTTGCTCCAGTTCGCGTCTGCCCAAAACCGATGGCGACAAAGCATCGATGACACGATCGGAATACTAATTTGCAGCTCGCGTGCTCGTGCCATGAGAGCAGCATACGACATTAGGGTGCTGTGCAATGGGGCTTAGTCAGCCTTGGGTGGGGTGATGCATTTGTTGGAGCAATGTTGGAGTTGGTTTCGAAATGTGATTCGGTGATTCATTCAATGGCAATTATCAGTTAAATAATCACGTGCTATCGGTTAAATAGTCATTGTAAAGAAAAATATTTAATGCATGTACATCAACACTACATGGCCAGCAAATACGTCACACCAGCATAAGTTGTACATTATTTACTCACACATGGGAAGGAAAAAAGATCAAATGCCACGTAACTACTCTCCGACGCTAACCATAACCGCCTAGCGTTGGGTACGATTCATCCTCATGTGCCCTAGTTTTCGGTCGTATTACGTCATGCTTGCCCGAAGGAGGATGGTCTCCTAACTCCGGCAAGAAAGTTGACGCATCGGATGCTGCATTTCCGCGCTTCGGATGCGCTCTATCACGGGGTCCAGGTCAGTGAACCAAGGCACTGAACTTTGAACGATTATTATGCGGTTTCTATTCGGCTGACCACAGGCTACCGGGTGTAAGATTTCTGGGTTCACATTTCGTGAGAAAACATGCCCTCCCGTGTAGGCTTTTCACAGCAAGCAAATTGACTTATTTTCGACACCGCTAGGTGTTGTATTTACGCGAATTTTCGATGAATTCTTGGTAAAAGACAGATATACTATCCCGAGAAGATGTAAGATAAAAAACGGACGGACCTTTTTTGTCCGAAAATGAACGTGAGAAGACGTTTATTTTTGGAATCGCCAAATTTACGAGCTCAAAGAAGCGGGACGGGAGTGAAATATTCGTATTTTTCAAAGCCGCACGACGTCGTAGGTGGCTGTAGATAAATCGGGATAAGCAAACGAACATTATTTTGTACGCGTAGGCTGGAGCTCGAGAGCGAAAGATAGAAAGAGAGAACGAGGAACTGAAAAAGATGTGTTGCAGCTTTTTCTCTTTACCGCGCGTTGGTTCTTGGCGAGGCGTGGAAATTGTAAATATTACTTCAATGCTCACCGAGCGTATGGGAGTTCTTGCAGTGAGAGATATTCGCTGGTATCATTGGGCTATTTTTATCCGCTAGCTACCATCCTTCCTTTCGCAGGTGTTATTTTAAGTGTCAATTAAGTCAATTATGGTCGTAAGCTTCCGTTTCAAAGGGCCACGGAAAGGGGTGTACTTTTAAATAGAGTGTAATAGCGTTTAATTACAATGGTGCTTCTAGACGTCATTCGAAGCCACATCATGTATTGCTTCAATGGGAGTAGGGAATTTAATCAATATTAAGGACGACGAGCATATATTTTATAGAGGTAGCAAAATTTTATGGAAACATTAGAGAAAAAAAATAAACATAAAAGCTTATCCAATTAAATATTCAAAATGTTCGATGCTTTCCTAGCACACATATTTGTAACCCCTTTGATTATAGCATTGGAGTTTAATACTTCATTGCTCTTGTTATTTTTTCATTTCAGTCAAATGTTGGTTCATAGTTCATAGTCGGATGATAATTTTTGAAGCTAGACATTAGGCTATTGTTTCCAATTATTTGAAGTATTGATTTCGATTCCGATAGCAAATAATCGCTTCTGAAGATCATTAATGAACTTGTAATTACTTCGCGATATTTCGTCAAAATTAGCTTACGATTGCAATACATTGCATGAAGTGATTTGAGGACCCAATTATGAACCTGTTTGACATCTAATAAAAATAAAAAATGACAGAAAAATTACTTTAAAAAATAATAACAAATACTAGCTTGTTGACATTCTGCAAACGTCATTTTGTCCTAATCATATACCGGTGGCGCCCTCTAGTGGAAATCCATACAACGACTCAGACTCGATTCACACAAAACCAACACGTCACGAAATGTTTGAAATTAAAGTTTTGCGTTAACAATTTATTCTACTCTATGCGTTTATCAGGAACGTTCTCAGGTATCGGCGTGTTGAAGTTTAAAGTTTCTGCATGGCTCTACGGATTGATCGGCGTATTGGCGGGGGCAGGAAGCCCGTACTCACTGAAAGGAACGTTCGGCTGTGGGACACCGAAAGTCTCCGGTGTTGAAGCTGCTGGAGTACCCGCTGCCGGTGTAGCTGAACGTCCACCGGCTGCAGCGCCATCCTGTCCACCGGGAGCGGCCCGCGAAACCTCCACGTTGGTGGCCACACCCTCGAAGGCCGTATTGGCACCACCCACGAGACGAATGCCCTGGGGGGATCCAAACGCGGTGACAAACGCTCGCTGAAGGGGTGTTTGGGCGGTGGGAGCGGGCGAAGCACTGCGGGCATCAAACACTCCTGGCAGTGGAGAAGCAGCCGGTGCTGGGGCCAGGGTTGGGGCAAGGGTTGGGGCAAGGGCTGGTGTTGCTACTCCAACGGCCGGCACCGGTGCTAGGCGGGCGGAGAGCACCGATGGTGCAAAGACGGGAGCAACAGCTGGTGCGGCGTACGCCAACGGTGCCTCCACGGCGTAAGGACGAACTGTCTTCAGCACTGGTCCGGCAACAAGTTGCTGAGGCGCGGCGTACACGGTCGGGACGGCTTTCACCGCTACGGGAGCCGCCACTGGGGCAGCCACTGGGGCAGCCACTGGAGCTGCGGCATAAGCTAGCGAAGTCGCCACCGGCACAAACGTCGGTGCATAGCTCCGTCCAACGAGCTGGCTGTACGCCAACCTTACGACACCCTGCGCGACGGGAAGCACGGGAGCGGCAGGTACCGCGGTGTAGGGCGCTACCGGTGCAGCTAGGTAAGGTGCCGCAAAGCCTGCCTCCGAACCGGCGACAAACAGGGCAAACGCCACCACGAAAACCTGCTCGAATGGAAGTGTTTCGCAAAAGGAAGAGATTAAAAAATGTAATTCTAGCTGGGTGCACAAGCGCCAAACGACCTACCGAACGACCGAACAAAGCTGCCATTGTGCTCGTAGATTAGCTGGTAAAGTCGAAGTCGACGCCGAACTGATGCCTTGCTCGGTGCCCGTGTGTGACTTTTATAATCGAAGCAACCGTCCGCACACCGGTGGCATCACATCACCCCTACCAGAAGAGGCATCCAAGCAAGCCTTGATCGAGCTCGAGGAGAACGAGACGGCAACAAACGAATGTGTCATTCGCAAATGCACCACCTGATTGGCTTATTGCTCCCAAAAATGTAAAAAAACACACACTAAACTGTTGCTAAAATGAACTTAAGTTTGAATTTAAATTGTTTCATTTCACTTGCAGCGCTGCGCTTGCACGCTCCGCTCACAGCACGGTCGCCATGAATTATGCAGCATAAGCCCCTCGGCACCGTGGAGCACCGAAAAAAAAAAAACAAAACAAAACTCCCCCCGAACTAAGGCTCGGCAAAAAGTTTCCCGGTTTCCTTTGTTGGCTTTTGTTATTTTTGTTTTATTTTTACGTCATTCATCCTTCACGGTAATCGAAACCGAGCAACCGTATCCTCTCGGAGCAGCAACTTCTCGTAAGCTTTCCCGCCCAGCGCTTTCTTTTCCCGATCGGGGTATGGTTTTTTGAAAAATTAATTTTCTCGTTGGAAACTTTTCCATCCCGGCATTGTTGCCTGCCTCTCTTCCGTTGTTACAAAACAAAGCACACAAACCAAAAGAAAAAACCAATGCACGTTCGCCGAAAGCGGCACGGGGTTTTGTGCGCCCCAACTGAATCGTGGTTTGGGGGCGATGAAAAAAGGGCTCCTATCGCACCGCACGATTACCGGGGCGGTTCTCGAGCCCGATCGAGATCCCTCGCGCCCTGCCAGAAATCCCACCGGTAGTGATTGGTGCCGGGAATTGTGCTGTTGTTTGCCGATCCGGCTCGACAGCCGAAGGTGAGGTGCGTTTTGGGTGAATATTTCATTGTTTTTAGCTACACCCGGCATGGTTTGGCTGCTCGTTAAAGTTTTACGACGCTGGCGCTAAAGGTGATGGTGATGTTTGGGAGACTGATAGAGAGGCAAATTTGATTAACTTACCGATCGGAATGGATGAGTATTCTTGGAGCGTGCAGCATCAGAGTTAAAATGTGCCCATTTGACGTCACTAGTGTGATTGGTTAAATTAAATTTTATCAGACGTATCATTATAAAAAACGATTTCCTTTAGCTTCAAAACCACTTCCACTATGCTATATATAAATATTCAGTGTTTGAACCAGGTACCATCGTTATACTCGACTAAGGACCATAATGTACGCTAGTCTCCCTCTCCAAAATCCACCTTAATCTACTCATCACACCTGCCGCATTAATCGATTGGCTTGAGAGTCATTAAGACTCTTCCAAGCCAAGCCCACGCCTGTACGATCGTCATCATCCTTATTAGTGAACGCGTATGTGAACGCGTGTTCTGTCGCCGTTTCCAGTGGCCGTGCTTCTCGAACACTATTAAAAGATTTTCTCGAGATAGACACGACCACCAAACTCTACCGAAAACGGAATATCCCGTGTGCTGCTTGTGTGCGTGTGTGCCTAATCCTGGCCGTACGTGGGGGGCAAACTAAAAATAGTTTCCCCCGGATTACTAATAAAAAATAATGCCATCCCTTACCGACGGTTCACCCGCCTTCAAATTAGCCTATTTATAGGGGCAAACAAGAGCCCACCCTTGCATCCGGTGCGCCCTATTCGGTCACGCCGGCACACGAGTGTACGTACGTTTCGGAAGTAGCCAAATTGAATGGACAGGTTGATTGAATGGAAACAAAAACCGACCCGATGCCGGAAATGACACACGCTCTCGGATGCATACTCAATTAAAATCAACACACGATTTTTCTTTTGTAGAATAGCTTTTCATTAGCTTTTCTTTCGTATTTATTTATTTATTCCAGTAAAATTTCAACTCGCACACCTTTCACGAAACGCACCTTTGCCAATCAGCTCCCAGGAGTATCGATAGCGAAACTTGTAATCAGCTCGTTTGAACAGCGAGCATAATGAGGAAAGTTTCGCTAATCTTTCGGATGCCATGGTCCATGGCGTCATTCGCTGCGTTGTCGCCGTCGTTGTAGAGAAGCTAGTGCGGGGAATAGTTTCTTATCATTTCGATTTGTCCAACCGTGTTTTTACTGATTTTTTTTAATTGCTCCTCTTTAATTAAAACACTTACATTGTTTTTATTTCTTGCATGCACGATTAGGCTTTGTAATATTTTTCAGTTCTGAAAGGATCAGTTCTGAAAGGATGAACAACATTCGAATACTTTTGTCGAACATTTCATCCTTTATTCTACAGATGAATACTTAATTTTATTTATATGTTTATATTTTTTTTATTTCATGAGTTATTCAATTTTCTATCCTTAATATTTTTACTGATCCTTCTTAACACATTGCTTGAGATCATTTTATAATTTTAAGTTCCAGCAATGGTTTGAAATCTAGACAATAAAACATTTTTTCAATTTGTTACACTACGGAAAGCGGTTTTTAAAGAGTTTATTTGCAAAACAGTCCTCTTAACTGCAAATCGAATGTACAGTTGGCACCAAGCGCTAACTTTAAAATTGTTACAAACTCTAAAATTGTTCTCAAAGCCTCTCGAATGTAGCGTCCACTGCACGGCCTCACACACTCAGGTTGCATCGTCCGCCTTCTTGCACCATTTCATACGGCGTACTAATCCGAACAACGTTGCTCTCACTATTTGTTCTCACAGAGCAAATAAAGTTCAAAGGTGAGCGGTGGAGAACGTCTCGAAATTCAGTGTGCAGACGGACGGAAGTGCATCGAGGTGGAGGCAAGGACCATCCTCACCACCACCACCACCACTATCACCGCTTGCCGATGAAGGCCCCGCCGGTGTGATCGATCGAACGTGTGACCTTTTCGAGCGTTCGGCTCACGTGCACACTGCGCCTGGATGTGTCCATTTTCGGTTGCAAATCGGCCGGCCAACGGTGACCCACCCCGCTCGCTCGCTAATCCTGATGGCGTGCATTTGCACCGACCGGTGGACTTTGTAACGTCACGGGATAAGCACGAACGCACCCTGAACGAGATGTGTGAGGGTGTGTGAAGGCCGTCGGCACAGTGGAAACGGTATTTGCCTTGCCGGGTGGTTCACGTGAGCCTAGCGGGACTGATACGGTTCAATTGCTTGGCCAGGGTTGGGGGGTATTGTTTGCGAAAATGGCACGACAGCTTAACGTATGCGATGGAGCCGATAAATGGCACGAAGGTTTAACAGGATTTCTAACAAAATATCGTTGAAAATGTGCATGCAATTATTGAATTTATATAGAAAATTCATTAAATTAAAATAGTGCTTTTAAATGTAATCGCAAAAAATGTTACTGATTCTGCTGTTCTGCTTCTATTGTCCTTTAATTCTAACTTCCCAGATGTTTGTTCAACTATTTTGAGTCAAATCCAAAAACAAAGACAAGAAAACTCAGTATTTTATTGACTTATTTTTGTCAATTTTAACTATGCCACTAATGATTCACATTCTTGTATTAAAACAGTATTAAAAATGTGCATTCAAAATCATTCCATTAATTCTGATTTATGTGATCAATTATTCAAATTTAAAGCAAAGTATTATTGCAAAATAGGTGACAGAGGCTTTAAACAGATTTATTTACCTATTTTATATGTAAAATTGACCGCTCAATTCATTAAAAGGCTTGCTCTTTCGAATATCGAAGCATCTCGATGATAAATTGTTGAAAAAGGCAAAATCTTCTTGACAGGGTAGTCAGCAAAATCTTATTGACAGGGTAGTAGTAACATTCTTGTAATGATACTATCAAAACAAACAAAAATGGGATGTACAAATAAATGCTTCTTCTAGACGCATTTCTCCTTACAAATCCATCTGCATTGTAATCCATCCATAAGTAGAGCATGCAATAACTCATTCGCAATTTGAGCCAACTTACATGCACACGAACGCAAAGCACTGCATTGTTCTAGTGGAATCCCATCCAGGCAATAAACTGTTGGGCTGGAAAGTGCGGGCATCTCCCAGAACAGATGCACCAGGTTTGAATGGGCTTTGTTATGGCCGAAACAAGGCTTCTACATAATCCCAACGAGCTCATTCCATTGCGTTCTCATCATCGCTCGCTCGTGTTGTGGTAGTTCACATCGAACACGAGCGTGTGCCGGTATAAATAGTGTTCAACCACCGCTTCCTCTTCCGCAACTTATCATAAAAGTGCCCATAAAATAGCACCGACCGATGCAACCGACCGATGCATTTCCAGCGACACAAACAGCCACCGATTGAGGTTGCGGTGAGGATTTATTTTAAAATTTATGAACAACTTCTGCGACGGACGCGAGACACTGGGCTGCGTCGGTGAAGTTGTTTGTATGAACGCTCGCTCGCTCGCTTCCGAACCAATTGATCCGTTTTCATAACCTGCTATGGCTAGTTGGGAAGCGTTTCCCTGAATAGGTCAACTCGTTTCATCCACTCGCTTGGTGCTTGTGTGCAATGCACCCGACCGGAAACGGAGGAAAATACTAAAGTATCTAGAAGAGACTTCGTAGTTTAAAAGCTGCTCCTGGGTAAGTTTCATGTTCAATCTGTGGATGCTTCTTTGAGGCGTGTCACACGGTGGGGAGTTATTTTTAGCAACCAGGATTGAGGTTGCATCGAAGCTAAATAAATCTCGGCACCTTGAGGAAAGCTGAGCCTCCTGTGGGAGATAAAAGATGCGATGTGAATGTGTACGGCTCGATTAACTCAAGTGTTTTGTTTGTGTGTGTGTGTGTGTGTCTTTCTCACCCTTAGTGTAGTTTCCCTCTCACACGCCTATCTCTATGATATCCTCACTTTCCTCATCTTTTGCTCATTTTCCGCGTTTCTGTCGCGGTTATGCATACGCTGACCTTTCCTTCACCATCACCACCACCACTGGTTGAAGTCCAGAATCCACCCCAAACCCGGACGTGCATGCTGCAACAGGTGAGAAAAAAAAATGGTGCGTCATACCTTCCGGTTCACTCTCACCAGCGGTAGTCCGTTGACCCTTTCGCCAACGAGGACAGCCCTGCGCGTACGCTGGCGCCAAAAGCCATCCCCAGGGTAGGCCATCCTCCCTCCCTCTCCCGCTACCGTTTTCGTTCCATTCCATGCTACCATCCTCACCGGTAGCAAAACACTCCACCGGCAAAACCCTGCGACCCTGTTAGCGATGGAACTCGTGCGCATTCCGAAACGATGCCGGCGGACTCTCGAAAAACAGCGCCGCCGCTGCGAATGTGTTCGACGGCGGCGCATTCGGTACGCCGGCAGATTCGACGGGATGCACGTTGCTGCCCCATCCGGCCCTCTCACCACCCACCCGGGCGGTACACACCGGTTGCACACAGGCGCACACGCGAACACCAACGCCGGGCATGCCCGGTGCTGGCCGAGTGTGCTCCGTATCGTCGTCGTCTGATGGCCGTACAGTTTTTTTTCACTCCTTCTCCGCATCGCTTTCTTGCTATTACTTCGCATTTACGCCGAACGATGACGTAAGGGCGCCGGGCGTCGCGTATCACAGGCGGCCATTGTACGCCCGTATGGGTACGGGCCATACGCGATGGCTCATCGGTGGCGGCTTTTTGGCGCTCGGCTTTCGACGGATCCTGCTTGCCTGGTAGTTGCGCGTTCCCACCATTTTCGTCGATTCGTCGGTTGCCAAGGTGCCGCGTGGTTGGATGGTTTTTTCTTTTTATTGTTTTGATTTTGACGCTCCTCCATACAAAGTAGGCGCGATGCGCGGTGCTTCAAGCCGTGGTGGACGCAACTTGCAACGAATATTTTGATTTAGGTTGATTTTAGCGTTAAGTGAAAGATAATTCAAATCCGATATCTGCAGCCTGTGTCAGAATTGAAATTTCTCTTGAACGAATCAGAGGAACATGTTGTTTCGTATAGCTTTACTCTTATTTCATTGTTGTTCTATTACTTTTATTTATTAACTCTTATTTTATCTCTTATCTTTATCTTGTGCTATGTTTATGTAAATACAATGGAAATTGTTATCTTCGGCAAAACATAATAAAAATCATTCATTTTAAATAATTTGTTTATGCATGAAGAAAAGTACACTTGGAATTTTATCTTTTAAACTATCAATTCATGCTGCATTGTTATCAAAATTTGTTCAAGAGTGTGTTTTACAGGTTTGATAAAATTAAGTATTTAATTTACTGAAATATTTGTTAAAACAGGTTTCGATGTTTGAAGAAGGTAAAATTTATTTATTGATTGATAGTCCAGACCATTTTAATATTTGTATTTTGAAATGCAGCTTCGTCGCTTCATAATATTTTTGGAAATATTTTGGATACTTTTCATGCGTAATTTAAAGTGTTAGATCACATTTTATCTTTTTTTAAATGTTTAACAATAAACAAATACTCTTTTATCAACACAAACACAGCAATTGTAGAGGCTCGATTCGATCGCTTTCCAAGGAATTAGCGCTATGGGTATCACTATCGTCATTATGGGAATGCAGGAATGCATCCAACGACGTCATCGGATTGCGCCTGCAGCATCACCACCTGTTAGTGGGAAATGACACAGTTACGATCCTGCTGTTCAATGACGACAACGGTGACCTCGACAGGGACTACTGTTCACTCTTCCTGTTTCATTTTACTACCGTTTACCTTACGATACTATAACGCAGCCCGACCGAATGATGCAGCAAAACATGTGAGAGAATGCTTTCCCGCACACGTCGCACTCTGAGAATAATTGCTGTTTGTTTCATTATTCCTGAGCCACCATACGTGTTGCGATACAGCGATAGGATTTGTGTTCTAGGAATACATATTTTGCTCGGTAAAAATGTGTAGCGCATGCTGCACATCGTGTTCCCCTACCGTCGCGAAAACGTGTTCCCCTTGGTTGCGGTGTTCCGGTGCACACACAAAACAGTATCGGAACCGTGGTTTTGTGCGTCCGTTTCCGCGATTCTTAAAAATAGTGGCGCGGAATTTCAACCCCCCTCACCCACCCCTTACGAACCCGGCAGATGATTTTTCATGCAGCACGTGGCACGTGAATCACGCAGCCTAGGAGCAACCGGGGACAACGAACTAGGCAAAAAAATGGTGGCGTGTGGCAACTTATCACTACCCGGTTCGGTTCCCGTCCCGGCTGGTGGAACGTGGAAGAAAGTGGGAGTTGCGAATGGAAAGCGTGATTTCATTAAATGGTGCGGCAAAACGGTTGTTTGAAGGATGTAAATACACTCTCCACGCGTTTCGAGGACGGTTTCTTGTCGGTCCTTATGACGGAGGAACTGTGTGTGGCTTTGAAAGTAAAGCAGTAAGGATGAAAAACGAGCGCTTTTTTATAGCAAAAACAACGGATATAATACGTTTGTAGATAATACTTGGTGTATAAAACACAATAAATAAATAAATAAGTAAAGCTTGAAGTAAACAAAGGGTAAACAAAAAAAACTACCCAACGGATGTACTTTCTAAAACATCCGAAAATAGACTCATAGTAAAAATGACATCTGGCAGATTGCATACTTTCTGGCTGATAACATGAAAATACGCCTAAAAGTATGCAATCGCACGATTTCATCGACACCGAATGAGATTTTGAATAAACAAGCGCCGGGAAAAAGGTTCAATTTGGTCCGTTTTGCTATCGATGCTAATCGGTGTACAAATTAGGAGGATCAAACGAAACGAGGCTACACTCCGAGATGATGGCAGACAAATTCACCCACGCTAAATCTTATATTACCATTCCTGCAAAGCCTGTGACCGACCTAGCTGGCTAATACGGGTACGAAGATTTACTTGTAGATTGCTTTATTTGCTCTCAGTCCCACCGTTCGCGCTGGACCAGTCAACATAAATCTGCCCACTGGCGCTCAAGGATAACGTTCCCACACAACCCACCAGCGCTAGTTGTCTGCCTTAGCGCAGGGCGAATATAGCACGCTCTAATAACGACACACCATTGACCTAACCACTCAAACACAGGGGTGACAAACAATCGTCCCGAGTCGGTAACAAATACAGATTGGTGTTCGGGAATAGGTGTGCTGAATAACTAGATAAATTAAATAAATTTTTGCACCTTCAACGCTAGGTTCAAACACTTTCGTCAGGAGCTAGTGACCTTCAGAAGAATGCTACCACATCTAACCACAGCAATCACGAAACCTTTGCTATTAATGATCGTCACAAAAGTGGGAACAAAAACAGCGTACACACAAACGCCCCCTCACTCTTCCGCTCAATGCCGCCCGAGACGATGGGCCGGAAATGATGCGTTTTTTTTATCACACCGCTCGCAATCCAACCGGCAAGAATGTTCCACTTCCACGTGACCTTCGATCTCTTCGGCGGTGTGGCGCAGGAAATGAGCATAATGAAGGGGAAGCGAACACGAATAGCAACCGAAACCGAGCTGGCAGCGTCTGGTCTGGCGTGGCTGGTACCGTGCCTGTAGCAGCAGCACCAGCAGCAGGAGCAGCAGTAGCAACACGATGCACGACACCCGGTCGTCCGGATGCACCGTGAGCAATGTGCGACAACGGCCAACGGATGAGTCGGCCCGCTCGTCCAACGTGACCTTGATCCAATTCATCTGCCGACCTTTCCCGGGTGCCCAAGTGCACGCGATGCTTAGGCCAAATGGTCCTTTCACTATCGCCCGGGATGGGGTGCATCCGCAGGACCGTCGGTTCACGTTTGCTCGTCGGTCATTTGACTAATGAGTTCAAATGTAGCTGCCATTAGGTTGAATTACAGATAAGGATCTGTTTGGAGCTGTAGATGCTGGACGGATGATAATAGCAAACGATTTACTATTTTGTAACTGAATTACTGTATTATTTTTTTGTACAATATGTGTTCGGTTTCGCGTAAACATGCAGTGAAGTGCAGAGGAATAAACAAAGTGCGGCGCAATGTAGATTTTTTTTTTCAAATCTATTTGAATTTTGAATTTAAATTTTAAGCAGTTTGAAGCAACTGGAACTAAAGCTTAATTATTTCTTTTCAAATTTAGATGATAAATATGGTAACATTAAAAAGGCATTAACGCATACATGAACAAAAAATGATTGCATTATTCTATATCTTACCATTTTTGCATACTTTAAGGCGCAAATTGGCTTAATATGACCAGAATAATAAATTTGCTCTTCAGCCAATTTACATATCAGCTTATCTAAATTAAAACTTTATCTTTAGCAAGGCTAGTTAAGAATAAACTTATACAAAATTGGTGAAAACAGTAGAGTATTTACAATAACATACATCAATCGACAAGATAGCTATTGTGGCCCTATCAAGCAGATGAATAAAGCATTGGTGTAGTGAGCATTGTACAATTTTTTCGTAATATATTATCAATGGTATAAAACTGTGCTATAAGTTCATCATGAAAATATCTTCGATTTAAAATACATCGCAATTAGTTAATATAGCTCATAGCACGTCCATTTCCTTCGAAATGCTCAGTTTAGCGCCATAAAGTATGCAAACCGATCTAATAAATCCGTTTTAATAATAAGTTCACACCACCGGCAAAGATCAGAGAGATTCTGCTGCTTCTAAGTGTAGCAAAAGGGCCATTCCATATTTCAGCACATATTCATCTAAAATTCGGCTAACCTATTACCTGGAATAGCTATCTTTTCTCTTCTCGCGCGCACACACACACTGAAGCATACAAAATTCCCGCGAATCGTACGCACCGATAGCGGCTCCATTACCGGTTTCCGTGTCGTGAAATGCAAACACTTTCCACGAAAGGTCCACCAGCTACGTGGTCGTGATGCGGTCTGGTAGATTAATTCGTGGAAGTGTTAATTCCACCGTAGTACAAAAAGTACGCCTCGCCGGTGGTGCTGATGGGAGATGCTGTTCTTGAGGTCTTATTCAATTAAATATTAAACAGCACAGCGCCAACACCGGTGTTCGCGAGAGAGTCGTGAGATTATGCTGCGTAATGACGCTAATTGAATGGTGACTGGTGGTGGCAACCGAAGGTAGCAGGAAATGGTTCCACTTGCTCCCTTTTTTGGGGCCAAACAATCCAAACCGGCAGCCAAGTTAAGCTGATGCGTTCGGTTTCGGGCCCTTTGATGAGGGTAAGCCGGTCTCGACAACCAGAATTTATGGCGCTTATCCCCGTTGTCCTTGAGAATGTAGGTTAAATCGGAACGCATTCGTCACACGGCATCCTTGAGAGTTACCCACGACCGATGGCGTACAGCCGGCGGCCAGAAGCTCCGGGTAAGTCCTTCGGCCGCAGAACTCTCTTAAGTGGGAGAGCGACCGAATCGCGACCGAAATGCCGAGAAGCCAAACAAACAATCAGTCATCCAGTTTGCTAACACTCAGCCATGGAGAAAGCGGGACGGTGGACCGTATGGCGGTGATGTATGTAACGGGTGTAAGCAACACCCCAAACGGGGTTCCACAATTTGCTGCTAAACAAGCATTGTTACTAATACAACGCCGATCCAGTAGCAGAAAGATAGATGGGACCCTTCTCTAGTGTTTCTCCACGAAAAAAGCGGATCTCTTAGAAGAAAAAACACACACACAGCACTGACGAGGGCCGTCATCGGCGTTGACCTAGATTTGTGTCCTGGTTCCTGGCTAGTGTCCCATACAGCTTTCAACCTTTCCCCACACCAACCGATGCCGATGCCGAGCCTACTGGAACCGTTCCAGTATCCAACCATCGTTCCAGAACCGTTCCAGCATCCAGAACGAAAGAGAATCTCGCAGCCACACCCAACTTTCCGCAGCGTACCGGAGGGTGACTAGGCTCGCTTTTCTGGACGTTAAAACGATGACGTCATTCGGTCGACGGTTTGCCCTACTTTCGCTACCGATAGCGTGCCTGTTTCTGTGTGCGTGTGAGTGTTTGTGAAAAAGCATCCTTCCCAACCCGAGAGGTGTCCTTGAGTGGCCGGGTGCCAGACTGCCGATGGATGGGAATTTGGGAAATCGTGCTTCGGTGAAGAGAAATCCGCTCTACAAGGTGCCCACGTAAGGAACGCGCACGTGACGATTGCAACGTTCTGTTTTTTACACCTCACCCAAATTCAATTTTGAGGTGAAATTTCGTAGGGATTCGTTGTTTTTTTTTCACCAGGACTTTTACCAGGTAGGACGTTAAAGAATGCGTGCCTCTATCCCGGAATCTGCCCAGCGTATTTCCATGTAAATATCAGGTCCCGCGAGTATTCTGGCACATGTGTTTACGAGGTACGTGTGCAGATTTCATGCGGCCCACGTGAGCCGGTGCATTTACGTGCCGCTGGGGTTTGTTTAAGTAAATGCACGCACTGCGGCAGAAATTTATTCCCATATTACTAGAGCCAACTTTTGCTGCACAATGGTTTAGATAAACACGTTACAGGAAACGATCACGTTTTACGGTTGGCGAGAGCCGTAATGAACGTTGGGTTTCTTGCTCTTTACACCCAATGAGGCGAATTCCAACGAGTGATTGAAAGGATTCAAAGTGCGAACACTCTTTGGTGCTGAGGACAATTTTGTTTTGTGTTTGAAACGACTACCCTGCAAACATGTTCACATAAAGTTTGGTCAAGGACGATACTGAAAGCTAATGGTTTTGAAAAAAGATTGAAAAAGACAACTGGCAAAACGCCTAAATGTAGGCATGGTTAAAATGCGCTTCGTAGAATACCTTTTGGGCTTTGGAAACCTTTATGTTCGAAACTGAATTAGTGGAAGACCTAGGTATGTTAAAATTACTTCTCTAAGTGTTCTCACCCGATATAGTCCTCATCCTTACCCGCGCGTCCTCACCCGATATCTGAAAATTTCGAAACTACTCCAGTTGAAACGGTTAAAAATGTTTTAAATTTTCTAAGATCTAAATTCTTGAGCAACTTTTTTATGCCGATTTCTGAACCGAAGTACACGGTTTCTACGCTCAGTTCGTTTCAAATAAATCGTTCATGTCAAGTGTAATATTTTATCCCATTCAAAAAGCGCCACCTGCCGGTCATTGACAATCTGACATATCCAAGTGTCAAAGCCTACTAGCAGTCAACATGAAGTGTACGTTCTGATTAAAATGCAAAATAAAATGTCGCAGGAAGAAAATGTAAAACTCACTCCACTCCCTTGAGACCGGACACGTTCAACGAAAAGGAAACACGAAAAGCTGCAAAACACATCGTAAAGCAAACGTTCGTCTAGGGAGTATGTGCTTTAATTATGCATACACGGTGACAGACGCTGACGCCGTTCAGTTTTAGTACCGTTTTCTTCGCGGCAGATAAGATCCTTTCTAATCGGAATTTCGTGAGCGAAGCCGCCTAGAACAAGCACAGTTTTACGGTCCACTATCGCGATCCTTTCGCTCGGCAAAGAAACCGGTGGTGTTTAGTTTGCTGAAGATGCTGTACCGCCCCATGGGACGGCGAATGAAACCTCCTGCTTGCGATGTGGTGTCGGTGCTGACGAACGTTCCTCGGGCTCGTAACAGGCTGTTGACGTCACCGGCAGTAAAAACCGTCCCGTGGGAGTTGGAAGCACTTTCACACCTTAAAACCGCACGGAACGGGCCCAGCATTCATGGGCCTTTGTAGGAAACTCGAACTGCTGCACGGATTGCTGCCTTGCGGATGACCGCAGGCGAAAGGAGGCGAACATTTATTGCCCGCTTCAAACCGTCGCAAACCTTACGACGTACGCTCTGGCAACGAAGCGGACCGTTCGCCGGTCACTTCTCAGAACCTTTTCCATCCATAAAATGAAAGCTAAACAAAAACAATTCATACCCGCTACGTGAATCGTACTGAACCGGCGACCGAACGGAAATTAGGAACGGGCAAACGAGCACGTACTGGATTTCATTTATTATATTGGAGCTCGTTTTAGTTTTTGTTTACATCACGCAACAAATGAGTGATTGCACTTCAAAGAATTTCCCGATGGGTAAAGACATGCCCTGCACCCGAGGAGGAGAGATAAGCCTGGTCAGAATCAGGAATGTCTCCCGTTCGGATTAAACCCCTTGACGGAGCCCTCACAGTCACTGTATTTCTTCGTAGTTCGTTAAGCGTTTGTTCCGTTGAAAATGAGCCCATTAACACTCCCTCCTTGAGTGCTGTTTATTTTTTTACATGGATAATCCATTCTTTGTGCATTGGAAAAAACATCACGGATCGCAAAGTTCCACATAAAACAACGCAACAACAAACAATTCCCGGCAAACGGGTTCCTTCGGCGAACTCTGGTCACTGAGGAAAACTGGACAGATTGTGATCGAAAGAACGAAATGTCGTCCCCGTAAGGACGCCGGCCGAAGGTCGGGTGTTCCGGAAATGGCACCGTTTTACCTCCCGCTTGCTGCAGGAGTGGTGACCTTTTCGCGAAACTCATCTGCTGAGTGAAGCGAAACCATCCTTTCGTGCACCTAATCAGCAGCTCCGGCAAGAGGCGTGAGCTAATTTATCGTCGTCCGGTACGGACACCACGGTGGAGTGCCATCTTGGAGAACGCTCCAGAACCGGGCGACGATGACAACTTGCCGGAAATGTATTAATAAGCTGCCTCGACTCATCATCACCGCCAGGCCACTTGATTGGCCACTTGAGAATCCTATCCCGCTCGGTAGGTTTGTTCTGAATTTTCCGGACAGATTATTTACTTTCGGGAGCGACACCATTAGCTTCACGTACTCGAGCGGATGGCAAGAGTACATTGGCCCGGTTCTTTCATTTTGCAAGACACGTGCGTTCACAGGCGTCATTAATTTTTGTTTCTGCACCAACATCGAATGTCCCAAGGGCGACTGCTTTGGTTTCGGTAATGTTCGTACGGCACACCGTAAGTTGAACTGAATTCAAGAAAGTGATCGCAACGAGAATTTATGAACGAATGTTTAAATTTTGGAAAGTCGAAATTTACATTTCAACCATTGCTTATGATTATGGTCCATTCCATAAGAATAATGACACGGATGGAAACAAAGCAGGCCATGAAAAATTAAAAACCTATTACCTAATGATTACTGTCATGCAAATAAATTTTTGAACGAAAAATTATTAATATTTAAATTATTTGGTACGTTTGACAAAAAGCAATAAAAATAAATCTAGGCGGCATATAAAAATAACAGTACTAAAATACAAAACACGCGAAATTGCGTGAGAGGAACCGGAAAACATCAATGGAATATTGGAAAAACTGTTTAAATATTCAAATTAGGGTAACATTGTGAAGAAACTGTGCCTGATTTTTCATGGTATTTTGTTTCATAACCATCATTTCTCACTTATTCATTCAATCGACCCTTACGAAACCTCCTTCACACTATCCTTTTCTCAGCAAAAACAGATGACACTGAGGCAAACAGGTTGGTTGTTTACACTGTTTGATGATGGTAATGTGCGCTTTGGAAAGCGACGCTAGCAATGGTATCGGTTTCCTTCGTTAGCGCAGGCAGAGCGATTTTTCGCCATGCATTGAGCTCTCCAGTGTCTGCCGGAATCGGAGTACTGCCCGTGGAATCACCTGGAACCCATGTTTGTAGCGAAAACGGATCTGATGCTTCTCTGGTCCGGGGTAGCGTTTCGCTGAAGTAATTCAATAGCTGGAGTGATAGATAACTATCGCAGCAGCCGATTCCTGCGCTAGGGTGTGTGTGTGTGTTGTGTAGTGAAATACGGTACGAATAAACTTTGTACGAACCACTCCTGGTGTAGGAAAAGCGAGAGAGAAAAAAAAAACTGCACAAAAAGCGGTCGTTTGATTCGCAAAACAAATGTATTCAGTTTACAACAAACGTCACTTCTATTGGGGTTCTATTTTCGCAGCAGAATCGAGGCTCCGACGGGTACGGCCGTGTAGGGAACGAATGGATCGTACGTCGAGTACGCGACGTAGGAGGCCGGTGCCAGGTTGCCATGGTACGAGTGCTCGTAGACCGTCGCATAGCTGGCGACGGTGGGAGCGGCAGCTACGACCGGCACCCCAGCCACATTGTACGCCAGGACGTCCGGTTTCGGTTCGGGTTTGGCGCTGGCACACCCAATCAGGACGGCAACCACAACAAACAGGCTGATCTGCGTGGGCAAAAGGGTGTACAAGGTGTAAAAAAAGACGGTCTTTTGAAATGCTCCCCCAATCGGGTGCGATACTTACAATCTTATTCATTTTCGCGGGAAGAATGTTTCGTGCACTGGTTGAACTGTTTGTTGATGGGGCAAATGGCACCGACTGATACTCGCTGCTTGTACGAACTAATTATTTATACCATCGAACATTAGTGACCTCTGCCGCGATCGATTTTGGTGGTGCGATTAAAAATTGATGTAGCGCTGGAAGAGTCGCTGGATGAACCATCGTACCCGGTTCGCTGCTGATCCGATTACCCCGTCCGCTTATGCAGCTCACGTACGCACCGGAATGCGTATTGGTTTGTGACCAGCCCCACCCCCAAAAACGTACCACCCCAAGGAGGGAAGCGGGTTGGGGGAAAAAAAAACAACCGGGAAGCAGTTTATTGCCTAACGTTTCGGGCGTGCTGTCGGCTTTGGCCACGAATTCAACCTTTACCCGGCCTCAAACGTCTCAAGGGCAGGTGGCTCAAGGTTCGATACGACGCGTTTTGGCCAGCGCGACCGTGAAAGCTCACTCACATTGGGTCATCAATAAACGTCCGAAATTAATTGTCCCTTACCAAAACGAAAGCTTCAGCATGTGGGAAAGAAAGAAAGAAAGGAAGAGGAAGAGAAAGCGAGACAGACAGGTGACAAATATTTGCTCGAATCATCTCTGGCATCATTCGAATGACCTCGAATGGGATCGAATCAAGCGGCAGGTGAAGTGCAGAGGTTAACGACACCAAGTCGGCAAACGAGTACCGGAGCCGCCTTGATGAAAAAGGGCGATGAGCTACTCTTACGTTCCAGCCAGGTTCCAAGCGGGCAGGATGGGAACTATTTTTGGAGTTACATATCTCGGACAACCCCACATTACCCTAATCTCTACACCAATTGCTCATTACGCAATGTTATCATACCGAACCGGACGATAGTGTCATGGAGGTTTTGGTCCGGTTTGGTGATTTCTACATCTGGTCCATGGTCGAAAGGCCAGTAGTAGTGCGTAGGATCGTTTGTGTCCCGTAATGTCCAAGCGATTGTGCTCCAAATAGAGCTTCATTTTGATGATAGATTTCTAAGGAACTAATCGTGAAAATAACATACTTGTTTTTGCAACGCAATCGTACTTCTGGGGATGAAGATTTAAGGTGGCACTTTTTACGAAATTTAGAAAGCTGCTCAAAGTACGGTCAGCTAGATATTTTCTAATCGCTTGGAGGCTTTTTTTGCTCGGACACCCATGTAAACCCCACGAATCCTAGTCTAGCCTCCTCATCAGCACCGACATTGAACCCCCGTGGTACTACACTATTGCGATTGGCTGCATACCGGCACCGTGGGCATTGCACTCTCAAAATTGCACGAAACTGTCAGCAAATGCGATCCCATTCCAGATGATAATTTTAATTTCACGCGAATCTGGCGGGAGCAATGTCTTGTGATTGTCGATTTTCTTTTCCGAACATTTTCACTTTCGCTACCCACCCGAATGTCCCGACCTAGACCAACGCGTACGTGGCGGGAAGGTTCTGGAGGGATGCTACATGAAGCTTGCCTTCATTCGATTTCCAAAAAAACAAAACGTACACACACAAAACAAAATCATCTTCATGTTCAATGGATGGATGTTCGGCGGAGGCGGAATGTTTTGCTGTCCGGCTACCATGGTGACCGCCACCGGCAGCATCCGATTACAACCATCGAAATAGGCGCGATTGTGCAGCACAGAATCTCCTGCTCACAGTCAACGACCCTGGCGGGCGCAGCGTGACGTTGGGCGCTCCTGGCGCTGCTCCTGGTGTGGTACGCCCAATTTGACGCCCAAATCTTGCCTACCCTCCCTGGGATGCAATTTGACAGTTGCGAGAAGCAAACTGCTGCTGTGCTTGTGTATCGGTTTTGAAGGAGTGTCCAAAAGATGAATCCCATCTATATTTGGAGTCCCCAGGATGCAAATTTTACTACCCAAATTTTTAAGCTTCAAATGTGTCGAGGATAAAATTGATGTCTATTTTTGGGTGCGTTTTTCTTCCCGGAACGTAAATTGATTTGTGCGCAATTTTCAAAAGCCCCAAACTTTGCCGATTCATGGATTTAAAAAAAAAACAATTTTCTTGAAGATAGATTGGCTCATCCAAATGCGCGACGGTGTGGAATGCCTGTCCTGTTCCGGAACAACACAGCACGCATATTTATCCTGCCCGCTATTCAACGGCACTACCGCTGTAATGAGCGTGGTAGTCACGTTGCGCGAACACAGCCTCTCACTGTACAGCTCCATTCATCACGGAAGGATTCATGTGTATTTTCGCACAAGAAAACCGAACCGCTTTCCCTGAGACATGGATCTCGCCGAGCCGGTGGCTGTACGTCTTTCCCGCGCCCGAGCCATACAAAAGGAAACGTTTTCCGGCATGATGCCACAGCAACAACAAAAAAAAAACTCCCCGCAACAAAGCTTGGCGTATAGGCGCGTATGTTTGTTTATCCCTCGTACGACATTGTAGCGAGCGTGAGGATCACGATGATGCATAAAATTAGCCATGTACTGCAACCCATCCGGGTGGGCTTCGTGGGCAACAGGGCACGCGGACACGATACAGTGTCGGTGGTTGTTTTCCAATGCTTTCCAATCGCAGTTACCAGCCGTAAACGTACCGCACCTTCTTGTAAGGACTTTTGTTCGTTTTCAAATGCTTCCTAGGGCCGACAAACGTAGGGGTTAAGCCGGCCCGAAGTCTTAATTTTTAAAGTATCTGGCATCGTATTAAAAGTATCATTTTCAAGCAATAAATCATGTAGGTATTCTATTCGAAATTAACAACAATAAAAGTTATTGATAAATAAAGGTGCTTACTGTGTCGTGCAAATAATATGTATTATTTGGTACAATTCTAAATTATGTTTGTCAGTTTATTATAAATTTATAATTCATTTTTGGCATCGATTTTTAAACAGCATTTTAATCAAGCCTCTTGTTTCTAGGCTCAACAATTGGAGAAATTTAAATGCTTTATTCCGGAACACAATCATTTTAACATTTTTTAAATTAAAAAAAAAACACCATTATGACCGCAGTTGTGTCCTTACCGTGCGCCGGCACAGGTCACATGTTGCCGCAGATGCTTCCGATGCATGCGATTCGGCGACGTAAACCACACGATTGCCTACCCTGCAGGCGCGGACGCACTTCGTTGCCACCGGCAACAGTCTCAGTCGGCTTAGCGAACGGCAACAGCGTCCGCCTGTTTTCTTGTACCTTCAAAACGATTACTGGTGATACTGGCTGGTGGCACGAGGAAGGGTGGCTTTTCTTTCGCTTTTCTGCGATTGTAGTTTCCCTTCCGTTTCGTATGAAATACATGTCCGGTGCACGTGTTTTACCATACCGCGCAACCCGATTGTGCAAGCGTTACGTGTATGTGTGTACGACCGAAGGAAAGGGTTTCTTCCGTACCGCAGCGACGGCAGACGAAGAAACTGTTCACGCAACGCAACGCTAATGGTCCTAATAATACCACATCTCACAATCCTTTTTCGGATAGAATTACATCCGCCTGTGGTCTGTGGTCGCTCAATTGAACGTTATTGTATAATTATCTGTTCCTAACCGCACTAATAGCGGCACTCTTGCCACTCTCGACCACACCGACCACTTTTTCGACGGGCACCCGTCAACCGAATGGGGCATCTTTCGGGCCACGAGGCACCGCAGAACCGCGTGTGGATTCACGGACGCACCACCCGTACCCGGAAACGTGGTCAATGTTGAATGGAAAACAGTTTCCCCGGGAGCAATACCACGCCGGGGACACGCGTGGGCGTTGGCATTGAGCGTGACAACAAATAAAAAAGCACATCTCCAAGCGAACGAAGATGCTTTGCTTCGTTTGCATCTTGGGGCGACCGTGGGGAAGCCAGGCGACTCTAGTTTGTTTTCGTACTGCGAACTATTGCGCTTTGCTTTGTTTTCCGACTTTTTGGGGGGTTCCTTTTAGCGGAAATGTTTTTTTTCCTTTCGACACTCGGATCGGTGCTTTAGCCGCACGAACGAGCTGTTGTTTTTGTGTTAAGCCGTTGTATCATGTGGGGCGCGACTGAAAAACGCCGACGCCGAAAATATAAACAGTATCAGTCAATTTGATGCGTTCGAGTAGCTAAAAATAGCACCACCACCACCATCACCACCACCACGCCAATCAGGACCGCTTTCACTCCTAGCACGGACTGTTTTTTGTTTTCGCAAAAGCTTCCGATGATGCTGTTGCTTCGAGGGACGAAATAATAACATCATTACACAGCATCGTGGTGCAGCGGATACACGGTGTGTTTTCCTTCTCGGCATCAGCGCATCAAGGAGATAAACTACGCATCAGCACTGTCAAACGTCAGTTATTTCCAGTGAGAGAGAAAGCAAGAGAGAGAGAGAGAGAGAGAGAAATCCAATCGTCCTTGGAGTCCTTGTAGCGGAAGCGGATGTACTTTCCGAGAAAGCACCTTTTGGGGTGAGATGCTCAAGCGCCCAAAGGTTTTTGAGGGTTTTGTACGTTTTGTTTATCTTTAGGCACACGTGTGTTTCTCCTAGCCACCACGAGGGACTCACACACGGTAATTGAATTCTAATATTTTATGTGAAAAGGTTGCATGGTTTGATCTGACACATTCCGGCGGTGAAGACATCCAAGCAACCCGTACCCGGTCTTCGTGTGTTTGTTTTCCTCATACTCTCCAAATGGGATCAAACGGTGACAAAAAGGTATTCATGCATTATTTAGCGTTGAGATTTTTTCTCATGCCTCCCGCTGCCTGAGTAACACATCAAACGGAACTGCACCGAGATACCGTGCTTATGCCTATGGCCGGCAATTTACTAATGGTTTAATAGAGCTCTATACGCTTGGAGCACATCTTCACGAGCACTTTCGACGCCATTTCATGCTTCCCTCTCGAGTGTGCTCCTTAAACTCGTGCTCTTCTTGCCTCATTTCGACGCTGGAACGCACGGGAAAAAGGTCAGCAGCTGATGGAAATTACGTTCCATCAGCGCACTCTAAATTGCTGCCCAATCCATCCCCAAAAACCGAATCATTAAATTTGTTAGATTCTGCCGCGCAGCCCCGGGCGCGAGGGAAATGTTTGCACTGATATGATTTATTGATGAAAAACAGCTTAATCTGCCCGGCTCGTGTCGCCTGTGTCGGTCGGTAAAGTGCTTTGCTAAAAATAAAAGCACCAGGTTATTAAATTGTTCTCAACGGTTTAACTTTGTGGGGTTTATGTGAAAGTTCGCACAATTGGGATGTTATACGAAAGCAAATTTTAAATGATTTTCAATTAATTCGTTTAATAAAACATGAAGAATCATTTTTACAATTTATTCGATGTGACCATTACGCCTAAAAGTATGCAATCTGTTCACTGATGTATAATTTTTTCTTGTGACTACATCATTGCAAAAACCAGGTAAAATTTCATAGAAACTCACTAGAAGGTATCATCCTTAGAAGTGGATTGTCCTCTTACTAAGCTTTAAGTTTACATTTGCTTTAGCTATGGAAAAAGTCGACGTATATTATTTCCTGCTTTGTTAAAGTTTGATATATAGCTATCACTACGATGAGTCTTATCGTATCGTATCGTTTTTTCGTATTGTACCGTATCGTATTATAATAAAATAATTGTAATGTAAATATGTAATAGTTATTGATTGAAAAGTCAAATAAAATTTTACTTATACGTGACAAAAACATTTAGCTTTCATACATTTCAAACTTTCTATCAAGCATTGGACTCACAAAGTGGAGAATACTTTCGCTACAACCTAACCAGCTTCCAACTTCGGAGCAAATGCGATCACGAACAAAGTGCTGCATCCGCCACAGGCAACACCGCCACTGTGGCACTGTGTAAGTCTGTCAGAATCGAATCCGCTGCTGCATCACCCTGATGGGGACACTTCGACAAACCCACCAAAGCCACTCTTGAGAATCACGAACCCAACAAAACGCAGACTGTCATGTTAATTTAATTACACTCTCCGACGATGCCGCTAGACGACGCCAACGATGCCTTGCGTTGCCTTACTTTGTGTTCCTGTGTCCCTTACCGGTGCCAGTGGCTGTGAGGTTTATTTTCAATCTGAAAAATCTGTCACCCCTCCCCCCCCTCCCCCCGCATTCAGGCACTTCCGATACGCTAGGGTATTTTAGCCATCTTTACCGTCAATGCTGACGATGGTCGTGGCTCGATCGGTTTCGGCACGGGACGAAAGGTTTATTTTAACGCGCACCGTTTCCTCCCATTGACGAGGGTCCAAGTTTGCGTTCCTTCACCGGGGACCCCCACAAAATTCTAGCTGGAAATTGTTCCATACCGACGCGAAAGAATGGCATCTCCTTGTTTACCTTCATGCGTACGGGCTATCGGCAGCAGCAACAACAACAGCAAAACTAAAAGGATACGTTCCGCTACGGTCGGTCATATTTTCGGACGAAATATTAAAACCGGTGCGATCTATTTTTAGAGGAATCAAAATTTTGACGTACTCACCCTCGCGTGTAGCACGCCCAAACAATGAAGGGGATGAATGAAGCACGATGCGGCAATGGATGTTTGTTTTGTTCTGCGATTTGTGCACAATACTCTCCACCGAAAACCGGATATTGGAAAAACTGGAAGTGAAAGTATCGATCCTCTCCACCGCACCGTTCCCATTGTCGTGAGGCAGGTTTGGGTTGAGCATGAATGGTTGTAGATTGGTTCCATTTTTCACTTGATTTTGTCGCTTCTTCCGACGCTACCGACGCTACAGTTGCGCTTGGCCGATGGTTTCTCCAAATTTAACTTCTCGAGTTAGCTGATGTACGCATTATTTTGTTTCGCCTTTCCTCTTTCTCTAATGCGATTCGTCAACGCTCATTTGCGTCGTCATTTGCATTTGTTTCTTTCTTTTCGGTGACATTTTCCTTTCCCTGTAACGGCGAAGAATACGTCGCCATCAAGGTTGCGATAAGCTCGTCCTGCGAGAAAAGTTTGGCTGGCAGGACTTTCTCCACATGGAATATCCTCCCATTTCCTACTCGTTACGAAGCACACCGTTCCTCTGCCGGTGCGCTAGACGAGCTAGGTTGTGGGGAGGAAAAATTTGTTTTTTTTTTCACGGTAATTGTTTTCCTCTAGCTCTTCAAAGCGTTTCTTAGCTAATACCTCGCATCGCGGCTTGTGTTTTTGTTTTGCACATTGTCCGCTTTACTATCGCCGTCCAGATGGGATGGCGTTCCCGTGGGGAGTGGGAGGGAAGGGCAAAAGTTAACCGTTGACATTAGAAGCGGATATCACGAATTGCGTCGTCATGTTGAGAACTTACCGATTTGCGTCACCACGCACAGTGGAACACACCAGTGCTTTGGGAGAAGTGCTTTGCTTTGTCAGGATAAACATTTTATCTCGTCCGCTCGATCGCTCTCTCGCCTACTCGCCAGCGCGATCTTGTGAACGATGGTTTGATAGTCTTACCTTCAAAACTCAGGTAGTTAGGCTAAGCTCTTACCAGAAGGTTACGTCGTCACGCTCAGGGTCAGTACAACAATTAGGCTCGTTAGAAAACAGTCTAATTCTATTTTCGTTTCCACCACGGGACGGAATCATCATCTTGATGGTAATCAGATTTGGTTTGAATAATTTATTGAATTTTGTAACAAAATTATTTTCATTGGCTTAACAGGAGGCACGTTAGTATTTTTAAAATTGATTTTTCATCATCGAATGTACACGTTTATTTTTCCATCGTTAACAGCCAATTTTTTTTTCTGTTTAATGAATTGAGAATAATTTGTGTAAATAATATATTTGTGTAAATTTATTCTAAAAATCAGATTTTCCATGTTATTTTTGTATTTTTGCAGCATTATCAGCATGTTCTTGAACTTACCTTCATCATCTTTTGGTATTTTTTTTATCTATAGTTTAGTTCAGCACTTGGAAACCAATAGTTTAATTACACAATGGTTTGAGTTAAACCACCTTGTAAGAAGTTTACCCAAATGTGCTCGAGAAGCTGTATTTTCATTTATTCTGCATGTTCATGTATCCAATCTACTAAACATGAAAAGATTTTACGTTGTAAAATAAGATTCAACAACTTAAGACACTAATTTTAAAAGAATATTATGAAAAAGAATCTATGAAGATTCTTTTTCTGTAAACATATTTTTTACGAGAAAAATTGAAACATTAAAATGTTAAAAGAAGATGTTTGATGAGATCCAATAAAACCAATAAAAAACCTGTTTCATGTAAAGTGGACTAGAGATCGATGGAATGATCATGATGAAGAGTCAGAAAATTTAAAAAAGATAGTATAAAAGCTTCGGATGCGAAACAAACTGATCGTGAAACCCAAATAGTGTTCATTTGTTCATTTGAATGAATGTAGTTAATATTTATTTACAAAAAAAAACTACCACTACTATCGCCAACTCTTCGTTCGAAAACACTCAAGCGGCAAAATACGACTTCCTATGACCAAATGCCCCCTTGCAGGAGGCTGTGGTAGATGCTTAACGATTAGAATAACGACTGTGTGCTCGTGTGCGCTTTGGTGCCTTATTCTTATTTTTTCTTGTTTTTACCTAGTCCTCCGGGATCCCGCGGGTTTGGCCCGCCGCACGTACGCGAAGAAAAGGAAGTCAATGGAGGGCGGCATCAGTGTGCGTAAAAACAGCTTCCGGCTTCGCTCGCCCTCCGGTTAGTCCGCTCTATTGAGACTAGTAGATTAATTGCACTTTTTTATCGCAAATAGTTAAGGTCCGCTTTTCGTGTGACATCCGAGTTGGTTTTAGCTTCGTTTTATTTTGTGTGTGCGAAATGCGAGTCAAAGTGCGAGCGTAAAGCTAGGCAGTATCGTTTTTGTCGCAGCCTACTCTAACTTCCCTATCTCGCCTATCTTCCTGCCTTGCCTACGAAGTTTAAGGTACGTTTCTTTTCACGGGCGGTACACTACGTGCCAGAAGAAGAAACCACTAGCTCTAGTTAGAATTTCGAAAAACCTATCGGTTGTCTGTTCCCAATTGTTGCGTGTTTTTTTTTTTGCGAGGAGCCATTCGCCTTCCTTCGTTACTATGCACTCATCGCAGTCAGTTCTTTTGTGTTCACGGGATACTAATTTCGCTCCACTTCACTTGACACCATCAATCAGCTTAGTGTGCAAAATAGTGTTGATATGGTGTTTTTTTTCTCTCCCTCCTACTCTTGCCGCTTCCGGTCGGGAAGGAAGGTCCCTCCTTCCTAGCGTCCGTAGTAGCTACAGCAGATGGACGAACGTGGAACTCGCTGCGTCGGAAGTCCGGAGATGCCTCGCAGGTAGGTGTAGGAGACGGGTCGTCGTAGGATCTTCTTCGGTGGCGGTTTGCTCGACTCCTTGCTAGCCCGATCGCCACTCCCAGCACCGGACGATCCGTTGCTGGCACTGTTGGTGCTGAAGAGCGAACATTTGGACTCGGCGCGCGACTCGCGGCCCTTCAGGTGGAGCAGGTTGTTGACGGAGCTGTTGCTGCACGACAGCGACCTCGACCGGATCGGGGCATTGATGGCGAGACTCTCCAGCAACCGCAGCACGGACGATCGTCGCGACTTCCGCCTGTTCTCCTTCGCGCCCTCCGCACTTGCCGGGCCACCTTCCTCCGTTTCGTCGCCATCTTCACCGCGCTTGCTCGGTCCGTGGCTAACACCGGAATCGCTGGACGCACTGGACAGGGCCAGACTCGAGAGCTGCAGATGCAGTTTCCGATCGTCTCGCTTGCCATTCGACGGCTCCCGATGGTCACTGAACGACGAGCAGGAGTCGACGGACGAGCTGCGCGAGTCCTCATCGCCCTGCACGCCCAGCTGGTCCAGCTCGTCGGCGTCCTGCGACTTGAGGCTTATCTTGCGGTAGACGCTCTTGAAGAAGCTGAACGACTTCTCCTTGCCCGGCGACACGGACGCCGACAGTGGCGAGACGCTGCGTGTCGAGGGCGTCGGTATGTCGATGTAGAAGTTGTCCATCGGCTCCGGTGTGCTGCTTTCCGCGTGGCGTCGATGCCGCCCCGTCCCAGCCACCGACAGACCACCGTTGCTGCCCGTATCCAACTTGTCCAGCGTCATCATCATCGCACACGCACTGTCGATTTCGCACACGAAACACGGCACAGTCTCTATTCTACGTCTCTTCCTGCTGATGCTACAAAAGGCACCGCTTTTCTTCAGTTTCCACACATACACTTCAGTCCAAGCTTGCACACTCTCTATATCCGTGAGGACGTTGTTGTTTTTTTTGCTATGTTATATCCCGAATCTTGCACACCACAAAAAACAACAGAGTTTGTTCGCGTTTCCAACTGGATGGCTGGTTTGCTCACTGGCACTCTCAGGCTCTTGTCTGGTGGAAAACAACTGATGAAAAGTCACCCGCAACCTGCTCCTCTTATATAGAGTTTTTCCGAACTGCCGAGCACCGGAGTGCCACGAACCGAACACGGCCCGAACCGAAGCCCGAAGTCGGATGCTGGATGCCGGATACTGCATCACACCGGGCGATTTCCACCCGAAGTGAGAGTGAAAGCATAGGGCTTCGTGGTGGAAACGAACGAACAAAAATGCTTCCGACTAAGATGAAGAGCTTTTCAGTGATCACACCGCAGTTTTGGGATGTCTTCGCGGAAGTGCCGAAAAGTAATCTCTATTGTCTTACCCGGTCGGTACAATGCACGCTAATGATTTGTACAAATGCAAAAAAACCCTGCATGTTTAAATGGCATGAAAACACTGCAAACTGCACGCTGTGCGTCTCTTAGATAAGCGTTCATCCGCCCGCCACTATCGAAGGTAAGCAATTTTTGCTGGGTTTTATATATAGTTCACCCCCAGTTTCCTGGGGCGTTCTAACTAGCTCCGTCTACCATTGCTTTAAAGCACCAGTTAATAACGACAAGACATCGTTTTTATTTTTTTTTCGTTATTTATACCTCCTCGCATCGCTTCCAGGAAAGCGTCACAACAAAATAGCACCCGTATCCGCATCGTAGGGAGGGCCTCATTTTATACTCGAATTATAATCCAATTGCTCCAGCGGCGAACGCGACTACCGGGCCCGTTGCGTTGCGTTGCGTAATGAGTGTGTTTGACCTAATTTTGCGTTCGAAATCGGTGTTTGCAAAAATTTTCACTCCGATCGGTGTGCGGCGGACGGCGAGGGAGTTTTGTTTGCTAGGCGAGTGCATAACGACGATGGGAAAACAAATACGTTGATTTGTACAGGTTGGGGAAGAGCTTCCGCCCGGCGAGGATTAGCGTGAAGTTTTTCCGATGTGCGTTGGTATAGGCGCAACCGTGTTTGTTGACTTCGTTTTGCACGCGTTAGTTGTGAACAGATTTTACGCAACAATATGAACTGAATTTGAAATTAAGTTTTAATTGGTCTTTAAAGTCATTAAAACTTATTAAAAAACAACTTGCGAATGAGATAAACGTTTTGCACTAAAACCTGTGCAAACAACGAAGATTGAATTGAAAGAAAAAGAACTTACAAAAGAGAATTATTATGAGTTCCGGTATCTGTCAAGAGATGGAGCTATCGCATCACAGTTTTATTAATTCGTTTAATCAGAGACTATTACAGATTCTAAAGTTAATCTGATAATATTTATGAATTTACTCAAAATGAAACGGATTTAATTATTTTTCATAGAACTAAACCAATTTTTTTGTATTATGACGATTCGTTTAGATAAAAAATATAGAAAAACAATGTACATGTGTTTCTACCTTTCCTATCAACATATATTTTGCTTCTTTTTCGTCTTTTTCTTCTTTGACGACATATAAAACACAGTTTAAACCAAAGCCACTTCCAGTGAAACGGCCAGGGAAATGACATATGAAACTTTCAAGGATTGTTAAAATCAAAAGAATGTTCTTGCATTTTGACAATCAACTAAAAGTTGCTTTCCTTATTTCACTGAGAGTTCCAATGAAAGAAAAATTGGTAAAAATTGAGTGTAATGTATTTGTTTTTTTCCTAACCATCACAAGTTTATCCCTTGATAAAAGGATTTTTTAACGTTGATTTCTAGAGACAGGTTACAAGCCGAGGATACGTAAAGGCAAGTTTCGCACCTAGTATCGCACTAAACAAACACACAACAAAAAAGCGGACAACCCGTAATAGTACAAAACCACGTCAAACTGTCACGTTTAGCCGAGCGAAACGAAAATTTTGTTTCCGAGTAAAACGTTTGCCCTTTCAATGGGCCATGTGATTCCATTATACAATTCAAATTGTTCGTACAAGTACGTCAAACACTACGACCGACCATCAACTTGCCCGACCAAGAACACGCTGCCTGCTTCTTCCCGCGGGAAAGCAACACGCCATCGGGTGTCAAATAGTAACGTAAATAGTAGACCGATGGCGTTACCATGGCACCGCGACTACCGATGCTCAAACCGGGCGAAGTTGGTGAAAGGAAAACTTTTGGGGGGCCGTATTAGAGCTTCCCGGGGGTTGTTACAAACCGGAGCCCTCGTCGCCCAGTTCTCACGTGCGAACCGCGCTCACGTGGCAGTTAAAATGGAAGCCAAACGGCCAAGCCCGTACACCTGGGACGCACCGGGACGTCAGGATTTGCGTGCAAACCGGATCACCATCGTTGACTTCTGCTACGGCACGTTCACATCGAAACCGGAGCAAAGCGGGTCTCACGAGGTGAGGAACTCGGACAGTTTCGCACACGCAGGCGAGACGAGAAAACCGTGATCGGGTTCCCCTCGAGGTACAATGAATTTAATGCACAAAATGCCAAATGTATGCAAAGCTTCCGGAAGATTTATTAGTACACGAAACCAGAAACAACTGCGACAGGGTGCTGGTAGTACGGCACGGCTTGGTAGTCGGTTACGGCGTTGATGCCTGGTGATTGGGGCATGACTTCCCGATATGAAAGGACCGGCGCTGCTGCAATAGCCGTCGGAACTGCTACCTCGAGGGGAACGGCATACGCCAAGCCGGGTGCATAAACTGCGGCCGGCTTACAGTTCGCTACGGTCAGGAGGCAAAGAAGCAGGATCTTATGGAGAGAAAAAAAAGGATTAGTAGTGTCCTTCCTCACTCGCCTCATCTCACCTCGGTTGAACTTACACTTCGCATGATGCTTGGTAGGAACGGTTTCGACGCAATGTGTTAATCCCAGATGACGACGTCCACGGTGTGGATTCCCGGACAATGGCACTGGTAGAGTGTTGCAAACGCTATGACGCGCGCATCACCATCGGGACGCACTTTTTATAGTTCCCGCAAAGCGTTCCTCAAACACGGTACACGGACCGCGAATGCACCGATGGCGGTTGAAAAATCATTGAACCAGATTACATCGCCGGACATCAATCTCCAGGCCGCAGGTTCCAGGTGGTTAGGTGGAACAAACACCGTTGGCACCCGGTTGAACTCATCATCCGTCATCGGGATTTTGTTCACGTTGTTTTTCTTTCTTCCACTCCTCGCTCATTCCCTGCACTATTTCAGGCGGTCAGCCGGTGTGCTCAGTGCGCTGCTTGTTGATGAGTAATTGTCGATTATCATATCCCGAGATGGGGACTTGCCATTCCTCCGTTTCTGCTCACGCAGCCGTAATCACCACAGCGCTGTGGTTGTTGCGCGTCGAGTTTTGAAGGACACCAGACCCGGTTTCGGACGACATTGACCGGGTGGCGGCAGCATCACTGATCCGTCGATAGTGAACCGGTGTCTGCAATTAGAGAGTGGCGGGATAGCTTCCCTCGCTATGGCAAGAATGTTGACGTAAGATCGGTATCTTTATATTCCTTGTTCCTCTGTCCGGCGGGTCCGCTTCACTCGCGGGAGTGTTCGCTGTACGTTGACCCGGAATCGATTAACCCTTCCACATGGACTTCAGAGTGTGTACCGATCGGGTGAAAAAACCGCTAATACAGGGTGTGCTATTGTTCTTCATCATGTTGTCTCATTATGATTTCTACTATTTTCTAGTTACGCTTTTATCTTGGCTAGATGGTTTAACAATATGGAAACCATTATCAACTCGATGAATGCGGAGTATCTGTGTTGCAAGACACTCAGTTGTACTAATTCTAACAAATTGCAAGATAGCATGTGAAAATAAAAAGAATGTATGCAACCCGCAATACATCGCTAGTAGCGCCATCTGGTGTTGTTCAAACTAAACTCTCGATTTTGTTTGAAGTGCTGCCAAAACATAAAAATAACAATGCTTTAAAAATCATTACATTTATTGTGTTACGGAATGAATCGCACATCACTACGAATTGCCATTATGCTTCCATTTTAAATAATTTTACTCTAACGGCGTTGCTTCATAGTTCCGGTTGCTCCACACTGAAAATGGCTGAAAGTATTGGGTTAAATGGTAAGGATCCACTGTTACGATGCATTTTGAACCAAATTAACGCCTCTCTACACATGTGCTTGCAGAGAGTGATGTCTCTAAAACGCTACCACATCGGATGGTACAATTTATCTACGACCGGCAAGCCACCGTAAGGGACAGCTGGGATGTTTCCTTTTGGCGTGAGTTTCTCTGCAAGCACCCCGACGTACCGATGAAACCGCAAGTGCTACGTTCCTTCTATTTCAAACAAATAATCGGCAATCGAAGCGAACTGGCCGGCCTCCCGAATGAGGTGGTGCAGTACATAAATCCGCTGTTCAATCAGTTCCATGAGGAAGTGCTTAAGTGTCGCGATTTCGAGGAAAGCATCGATTACGTGACGGATGATGGGCTGGCCGCCGATTCGCAGGCTGCGGAAGACACATTTCCACCATTACACATCCGGAAAAGCGTTGCGCAGGTACCGCCTTTATCGTCCCGATCAACAAAACGTTACGCGACGCCGACGGTGGAGCAAATACGGAATTTTGTAGCTAAAGGTCTTAATGAAGTGCTGTGGATGGTAGGAGAACACGGGGAGCAGTCTACCGTAAGCCTTGAGGAGTGTTTATCTCGTACTGCCCAGTTGACTGAGCAAGGTGTCTCGTTGGTAAGCCGCGCCAAACCGGGCATGGCGTGCTACGACAGTTTGGTACGCTGTGGTTTGATTCAACCGATACCGGAAGAGGATAGTTTCCCTGACTTGGATTTACCGACCCAAACACCAGCAGCGTCTTCCACTCCGAAACCTGCTGCTGTTGGATCCGTCAAGAACAAATCGTCGACAAGTGCGAGTTTGCTCTTCTCAAAGGATTACAACACTATCCTGCGGCACGTTCGTAGCAAGCCTAAGAGACCGTTTCCTCAGCAATAGTTTGAGGTGTTTATCTTAACAATCAAAATTATTTCATAGAATCTTCTATCAGTAGGTGAAGCCGAAGTCATAAATACACACACTGAACTCACTGTTTTCGACGACCGATCGCTTCGGTCGAATTTATTAACACAAAAACGAATGAAAAGATCACTCTTACAATCTCGCTTGCAACTCTATCCACTGATTTTATTTCCCTCGCGATCACGGGATGCTGCGATGTGAATGTGTTTATCTCCTGTTGTTGACGATGGAACCTATTTCAATTGTGCTTCAATGATCGTGAGACGGAGAATGCTGGGAAACTTCCTTATAAATTAAATTAGTCTTCAAAGATGGATGTTGGGGCCGGTGTGTCGGTTAACAACACACCAGAGCTGCTTACACCTTAGTTCGCCTTCTTCGCCGATCGGCCCATCGCTTCGTACTTCGATTTCGAGCTGTACCACATCGCGTACGGGATGGTGAGCGAGGGCAGGGTAAGGAAGGCGAACGCCAGCCAGTCCAGGTAGTGCGAGCTGAACTGCTTGTTGAACTGTGCCTCGGCCACAATCGCACCCTCGCCCGGTTCCGAACTGATCGAGAACTGCGGTTCACTGGCATCTTCCGTAGCGAGATAGTTGACCTCGGCGGCGGTGAAGTTCAGGTAACCGTACGTTTTCGGTCGCACCACCACGATGTGCGTCACATTCGTCTGCGGAGCGATGCGATCGATCGAGGCAGACAGCTGACCGCCGACCACTTCGAACACCTCCGGATGGAATCCGTTATCCACTGGAAAAACACGGACACGTAGATGGTAAGTTTCACTCCGATGTTTACGCACCTCTGGATGCGTTCGCTCGTCTCGCACTTACCCAATCGCACGTTTACGGCCGGTCCGGAGCCGACGTTGTAGAGCGTGTATTTCACGACGATGTCACGCGCCTCGACCAGATACTTGTTCAGGATGTGTTTCGACACCAACAGGCGGGCCGTGTTTTCTTCGTTGGCCAGACCGAGTTGGCTGACGGCGAGCAGCGCAAGGAAAGCGTACAGGAAGTTTTTCATCTTTGCTGCTCACAGGTGAGACAAAAGAGCGGTTAAAATCAAGTGGAACGCCAACGACGGAGCCTGTTTCAGGTGTAGTGATTCTGTTACTGCAAGCACTTACCGACTTCAACGGTAATTTGTCGAAAACTAGCCAGTAAGGTAAACGCCGCTCAGTCCTTTCTCCGGAACGTACACGTTGTTAAAAAAGCTATGTTATGTTGGCAGTCGCCGTCAAGTGAAGGTTCCAACACATCGAACGGACTGCACAGTGGTCAGTCGGACGCTCATGGTTGGATAACGTGATGTTCTTGATATTAAGACTTTTTCAGTAATAACAAAGTCCAGCACAAAGGAAAAATTCTGAAAAAGTATAATATATCCATACAATGTGGATAACACCGAACATAATCTAGTTAAAATTTAAATTGAACATGGAGTAATTCTTTCTACGAGCTGAAAACCCCTTTAAATTTATCTTGTGACATTTGATGGAGCTATTATTGGGGAAGCCCACTGTGGCGAGCCAAGGTATGTATGGCATTTGTTTTGTTTTAGATTTGTGTGGTTGAACCAATTCATATACATTATTTTATCATTTTTGTGGTACACATAATATAAAAAGCGTCATCTGTAGAGGAAAAATACCTTATTCACATTTCCTTGGTGAAACGTTTGAAGTAAACAACACTCCTTCGCTTATTCACCTTGGTCGCCAGAGCCGGTGTTTTGTTATCATTCTGTCAAGAACAAACACACACAGTTGGTAAATTGTCTCCGTTCGACCTTGGGCCAAGGTGATCTCAAATAGAAAGGAGTTTTTCAGCAATTCCTAGCCCTCTAGTCGTTACCTACCCTTATCTCGATCGGACAGGTTACGCGTTTCAGCGTGTCCGTTAAGTAGCTTCATTGGTGTGTCGCGTTTGTCTGGAGTAAGCAGAGCATCAGAGGGTGTTTGAACATAATCCACCGAATTCGAAGCATCGCCCCCGCCATCTGCAAAATGAGCGTTAAGGTCGAAACCGTTGCAACCACCCCGTACGAGGGACAAAAACCTGGCACCAGTGGTCTGCGCAAGAAGGTAAGCGATTGAATAAATGTTTTATTGTATATCGGAAGGATAACTATTGTATTGCACGCTTCCTTAGGTGAAAGTGTTCACGCAGAAGAACTACACCGAAAACTTCGTCCAGTGCATCCTGGACGCAAACGGTTCGGCCCTTGCCGGATCCACCCTCGTCGTGGGTGGCGACGGTCGTTACTTCTGCAAGGAAGCGGCCGAACTAATCGTCCGACTGTGTGCCGCGAACGGCGTGCGCAAGATCCTGCTCGGCCAAAACGGTATCCTCTCGACACCGGCCGTTTCGAGCCTGATTCGGCGTCACAAAGCGCTCGGCGGTATCGTGCTAACCGCGTCGCACAATCCGGGCGGCCCGGAGAATGATTTCGGCATCAAGTTCAACTGTGAAAACGGTGGCCCAGCGCCGGACGCGTTCACGAACAAAATCTACGCCCTGTCGGGTGAAATTAAACAGTACAAAATTGCCCCGGTCGCGGTGGACGTCGGAAAGGTTGGTGTAACGAACGCGGACGTGGATGGGGCCCCGTTCACGGTGGAGGTGATCGACTCCGTGTCGGACTACGTGCTGCTGATGAAGGAAATCTTCGACTTCGAGCGCCTGCGAGACTTTGTGAGTGGAAAGTCGCGCTCGGACGGGCAACCGCTGAAGATGCGCATCGACTCGATGAACGGTGTGACCGGCAGCTACGTAGAGGAGATCTTCGTCAAGTGTTTGGGCGCATCGAAGGAGGGTGTGGTGCATACGACGCCACTGCCCGATTTCGGAGGCCTGCATCCGGATCCGAATCTAACGTACGCAAAAGATCTGGTGGATACAGTGCGCGCGGGTGATTACGATATCGGAGCGGCATTTGACGGGGACGGCGATCGTAACATGATCATCGGGCGTAAGGCGTTCTTTGTGACACCGAGCGACTCGTTGGCCGTGATTGCCCACTACCTGGAGTGTATTCCGTACTTCAAGCGGAACGGTGTGCAGGGTCTGGCTCGTAGTATGCCCACCGCCTCAGCGGTCGATCGTGTCGCGGAAGCTCTCGGAAAGGAGATGTTCGAGGTACCGACCGGTTGGAAGTACTTCGGCAATCTGATGGACGCCGGACGGTTGTGCTTGTGCGGTGAGGAAAGCTTCGGTACCGGTTCGAACCATATCCGCGAGAAGGACGGTGTGTGGGCGGTGCTGGCCTGGCTGTCGATCATGTCCCACACGGGCAAAAGCATCGAGGACATCTGCGTGGAGCACTGGAAGCGTTACGGGCGCAACTACTTCACGCGCTACGATTACGAAGAGTGTGATCTGGCACCGTGCAATGAGATGATGGAAGCGCTGGAAAAAACCATCACGGATGGTGCGTTCGTTGGGCGACAGCTGAGCGCGGGCGGTAAGACGTACACGGTGAAGCTGGGCGATAACTTTAGCTACAACGATCCGATCGATAAGTCCGTGTCGACGAAGCAAGGATTGAGGATCGTGTTTACCGATGGTAGCCGCATCGTGATGCGTCTGAGTGGCACCGGTAGCTCGGGCGCTACGGTGCGTTTGTACATCGATTCGTACGAAAAGGAGAACGTGCTGGGAAGCGCTTCGGAGATGCTGAAACCGCTGATCGATATCGCGCTGGAGGTTTCAAAACTGCCCACCTACACCGGCCGCAACGCCCCGACCGTTATTACGTAAATTAGCTTTAACCGTAACCGAATACAGTGTGCAGCAGTGGCTCCCATCGCCTACTTCGTAGTGTTCTCGTTGTGTGCATTTTGATGTGTGTATTTCGGGACGGGTTTGTTTCGTTTAGCTTTAGGACTATGTTCGAAAAATAAAATGTTGGATTTTGTTTTAAAAATGACAAATTATCTTACAAACGTTCTTTAAAAGCCATGAAAAAAGCGGAAAGAAAAGCTGTCGATAGGCGCCATAAAAACAGGAACGCAGTAGCCTCTGATCGTCGCCAGTCTAGGCAATGAGGAAATGAAAAAAAAAACGATAACTAAACTGCGTTGGACGCGCAATCACTTCCCGTTGTGCTTTCCCGCAATTTGTTTCCCCTTTCGCCCGCTCTATCTGATGCTGCTGAGTGATAGCGATTTGTTTGATGACGGCTAATCGCATCAAACACAAAACAACGACGACAAATGCCATTTAAATCGGTGTGCAATTTCGTTAGGCGCACGTTCACAAGTTCTAAGCAAAGAAATATTAGCGGAATGGATTTCATTTTGCACCAATTATGTTTTTTTATTGTTACTTAAATCTACAACGCTTTTCAACTTTTGATGTAAAAGAAAAACAGGTGATTTTTTTTAATTGAACCAAAACTTATACCTTACATTCATTAAAATTAGAACAGAAACTTTATATTGACATTATTTGTTTTTTAGAGCGAGTTTTAACCTGAACAAACTTCAATCACCAATTATAATACCAGCAAATAGTTACTCATGGTGAAAGAACATATCTTTAAGACATATATTTCTGATCAAACTATTAATAACACATGTCTCTCTCTAGTTCTGCTCTCTTCGTATCTAAATTGATATTCATATTGCATTCCAATATTGTACTAAAATCGCCAGTCACACTGCACATTTCCGAATGCAAAACACTTAAAAGCGATATTTTACTCCACGAGCTACTTGGATTTTAATTACAACAAACCCCAACACCTACGTGCACCATCCTTTCGTGGTAACATTCAACTGCGGGTTCGGATCTCACCGTCGTGCAACATTCGTATCCGAAACAACCAAATAATCATCTTATCAATCGCTTTCGTCAACAAATAATCTAAACCGAGCGGGAGGGCAGTAGCCCTTTTGACCCCTTCGTAATAAAATCGCCGCTTATCGTCGTGATTCGCGAACTGACGCGCGCTGGGCAGCGACATGTGCGTAAAGATAAGTTCGATTTTTTGGGGATTTAAGATACACACATCTAACTCTGGTCGATTTCAGAGTCCTGTGTTGCCATTGATGCAGAACGTTGAGAGCAACGGACCGAGTAGGTGAGGTGTACGTGTAAACCGAACAAAATCATGGAAGAACTGAAGGAAATACTGCGCGACTACGTGAAACGTAACCAGATACTGGAAGGTGCAAATGAACAGCTACGCGAAAAGCTGCTCGAACAAGAGAAAATGGTGAGAAGTAAGGAGTTAAGTTGGTAGGCGAACACCCATTAAAAATGTGTGCTTCTGTACCTTTTTGAAAATAGCGCAAAGTGTACGTCGACGATCTGAGCAACATGAAAACGTGTTTGGGAGGACTCCAGGATGCGTTAATGAAATGTCGTGCCAACATTCTGAGTCACGAAATGGTGGATAAATCGATCTTTGCCGGTGGTAAAATGGCCACCGATCATGCCCAACACGACAACACGATGGAACTGGTGTCACTTCGGGCGCAGCTAGAAATATGCAAAAACGATTTAGCCGAACAGCGTGCCTCCTATCAGGAACTGCTGGTCGAGAAAAACAGAATCACGTCCGAGCTGCAAACACTGCTACAGAAAAATCATCAATTGTCGATGGATCACGCACAGAGCAGGTATAATAGCACTGACCCGATGTTTCCGAACAATTTACTCATGATTACAATTTGATCTCTTTCGCAGCAGGGGAGAACCGTCGGTTCACCGGCAAATCCGTGCTAGGAAATCCGACGGTAGCAGCAAGCAGCTGTACGGAACGTCGCCCGGTGTGTTCGAGCGGCAGATCGAACCTTGCCCTCACTGTAACAACATGTTCGGCGATTTCCTTACGCTTGAAACGCACATCAAAGATTGCCCGGGACTCGATTACTGATCGATATCGCACGAGGATAAGTAGATAAGGTGACGCGATTTTTCGTTTTTGTTTTGCTCGCTTTTTTACATCCCCTGCCATTATTGCCTGTAGCTAATAATCCTGCTTATGGTACGGTAGTATGGATGCCAAGTTCCTTAGATAAGGCACATACGCCATAGGAGGATACACTAGTAGAATAATTAGTTGGTGGAGTGTGGCAGGTTCTTGTAGTTGAATGTGCATGTTTTGTTAAATACTGTTTTATGACTCGCCGTTATCATCGTGATTACTTTTATTGTTTTTATTTAGATACAATGATAAAAAGCTGTAAACATGATAGGGTAACTCAATAAAGTGATTACATTTTTAAATTATAGAATATACTGATTTTGCATCCTACCGACCCTGGAGACCATAGAATGGTTATCCGATCGAAGCTAGAGTCGGAGCAACGGTATAATGCTCCGAACCATGCAAATGGAAAATAAATCCAGAATTTTCGGCAAATATTCTAACGGATTTTAAAATTTGAAAGTTGGTAGGTTGTAAGTATACAACCCTCTAGTTGACTTCTTGTGTGTTCCCAATCGAAGACGCACAGTGGTAGAATTGAAAGGGGAATAACTCAATTAATATTTATTTAACATTATTTTAAAACTTCTAAATGTAGAGTTGCTGTTTTCTTAATTAATATTGTTTAAGTTTTTAACAATTTAATTTAACAAAATGTCACCTACACTATTCCGGTCGTAACCTTCAGACCAGTGTGCGTGATTTGTTTTCTTTTTTCCTTCCCCAATGATCTGGGCGAGCGGAAAGAGCTGGGGAAAAGATATAAACCCTCTATGCTATTCATAGAGTTGTTCCCGTAAAAAGGAAAAACGTGAAGTGGTGCTGAAAATAATAATAAACACAAGCTGACCAAAGCGTGCGTGCTCCCGTTCCGCCGCAGGTTGTACAGAATATTGCGCGATTCAGGGGATTTCGTTGCAGTAGCCAGGGAAAAAAAGTGTACCACGGTTGTCCGTCTGGAAGCGTGAAAGATAAACAAATCGATAATGGCAAACGTGTGCGAGCCCTTAACGCTAGCGAAAGGTAAAATGGGAGCGGGCGACATATTGGCACCAGGTCACAGTTTGCTCACTGAATTGCAATGCACCTTCTTCCAGATGTGAAACGCTCGATCGAGCTGTTGGAGAAGCTGCAGATGAGCGGTGAAGTGCCCGCTACCAAGCTTGCCGCACTGCAGAAGGTGCTCCAGAGCGATTTCCTGAACGCGGTGCGGGAAGTGTACGAGCACGTCTACGAGACGGTCGACATTCAGGGTTCGCTCGATGTGCGTGCTTCCGCCACGGCCAAGGCAACGATTGCTGCGTTCGCGGCCAGCGAGGGACACGCCCATCCGCGGGTGGTCGAGTTGCCGAAGACGGACGAAGGGCTTGGATTCAACGTGATGGGTGGAAAGGAGCAAAATTCACCGATCTACATCTCGCGCATCATTCCCGGTGGAGTGGCCGATCGACACGGTGGCTTAAAGCGAGGCGATCAACTGCTATCGGTGAACGGTGTATCCGTTGAGGGCGAAAACCATGAGAAGGCGGTCGAGCTGCTGAAGCAGGCAGTCGGTTCGGTCAAGCTTGTCGTCCGGTACACGCCCAAGGTGCTGGAAGAGATGGAGCTGCGCTTCGACAAGCAGCGTGCGGCCAGGAGACGCCAGCAGTATTAAGCGCAGCTTCCTTTCCGCATCCACCCTCAACCTTCCCCTAGTGCGTGTGTTCATGTTACGTATGTGTTGTTTTATGTGTTCGGCATTGATTCTCATATTCTCCATACACCCGTAATGTTCGAAGCAAAGAGATAGCCCCATCCGGTTTGAGCACGATTATTTAATAGAGTCCGTATTGCTGATTCACGTTATGGTAAAATTGATGCATCCCGAGATGCTTCCTACGCCGATTGTGTTTGTGTGTGCGTCTCTGGACGCGTGTCCATCTCTGCTGATTTACATCCTGCAACTCGTGTCGTATGTGTGCGTGTATGGGGCGAATGTAACCGGAAGATCAAAGTTTGCTACTCGCGTTATACTAGCCTTCGGTTTCGGTCGGACGCAGGACGTGTACGCATGGTTGGGACGTAAAACGCAAAGCTAGAGATTAGAACGAAACGTACCGCACACGGTTACTCTAGCACGTTATTCTCACTGTTCTCACGTGTCATGACGGTAGACAATAGATGTCTTTTTTATGTAAAACGGTAGGAATGTAATAAAGTAACTTCAGTTTACCTGATATGTCATCCAGTGGCTATCGGAATTTGCTTCTCTTGTGGCGCTAGCTCTCGTACTTCTCCACCAGGTGTCTCGTGCCGTACTCCTCGTACTGATTGCGGCTCATGCACGACTTCATGAAGCTGAGAGATTGTGAATACTTTTTACCACCGTGCCAAGCGTACGTGATGGGACTGTTTGGGAGAGAAAAAAAACTTGATCAATGATAAAGTATTTACACGAACCTCCTGCCAGTCTGCTTTCTTACTTTTCCGGCACTGTTACATTTACTTCATACTCGTCCGGTGCAAGTGCCCGAACGTCTTTTTCCACCCGCGTCTGCATGCCCGGAAACAGCGCACAACCACCGCAAACAACGATATTCGCAAAGAGATGTGGTCGCGTCTCCTCGGGACACAGATTAATCGCATCCACTATCGCTTCCGGTACGCCCATCTGCTGAATTCCCACGTCCGATGGGTGGAACAATATCTCCGGGATGACGAACCGCTCGTTGCCCAGCCGCACTGTTTGCAGCTCGTCGACCCCATCACCTCCAGGCGTGGATTCGTTCGGATTGCGCAAAAACCCACGTCGAATTTGCGTATAATCCGGTAGTACATACTCGCGAACGATCGTGTTTTCCGGGAGCCGTTTGCGCGCCAGGCGCATATCCTCGTTAAAGTTCTGTGACACGAAGCAGCTGTCCTCCTTCACCTGATTGATCACGTACGATTCATCCATCACGTTCAGTTGCCGGTAGGAGATGATTTCCTTCAGATGGTTCGTAAGCACTTTCCCACCAACGTCAATCCGCCGTATCGCTTCCTTCACTTTGTTGCCTTTCACGAACGGGACGACGTGCGTGAAACTGAACCCCATCTCCACCACCACGCAGGCAAGCGGTCGTTTACGTTGCTCCGTCCGTCCATCGTCCGTGTGCGTGTAGTTGAAGGCTGCCAGATCGATCGCGGTCGACTTGCAGACGGCATCACAGTCGTACTCCTCGTACAGGATTTCGAGCATCGCTTCCTGGATGGAACCGAAATTGAAAAGTGGTTCCGTAATGAGCAGAGGCATCTCTGAAAACTGAACTGGACAGCAGTCGGCACTGAAGAAGTAATCCCAGACCGTTTTCTGTACATCCCAGTTGACGAGATATCCACGCTGAAAGCACAGAATGTAAAACAGTCCGGAAGCGTCGCGGCATTCTTCGATCTGGTTCCCTATGAACGGTCGTCTTCGTTCTGATTTTGCTTTTGTGATGCAGTTGAGAATGGTTCTGCAAAGAAGTAGTAGATATTGTTAACATTGCTAAAACAAAACGTTTTCTTCACCTTACTTTGGTTCGGCTTCTTCTGATAGGCCTAGTTTAGCGTAAAATGCACCATTGTCCAGGATAAATGCATTGCTGTCCCCCATTTTTGAGCAATTTTAACACTATATTTAAGGTTTGTTTAGCGTTTGAGTCTAGCCGGCATCTGTTTGTTATTCAAGCGTTGTTTGCATAGTTTGCGTTGTTTGCAACTGAATTTGCATTCAAGAAAATGTCAAACGGTTGGCCTATAGTCGAAACAAAACAAAGGCACGTGAATTAGAAAACAAAATTAAAGAAAACATATGATTCGACGTTATATAAGATGATGAAGACACGATTCGACCATTTATTTAATTTATATTTTAAATTCGAAAGAAAACATTTTTTTATCAACACGAGTTGGTTGTCAACATTGTCCCCTACAGACAATTGACAGGTAATTGATAGGCGAGAGGTATGTCGCCATAGGATGAAACGGGGTGAAGAACATGTCAGCTGACGTCAAAATCGTTCTGTCAACTCGAGCCGACGAAAATTAGATCCCACAATAAGCACACGGATATCTAGTCGAAGTCTGTACCGCCGGGATTTTTTGGGGTGGAATTTTCATAAAAATTCTCACATAAAACATCCGCGGAAAATGGTACGTTCTGCGGTGTTTGCGCTGGCCGTGGTGTTGGTTCTGTTCCTGGATTCCGGCTCCACAAACGAAGTGTTCGGCTGTGGTGGTTTTGTGAAAAATGTGAACTCCGAGCTCGATCTCAGCAAAGTGGAGGTCGGATTGTAAGTCTTCCCCCCCGTATGTGAGGGTTTTTTCATCAACCCCTCTGGCGGTTAATTAAATTAACGCGGGAAGGGGACTGTTGATCAAATTGTTAACTTTTCGATGTTTCTAAACGATTCGGCACAGATTCACCCCACAAGGCAGCTTAAAGATTAAAACGGAGTGCTCACCCTCGAACGGATATTACTTCATCCCGGTGTACGATAAGGGCAGCTACGTGTTGAAGGTGATACCACCGCCCGGTTGGAGTTTCGAACCGGAACAGGTGGAGATCAAGTTCGATGGGCAGACGGACGTGTGCAGCCTGGGGAAGGATGTGAACTTTCTCTTCAAAGGCTTCGGCATTACGGGACGAGTCGAGTTCCGTGGTACGGAGGATGCCGGTGCACGCAACGTGCGAGTGGAGCTGGTAGCGGAGGATGGAAGTAAAATTGGCCAAACGATCACGAACGGGAATGGTGTGTTTTCGTTCACTCCGATCAAACCGGGCCGGTACGTGGTGAAGGTGCAGCATGCGAAGTGGTACTTCGAGAATCCAGAGTATAAGGTAACGGTCTCATCGGGCAATACTGAAATTCCACCCGGTTCACTTGTCGTATCCGGCTTCGACGTTGAGGGAAGCGTCTTCAGCGGTGGACAACCGTTTGCGAACGTGGGTTTCTTACTGTACGGTGCCAAAGATGTAAGTAAGAATGTGTAGTTCTTCTGCCAGAGGGTTTATAAAATGCTTGTTGCAATTATTTTATTTTAGCAAAAATCCCTCGTTCAATGCTCCTCCAGCAACATTCCTTCCGTGTCGAACACCGTGAACAAAGCGTACGAATCCACGCCACTCTGTCACACAACCCCGAACAAGAACAGTGGCAGCTATCTGTTTACCGGCGTGTCACGCGGCAAATATCTGATCCGCCCGCACTTCACCGATTCCAGCATTAAATTCCACATTCGACCCGAAACTCTCGAAGTGGTCGTCGGAAACGATGGTCTCCGGCTGAAGGACAACTTCGAAGTGACCGGATTTAGCGTGTCCGGTCGTGTGCTTCGCTCCCCCAACGGACCAAGTGTCGCAAACGCGCGCGTGAAGTTAAATGGTCGTGAAATCGCTGTAACTGGTCAGGACGGTAGCTATACGCTGGAGAATATTCAACCCGCCACGTACACGATTCAAGTTCAGGCGGACGATCTGCAGTTCAAAGACTACATCGTTAAGGTATCTCTCGCCAATCCCTCGCTACCGGATATTCTCGTGACCGGATTTAAGGTATGCGGTCAGGTGATCTCGAAGAAGGTACATCGGGTCGCGATCACGAAGAAAGCATCCACCATGATGGTGGAGGTCACGAGCCGTGAGGGTAGCGGCGAGTGGTGCACGTTCTTGGAGAATGGTCAATACACGGTGCAGGTGCTGACGAGCGATGAGGAGCACGCGAGCGGCATTCAATTCTTCCCAGTGACGCAAACCATCGAAGTAAACTATGCGCCCATCGAAGGAATCGTGTTTTCGCAGCTAAGAGCCACCGTAACGGGTACGGTGCGATGTCTGGCGAAGCGTGACTCCTGTGGCGATCTTGCCGTCACACTGCAGGCTCTCGATGGCAATGGAAACGCTGTCGGTCAATCACAGCTGGCCTCGGTTGGGGACAGCGGCAGCTATAGCTTCCAAAACGTTCTTCCCGGCAGCTATGAGGTGAGCGTCCCAAGCGCAAAATTCTGCTGGCAATCGAACACGGTGAAGATAAACATCAAGACGGCGAAGGAAACGGTACCGGACTTTGTCCAGACGGGATACATTGTGTCGCTTCTAGCGAGCCACAACGCGTCGATGGCTTACCGCTGGAAAGATGCTGCTGCCGGGGCAGAAAACACCGCTCCGAAAGAGGAAGAAATCGTTCTGACCGCCGGTATGAACATGTTCTGCGTGAAGCGCGCCGGCACGTACACGATGCGACTGAGCGGTTGCCATCGGTTTGAGGAAACAACTCCGACCGAGTTCAACACCGCCAGCACCGCTCCCATCACGGTGAACGCGAAAAGCCATCGCAATGTGGTAAGCCTGTTCGCGGAAGAAAAGGAACGATACCGAGTGCAGGTACAGCGAGAGGGAACGGAGAACGAGTTGGTCGAATTCGAGTTTGTCGACGTGCAGGTGGACGGAAAGTACGTGTACCGGAAGGTGTTCTATCTCGAACATGGCGAACGCGTAACGCTCGTGCCGGAAAGTGAGGTTATGCTGTTCCATCCGACGCAGCTGGTCGTGATGGGTGGGAACAACTGCGCCGACGCTGGGATGCTGCGGGCAACGAAGGGACTGCTGATAAACGGGCGCACCGATCCACCGGTGAAGGATGTCACCATCACGCTCGTGTTCCCGAAGAATGCGGACCTGCTGTCACAGGTAACGCAGACGGATGCGCGCGGTGAGTTCCGCTTTGGTCCAATCGATCCCACACTCGCCGTTGAACTGTCCGCCGAGAAGGAATCGTACGTTTTCTCCGCCTTCGATCGCAAGACCAGTTCGTTCAGTGGACACAAGCTGTGTGAGATTATCGTTACCGTCAAGGATGACGCGGGTAATCGGCTGCCGGGTGTGCTGCTTTCGCTGTCCGGTGCGGAAAGCTATCGGAAGAACATGGTGACCGGGGACGATGGCACGATTAAGTTCCATTCGCTCTCGCCCAGCGAGTACTATCTGCGCGCGATGATGAAGGAGTACGAGTTCCGGCCGAACTCGAAGCTGATCAAGGTGGGGGAGGGCGCTACCGTGCAGGAGGAGCTGATCGGTATGCGGACACAGTTTTCCATCTTCGGCTCGATCACGTCGCTCAATGGCGAACCGTTCCCGAACGTTGCCGTGGAAGCCATTTCGGACGAAACGTGCGGAAGCGTGCTCGAGGAGGCGACGAGTGAGTTCAACGGACAGTACCGCATTCGGGGTCTAACGCCCGGCTGTCAGTACCGGGTGCGCGTTCGTACCGGGGCGGGGCCTACGGCAGCCGTCGATCGATCCATTCCACGCGAGCGTGTCGTAGCCGTCGCCAAAGCGGACACACGTGACGTGAACCTGATCGCCATTAGTCCGCTTGCGTTCGTGGACGTTACCGTACGGGTGGTAGCATCGCAGAACGATCACTACAAGACGCTCAAGATCGCGCTGTACAAGAAGGGAAGCGATACGCCCGTGCACACGCAGCGCATCGAATCCCCGCTCAATCCGAAATCAAAGATTAACCCCGGCATTATGGTGTTCTTCCCGCGGATTCCCTTCGACGGAAAGAGCTACCACATCGAGCTGACCTCGTCGCTGTCGGAGAAAAACTATCGCTACAGTCTATCGTCCGTATCGTTCGTGGCCAACACGAGCAGCTTTTACGCGGAGCTACCCTTCGCACCGGAGCTGCGGACGGCCGAGGGTGATCTTAACCAAAGCTCGCTGTCAGCGATCGTACTGATCGCGCTGATTGGTTTCGTGTTCTTCAAGCAGGAGCTTGCGTTCCAGCTGCTCGAGATGGCCTGGTCGAAGGTTGGAACGCTTACCGGTAGTATGATGAGCCGCCGGCCAACGGGCAAGGAGCTAAAGAACGATACCGGGTACATCGATACGCGCGATATCGATGCCCTCGCTTCGACCATCGACGGTATGAAGAAGAAGAAAACCAAAAAAGTGTCCTAAGCGTGTGGGGGAAAGTGTGAGAGAATGCAACGGTGTAGCAAGCAAGGATCCAATAATCGGTAGAGGTATCCATTTGAAGTAAAGAAAAAAAACTCATCGAAACGAAATTGTAGAAGCAACGGGTGTTAGTCGAACAAGTTCTTTTGAAAATAAAAGACGTTGTGGTGCGTGGTAGTAAAATTCATCACGGGTTTTGTTCATTGACGGTTGCGATTTATGAAATATTATTCTATGCACTATTGGAATTTCAATCCAAATAACGAAAAAAAAAAACGCTTTGGCTCGATATATCACTTCCACGTTTATTACGAATAGAAGCCATTTGAGCTATCTGCAGATAAATAAATAAATTAATTAAGCTATGTACATCCACATTACACTGCCCGCATCTGATCGCGCTAAACATTAGTTTTAGTTTCTCCGGAAACGGTTAGGATGCTTTGGCTGTAAGATTAGCTTTCCTCGGATGGGATTCGGAGGCGGCACCGTTGTCGTTTCCGCTGCCTCAATTTCGTTCTCCTTCTCATCGGTATTACTCGCCGCTGGCGCTGGGTATTGCACCGCCGCAGTTGGATAAAGCGGCCGGCGTGCGAACTTTTTCCTCTTCGGTACCTTACACTCCTCGTAGATGCGTCCGCAGTCTTTGTAGCTGGTAGCCTTCTCGTCGCCAGCGTCGCGATAGTTGTGGAACACATCTCGACTAGACGGCCAAGAGAATATTTAGTTATTAGTTCAGATAATAATTGATTAAACACGCTTGCCCTACTTACCCGATGGCACGCGTCACGAACAGCAGAATGGGATTTCTCCTCGCTCTGAAATCAAATTCGCAAACGAATCGCTTCCGACAGACTCGTCGATTTACACCGAGAAAGCGGAATGTCATGTCGGTTAAGGTATCGGTCCAGTATATTCTGAAACAATCAGATGCCATAGAAAACGATCAATTCGTTTTTAATCCTTCCTACACTCTAACTTACTCGTTCTCTTCCAGGTATTCGTCGTTCGGAGCAGTATCGGCAGTCGATTGTCTGCCTCCCACATCACGCTTTCGCCGAGTTCCGGAGCTGTACTTCGAGTACGACGAAGAATCCGATGACGGTGGTAGATAACCCTTCGAAGGTGATAGATAGCTCGATGACGGCGGTCCGTAGGTGGCAGCCGGTACTCCATAGGAATGTGAAGGTGCCTCGAACCCGGACGATGCAGTATCGTAACTGAAGTATGGCTCCGGTCCAGGGTAGCTGGAAATGATCTCGTGCCCGGAATGGTACCCGGTGTACGGACTAGATTCGATAAACGGTGGCGGAGTTTCGCTAATAATTGATGAACCGAACAATCCAAGCGGAAATATTTTGTGCCCAAAGTAATAAATTCCAGCAAAAAAAAGGGCCATCAGTACGATTTTTGCCTTCACCAACACTACCGTGGCGACCGTGGTCAAGATAGGACCAACTGGTTGTAATGAAGAGAAAAACGAAAGAAGTAAGAAGTAAGAACTCTGCAAACTATTCGTATTGCTTCCTGTTGGACACTTACGAGCTTTGAAGAAAAACTTATGGAACCGCTTTCTTCGACGACCTTCATCAACCGATTTGGTTGCTGACTCCACCAAGTCTTGGGCGGCCACAAGCACTAGCATTGCAGCTAGCAGCAGCAATTGTTTGAGAAAAGCCATAATGCTAGGCGCTCGTTTTGTGTTCACTTCACGTTCCGAAGCACAATAGCTGCCGATACGATTCACTGATCCTTTTCACACAGACATACAAGCACTTAAACACCTGCGATCCCCTTTCAAACACACCACACCGGAAGTCACCTTTCTATTGCGCGGTGGTTGCCGTCTCGCTGACTTCCTTTCCGGTACACGGATGTAACTCGAATGCGGCCGTAAAGTAAGGGTGGCCATCGTTTTATACTAATGTTTACATTTCCATTCCTGCGCCACAGCCGCGACTGCCCAAAATCTCGCGTCTCGTGAAGACGACAACAATAATTGAAGCTAATTCAACATGGGATGTTCCGCTCGGTGCGATCTTCGCGTCGGAGGGGTAACACACTTACTTCAGCCCCATCCGACTTTCTTTCGTGCCACGTTTGGGTAGTGGAAATGGATCGAACACGATCCAAATTTAGACTAAAGATTCGTTAGTTGAACAGTAAGAGATTTGGTAGCGGCTGATAACGAATATTGCATGAACATATAGTTTGAAATACATTTTATGAAATATCACTAAGAGGACGACCAAAGGGTGAACTTTTAACAACGCCGATTCTACATTGTAGAATTTCTTTACGCAACGTATTACGCAAGTTTCTGGTACCATTCTGTCGTCGATCTTTCGGATACCGGATACCGAGTGTCTTACGTTGCATAAGGTGCTAAACATGATGAGCTTATCGTTGACGGGCGATCATCGCACAAACCAGAAGCAGAAAAAGAATCGACACGATCAGCCGGCAAATAGCATCCATCAGAAAGTGTCAACAGGGCCTAAAATGAAAGTGAATGTGTACCACTTTCTCAGATGATGCATGTCGCAGGCATGAGCTATTGCACGGAACTACTCATTAGCAATCATGCTCGTGGTGCTAATCATGCTCTAACGTTTTGTTGTGACTCTTGCACTTCCGATCTGCTTATGGCATTTAACACCTAGCACGGGCGGGAAACTGGACGGATGGAGTTGCAGGAGGAAAGCTCGTGTCAGATGTTTTGCGTTGGGATTGTCGATTGGAAGAGAGGCAAAAACATAAGGCATTTCAAAATCTTCAGTCCCGTTGAAATGGAGCTGCTCGCTGCAAGTGTTTATCTGTTTGTTTTGGCTGTAACCGTGGTGTCCGGTGAGGTGAAACAATCTGATCCTTCCAAGGTCGCACTAGTGGAACAGGCAAGATACGATCGTTATGCAGATATTTATCGTTACTGTAGGTATTCGGGATGATTGATTTTCAAATTTTTTGACTTGACACTTGCTTTCATCTTTCATTCCCAGGGTGGCCATGGTTTAGCGACTTAGCAACGGTCGTTGCTATCAAGCTCAAGATATGGATCATCCTAGTGGCAATGCACGTTTTCGGTGATGGGTACTATTGGTCCAAGTGGACGGGATCGGGAAAACCGCAATGGACAGAACATCCTCCAGGCATTGGTTGGGGTCGTCGAAGGCGCAGGGCTGTGAGGGTAGAATCTGACCGCGGAAAATTCGATATGGCCGAACAGATATTCGAAACCCTTAACATCAACGATGATGTGTGCCGCAGACGCATCGTGTGTGAGCTGTATCTCGAAGGGAAGCGTGTGCCGCAAATATGGCGAACGTTGAACGATTCGGGATATGAAGTTTTTCGTGCCTATCGCCCTGAGCACGCTGTAATGAGCTCTACCGATTGCCGTAAGCTGTACGGTTGCCAGTTTGAGGATTCCAACCGTTTACAGGAGAACAAATTAATACGTGTGGAAGCTGACGGTGACGATTGGAGATGGCCGCGATAAACAGAGCGTGTGCAAGTGTAGTCTGTAAGATATTTATTGAACGAAGCGAGTTGGAGTTTCTAGTTGTATGGAGTGTTGTCAAAGTACTGTTTCACTAGAGCGGGGCTTAAAAGCGCTGCGACTAGCACCACTTTGAAGAACATCCAAATTTGAGTAAAGTATGTGATTAGGAGTATGTATTGAATAGTTTGCATAATTTCTGTAAATAAAAAAAGGTAACGTAAACAACGTTGTAAACTTGTACAATATTTTATCGACATCATACCTTTATTATTGTCACGATGGTTTACCGGTCGTCTATGGTTTGATGTATGAATATTGTATGAATACGTTTAATGCACTACCAATTGTTACATTTTTTCCGTTAGTAGAAGTTATAGAAACCCACACTAGAAATACAACAAGATATAGCTTCACAAACATTTTTGGTTGTTTCTCCTCTGTCGAAAAAACGATACTGACGATCTTACCCATAGCTTCCGTGCAAAGCACACACGCAAAAATATGATCGCGTGACAAAGCACCCATAATAGTGTCTACAGAAATGCTCTGGGCTCTTTTGATGTTTTGTTTGGAACATATTTTATTGACGCATGTACAAAAGATTTATTTCATGCTTACTCAAGCTTAAACCCTACATTTAACCTCTATTTTGGAGCACTTGGTCTGCACTACTTTCCAGTAAATCTATCCAAAATAGTTGCCAGTCTTGAATAGAGCCACCCAGATCACCATTTCGTGCCCATCCGATTGAAGTGTGATGATGATCGAATGATATCGGCTCCTCCAGAACGATCGGTGAGCAGCAGTTGTGCTGCTTTGGAAGTGCCTTAAACAGCACCACGATTATGAAGACAGAAAGCCAGAAGCCACCCTTTATGATCCACAGCACGCTGTGCGCTATCCACCAGCGCCAGGCGTACGGATAAGCTGGAATCGGAAGTTAAAAAAATCAAAATAAAATGTTCACTGCAAGCCACAAAGTCTACATACGGCTAGAGTGTCTTCTGGGTTCAATCGATGTTTCGTTTTCCGTTGCTAGGACGATGCATGTTTCGAGTAGTATCATAAAGGTTAGGGTTAGGACTCTTCTACACATAGTTTAGCTGTTTTAAGTGACTTCAACACCAGTTGTTGTTGAATACTGGACGCAGAGGGGCTCGAAAAACAGTTTGAAAAGGTCGAACAAACGGTCTAATTGGTGACATTTTAGAGGGAGTATAAACTATCACTTTCACTCTTGCATGAGGGGATGGTTGCTAGGTTACGATTCAAACGCTGCTATCAGTTGCCGGTTTGCAATCGATGGAGCAACACAACGCAATCATGTATACAATGCCACTTATGATCGGTTGTTTAGTAGTAGCGACTGGTGCGATTGCTACCCCGCAAGTAGACTCCAGTACAACTAGTTTAACTGTTTCCGGTCGAGATCGTGATCATTTTAATGAATATGGTAAGATTTTAAGAAAAAATAAACTTATGAACAACAAGGTAGAGCTTATTTTCTGATCGTTACAGGTTTCCCAGAGCTCGTGTTTGGTTCGCATGCTGCAGCCATAGCTGCCTTTACGTACTACATTGCGATATTCTTTAAAACATACCTCCTGATTCACCTAGCACTAGTACGGCAAAGACAGGCTGAGAATGATTGGAGCACCAGGAGTTTTGAAAGTTTAAGGTTTGATTTATCGGGCGAACAATTTGTGCAAATTGTTCATGATTTCATTTTTCTTCTTCCCAGACATTCGTTTCATGGCTCACCAGATATTACCAGATAGGCAATTTTTTAAAAAAGGATATTTTTTAATTTAGTTGATATTATTTATTTGTAAACCTCTTTTGTGGATATAGCATTGAATAAAATGTTTAACATTAAAAAAGTATGAAAAAAAGTTTTTTTTCAAATATTGGAGAATGCCTAACATGTTTTTGGCAAGACACTATGTTTGAACGATTCGAATCATGTCTCCTTTTCTGACGAGTTTATTTTATGGCCAAAATAATTAGCACTAACGTTCAAAGCGCTCCCTTCCACCAGCCTCATAAGAAAGAAAGTTCAAGAGCGCTAGCGTTTTGGGAAGTAGAAAATTCCTCCAAACAGTGTGCGGAGATCAGTCTTTAGTAAGCATTTCGTCCGTAAACATGCTCTCACTACGTAGCGCGATTGGTTTGCTACTCGTCGTCAGCTATGTTTCCGCACGAAACCACCATCATCATGTAAAGCCAGCAAAATACAGCTATGGAATTTGTAAGCATTATCGGTGACCTATTTCTTTGAGTTTGATACTAATTCATTATCTTCATTCCACAGTTGCTCCCACGGGATGGACGGTAGCGCTATACATTTGGTACATCGTGAAGTTGGGCTTTATATTGGGTGCTCTTTTATTGCTACTGTTTTCGAAGAAGTGGAAATCACAAAGTCCACCCATCATCATTGAAGGAAGCCCAGCATACTAGTTAGTTGATGGGAAAGTTATAAGATATGAGTTTATTTTTATTCATTTTGTTCTAAATCGTTTCATTCCAACAGTCATCATCGTTCGTTGGCCTCTGCCGAACCTAGTCTGTTTCACCATTCCGGAAGCATCAGGGATCTTAACCTATTCTGGAAGGATCGAATTAATGGTATAGCATCCATGCTGGGTCAGTGAACGCAGAATAGTACAGCGAATGGAATTCTATTGATATTAACATTCTTTTTTTTATACAGTAATTTATTAACATTTCTAATAAAATTGTATTTTCATTTCACGATGAAAGTTTGAGTATCTTAATTAAAGGTTTTCAACGCTTTGTCGAACATGGACCAAATAACCTTGCGGTAATAAAATGTCTAGCCTTATACTTTTTTCCATAAAGTTATTGAAGATTACTTCTCGTGTTAGATTTAGAACTTTTGCTATTTTCTGTAATTAATCGATTGAGCAATGAAGATAAATTTGAATTTTTAGATATTAATTTCATCACATGTTCTACTCAATTAATCCTGGAAAGCCAACAAATGCTCGGTAGCGTTATCAAACAGTTCGTGACTAACTGGCGAAAGCGAAAGTAGAAAGGAAACCCAATTGGACGGAAATTTCCGGTCAACAAGCGGAAGCAATCATCATTTCACTTTCATCGCTTTGTTCGAGCTATGGCGTGAATTGATCGCAATCGTTTATCACACGTTCAGATGCAGCAAAGCACATCATGCTGCTCCCGGTAGTCGTTGGTCGTGTGGCTTTTGAGGTGACGGATGTCATAAACAGTTCGAACCTAACCCGTTGATAGATCGGTGGTCGTCCTGATCCTGCAGTATCCTTTCACCATGAGATTGAACGTTTCTTCCCTCAGGCTCATACGTTTTCTAGCTATATGCTGCGCGCTGTTAGTATTGATCGATACCGCCACGGCACAACAAATACGCCGCCGACGACCCCACCACTATCCGAAGTTCGAAATATGTAAGTACAGGTTAGGGTAATCGACTGTAGAAACCTATCATCACTTTATATTTTCCAGTATGGCCGTTACACTGGGTCAGTGCAGCGTACGTGTGGGGCTTCCTGAAGCTAGGAGCCATATTTGCCGGTTTAATGTTGCTATTCGTCGTTCGACACGTGGTGAGCTGGAGCAGTGGGCCATCGTATATCGGACACGATGCCCCAGTGTAGTGAGTTTTTGTTATGTGTCGTTCGTGGTACCTTTGCTTTAATCTTGAATGGTTTCCTTTTAGTCACTTCCGAGCATTTAATCCTGGATTGAGAGATGTCGACAGCACGGGCAATGATGTACTGTATTGGATTGATAGAATTGGAAAAGCAGTGGAACACTTTGGAGAGCGATAACTGTGAGATCAATTTATGTTAAATTTCAAAATAAAATATAAAATGTTACTGTATAGCACGAGAACTTTGTATCATTTTCATGGTTCCGACACCAATTCTCGCTACGTGCAAACTACTTGAATTGCGGAATAGTTTAATAGTGATCATTGTTAAAACTTGGAACAATTGAAGTGGCCAGTGACGATCCAAAGAAGAAGAAAAAATCATAACGGTTTCTTAACTTAACGTGATATATTTGATAGTCCAATTTGTTCTCGGTAGAATTCTATCAATGGTCATCGGCACATGTGTGTGTATGATCGATCGATCGAGGGGCCAAAGATCGAGAGCAGAGAAAAAGGAGTACGTTGAAGTAGAGTTAGTGGTGCACAAATGTTAAGTGTTTGGCAAAAGAAATTTAGTGATATTAATTTCGATTTATATTCTACATAACTAAACAAAACTAGTGAACACAAAGATATTATGTTATATCCTTTGCTACTTTTATCCACTTCAATATGTAAATATTTCACACATTTTTATTGCGTGTATCGTTTCTTACAACTATAATAAATAAAGTGTATAATAAATAGATTTAACCTACTAAACTGCCTAATCACTGCTGTGCTTGATCCTGACTAGCCACAGCTTCATCGTAATCATCAATCGATCCCTGCATCTGTTGCCCATCGAAAACGTTCATCGTAATCGAATCGCCTTGCGCCTTACACCGCGGGTACAGTTCCACACACTGCTTCATGCTTTCCGCCACAACATCGTCCGCGTGCCGGTACTTCCGGAAGATATCCACACCGAGCATCCGTGTGCCCAGCTTCAGCAAGAAATCGCTCTTCGCGCGCACATCCACCTCACACACGAACCGCTTCCTGCAGTCCGTCGAGTGCACACCGAGAAAGCTGAACGCCAAATCGGTCATCATGTCGGTCAGCAGCAGATCCGACTCCTGGCCTGGCTGGGCCGCTTCGCGGATGGAACGCCGGCGGTGGTGCGGTGGTTTGTCCCAGATGATTTCCTCGTGATGGTCGTGATGGTGGTCATGGTAGTAGGGTGCGGATTCGCGCAAAATAATCGGCGCACAGCTGTGCTTGGCCGGGAAGCCTTTGAAGAACGCCCAGATCATGATGATGCCGAGCCAGATCGCACCCTTCACGATCGCGATTACGAAGGCGGCGATTCCCCAGCCCCATCCGAACGGGTAAACTGTTTCGAAATATAAGCGTGAAATTAAAGCAACAGATAAAAAAGGCTCGCTCTCGAGAAACTCACTCGCAGAATGGAATGGACCACGCTGTCGTCCCGTTTCCAAATCTTTCACTTCATTTGTTGTTGTTTCTTCTAACGCTGGAGAACACTTTACTTCCACGAATATGGCTAACACAAGCACCAACCAAAGTATTGCTCTCGGTACGGCCATTACTGCTTTCAGCTGTTATCACAACGCGACACGTAATATCAATGAAACCAAACGGCTCCGCGATCGGTGGTGTCTTTTATAAGACAGACCACAAGCCTCCGGGACACGGTCCATTGCACGGAACGCAAATGTAGCTTTCCTAATTGGAGGTGCTAATTTGAAGCGGACACTTTCAATTTCTATGCGGCATCGCCTTAGTCGCAGTATATATGGCATGACTTGGACGCCGGCTCGGGTTTGTTCTGTGTTGTATGTTGGAAATGGGTACAGGATCGATGGGAAAGACACCGTTGAACCTTTCACTGTTAGTGGTGCTGGGAACGTGCCTTAGCTCGTGTGTCGTGTTAGTGCACGGTAGTAAAGAGGAACCACAGGAAAGCATCACGGCACTTACGGCACGCTCCGATAAATACTACGATGAAATGTGTAATTTCCGAGTGGATGAAACGTTGTTTCATTTGTGAGTGTACGCTGAAGTGTTTCGTTCGCTGTCTCGTTCGCATAGGGTACCGATGGTGGACGTTTCCGGTTACGATGGCCATTAAAGCGAAGGTGATAGCTTGGGTTTTTTTCATCACGTTCTTCAGCACGATCATGCAAGCGATCGTGTACCAGAAGTCGGAACCGCAGCTGCCGGAGATTTACACCATACCCGAGCATGCCGAATGGGGGTAAGCATGAAGGAAAGGCGTAGTTGTCGGTGTTCGTAGCTAATTTGAAGATATTCACGATTCTTTTAGGCATACGGCGTTCACGAGCTGGGGTTGAAAGAGTGCAACAAATCATCGAAACCGAACTCCTGCAAGACTGATCCACATGTTTTTATCGCACTAAGTCGTAATAAAGTTATTTATTCTTCGTATGTTCTTTCATTACTTTCTGCACCCTAGCTATGTAACATATGACGGAAGTGTTTTTTAACACCTTTCACTAGCTGCAAAATAATTATCACATGCATTACATTACAGTACGTCTGTACATAAAGATGAAACTCCTGCACTCCCTAAGACGAGCCCGATCAGTTTTTGGGTTTCAATTTCTAGTTTCACGTCAACCTAGTCGCATCGTCGAAGTTTTAGGAAAACATGCTCCGAACGTTGTTTTTCGTTGTGCTTATTAGCAATGGCAACATGGGGCAAACTCGAACAGGATACAGTATAACATCGTTGCCGACTGCAGCCAGAACAACTTCAGCAAGATCGGAAGACTACTTTAACGATATTGGTAACTGTTTAATAAATACTTTAATGTTGCGTTTTCTGACATATTTGATTTCTTCAGGTTTTTTCGGGTACATAACCTCATTCGAAGCGTTTGTAGTGGTGGCAATAATAGCAAAGATGTGGATATTTTTGAAAACGTACTTGCTATACGCACTTGCCGTGACTAGGACGAAAACATCAGCTAAAGAGTTGACGGACGATTTCGAGTTCGAGTTAGTAAACAGTAAACTGCACGAAATACATGAGACTTTTAGTAAATACGAATAAAAAATAATTTCTATTTAAATTGTGTAGTAGTGTTTTCTTTATTTCATTTCATCTAACCTAAATGCTTAACAACATTCTCCAAATAGTTCGTCACGATCGGATAGATGGGATCGTACTGGGTAATGTTCTTCTGCCGTATCACCGTCCGGTATTTCTGCAGTGCTCCGGTGATCAACTCCAGCCGATCTCTCTCCGCGGAATGACTTTCCAACCATAGCAGCAGCTTCTCGTTACCCCAACCCGCTGTCACGTGTGGGCTCGTCATGTCGCTCCCGGCATATCCGAATAACATAAACAGTACGATATACGGTGGAACCACACCACCCACGTCGGCCGTCTGCTCCACCAGCTCTTGGGGCGTTACGGTGTACAGTGAGGCAATAGCACGCAACAACCGGAAGCTTTTTCCCAGCAACGATAGGTCCGGCACGATCGGCTTCAGAGCACTCTCCAGATGATGACAGTCGGCTTTGAGACGCTGACGACCGGCGGACGAAAGTGGCCGAATGGTGGCCAGATTTTGCACAAACAGTTCGATGCAACGCGTGGCCAGATTGCGAGCGGCCTCATCGATGACGGTACGATCGTTGAAAGGCAGAATGTGCGTGTTCCAGGCGCGCACTATAAAGTCCTGCAATTCCTTCATGTAGAGCGACGGGCCGGCGGTGGAAATGTTGTTTGAGTTAAGACCAGGCTCACGATGCATCGAGAGCAAAATGACGTTGACCGCGGAATGGATTGAAGCTGTGTGAGTATAGTTATTGCATCAAGAACAGCTTGAACACACTTTCCCAATCACCAATTCTTACCAATTAGGGGCTGTAGGATGGCCATTGTAATAGTTTTTCCTTCAACGAGACTTGATGTTAACCTTTTTGAGGCGTCCAGCGCTGAGAATTTCGTGCCCAAATTCTTCACCAGACGATTCATTGCCTCATGATGATAGAATATTACATTTGCCAGTGTAATATTCAGTGATTGTGATACGTTTGGATTATCTGGAAGCGAAAATTGCATGATAACATCAATACAAATCTCATTATCAACCAGGGTGAAAGTTCGTTTTTCCAAATCTTACCGAGCACCTGCTGCGTCTCAGTACCGAGCTTAACATTTCGCTCTATTTTATTCCATAAATCCTTGTTCGAAACGCACAGCACACCGGTCACTAGATCGATCAGCCGTGCGTCAACGATGGCCGCGTTTAGCTCGGTCGAAGCAACACGGACCAGCGCATCTATCACCTCCTGGTTAGGGAAATCAACATCCACCAGCGCCACCTTGAAGTTGTTGGCACATTTCTCCAAGTAGCCCGCCTCGAGCGAACCGAACACTTTCTCTCCAAACGTGAAATGCTGATCAACTTTCGTCTCAAGTCCACGCGCAAGCGAAAGCAGCTTCGGTAGACCCTGTTGTAGTGACTGCGTCACGTGCGATTGGGCGGACTTGAATGAACTGATCAGCTGTTTCTCTAAATTGTTCCAAAATTTGCAATCGAACTGTTTCGCGAGCGCAAAATCGTCTCCGAGCGGTAGCTCTAGCAAACATTTCTGCAGAAAAAGAACCTGCGTGCAATGGCCGTACATTTCATCCAGAAACAACCATTCCAATGCTTGCCACAGTTTCGTGCGGAAGTTGGAAGAATTGGTAAGCGTAGGCGCTTTGCCCGGTGCTTTCAGCTGGCGTGATTCGTGGGCTCGCTCTTTGGCCGGTGAAGAAGCACCCGTTTTGCGAAGCTTTGCCACATCCGTTCCGGCAAATGATTCCTTGATCGCGTCCTTCAAATAGTTACTGAACGTTTCCAGCACGTTGTTCAAGCATTTGGGGAGGATTTTTAGATTGTGAAATATTCGTACACACACCCCAACCTGTTCGGGTTTGTTTTTCTGGATCCCTTCGAACAGATCGCGATTGGCGAGCTTCAGCAGGCGCTGCTTCGCCTTCGTTACGGTTCCGATCTCTTCACGCAGGAAATCTATTTTCGTAAGATCCACATCCTCCATGAGTCCTTCCAGCTCGTTTACGATGCTTGCTTGCTCGGCGAGATCGCTGGTTCGTTCCAGTTCCTTGTGAACTTGTAGGAACCGAGCACACTGTCGGAGAACATGGGAAGCTTCGTGCAGTCGGCCCAGTACTTTGGTTTGTGTGGCGAGCATATCGTACGGGACGGTTATCTGCCGGCGGAGGCGTTCCGCACCGAACCGCAGTGTTTCGATGTGACTCGAAATTGATTCGATTGAAGCATTTAACGTACCGGCGTGCTTGGCTTGCGAAAGCAGAGCACCGTACTGTTCGCGTACTTGCTTTTGCAGTGCACTCGACAGCTGTTCGATGCCTTCCGAGAGTTTTCCTATCTGGTCACTGATTGCCACTGTGAGCTGCAGCTCCGGGCTCGGTTTGTCGGCGAGGAAGTTTTTGTAAAACTCTACAATTTTATAAATAAAATATTAGCTTAGGATGGAGAAACATGTAGATAAGGTGTTATTACCATCGTTTTCGATTTTATCACACAATTCGTCGGTCATTTTGGGATTATTCCAGCAAGGATAACTCTTTTCTATTTGCAAAAGCGCGCTGACGTACACCTTTTCTTCCCCAGGCAGAATGTAAATAAATACGATAAACGTCAAAATCATCTGCAGCGTACATTTGGCAGCGCTTGCCAAGGCGAAAATCGAGCGAAAACTAATCAAAACAAAAAGCATGGCGTCGACGCTAGCACGCGTTTTCCGCCGAGGAAATCATTTTCTCACACTGAAACAGTACGAAAACGTTCAAGTGGCCAGAGGAAATCCGCAAGATCTGGTGCAGAAGGTGACCGCTGCCGAGGGTGGTCAATATTTCGTGGCTTGGCATCCGAAACCAGACTTTCCGTACGAGTTTAGCCGACCAATTGAAGTTGCCAGGCCCGAGCCAACTGCGAATCTGGTGCGGGATGACATAATCAACAGAAGCCGGAGTGCGTTGAAAGCCAAACATCCAGAGTTTGTGCGAGAGGAATTGAGTAAATTAACGTTCACCACAAAACACCGATGGTTCCCGCGAGCACGTGACAAGCGCGCGAAGAAGACTCCTATGGACCGTCCGTACCTATAATCCCATGGTAGCAAGCGCATAGACGATTGTTTACTAACACACGGTAGTTAAAAGCGGTATAAGAAGTCATTTATTAATTAAACTTTATTTTCGTACACTCTAATCAAAGCGTCGTTTCTTTAGCAGTGATCCAAGAAGATCCGAAATAGTCGGAGCCTGACCTCCGTCGAATGAACCCTTGTTGGTCGAAAGACCGGTGGTGCGTTTGCGCGGATCCTCAAGTTTGGCATTAGCACCGGACGTTTTCTTCAAATCTCGGTGGTGTGGAAAAGTTGGCATAAACTTAGGGTCACATGCTGAAATTATGTTGATGGATGGTTATTTTCTGGAACAGGACATAAAAACTCCCTTCCTTGGAAATACTCACGCAGTGGTGGTTCCTTCAAATAGGTACAAGCAAGGGAGCGTTCAGCCGTCGCTCGGCTCTGCGGGTTGTACATGAACAAACTGTTCAACAGATCAAATCCGCTCGCCGAAAGGAACGGAAACTTAGTTTTCAGATTGTTGTACGGTTGCTCTTTGAGTGTGAAACTTTGCACCAGTGAGAGACTGCTAAATTCAGGCCAAATGGCCGGTGTGGGTGTACCGAGCAGATTTATGATGAGCTCGATCTGTGAAATTTCACTCGTACCCGGAAGCAGCGGTTTGTGGGACAGCAGCTCGCCTAGAATACAACCAGTTGCCCACATATCGACGGCAGTGGTTTGTGTCTCACAACCGAACAGTAACTCCGGGGGCCGGTACCACAGTGTGACCAGTCCCGGGGTAACCGGTTTCTTCGAGTCCGTTATGTAGCGCGCTAAACCAAAATCGGCTATCTTTAGGCACCCAGTGTCCGTGAGTAGCAAGTTTGATACCTTCAGATCCCGGTGGATGATGTACTTCGAGTGCAGATATTTTAATCCTTTCAACAACTGTATTATGATGCACTTCACCTGTGACTCCGAGAACGGTGTGTCCATGTTATCGAGCAGAGAAGCCAAATCCTGCTCACAAAACTCCATCACCAGAAAGATGCTCTCGAGACTGTTGCCCACTACTACCTCCTTCAGTCGGACGATGTTTTCGTGATTACAGTTTTTCAGAATCTGTATCTCGCGCAGACCACTGATAGGAAAACCGTCCTTAAAGATATCCTGATCAATTCGTACCTTTTTCAGGGCTACTATCTCGTTGGTGATGGTATCGCGAGCACGAACTGAGCCAGAAGGAAAAGCAGTTAAACGTAATTCTTTTCAAAATCATCAAAAACTTACAAACAATTCCATAAGTTCCTTCGCCAACGCGGTTGCACTTCTGGAAGGCGGAAACATAGCGACACTTTCCATACTAAAATGGCAAAGAATAAATATTTAAATTCATGCAGAAATTGTTTGTACGTTCAGAGGTACCACATCCTGCGGTCTGATTTCTGTGTACTCTTTTGTGCGAAAGTTCATCAGCATCCCTTTACGTTGAACCGGTCGGTTGGGATCACGGTGATCGGCATAGTCTGTTGGTTATAAAAGGCTACTTTCATGTCCAAAATGTAATAAAATAATGAGTTACTGAACAAACCTGAGGCCATATTTGTTATAATACCCGTTTAATAATTCTTAGGAATTCGAAAATTTGTAATAGCAAAACCTTTTTAAAACAGACTTTCGCGGAGTTTTCTACCGGTGTCGTGAATCTAAACATTGAAAGTATAAACAAAACAATTCGTTTGACGTTTGTTTCACTATGGTTCACCCCCATTTATATATTTCGCCACACAGTTTACACCAGAAATAGTTTTCAAAGCCCAAACACTTTATCTATTTAACCAAGATGTTAAAATCCGAAGGTTTTTTCCAGCTGAAAATTTTGAACATAATTTAAATTATATAACTTTTCTGATTATCTAAGATGAGCAGCCCACTGTGCATTTGGGTACTTCAATCTGGCTGCGTACTTACCAAAAGGAACTAAAAACAAACCAGACAACCCCTGATTAAAATTTTGCAAATCATGTTAGGCAACAAAGGAAAAGCATTCAGAATTTCGAGATTAACGTTTATAGGATCTTATGGATACAGCTTCTTCTTCGTAAGAAATCCTTGGTCGCACGTAAGGTAAAATTGGATTAATAAGTTACCCCACGCAGGGCACATTAATGCGTTTCCCGTAAACTCCCTTTCGTTCCTATATTGCACATGGTTCCTATACGCATATGGGTGGTTCGCCAATTTCAAGCTGATATTTTATAGAAGTTTTGCTAGCGGTGAGAGAAATTAGTCGTTGAATTTATCGCACACACACAGGAATGTCCCACCTCGCCTCGCAACCGACCTAAGCAAACTGAATTAGGTTTGAAATTTATTCTCCGTTGTGCACATTCACCTTCCAGTACGGGAACCCAAGCGTTTTTGTTCCCTCTTTTCGTTGCGAACGGCAAACGGAAGGTTTAGGCTAGTGCGTGTTTTTTTACGACCCAACTTTACCGAACTCGCCGGTGCGAGCTTTATCACCGGTATACCTTTCAACCCTGCACTGATTTCGAACACTAATCCTCGGATCATTGAATGTTGTTTGTTCGGCGCGCTGGAACGACAGAAAAGGACACATTCATTTCGTCTCCCTAGCCCCCGAATGATGTGTCCGCCGGAAGGATGGATCTAGTTATTTTTTGCTCACTCTCTCCAAATGTTTGTTGATCAAACTCCCCGAAAAAAGGTTCCTAAGGCCGGTTTTTTTTCACTCATTCCCAGAATGTAACCGACGCTTTGGGTGTTACAAAAAAAAAACACCTCAAAATGCGAACCATAAGTATACCGAACATCGGATTGTGAGTGAGAAATTGAATCATTTCGCTTCGAGAGTTTAGTGATTCGTTTAGTGTTCGATCTTACCTGCATTTTCCACTGTGTCATGTGTACGTAGCCATGAAAAATCCTATCGTCATAGGAGAGGCGGCATCAGAGAGGGATATCGGATGTTTGTTCAAGCGCCAAAAATTGATGGGATTTGGTGATGGGTGCAGTTGTTTATATTCCTGTTAGGCGTGCTTTTGCGTTTGATTTCGCATTAGAGGATTGAAACAGACGCGCAAAAGGTTATTGTAAATATTGACTAACATGAAAGATCAGATCCCCGGGTACTTTATCTTGATTAAAAGAAATTGAAGAATGATTTCATCATATCGTCATACCAAGCATAGTAGAAAACGACGAACATACGTTTGCCAGCATATGTTTTCCTTTCCAAGGAAATCATCTCGACGTGCTATGAAAGTGGTGTTCATGTAGGTACGATAACCGCGTCCGGTTAATGATTTTATCACCATCAGAGCGGCTCGCAATGAAGTATGGTGCTGACGGGTGAACTTAAGTGCACATTTCTAATAGCATTAAATCGAAACACCCTGGTGCACATAAACGCTCTGGAAGCACGTTGTGCGCATTGGGTGGGAAATATTGCGTTGGCAGCTCTTTTCATTGTGCCGTCATGATTTAAGTAGGCGATGCGAGAGAGGTAAGTATTAAACGAACGTTATTTCGCCAAAAAGGTGGTAGAAAACGTCGAAGAACGAAGAGTTTCATAATGCACATTTCATTCAAATTGCGAGCCCCATTGAAAGCTCGATATGGCAGGGAAATTTAACGCCAATAGTTAAGCGATTTGACGGTGAAGATATTAGCACCCACGGCACATAACTCCATTGCGGTGTTCGATTCCGGGCGACCGGAAACGGACTATTATATCGGTTTCGGGTTGGTACTTTGGTAATGTGGTTATTAATATTCAGATACATGACAACGTGCTATGGATGCTGGGGTGGCAATAAGTTCGTACGATTTTCGACCGACGACGGCAACGACGACGCCAGAACTTCTTCGAAACGCACCTAGACATGTGAAATGACTTCCTACCGGGCTTCGAGAACACTTCGTATGCGAGTGAGAGTGGCTGGCCGCACTTCATGATGGTAATATTCGCAAGCACGGGTGGAGAAATGCCCACATCGACCGAGAACGAAGCGTACGGATGCATCTAAATGGGTCAGAGGATTATTTGAAATGGAACGTCAACGTTGGTGGGGTTGAATAAGAGATTCAACCATTTGGACCAATGCTTGCAGCATTATCCGTACATTTTTTTATTTAAGCAACTCTCTAAAAAGTCCACACAGCGTTTTCCGCTGGCGGAAGTGAATTTTCTATCTTCTCCATTTTCGATAGACACTAATAGGAGCACAGATAGGCTCGTGACGAGAACTAGTCTGTTAAAGATTTTATTAAATTGAAAATTACTAAATACATGTTTTTTTAATATTGGTAACAGGCGAAACTTTGCGATCTGCTACACTCTAGACAAATTTCATTACAATTCGGCAAGCAACTCCGATGGATCTATAAATCCACTAAATGAATTCACTCATTCACTGAGTGTTGACCGTCTTTACCGGGCATTAAAAGCTTTGGTAGGAAAGGCTACATTACGTCGCGGAAAGGATGACAGAAAAACGTGGTCACAATTTATGTATGCGACATTATGCACATTAGCGCGCGAAGGGGCTAGTCCGCTGAGCCCTATTAGTAATGAGCGTTGGGTTTCTTTACCGTGCTCGTTGGGAGGTGCTAAATCCCGAAGACGGTAATTAAGAACGTGACCCCGAATGCTAAAAACCACATTATTTCCACCACACGCACACACTCACACGTGTCTGCTTGTGGATAGATCTGCATGAGGAATAAAAACAAACAAAAAAAAAAAACACTAGAAGTATAGCACCTCCACTGCTTCAAGCGGAATTCCGTATCATTAAACAGCACGCTGGTTTTCCGTTTCTCGTGCAACTGCGGTGAATTACCAGGAGCAACAGTTCCCGCAGGGTTAGGTTTGCGTTCGGAAAATAAATTGCCCGTACGCGTATGTAAATGCAGACGCTGGGAGTGTGAATTAGACGATGTACGCCCGCATCGTCCTGGCGGAAAGTTTCACTACGTTTTGTGGAAGTCAGTACGGAACGGCAGAAGACTGTTGGATGCAAAGTTGGCGCTGAAAATGTGGCATCAGGTGACAGCAAGTTTCCGGAAATCACCTAAAGACCGCACGCGAACGCGATGGGGTTATTATTAGCGAAATTCAGAGAACCTCAAACTCAACCGTGCGTAGTTGCTTTTCGGAATGAAGTTGTTTGCCTGGGCGTAAATCCAGAGATTACGATTGGTGATGGAAAACTTACGGCCTCGGCAAATTGGTGTATGTGTGTTCGTCGCGGACCGATGGACGATGTAATACTGGCAGTCGTTTCGTTCGTGTCCAGTAGGTATCGTTTCACCCTCGAAAAGGTGCGATTTCGAAGGAACGAAGGAATTAATTAACATTTAATCCCGGGTGAGGTGAGAGAGCACGTCAAACATGGCGTAGCGTTCGCGTTCGGCGTCCGAATTGATTTAGATGAAATTTATATTCAAACGGCTTTGGTGAGATTAGACGGAAAAACATGAAAGAGTTGAAGGAAAAGAAACGGTGCGGACACATCTACTTTGGGTTGTTCGGCTAGTGCGATAACTAAATTACGAAAAGCCGTTTGGAAAGTCTTTTGAAAAGAATGATTTGTGTTTTTATATAAAGGATTATAGTCTGGGCAGAGACTAAGCAATGATTATTTATATTTTTTCATTAACACGCTGCTGCCACACGACCTCGAACAAAGTGTTCCAGCATAAGAACCTGTTTTGAATCGAGCCTTGTACTTTGATCGAAGCTTAATATGTAGCTTTTGTAGCTGTATTACTGCTTTAAAAACGAGCCCCTTTATTAGACTACCCATACGGAACTAAACGGAATTTTGGGTAGATTTTTTGCATAGAATGTTTCATTTTTGGTCTGAATAACAATAAGATAACGTTCGGAAAACATTTGAATGAGACATCTAAATAAAAATAAAGATTTATAACATTTTTGCACTAAAATCCAATGAATTGCTCTTCGTAAAGGCATGCTTAATTTATGCAAATCTCATTTTGCATACGAAGAAATGGCTTATCCTTGGCTCTTTAATTACTTCTGCCTATCGTGCAGACGAGCACTGCCGCACACACCGTGTGGCAGGCTTAAAATTTAAGCAATCTTAACGACATGTCGGTCATGTGTTGCGGTTTACGTTACGCTCGATGTATCTCTGAGCGCAAAATGCCACACCACCGGTGAAGTGATGATCTCGGGACGGGCAAAAACCGCTTGTACGGTGTGGCTGCTGCTTACGGACGTAATGCAGCGGTTTGCTGGGTTCGCGGTTTGCTCGTAGTAATTTTTGTGGAAGCGTGTAATCCGTGTTGCGTTTCGGGATCGTTTCTGGACGGTAAATGTGTGACACGAGCGGCTGTTAAACCACGCTCGATGCACCGAATGTGCATGCTGCGTGCTGTGGCAAGCGTAGGCAAACACGTGTTGGGCATCGTTGTGAAAAACCACACCGGCTATAGCTAGTAGCAAATGCACCGTGTTTGGCCCACAGCAGAATCTGTCCATGGTAATGGATTTACGGGATAGCTTAGAGATAGATCCATTGGCATGCTAATTGGCTAGAATGAAACTTTACATTTTGTTGTATAATTTTTCCAGGAATTTCTAGTAAATCATCCTGAGGAGAAAAGAGCCATAGTCAAATTCCGTAAAATTTTCGACCTTGATTCCATGAAGCATTTTAAAACTAAACAATCCTCTTCCAAGATAGAGATACACTCTCATATCGCTTCGTGTGTTTTTGCACTCATTGCAGCTGCTTTTGCTCACGGAGGAAAGTATGATGCACAGAACAGAACAGAAGGCACCACAGCCGGGTCCCAACCGAAGGCGATGAAAGATTCTCCTTCCATCAAGGCACCTGAAACAATGGACGAACACTATCGCTTCTTGACGAAAGACCACTTAAGCAGCTACCTTTCTGAAAAAAACACTTACCTTGCCAAAGTGCATATGTCCAGCGTTCGGTTGAAGCAAGGTGGTGTGTTTCGGACGCATCATGTCGATGAAAAAAAAACTTGTGCCGAAAGGTGGGTGTTAGATTTTAATAGGAAATTGTCCGAACAAGCTCGGTTAAGGTCGGAGAAGTTTGGGCGTCCGGTGCACCGTTCAACGCCAGTCGAGCTTCGTCAGTGTAAGTGCAATGATCCGTGAAACTCAAATTCAATGTGGAGCTGGCACGGACAGCACGGGTATAAGTTCGTTCCCGGGAGCCAGGTATCGGAGCACCAGACGATCGAAACGATTTTGGGCTCGGTCCGTCCGCAACCGCCAGTTTGGTGCCGAGCTGGACGAGAAACGGTGAGACACTGATTGGAAGTGGAATTTTTGCACCCACCTCGGCTATAATCCGTTGTGAAAGCCTTGCTTTCCCTCTCACACTCCCCTAAGAGCATCCACGTGCCATCCACCACCTGGGTGGGAAATTTAATTTTCCTCCACAAAGGTGAAGTGCAAAAGGAACGAAAAAAAACTCATTCACTCAACCTCTACTTCGATTTGGGGCTTTTCCCGTTTCCTACACCCGGCCTGTGCAGCTTGGATCGTCGCTCCGGAACTGCACGAACGGCAGCATTGTGTCGTGCATTCGAATTCAATCATGCATCGGCGTGCATTAAGCGGAAAGCCATTGAGCGAACCAAATGGATCTCGTCGGAAGTGGAAGTGGCTGCACAAATGAATTGGAACTCACAGACGTATGCGGATTGTAAGATTGTTTCGTTTCCTTGTTGGATTGTATCTGCCACTCTGTGCTCCAATCACATGCACTTATGTCATATTGAACAATTTCGGTTTTTATAGTGCAATTTGCGCTGATAATAGGGAAAAATCTATTTGAGAGGATGAATTTGTGTAAGTAATATAATACAATATAATTTAAATCATCCGTTAACTTCTTCAGAAAATATCTAATTATTTGCTTGAAATATAAGGTACAATCATAGAACCTTAATATCATTGTACTTTATACTTTATTCAAATGTTTGAATTACACTTTACACATTTTTATATAATTTATACTATTTTTAATAGTTTAGAGTCTTAAAAGAAAAGAACGGTAAATAATCGACGGAACATTTATTATTTGATAAAGATATTAGTTAGTCTTTTTCTAGAATCAAACTGATAAATAAAGTATTGTACTAAAATGTGTGCTAAAAACAGGCTGAGAACAAAGGGTTTATCGTAATTTTAGTAGTCTGAATTCAAAAGCTGGAACAACCAACAAATCAAATTATACAACTCATTAAAACCTCGTAAATTTACAAAGTGAATTAAGGACCTTTTTCTTAAACCTTTTCCGATAAACGTTATGCGTGCAACGTACTATTGCTAGTGATAGAAGCCATTTAGCTGATTCCTCATTTGCAAAACGTGTTTTCGGAAAACTTCACCACACATACCGGTAACGCTCAACCCTCCACAATAAACAACCGAATTCAAATAAAACTCTTGCGCGGATTGCAGAAAGCGGAGCGTTTAAACAACTGCACCGCGAGTTTCCATGGCAACCCATGGATGGCTCGTTGCGAGCCGGTTGCTGGGTCGCTGTTTGCACGAAACAAACGCGCTACGGGATAGTCGTTGCGTTTGCTAGAACGTGAAAAACCGTCGAACGAAACGTACGCGGCGCGATGACTTCAGTTTAGTTTCGTGTTTTTTTGTTTCAGCCCAGGCACCAGTTTCCGACAGATTTTGGGTGAGATATAGGACACACGGAGGATATTTGTGATACGTTTGTGAGGTATTTGCAGAGGGGCAGATGGGGGAGAACGCACTCTGGTACAAATTCTCGCATCGTACACATTTCGACTGCTGCGATTTTTATATGAAACATCCCGATTGTTTGTTTAGGAGCCGTCGTCGGATGCGCTGCGTATATTCTGTGGCTTCCGCTTCCGGAGAGTGTGTTCTGTTGATCGAAAACACAGCGTCATCCTGTTGGCTTTCCGTAGGATAAATTTGATACCAGGTGAAGTGGCAAAGAGGCGTCCTAGGAAGTCGAGAGAAACGGCGCAAAAATGGTACGTGCAGATATGGAGAAGTTTGTATTGGATCGAGAAAAGTAATCAAGCATGGAATTGAGTACAGCAAGCGTTAGTCGTAAATGGTTTCTTATTTTCATTTCCATTTGTACTTTTACTCTTTCTGGTCCTGCGCTGCAGGGTCCGAAAAAGGCAAAGGGAAGCAGTAAGTATATTGGGATCGGTGTGTTTTCAATTTTCCATAAAATGATTTAATCAAAAACTTCTCTTGCTGCAGCCGTCATCGATGGCGTCGACACGTCCAGTATGTCCCGCGAGCAGCTGGAGCAGTTCGCGCTCAAACTTCGCAACGAGATGGAGCGGGAGCGGGAGGAGCGCAACTTCTTCCAGCTCGAGCGCGACAAACTCCGGACGTACTGGGAGATTACGCGCAAGCAGCTCGAGGAAGCGAAAGCGGTGATCCGGGGCAAGGAGCGGGATGTGGAGGTCGCCCAGGAGCTCGCCGATCAGGACACGAAGAATGTGATGCAGGAGATGAAGCACCTCCAGTACGAGCACCAGTCGCACATCGGTGAGCTGCGGGCGGAAATGATGACGCAGCTCAAGATGGCCCAGGAGGATCACACGCTGCAGGAGCGAGAGCTGCTGAACGACAAGCGCGACCTGAAGCGGTTGCTGCGCGAGAAGGAAGAGAACACGGAGCTGGAGATACAGCAGCTGAAGCTGAAGCACAGCGAGCTGCTGAGCGTGGAACGGGCCAAGTTCCAGGAGGAAATCGAAGCGATGGCGAAGCTGTTCGAGCAGCGGCTGGCAAGCTACAAGGAGGAGGCCGAGGTGCGGCACGAGATGGAGCTGTCGGAGGTGGAGGAACGCAAAAACGGGCAGATCGCGGAGCTGATCAGCACCAACGAGCAGGCGTACCGGGAGATGAAGAGCTACTACAACGCGATCACGCAGAACAATCTGGCGCTGATCAACAGCATGAAGGAGGAGATGGAAGAGATGCGCCTGCAGTCGGACAAGGATCTGAAGAGCTTCAGCGAGGTGATGGCCGAGAACAAGCGGCTGACGGAGCCGCTGAAGAGCTCGCAGGCGGAGCTGGTCGAGCTGCGCAAGAAGCTGCAGTACTACGACCGCGACAAGGCCACGCTGAATCGCGTTAAGATACGGCTCAACACCACCCAGAAGCAGCTGTCCAGCCTGAAGCTCGAGCAGGACGTGCTGCAGATGCGGTGCGAGAAGCTGGTCGAGGAGCGGGACCAGCTGAAGCGCTTGTTCGAGAAGTCGATGCTGGAGCTGCAGCAGCGGTCCGGCCTGAAGAACTCGCTGCTCGAGCGCAAGCTGGAGTACATCGAGAAGCAGACGGAGCAACGGGAAGCGATCCTGGGCGAGGTGCTGTCGCTCGCCGGCATCGAACCGCAGTCGCTGAGCGTGCGGATCGAGAAGCTGCTGGTGCAGAAGAACGACAAGATCCAGGCGCTCCGGTACGATCTGGCCCGGGTGAGCAAGATGTACGACGATCTGCTGTCGCTGATCGAGGGCAAGCTGGTGAAGTACGGCATTACGCTGAAAGATCTCGAGCTAACGAACCTGCGGCAGGAGTCTTAAGGGTTGTGTGCGTTGTTTAAATTAAGCTTCCGCCAAATCCTAGCGCAATAGAAAGCACATGCACATGCATGCGATTAGTGCATCGTGCCTTCGGGTGGGATTTAAAGCATTTATCACCGGAACGCGCTCGAACCACTAATTACGGAACGAGCGTCGTGCGGTGGTTTGGCCACGCACGGATGCAAATGATAATTATTACAGCCGGCGCATCATTATGAATCATTCATGTGGGAGGGGTCGTTTAATTTTATCCTCCCGAGTGGGTGGTTGTGTGGAAGCGCTGCCAAGAAATAAGCATTGCACACCCTTATCACCTTACGGGGATTTTACTGGCAAACGATTTGCCCACCTATACCTAAGTAGTGCACCATAAACAGTCGGTTGGTTGGTGTGCCGCTTACTTTCCGCTCTTTACGCCTTTCCACTTGTCATCTCATTGGAAACCATCAGCGGAAACTGCATCCCGCATTGGACGGAGGCAGCTGGGTGCCATTAGACATCGCGGCTCGGTTTCGTAATTAGTGTCTCTTTTCTTCGCCGGTTTTATGATGCCGGTGGTGTCACCTTTGCTCATTACTTGCTTCCTCCGGTGGGCAAATGCGTTCATTCCGCTGCGATGACGCGGGCAATAATTTAATCCACCTGAAAGCAACAGGAGCGATGCAAAGTTGTTGTTGTTGTTGTTGTGAGAAACACTTTAAAGCCTGCTGGGGAATGAAGTGGAAACTTACGACCAGTTCCTTTATAAGGTGTTAGTTTATCGCCTTTTCGTTAGTTCAGCCTCGGTTCAGCACGCGAAGAGTGGCGGACGGTGTAGTTTTGTGCTAGGTGGCACAAAAGCGCCGTCGTTCGCATGTCTATTTTATGTCCTATTCTATATCCCCGACAGTGCCTATCTATTTTGAAATCAATTATGTAAATGAATCGCGCTAAACCATTCGATACGCCCGTCCGAATCCGCTCATTTATTCATCATCACTCCCTGCCTGCTGGATAGCTGGCAAAGGCGAAATCTATATTGCCACCGGGGAATGCCAGCGGAGAATGCTGCGAACATGGCGAGGAGTCTGTTCGCATCGCATCGCTATTGCATAGCGTGTGCGGCGTGGCAGAAGCGAAAGGAAGATTGTTTGTGATTAAATCAATCGTTGCTTATGCTGTGGTGACATCGAACCGATAAGCCTTTGTCGGTGGATAAGTATACGAGGCTTTGTGGATGTGCCGGTGGCCGATGTAATGAAACTCTCAGACATTGAGATAGCAGAAATAGCTTAAATTGAACAACGGACACCTTGGTTGGATAGAATGCACATTGAATGGATAGGACATTACGATATTATCCTTCGATAGGCCTTTAATGGCCACCATGCTAAGTGTTTGGTGTGCATGAATTCTTGATAGTATGAATGATTCCTGGTAATCTTTAGGAGGCGTCACTTTAGACATTTAGAAGGCACAGGCGGACATTAACATCACATTCAAACCATCTAACTCGCGAGGGAAGGTGTAAATATTGAAATTAAAAGAAATGTTAAAATCCAAAGAGCTCTAGTTCTAGGGCTGGCTATGCGACCTAAAATTGTACAAATATTACTATGTTTGAAAAAAGGCTAATGAAAGAAGTAATAAAATAAATAAAAACAAATATCTTCGGGCACGTTAAAAGCATCGTCGTTTTTTTCTTTGGATGACATAAGCGGCGCAAAAACAAAAAATTGCGTCCTACTTTCGTTTGCTCTTCTCGCTCCCAGGCGGAAAGAAAGTACCACCGTCGGCGAAAACTTGCCCGTAAAACGCTGAACGATTTGTCACCTCGCGCAGCTATCGCTGCTCGGTGGATAAACTTTTCCCCCAAAAAATCCACCGTCGCAAATTGGAATACAAACAAATGGGGTGCAATCGAAACGCTAATTTCGAACTTGCCACCAACTATTATTGCCGCACCCGCTGACAAACGGGCTAAGTTGGGCTGCGTGATAGTTTTGCCATCCCTATCTTCTTCGCGGCACAATTTCACGGCACATCGAGGATGCACCGTTTGGTTACATTCGGTGACGCGGGGTTTGTTTTTCGCCGTTTTTTTATTTGCTTCTTTTCATTTACTTTGCCCCAGAAATGAGCGAGCGGGCTTGCTTCTTCTTCGAACGAGCGACGATGAAGAATGCGATGCTGTGGAATGGGGATGTGGCTGTGTGTTTTAGATTCCGGCTAACCGGATGGCATATTTAATTTAACTTCGAAACGAGTTACGAAATGATCGCTTCGGTGAAAAACAATTGCAGTATGACTTCCGATCGACCGGGTTCGGGACCGGGTTTCTTTCTGTGTTTGGTTGGAATGAGGTTTTTTTCGGGGGGGAAAGTTTTCCGCTAGCACGGCACGGACGGCAGCGAGCGTTTATCTACATTAAGGAGAAAAGTTTTCTTATCTGCTTCACCCGCTAGTGAAAATGATGAAATTGAGGAATGATTTTCTGGAACAACAATACACAGGCAAGGGTTCGACAGGAACCGTCCCTCTTCGCATTCGATACATGCGGCACCCAACCGGGAGCGACGGAACGCAGCAGAACAACAACATCCAGAGCAAACGGGCCATTTCGCCAATGGAGGCTGCAATTTCCTGGTGCGAAAATGTGTGCACCCTGAATGCCCTTTTTTCAGCGTGCCGGGTGCGGAGCAAAAAGTTATGTTCTGCCGGCTGAGTTTGGATTCACTTGCCAGCGGTTAGATGTACACTTTTCCACAGGGCATCCATCCAAGGCATCCAAGGCGATAGGTTGGTAGCTGAAAATGTTGTAGAATGAGCAGCATCTGAGCACGTTTCGTGATCCGTGCGAATGCGACGAGCTTTACTTTCGGTTATTCGTACCGTGTTCGGGCGGGCGAAGCTTTCGGTGCGCCAATGTGGTGGTAGATTGATGTTCCTTCACTTTCATCTGTGACCGTGTGTTTGTGTACGTATTTGTATACTTAGCGGTTAAATGTATGTTTGCACTGTGCTGCCATTGCTTCCGGGTTTCTTTCTTATTTTATACACACTGTTTCTCTTTACAGCATCAAAGCGGAACGTGTTGTGTGTGTGTGTCGGAGGCAAGTGGGTTTGAATTTGGATGAAATGCACTTGCCAACAGCATCAAACGTTAACGATGGTATGAGTGTGCATTTAATTTCGTTTGTACGTGCACCGCTTGCTAAGAGTGTTCGCTAGATCATCCGTAATCGCACTGGGCAACCGTTGGCATGATTTACTCAGGTGTTTTATTGAGTTCTTCGCTTTGGATTGAGCGGTAGTTTTAACCACGTGCACCCGGCGGAAGGAAGCGTGCAGTAGTGGGGGAGTTTGGAAGGGTAGTTCGTTGTTGAAGAAAAGGATATTGAACAGTGTCGTGGTATTACAACAGCGCTACCTGTAAGAACGTCCGTTGTAAGCACGTTTTGAGGTAGTAATGTTGTTAAAATGCAACAAATTTGAGAAATTTTACTAACAACTGGGCGTCTCCATTGCGTGTAAATATTTCTGTAATCAGACGTTTTTAAATCATAAATAATTCGAATAATTTAATTAATTTAACGACTAAATTTGAAAACGACTACAGTGTTATAAACCCATATCAAAAGAACGGTTTGTGTGTGTGTACAACTAATGGAATAATCTAATCGATCGCAAATGTTTAAACCAGTTGTGCCTTCTATCGTCTCCTCCCAATCTATCTGGCCATCGATCTGCGTTTGTGATTAATTTTCAATCGGTTCTACAACTTTCTCGTTTTGCTCACTCGCTCACCCGCTCGCTCGAGTGTTTGCCATTCAGGCGCCCCTTTTTTGCGTTCCCTTCCCTGGCTTCTAGCGCCTCTTTTTGCTTCCCGGCTCCTGCTTCTGGTGCACGACATTAATTATGCCAAATTGTTCCCGCAATCAAGTGCACTCGAACAGTGCAGTGCATGTGCAGCGGCACTTACCACGGAACAAGGGGGCGTCGGGGGCATTGGTGTCTTTATTGAGTTTGCCCACTTTCCCACCGACGCCGGCCGAACCGGGCAGCCTCATAATTCACGGTGCTCTTGAATGTTAAATGAACACAAATGACGAAAATGATGTCGCCCTCACGGTTCACGTGGAGGCGGGGAGGTGGTTTCGGGTGAATGGGATGACCCATTTGCAGTCCCTGATTGTTCATCGTGTATTGAACCGACCTGTGAGTGCCGCACTGTGCCGCTTTCCCGGCTTTCACCATGAAGCGTCTCCCGCAGGAAAACATAATAAAGTGTGTGTTTATTTATATCGCGCTGATGGTGCACCGGAAATGTGCGGAATGTGTTTTTTTATACTGGTTGTGTGTGTGTGTGAACACGCACCCCTGTGTGTAATACATTTTAACCACAATCTATGGCCTCCCTGCTGTGACTGGCCGTGTGTCCGGCATCCGATAAAGCTTTTATCGGTGGATGCAATTTAATTGATTACCATCGCAATGCGTCATCTTCCCCGGGTTCTAACGCTGCTAACGTTCTCTTTAATGGAGCAATAATTTATCAAACTGCTTTCGAACAAAGCATGCGGGCAGCAACAGCTTTCTTCTGATTTATGCCGAACAAATGGAGTGCCTGGAGAAGGGAGACGATGACGAGGATTATAAAATCAAACCTCAGCAGCAGCAGCAGCAGGAGTAGCACAGAAGCTCGTTTCTGATGGCTATTGTTTTTCTGACTTAAAAATCTCGTACCCAGATCTATAAGCCGTGCTCGTTCGTCCGTCCGGTCAGCAGACGTGGGCAAATTAATTTATTTTCCATCCGCATTGCTACCGGCTAGTCATCCCTTTTACCACTTGCTTTACCCCTCCTCCTTCCAATGCACTTTGCCTTCGGGAGGAGCTTAAACGGGGCGTGATTATTTTTCCGATTGAGTCCGAGCGGATGAACCCAGTTTTAGGCGGGTTCGGTGTTCTTATCTAATGGTACGTGAAACGCGACTTGGCATCGGGGGAACGGGGCTTCATTAAGGAAAAATTTATTGCTATAATTGAGACGCTTCTTCCTTGCGACAGCAGTTGCGAGCGGTACATTTAGGGGAGATATCACCTGGTGGGTGTAGTGGGTACTCATGGGCAGCAAAACAAGCATTTCTTTGTTCTTTTATGTCGCTTACTCACGAGGTTCGGAATGGGCTGGAAATAGTATGGGAATTTTAGTGAAGCAAGGGTGTGCGAAAGCGGACTTGATAATAAATTGTTGCGGTCAAGATGCAGCAGCAGTAGATGATAATATGTTTGGTGCGATATTAAGTGAGTCGTTCTTTTGTTTTAGTTTAGTGTACTTTTTCGGAGATTGAACATAAATAATATGGTCAGAGTATTCCGATATTTGGTGTAAATTGTAAATCAGAAGGTTCAGCATTATCTTTCATGACGATAAATTTTTCAGTGAAATTATTTTTTAATTTTATTTAATTGAGACGGTCTGACCGTAGTGCTTACTTTTTTTTACTTTTGTTACTACTTTTATTACTTTATATTACAAATGTCTAAGTATGATAGTTTATAGTAGAACTGGCAGTTCCATGTTGATGAGTGATTTCTTTAATTAAAAAATTCACCTCTTAGAGGAACGTGCTCAGGATCTATTTGGGGACAAATCAAATTACTGAAGCTGTTGACAAATGCAGCTTCCATGTATGCTTGGCACGGTCCACCGTCCACCTACAGCCCATGGGGTCATTTTCAATTTTCACACGTCAACCGGAACCGGAAAGGATGTCAATAATGGTCAAGGTCGCAACTTCCGCCACACATTCCCTCCGGAACCACTTGTTTGTATTTGCTCGTGTGGATCATGCGAGCTAACGATGCGAGTGCGAAGTTTACCCGGTAGCCCGGTAGGGTTGCCTAATTCTGTAACGACGGTGTTGGTGCAAGTGCAACCGTCCTCATCGTCACCGTCCATCGTCGCCCGGTGGTTTTTCGTACGCTCGGTTTTGAAATGTTTCAATTTGCATAAATTTTCGTACTGAGCCGAAGCGTACCGTCGCACCGACGGCCACAGTTGGTGGGACGTTTTTTTTTTCGGGTTCCATCACGCGACTTCGCCCGAACCGGTGCAGGTGCGAGTGAAGTTGTTTAGATGCAATATAATTTTCACCGATTCGAAAGTGCTGATAATGCGGGACGTGATGGCGATGCAAGCGATGGTTTCGCTTCGTGGGTCAAAGTTTTCGATTGCATGACCCTTAACGAGATTAGAGGTTCGTTTGCATGCGAAAATTTGTGCGAGTCGTTCACTTCGAAGGTGTGCAAATTTTGTCGTGTAAGGGGTTTTTTTTGTGAACGAGTGCAGTGCTGTGGAAAATGTTGGTAAATTGGAAATTTACACGGTTTTCCTCGTACATCGTACCGCGTACGTCATATAGCGACGCACCAATAGAGGTGTGAATGATTTGAAAAAGGTGTAAATAATTCGGTGATTAAATCGGGGCTTCGGTAACGTGAATGTGATGTAGATAAGGATTTGGTGAACTTTTCACTTACACTTCCGAAATTCTAAAATCAAAAATATTAAATAGCATTAAATATTTTTAAACCATGTCGTTTGAAACTAAAAATATTAATTGTAATTCCAGTTTCACTAGAGGCAACACATAGAGTGAAAGACAAAATAGATTTAGTCATAAATATAAAAAAAAATCTTCATAAAAATCAATGCCCAGCATCAGCATTCAAAAACAAGCTCGAATTATGTTTTTCCCATCCAAGTTGCCTGCGAAACAATTCACCAAACAATCTCCCGCAATTGTCGGTACTTGTTATTAATATTCGCGTAAACAAATTCTATTTTTTGCAGCAAATACACGTTAGCTCTGCATGGCTGTCGCCGTCGTTGCCGGCTCCTGGGAGTGCCAATTACGCTTCCAGCTACCAGATAATGATGCAGGTAAAAATACGTTCACCCCGGTCGCACAAAAATACAACTAACGAGGGCCAGCTTATATGCCATGGCATCGTCATTGTGTTGCCGCTGCTTCTACAGTCGATTTGCAAAAAAAAACACCAGCAAAACCCGTATACGTGCCCTGGCGCGGTCGATTGTTGGCACGTACGGTACGTGCGGGACACATTTCACAGCTGATCAGGATTGCTGTTCGTTGCATTTCTGCAACAAGCACAAACGTGACGATAAGAACTCTGGGCCCTTTGGTGTAGATTCAATTATGAAGTTTTACTCCGTGAGTGTTTGCCGTCTGGGCGCTATCGATGGGTGAATGTTGAAGGTTGGTTTGGTATGATTTCAATTTATTCGAAACGTTTTATTATAGGCATCTTTCAAGGACTGAAGAGCGGAGTTGTATGCTTCACTTATTCGTTTGCGCACGCTTACTACCCTTGAAAAACTTAAGCTGACCTGAAGTTGTTCGCTTCCGGGGTGCGAAAAACATGCTTATCGTACCAAGCAAGACACTTAAAAACATAAAAATATGGGTATGGGGAAGAAAACGAGCTCCTAGAAACAACACAAACATTACACGACCATATCCGAGAGGGATTTTTGCAGGGGAAAGCCACTTCCATCTCCGTACCAGGAAATCCTCTCCCCTCCCCTCCCGGGGTTTCCCCACAACGCGGCGACAACTTTTCGAGAGACCATCGAGTGGCGCGCAAAAGTCATTAGGAGAAGGAAAGTTTGCCCGCGTGCTGGACGGGCTGGGAAGCGCTGGGAAAGAGCATTTTTGCGTTAAAAGCATTTTAAACGCTTTATTCCGTGGGTGGATCGTGGGAGGGGATTTGGCTGGATGCTACCGCGTGGAGAGATTTATGAAAAGCGCTGGTCGCGCTTGGTGTGAGTTAACTCCTTGGAAACTCCGTTTTCCTCCCGCCGGTGGGGTGGTGGCGAGAAACAGCTGACTGCTGGCAGCTGGCCATTCCCGCGTTCGGGAAACAGCTGTTTGTGTTAATCTTGTGCTGCAACCGATCGCGAACCTACTTTTCGGTTATGGTTTTGGTGAGGATAGGGTTGCGCGCTTCGCTGGTTTGTTTTCTGCATTTGCTGCACATTGTGTACCTCGGATTTTGTTTTTTTGTTTCAAATGTTGCTTTTGCGTGCAAAATATGAAGCGATTTATAAATTCATTGTTTAAATGTTGAGATTATCATTGATCAATTGTATGTTTTTAAACTAACAAAAAATACAATTTTTCGGATGATATAGAATTACATTAGTTTTAAATTTATTATAGATAAAAATCAGTCAATTCAACTGATACAACTTGCTATCATTTTTGTGTATCTTTGTGTGTTTCGTTTTCCTTTTGCTGGTTTGAAGCAAGCTTTGAATTTTCGTCATCAAATTAAATTTTTCATAATTTTTCATAATGGTTGAAATACAAACAATGTTTTCGTGATCTTCAGGAAAAAACCACAATTTTATGCATCCATATAAATTTCTCAAGCAAAGAAAATTCACATCAGCGTTGCTGGTTTGCGTTTGATTGATCGTGGAACGGCGGCAGAACGTAATTTATTTTACCATGTGGAAACGAAGTGAAATCAATGGCTGCTCGCAATTTATTCAATAAGCTTATATTTTTTCAAGCTGCTCTTTTTCAATCTTTCTCCCTCTGTCTTTATGTCGAATGGTATTCTCCCTCTCTCGCTTTCTCCCTTGACCAGAGATATTCACTGCAAACCAATGTGGAAAGACCGTTTCGGAAATGAAAATAATTATGTTTGCGGTCTGGCGCGGCGGAGGCTTTTCGGTATTGGGAATCAACTTTCAATCATGCGGCTTGTATCGATGGTAGTGTATTATTTTTAAATTTAATTGATTAATACACGAGAGCGGGCAACCGGAGCGATGAGAGACCGAAAAAGGGACAAAAAAAAAACATAAATGACCAAACCGCATTTGCGGATTAAACCCCGTATTGACGTGAGCTTCCCGGAGGAGTTGTTTGGACACCGGGGATATCGAGCTTTCAATTTGCTGAAAATGAAGTAAATTATTAATTTTTATCAACTGTATTCGTCACATCATAAGGGGGTTAAGAGTTTGATTATTCTCCTTCCAATATTGCGTTTCTCTCGCTCTTTTATTTGTATTTTATGTTTCATTGATTATTTACAAACGTTAGTTTAAAAGCCATGCAGCCATATGAGCAGCTTCATCGCGGCAACGACAATAATTTATTTTGCAACATTATTAAGCCAACCCGGTGAATGGTTATTAATTACTCTTTGATCACAGATTACCTCCCAAGCCCCGGTACGAAGGGTTTGATGGCACGATTTCTCCGCACATTGTTTCGCGGAAGGAGTTGTCGGAGAAACAACAAGCCAAGACCAAACATCTTTGCAGCTTTATTCTATGTGGTGGATGTGTCGATAAGGAAGCCAAACATGCACTGACTGAGCGCGCGTGCTTTTCCTTTTCATCTGCGTTTGACGTGGTTCGACAGTCGATGGAACGGTTTTGGGGGAGTTGTAAGTATCTTACCGCTGCCTGAATGTCGGTGATGGCTGTTCAACATATGGGAAAAGATGTATAGCCAACTTCAAAGGGCAACGCGATGGAGAAATCAATATATTAATATTCGACTCGATGTAGGATGGGATGTTATTCATGAAAATGTTCATACGCACGTCGTGACGCACCCGTATCAGGGGCAAGATTAATTTTGAAATAGGAAATATTTAGCTGCCGAAGATAGATAGGCACATACGAACAGTACCAAACAACTTGATTTATACTGAGGGTGTTGCCCAAGTCAGATAAAAACATATCGCCAATCTTATCTGATTGTTCACAGAAACGTGAAACACAAAGGAAAGTTGTAATTGTTCGGCAAACTCACTCGTCTAAAAGTTGAACGCGCTGTGTGTTCGTGCTCGTGTGCTGATTGTAATTAAATAATTGCAATTTCTTGATCTCGTTCGTGCAGTGCGGTGCAGAACTTTTTACGAGCTGCTGTTGACATGGCAGTTGATGTTTAATTAATAAAACGTTGATTTCGAGCCCCTCGAACGATTCCGTTTCACCGAGCGCAGCATGAAGGAATGAGGATCTCTATGAATTGGCTGATTGAGTTAAGTGACGTGTGGCAGTATTTGTGTTGATTTTGAGGGGTTCGATTTTTTTCATTTTAGAATTTGAAGAGGTAGCTCGGTTTTTTTTGTAAATTAAAAATTAATTAAAACTTCAATTATATGCTGTTCACAAAAGCATTTGCGAGCTTTGAAGGACTACGAGTTGGCGTGATTATTTGTATGATTTGAAAATAATTTTATCACTAGCTATCGATTATTAGAAGGGATAGCTTAGGATTGAGAAGTTTAAACTACAAGGTGTGAGGTTCTGGCGATATACAAACAACTCTCTCATCAAATTTCTTTGAGATCTTCAAAGTTAACACAAGTGAGTCTTACAATTTTATAAACAGTTTTATATTTAATAAATATTATCTTAGAATACAGAGGCAATCTGCTTATATAACCCTCAACATCAAAGACCAAAGCTAAGATTCAATGGAAACGGGGATTTCATAACTCACTTTCATGCGACAGATAATTTTGTTGCAAACAAAAATGAAATTAAAATATTCTGTCGTGTGATGCGAATGTCTCCTTTTTTTGTTGAAACATTAATCGCCTTTCCTACTTGATGAATTGCAAAAATCTATCCCTACAGGTTCTTTCGTGTGTGTAAAACACGTCTGCATTCTTTGGATTTCAGTTTGCAACTGTTTATTAAACGGTCATTAGGTTACATGCGTTACAATTCATGCATTACAATTCATTTGAAAATAATTCACTGTTCATGATAATTCATCTTAATATCTAAACTATTCTTGCATTCATTTTGCATTTGTCACTACTGTTATAAACATTTGCAACTACACATCATCGAAAACAAAAAACAGCAACGAAAACTGAGCAGCAAAGTGTTTCGCGAAACGAAAAATAATTCTTAGAGAAAAACAAACAACAACACACTCGTTACACTCGAAATGGAGCGCAAAATAATGCAGTGCTTAAAATAAATCAAATGGAGGTTTTTTTCTCTCGGTCGCCTTTCCCTCACCAGGCCACACCAGTGCATGAGCAAATACAAACGGATTATAACGGCAAACCCAACCGACCGTCTCGTAACGTGTCTTTCCCGGACAGATAATGGTTCGCTTTGGTGGAGCGCAGCGGTCGAACTTACCCCGGGAGCTTGCGTGGTTGGCTCAACTCATCTTGCAGCGGATGCATTAACCGTTGAGTGTAAGGTGTGAGAGTGTGTCGTTGCGCTATTGCAGCAGCGGGAGGCGCACATGCAAAACGGGAAGGGAAAAATACCCCATTACACTGGAAATCACGCCTGGATGGGTCGTCCTTTCGGTCGCCGGCATCTGGCGCTTGGTGCTGTTGTAAAATCATATTACATCGTACGGGGCAAAGCACAGGGGCACCCGCAGCTCGTACGGTGGCAATAGTGTGGTACGCCTCCGGGCGGAACCTGGGCGGGCGACGCGTGGGTAACATAAAACTGTGAACATGGTATTCTAATGAAACTCGTGCTGGATGTGTGGTGAGGCACATAAAATTGGGTCCCACTTTCTCCCTCGAACCGTTCTTTATTGGCCTCGCCGGTAATAGGAAGGACGCTCGCTTCCAGCGCTATTGATCTTTCCTTGGAAAAAGAGGGAACCGGGCGAAAGGGTTCCCACCCGGCAAGCACTATCGTGCTCTTCCGGTTGCGGTGACCCAAAGGGGACATTAAAACCTTCTTTGGAATCGCCCGGAGGGAGTGGGTTGAGAGTGGTTGTGGTTTCGATGAGCATAAGTGTCATGAATAATGGGTCGGGAAGTGGCCCCGATAAATGTGTTCGTCTTTTTTTATTCCACCACCAGTAGCGTGCGGGCATGTGTTCGTTGTCCGGTGTCGGCACACGAACGGAAGCGGAGCGGAAATTCTTTTCCCACTGCTGGCGGAAGAATTTGTATTTCGAGCGTAGCAGCAGGCAGCAAGGATGGTGGACGGCGAGTGGTAAATAGATTCGAAAAACAAGTGCCGAACGATTAGAAACACTACGGGTCGTCCTGCGGATGACAAGTCCTGAACGGGGATCTTGGGTAGGCTGGTAGGACGACCATCGTTCGACGTTCCCTTTTTGCACCGTCGAGAATGGGGTTGGGTCCGTCCACCTCACCCCACTGAAAAGGGTTTAATTTGCACAAAGGAAAAAAACAACAACAATCAACACAACGGTAAGCTCGGATGGAGCTCAAGAAAACATTTCACACTTCGTTTGCATTCAGCGTTTTTTTACGGCTCTCTACTTTTGTGGTTTCATTGGGGAAGGTTTGTTTGGGGTTGCGGTCGTTTCGTTACGTGTTTTTGTAAACGTTGCGCTCGCAGGTTATCATGCCCATTGAAGGAGAGGATAATCGATGGGGGTTGCCAATCAGATGATAAAACAAATCAACTTAATGGGTAAGTAAAGTTCAACTGACCTGAAGATTGTTTAGGAGATCTTTTTTTCAAGGAGAAGAAGAAGGAGTTAAAAAGGATATGAAAAAAGGTACACTCTTTGGAGGTTTGGTTGTGTGTAAAGCAGAAGGAATTAGAAACAATTTTGTCCCAAAGCGAAGTTGTATAGTATTTGGTTGTTTGTGTTTGATGGTTTTGAGTAGCCTAGAGATGGGACAGAACAGAATGAATTTACCAGGTTTGGTGAGATCTTTGAGAGCACATTTTTCGGAAATAGTGTGCTCGGCGCCGAGGATTTATTAGTCCCATGTCTCATTAGTGTTGCGATATGTTAGTAAACTTGATTACAAACGTTATGAATGTTGTTTATAATCAATAAAATCTTGTATTTATATTAATTTACAATTTCAAAAGCATCGTATTTTACAACCAATCCAATGTAACGTAGAGAAAAGTCCTCCCTCATGTGCTGAGATTTATGTGCAGCAATTTAAACGCTTGCCCAACCTTTACCGCAGCCCTTTTACTTTTTCCATTATTCTTACAGATTCTAGTCACATTTTCTTCGCACTGTGACATGCCAAAAAAAAACACAGTCTCTCAGAAAACCATCATAACATCAATGCCCTGAAGGGTGGAGGCGAACAATATGAGAACGAACTTCCGGCACGATGAGTGCGTTTCAACTTTTCCCTGCCCTTGTCGACTCTGTGCCACCAAAAACGCACCGGAAACTGCTGTCACCGTCAGAAAGGAAGCGAAGAAAGTGTCTTTGGGATGCGTCTACCGTTGCGCTGAAGGGTGACCCTAAATTTAGTTCTCTAGTAGCTTTAGAGTGCCATTAAGGTAACGTGCATGCATTTATGCTTTTATCTTCTGGATGAAAGCGTCCCGTTTTTCCCACCCGCGGGCTGTGAGCAGAGTTTTTGGTTGTGGTAATTGGGTGGAGAATCCACTCCCCGATCCCACCGTACCCGGCCATGTAGACGATCTAGATCAACACAAGCACCGAGGCAAGAAAACCGCACTGAAAGTTGCTACCGGGCTAAACGGTTTCGGTAACTTTTTGAAGCGTACTTATCACTTTGCTAGTTCAACGACTTTCCGGGTGGAGTGAGAATCTTGAAGCATAATGTTCACTTCCAATCGAGACGTCCGACAGCCGGGTAGGATGGAATATCCTTGATGAATGATCGAATGTGTGGGATAAATACAAGCAAACACCGAAGAACACACGTCGTTTCGTGGAGTTTGTTGTGTAATGAAGAAAAAAAACTTCTGGCACAAATGCTTCGAACACAAGCCGGCACAAGACAAAAGCTTTTCTTTCCATTGCTGATGGAAGAAAATGAAGGACACCATTGAAGCGCGGAATATGGTATTGCGTACCATCAAAAGCAAAGGCAAAATGGAAAATGAAAGCACCGTCAAACATTTACGATGAGCGAACATGAAAGAATAGAAGCGGTGGGCGTCCCTTTCTTTGACTTTATTTGTGAAGAGTAATGACTCTAGCAATCAGAAATTAAAAAAAGCTGAAAACTCATAATCATACAATTCTGAGAACAGTTTTTTCTCATCCTACAGATACAGTGATCTCAAAATAATTAAAATCGTCACGAACTTTAATAACTCAGTAGGCATAGCTAACAACTACACTGCTCCTTCAAATTTTTATTTGCAGCATAAGCATTAGTCGTTTAAGTATTTAAATGTTTCTATATTTATTTACCAGGCTTTAATTTATTAATTATCCTCACAGTTATTTCATTGCTTAATTTTATCCATTTTCTTTTGGTCAGACTTTTGATAAACAATTTATTTTTTATTTTTGTTTCAAAAAGTTCAATAAACTGATTATCGATAGTTAATTTTGTTATCTAAAATATTTCAATGTTAGTTTGTGTAACATTTCCCACCATGGTCTTATCGTTGGTCTAGTATGGTCTAGTAGCTTAACTACAGAATACGATGTTATAACTCGATATGATCTCGATGGGACGCGCCTTTAACGCAAGATATCATCACGCCCAATCTCACTACACAATCGTCATGTTCATCGTTTTCATCACCATTCTGTTTTTTTCTTAAATTTTCTTCTGCAGGACAATTTCTGTATACAACCTTTCCCCTCACCCATTCCCGGTCCGGTAGGCACACTTCCGCGCACGGCAAAAAGTCGAAAGCCGCGTGGTTTACGTTCTTCCCCATGCTAAGAATGGTGTTTTTTTGTTGAGTAGCAGCATTTTCTTGACTTTGTGTTATGTTGGTGTTTCAAATCGGAAGCGCACGAAGACGATTTGGTGGGATGTAGAAAGAAATAAAAAACACCACTCCCTGGACTCCGGAAAACGATTACCGAGGAACAAAGACGACACACAAAAAACAGACGCATTGTACGGTAGCTGGTCGAATTAAGGCGAAATAGAAAGCGTCCCATCGTTCGTTACAGGTTTCCGTCGCTAAGGCGAGTGGTTTTTGTTTGGTGGCCGTTTTGTCTCCACGTTCATTCCGTGCTAAACGGCTCAGCTACTGTTTGCAGCGGAGTGCCATTTGAAGGGACCATCTAAGAGATGGACAGAAGTTGTTTTATCTGATGTGAAGAAAAGAGCAACGAGCCTAACGAAAATCTTTCAAAGTATTACATTCCTACCGAGAATCAACAAAAAAAAAACATGAAAAAGGAAAACATAAAATAAAAGTCCTTTTTTCGGTGAAACCCAATGATTCTGTTTCGGACACGTGGCTCTGCTTACAGAACGAAACATTTGCCCGTTGAAAAGGAAACCCGCTTTCAAAAATGGGTATATCTTTCACCACATCAATTGGAGGATTTATCACAGACCCTATGGAGGGGAGGGAGTATGACATGGACAGCATTGGGCGATGTTTTTGCAATTTGAACACGGTCCGGCAGGGTCCGTTTTGCGCCCGTGTGTTGATTTTGCAAATCATACCGGGTATTAATTTCTCCTCCGTTTCGTTTTCCGTTTAATTGACCTACTTCATTCGCACGGAACACCGAACCGTGTGCGGGTGTTTGTATGTGTTGCAATCTGATATGTGAATATGTATTTATAAATACATTTATTTACACGTACAGTCGATAGTCGGGACCGATGAACAATAGAAACGGGATCCTCTTGTTTCATCCATTGGCAAGTGGGAAGTGGGCACTGACGTGACGCATGGAAAGCACATATTTATCTCCCTATCTGAAAGGGAATCGTTTGAAATGGGGTAGTTGGAAATGTACCGCCCGATTGCCCGTCGTTCCACCCGTATCACCCTTGTCTCTCACCAGTAGCAAAAAAGGTTTCCCATCCTATATTGTGTGTATTTACCAGAGTGCATAAATGAGAGGGCTTGTTTTTTCTCGTACTATTTCAGCCAACGCCTGCTTGTATGCAACACGCATGACTTCGGCGTTCGTTGATTGCTAGATTGACAGTGGGCAAGCTTCTTGTTTTTGTTGACGTTTATCCGACACTATCCCAAACCCCCAATACTAAATCCCTTGGCAATATCCACACGGACGGCACAAGGGAGCGGGGGAGTCATGGATAGGTGGTGTTGATTTTGTTGTCGGCCGGGGTCAGTTTTCCTCATTTTTTTCCCCTCATTTTGTTTCGCCCTTGCTGGCGCACTGACCGAACAAATTGACCTTCCAACCGAACTGTTACGCAGAAAGGCTAGTGGTGAGAGATTGCAAACAAGAAATTAAAACGGTGTTAACATAACCTCATTCGGTTTGTTTGTGTGTGTGTGTGTGTGTGTGTTTGTGATCGGTAAATGATTGATCGGGGTCGAGGGTTCTCTGTGTGCCTCTTTCCAGGGTAGGTGCTGAGGATTGTTGACTACGGGTATAGTTTCACTGTTGGTGAATGATGGTAATGAGTGGATTTTGCCTGGATGTGCTATGAGTACCGAATGGGATAAAAGGATCGACTATATATGCGGGCATTTTATTCATTCATGCTGAAGGATGCTGAACATTTATCAGATGGGCAAGGTATATCATCTATATTCTAAAGCTACGCATGTCATGTGTCAATCAAACAAAATAAGTTGAAGTTAAAATCTATTTATCACACATTTTTATTTCAACGTTTTTTATTCTCCTGTTGCATGCGTATTGAAAATCGTGCTGTAAAACATTGAAGTTGTTTCATTGGTATTATTATTCTTAATTATATTTTTCAAATGTAAACACCCTTTGAGTTATTATACATAAAAAGTATATATTTCATCTTATTTTGATGTATGTAATCATGAACTAATGAAGACTCATGAAGGCTCTGAAATTAATGAAATTAATACTACCCGCCTCCAATCATTTATTTGCACCGTTTTATGATTCCTCCAGCTTTTTTACATGTAAAGTTTTCCACAGATATATTGATTTCTCGTCACGTTTCATTAACGACTGATGCGATGCGGATCGCTGTGTCACATAACAATTTTATCCTGTGCATCACGTGTTTTCTTGTAACTTTATGCATGATAATGAGTTTGTTGTTCCAACTGGCCCCAATGGATATCAATCAGTTATGGGATGAAATCGAAATGGAAATTATAGTTCGGGAAAAGTTCTAGCAAGGGTACACAGGTAGGGTGTTTGCAACCAGAATATAGAATAATTTGATTGCCCGTGTTCCTGCATCCCACCGGTAGGTCTCAGGTGGACTACGCCAAAGCCCCCGAGGGTGGGTTTATTTTGCTGAACTTACACGTTTCCATTTCATGCGCTTCTCGGTTTTTTATTCATTGTGTAAATTCGATTTGTCACACGATTTCCAAAACAGGAATCGGATGGGTGAGCGTAATGTTGCTGCTTCCGGCTTGCCGTTTGGGTCGTGGTTTGTGGTTTTTGTCAACCGACCGAAAAGCCTGCACGGGCACGGATTAAGAGCAGCCGTGCGTTCCTTGGGGTGTGAAAATTCATTCTCGTTGAATATTCATGCCGATTTTGTTGCCTAATGTTCTATTCATTCGATGAACACGGCCTTGAAGCTTGGTTGGTAGCGCGGAGAATGGTGCGAATGGGGAAATGTATGGAAATGTATTTTCTCAAATTCAAACCTCGGCGGATTTGTATGCAGTGCCGCTTGGATAGTTTTTCGTAAATTCGCTGGAAAATTGTTCATTGTCGCCGGTTGATTTGTGGTCAGTTTCCGGTTCGGGTGGAACGAACTCAATGAACGACCGTGCAGCCTTAAAGATTGGAAGCAATTCAATTTGGTTCGCTTGATTTTCATGGGTTATCGATCGAGTCAGTCGATTGTTATAGCACCTTAATTTGAATAAGCCTCTTAAAAATAGTATATTACTGAAATAAACAATGTAGCAAATTATGTACTTAAGTTAGGTTGAAACGAATTTAAATACCTTGCAGCGATAAATTAAAATGATGTACTGAATTCGCTGGATTTATTAACCTGAAATTGACGCATAATTTAATGGTGTCTGCTCTAAATTTTTCTACATTTGTTCCACCTCATGCACACTAAAAATTCATTACCACATCCCTTTATAACGCATTTTTAATGGGTTTAAATTATCCCCCCATTTCTAAATCCACCTTATTTGTTCTACTTTTAATTAAAATTTTAAAACCACATATTATAGACACTTCACATGGCATTCGTTACAAACCATTCCACCTGGTGCCGGTCGTGATTTCCTCCGCAACAATGTGACATTCATATCCCGGGGGCTTAAAGTGTCGCAGAGCCGTAGCTACGCTAGGTACGTGCATCCAAGCGTGCGACAGGCAGGGATCGTTTGAATTTAATTAGGCGTGCCTGGCTATCGCTGGCAAGAGGCAAGACAACGCTAGAGCTGACACCGAGATCTGAAACACCCACACCGACAACGACGACGACGACGATGATGATGATGATTGCGGGGCCATCTTCTCCGTGTTTCCTTAAAGACAATCCGTCCTGCGTCGGTCATGTCACTGTAGCGTAGTGTCGTGAGGCGTCAGCCGAGCATATTGCGAGGATTTTCTCGTTTCGCCTTCACACCGGATTCGGGTGACGGGTGCTTTCTTTCGTAGCGCTGTCTTAACTCTCACCGCGCAGCTACCAGGCAGAATGCTCCCGTCCCCGGACGGTGGGGTTGACTTTCCCGGATGTCACAATGTCAACAGCAGCAGCAAATGATGCTGCCAACTGGGAAGGAGGCGTCCAATGCCCGGAGGAAACTTTCGCTTATTCCTACCACCGTTCGTCCGTCCGGCTTTTAGTGACCCGTCCCGAATGGGGATCCGTACGCGTTGGTGTTTTACTGTATCGCCGCGTGAAGCATGGTGAACGGGAAACAACATGCTGGTACAGCCAGTGTCATTTGGCTATTGTTTCGAAATTATCTCCATCTAAGGTTTTCCAAGGAAAACAGGGCGGCTTCTTGCGAGCGGCATGCCATCGGTTAGCCTCACTTTTTGGCCACCGTATCCGTGAGATGTACTTTTTAGCTAGAAGGCCATCATCGGCTATGAGCGTCATTTCACTTGTCTTGTATTCTCGATCGGGTGGTGCGTTGTGTTTATCGAGATTCTAGGCAAGTGCTGGCACTAGGCGAATAGCTGACGTCGCCATCAGTGGTGCTTCATCATCGGTGAAGCGTGGTCGTCGGGGAATTATGGCGCAAGATAAATATGAAGAGAGCGAAAGTGATTGATGTGCAGTCAGCTTCATGATTATCTCATCAGCAGAGAAGGCGGGGGAATGTGTGAACGGGCACTGTATTAAGGGCGTCATGTAAGTGTGTCCTTTTCTGTCGATTAGTTGTGTTTGTGTGCGATGGTGTTGAATGTTTAAATTATGGTGACCTCTTTGGCTTTAGTAGGCGATCATGGATGAGACTAGCTATTCGAGATATGACCATGCATGAGGTTTGTAAAAAATGTACGCTTTGAAAAGATAATCTCCGGATTGATATTAAATTTCAATTCCTCAACGATGACAATTTTGCAACAATAATTGTACAACAAATGGAGACGCCTGGTACTTCACACGCATTTGAAATGAAGACGCATGCAACGTCTTAAGTTTTGGTTCACTTCTAAACAATTGTTTGATACTTTTTTCTGCAAGAGCTCTTACACAGTACGTTAGCTAAATTGTCACATTAAATATTTTCACAGCATGAAAACATCCCCCATGAAATGATCTACGCTTTGATCAGCAAATGATCGTTCATCAACCAAGATTTGTTTAGCTTATGATACTTATTACAAGTTACGTGATACCAAGCCCCTTGCAAGCTTTATTTAAATAGTTATTAAATATCTCATCGTCCGAGATTCGAGAATTTCAGGGCGTTGATTAGGTACCATTTTGACGAACGAATGATTGCATAGCTAATTGAAGAAGTGATAATGGCTTAATATTAGCTTTCGAAATTAGCTGCTTTAATGTGCTGCGGAAAGTTACAATTTATCATCGCCAACCAACTGCCGTTTAACGAACATGAGCATGGCAATTAAATGACAAACCTTTCCAAACCCCGACGTCGAATATAGGTAGCAAAGTTTTCGGAGTCGTCCTCTCAACCACGGCCACAGCTGTGGAGACGAAAAGAGGTTAACGAAACCGAATCCGGGTGGTGTGAATTTGTTGACAAGCCGTTCAAACAATGCCGATTGATGGCGTGCTGCGCGTGAACCCGCACCGCACGGAAGCACCCGACCCGGCCCGACCCGGTTCCCGTTCGTGGCGTGAGAGTGAGAGGTAATTAAACATTTGATTAGCTCATAATTCAAATACCGGAAACCGACCGGAATGCAAATTAATGGGTGTGAACGGTCCCCGGGAAAGGTGGGTGTGTAATTGAATCGTAGATAAGTAGCGCATAAATCATCGCTTCCGTTCCCTACCGTGCGGTGAATGTGGAACTCGAGACTAATGTGGTTGCTTAATATTCACGAGCACAATGCATGTGGCGAGGGAACGGATCGGAAAGCAGCCGGAAGTTGTTTGTCTATATTTCTCTATTTCAGCATTCAGCAGCTCACAACCAAAAGTAACTCAGGTAGCGACTGTGACATGATGGATGGGTTTTTTGAGAGAGGGAGAGTTTTTGTTGTTGCTTTACATCCACCAAGAAACGATCGATGATGCAACCCCAAAACTTCAACCTGCGCTATGTAGCAAAAGAAGACATCGAAAAAAGCGAAACCATTTCAATCCTTTCCCAGTCGCGGTCAGCCGGGAATGAGTCGGAGCAAACTGTCTGTGGGCACTCGAAAACCCATTCGGTTTCGGGTTTTTGTGGGCAAAGAGAGAGAGAGAGAGAAAAAAACTACTGTTTTTCACCCAAACCACCGGTCGCATAATTTATGTCACTTGCATACATTAAACGGCGCACAAAACGAAGAAGGGCAGTAAAACTGCTAGTAACATGGTCACGGTACGGTACGAACTTTTTCGACGACCATTCCGCCAGGGATGGATTTGCGAATGCACAAAATGGCGTACCGTGCAGCGTTTGACGGTGCGATGGGGTATTTTTTTATTTATTTTACCTTTTGTGCTTCCCCTGTTTCGGTGCTTTGTTTCGGGGAGAGGGCCATCGAAACCGTATCCATCGTGCGACCAATCAAGGTACCACGCTAAACAAGCCGTGTTCCCGTGGTTCGGGCGTGTGTTGGCCCCCGGGATCAGTTCCGGGCTCAGGTTCATATGGGGACGGAATTTACGGCATCATACACGGTGTGCCACTTGATCCCTGCGTATCGTTCCGTTTTTATTAGTCCTTAAAACGGTGATGCCGACAACAACGATGACGACGAGGACGACGACGACGACGACATTCAGCTAGCCGGAAAGCGAACCGATGCGAGAGGAAATTTGAGTTGACAGTTTGCCAAACAAGCTGCGAACAGCCGAACCGTCCACCGGGCGGCACCGGGAAGCATAGTTTTGGCCCGTGCTGCTGACCTCCGACACCGTTCCGGCGTTCCGTTCGCCCCGTAACGAGTCCACCCCAATCAGGCTCACAAATTGTTGTCGAGATTTTAGACATACACTCACACACATACAAGGGAGGTGCCCGCGCGAGCAAGCTCCGCTGGACAACACGGAGCAAAGTGCCGGAAAACGGAAACACGGTTCCGCACACAAATATTCCCGTCACGGGTGGGTGGCTGGGAGAGCAAACATGGCTGAGCGAGCGCGTGTGTGTGAGTGTTGCCTGAAAAAGTGAGCTCTCGGAGGAAAATAAAACAACAATAGCACAGTAGGTGAAGCTCGGGGAGCCCGAAAAAAAAGGGGAAAGTTTGTTTTTATTTTCCCGACCCGTTTGGTGATGCCGTTGGGCGCCTACCGTTGGTTTGACCGTCGTTACCGACTTCTCGTGCAAACGGTTTCCGTGCTTCGGCGCGGGAAAAGGTCACGCGGGAACACTTTTTAGTCGGTTTTGGTTTGGTTTTTAAACTCCGCCGAAGCTAATGCTCGAAAATTTGAAAATTGGCGTTTTCGATCGCATGCTGAGGGTGGGTAGCATGCGATGGATGATGATAATAAAATTGAGCGGCTTTGTTTGGTGATTGCATAAACACAGAAGCAAACAACAGCGAATCGGAGGGAGGGTGTTTTGTTACCAGTTGTATATGCGTGAATAATTTGTGTGCGAAAAGTTTAAATTACATCGATGGCAACAAGTTTCTTTCTCTCTTAATATGTGGCCATATAAAAGAGCACAGCAAACTTTGCAATAATTTATCAAATACTTATCCATATCATTTGGTGTGTGAAAAATGGGAAATTCTTACTGGAAAATATATTACTGAACATTTTACTCTACTTCTTCTTAAAAGTCTCAGATGCCTTTAGGAAAAAATAAAGCTTAGCCTATGTATCCTTCTTTTCTTCATACAATCAATCCAAGCAGCATGATTCTATTGTGAAGAAATCGCATACAATGTAACAACAATCAAACCAAATCCATTCGCTCGAAATGATTTTCTAATGTTTTTTTATTTTTCGCTTCCGTTGAAAAATCCATCATTCACACGCAATCCCTCTTAATAAAGGATCAGTCGCTTCCGGGCTTGGATGGTACCCTCAGTTTCAATACATTATGGGACATCGATATATCGGCACTTATGGTACCCTATTTGAGCGTGAATAAAAGAGAGAAAAATAAACACACACACGTAAAATGAACAATTCCTTCCTGTTTTTTTGCACACAAATAAAAGAAAAATGGAGCGAGAAAGAAAAGGCACGATAAAAAATGCAGTTTTTGTACGCTCGTAAAACGATGAAATTCAAATTTGAAACTTTTGATCGATTCTGTCACACCGAGCAGAGTGGGATATTTGCAATGACAAAGGGATGAAAAAGAGGGCAAACACCCTTCCTTGCATGTACGGGGAGTGTAAAATTATATCCTCCAAAATTGTAACCCACCGCATGTTGGGTGATTGCCTCTGTTTTTTTTTGTTGGTTTGTTCGAGGTTCACTTCGGTCTAGGAAACTTTCACTCAAAAAGTTTCATAAATCATGTGCAAATTTGGCGATGACATATGCACGGTTCAGCAGTTTTCCCCCCACTACAGCGTTTTTTTTACAGTTTGGGCCCTTCCACTTCCCTTGTCGGTACGATTATTCAGTGCGAAAGTTTGGCGTGTAAGGTCGGTGTCTAAAATTTTACATGAGAAAAAGGAGCCAAAAAAAGGACATGCACACACAAATGTGGGAGTTCGGGATGCGTCAACACAGTTCACCAGCATGACTGGCTTTTTCACGCAGAAAAGAAGAGAGGAAAATTTTACGGTCAAAACTAAACCAGCAACTAAATGTCACCGGCAACAGCCACTAACCACACCGAACGGCACCATATGTAAACTACCCGCGTCGTCAACTCACTCACACAAGCACACACATTCGAGGCCCGCATGTGAGCTTTCACTCTCCCCCCCCCCCCCGCCACCCACCCTCGGGATAAATTTACGGGTGATGAACATCAGACAATTTTTTTGTGTTCTTTTGTTTGTCGAGTCTTTCTCTTGGTGACCCTTCACCAAAGTTTTGCATGTTTTGGAACGAACCGATACGAACCCACCGCGTCGGTTGGGGAATTTGGTTGCATTTGGCGGAGTTTAGTGTTGGCCGCCATCTTTGGGGGCCACCCGGAAATGCAAATGTTGCTGTGTGCTCCCGGGTTAGAAATTTCCTACCCCGGACGCCAGATTACCAGAGCCAGTTTCGGGAAGTTCGCGACGAAGCGCAAAAAGCCTCTCGGGATAGCCGTTAAAGGTGAGATATCACTCCCTGGGATTTAATCGTTCGCCTCGTCCGTTCTTCCGTTTGTGTCATTTATCACCGGATGTTTGTACACTTCGTACGAGCAGCAAAGGCACTAGGAACTAAGAAAGCGATCGAGCGGAATCCAAACTGCCAGCAGTGACCAAAACGGGCCTATGGAATAAAAAAAAAAAAAACTAGACGGATGTAGAGACATGCAATTCCCATCCGAGGGATATGCGTTGTGCATGTGCTTCCACAGCCTTAACATTTGAATCCTATGGCGATAACAATTCCCATTGTTCGGACGCCTCTAAGCACCCCGAACAATCCTGAACAAGAAATGGCACGTCGGCTGCCCTCGGTTTGAGCTTTTTCCTTCGAGAGCTTATCCATGTTCCGGGTACGGTGCAGGCAATAATTGAAATCGTATACATTGGTGACTCCGTAGAGGGTACGTAGATTTATGATCCTTACAGGTACCGGAACCGGCCCTTTTCCTGCGTTCCCGGTACGTGTACGTGCGAGTGTGAAGATTGAAAAATGGTTAAACAATGTGACCGGCGTAACTTTACCATCCGAAGTAATCCATTACGTTTGGTTCGGAGGGTGGTTGTGGTGGTGAAAGATGTAGAGAAATTTCAATATCCCGCAGTGTTGTGCTCATGTTAGGGTAATGAATTTTATGAAATGGAATTAATTTATTTATTATCTACACCGCATGAGGAAAACATAGCATTATTGAAAAAAAAGAACAAAAAACAGAATCAAAACTAGCTATAATTTTTTTGTTTAAAACTAAAACTTTAAATTGGAATTTAAATATTAGAAAAAAATTAATTAAAAACTTTTGTTAATTAAGTCATTGATTGTGTCCTATAAATACCTTGTTTGATAAATATCAAACAAGGTGTTTGAATAAATATAAATATTTAATATAAATATTTGTTTTTTAAACGTTGGAGTATTTAATTTTTTGTATCTACTTGAAGGAACGAAAAAGACTCTAAACTTTATCCATTGAATCCTTTAATCCTATCCTTCCCGAGGTTTGTGGAGTGCAATCCTTAGAAAAACCGCATACAATCAGCGAAAGTTGACCATACTCCATCCGCTCTACAATCGGTCCAATCAGCGTCTTGAGTTCGGGGTTTTCTTTCGCCCACGATCGTTAAAAAAAGCATTCCCATTTTCGAACCAACCGTTCCAACACGAACCGGATGAAAACGCCAACGTCATGCGTTTCTCTTCCGAACGAGCACCCGGGTTCGCCCCGGGATTTTCGAGACCGCGTCATTTTCCATTTCGAATCTACATTTCGTCTGCAGCAAATCCCGCAAAGCACTAGGAAACACGCGTCCGGCACCGTACCAGGGCCGTGGTTTGGGTTAACGGATTGCGAATGGGGTGGCCGGGGTTGTGGCTTCGGTCGGTCCAGCTTCGCCCTTGTGGGGCGAGTTCCGGGCTGGAAAACCCTTTTCACGCCCGACTGCCTGGAGTTGGCCGGTGGTCGTGCGGTTCGTGAATGAAATTGGATTTTTGGACGAGATTTGCCTGTCACTCTCTCGTGTGTCATTTGGTGCGAAGGCGATGGCCGGGGTCGGGACCGGATCGGACCCGGACGACGCAATGACGTTGATCGCTTCCCACGATCACGACAACGATGATGGCGAGTGTGTGTTGAGTATTTTTTGCGGATTTTCGCCGACTATGTTGTGTATCATTCCATTTTTCTTGGCCCATTTCGAAGCAACCCCGAGAGAGGAAGATAGGATCGGTGCTATAAAAGGAGAAGAAACGGTGAAATAAAGGAGGCTTAAACATTTGGGAATTGGGTTTGCCGAATGGGATTACTGGCATCATTACTGGCTGCCGCCCCCAAAAGGATTCGACAAAACGGACCGCTACATTACGCAAAGGTAAAGGAATTACATCATTCCAACTAAACTGAGCGCCAACGGAGCGAGGATGGGATTGGAATCGTTTTTAAACCGGCGCTTAATAAAACGTGCGATACAGAGTGGAAATGTTATTGGAAAATAGTGACCGGGTGAAAATAATGCCCCAACAGGAAAAATCAATTTCCAGCTCCTTTTGACGATTCAGTTCTATGGATGAGCAAAGTATAAAAAGAACGTAAAATACGGTGCAAAATAGGAAAATTTCATTTTCGCTTCTACTAAGCTTAGATTGCTTATTGCGATTACGTTTTTCATCATTATCTTCCATTCAGCCACGATTCCGCCATCTTTCTACGATACCTTTATTCATTGCCTATCGATCAATTTGCACTTCATTCTTGCAGCGGAACCCTTCTCATACGATTTTATATAGATTTTATATAGTTGTTCTGCTTCGCTGCTTTTTATATCGCAACAAAAAAACTGCGTTCATCGTAAAACTGTGGCACTACATCAAATTAAGCTGCCCAAGTTTGTGGCTGCCCCAGACGTCCATAAAAACTTGCTCAACTATTTATCGCTTTTCGGTTTTTCTGGAGCTTACGACCTCGCACGACAGGATTTATCATCACGACATGTTCGACGTCGAAAAACAGAACCGTTTAACGACTACGGTGGCACTCACGCGGTGGCACACATACACTTCCATACGTTTGGTCATATTATGCACGTGTGAGTGTTGTCATTTTCCACTGAAATATTGGCTCATGCGGCCAAGCGTGGAGGCCAGTTGGTGCTAAATTTATTGCATATTTTTATGATGCTTTAATTAAATATCTTTGGCTCTTTGTTTGCCACACGCTGGATTGTCATTTTGAAGCCAAAACTCACGCACATAGGTCAAACACGTGAAGTTTTATGTTGCATTGAATAAAAGTTTCAATAAGAATATTCCAAGCTTTTTAAAAAGCTCGGTAAAATGTCCAGAAACTCTTGATGGGTTTTTTCTTCCAAACACGGACGTGTCATGTCATATCTTTTAGCGTTAAATTCATTAATCCACATTACGCTTTTCACGTTCTACGTGATTTCCAATCCGAGAAAAGCTTGCGGTGGTGGTGGCATTTTTTCCACCACCGTACGGGCTTCCGGAAGTGACACATATGTTCAAGCGTACCATTGTTGAATGTAAAATTAAAAGAAATAATTTAATCTCCCATTCGCGCCTGCTTGAAATTGTTTGCAACCCTTTAACGCGCCTCTATTTTCCGCAATTTGTGGCACAGTTTGCCGGAAGCATGGTGAGACCCATTGTCATTAAGGAACAATAACGTCGCGCGGTGCCACCGTATCGTTCTGCGTTCTGGAGGCATGTTGTCACCGAACGCTGGTGCTCGTGATGGGGGAAATTTCACCCTCAAAAGCCCAGAAGCGTTGGCGAGAGCAGCGTTACCACTCGCGCACCAAACGACGAAAGCGCTATGCGTGCTAAAATCTACACCGCAAATGCTTAGAAAACGCGCCGTTGAGGTTTTCCGCTGTGGGACAAGTTTGTGGCGCGACGGTGGTGGTTTTTGCCCTCCGAAAGGAAAATAAAGCAATCACACTTGTCGTTTTGTGTGTGCGTGTGTGTGTTTGGTCCTGTGCACTCGGTAGAAATCCTGTGAATGGGGAAGCGAAAGCATGCGAGCGTGATAAAAGGGGTGTCAAATTTAATGTAATCAGATTGTTGTGCGGTGGTAAATTTTGCCACCACAGGCCCGTGAATTAATCACTCGTGAGCAGCACCAACATATCGCTGTCGGATTTTGATGGTGTAACGCGTGTAGACGCCCGGCTGACATTACGACATTACACATTTGTTAAATTGACTGTGACACCGAAATGACGAGAAAATTCGCCGGTCCGAAAACCCCCCGGGCCTGGGCCTGTTGGAGGAGCCGTTTTCGTGCGTTTCGTCCGTTTCGACATGTTGATCCTATCGGGATGGCGGCGAAGAAGAACGAGCAATAACACCATGGTATTACCATCCACCGGTGTGCGATTTCGTGTCGTATGACACGCTTATGTCTGTTTCCATTAGGAAATAAGGGCGATTGCTGGGATGGGATAAGTCAATGGATAAGTAATGGAGATCTGACGACGATGTGATGTGATATGGGGGGAGTGTAGAAAACTTACGGAAAGATGATATGCTAGCGGCATTGAAGGACATACAAAGCGAAAACGATAGGCTGTCCAAGAATCAGTTCAAAGACCATTACAATTTTCACGTTTAGAAGTCATAGAATCATAGAATATTTAGCGTTGTAAAACATTAACAAAAAAAAAATTGAAAAATTGATAAAAACTATTCTTTACGAATACGCTAATGAATGGATTATGAAGGGACGTTCTCAATAAATCTTTAAGACCATTTTTAAATCTACAATATTTGTCTGTTTAATGTATTTTCAATCTATGCTTACGGTATTTTTAACGTTAGAAAATCAATGTTGTTCGGTGTTAAAATGTTGTTAAAATGTAAAATGTGAAAATGACATTAAAGTCTTACCTACCTTGAAAAAAGAAATCAACGATCAAATCAAATGCGTTACTACTTATTTAATGGGAATTTTTCTCTGTGGAACCCTCGCGCCAGTAGAAGTAGAAGCCAGTAGAAGCCAGGCAAAGTGCAATGCTTGACGATATAAACGTCAACTAGGACGTATAAAATATGGGCCATCGGCTTTCATATCTACTCTTTCGCACAGCGATATTTCATGCCTGCGTTCGACAGGAATAATAGGTCACATTCAATCATACCCGGGCGAGATCGGCTTAATGCTTTCTCCGAATCTTTCCACCTAAAGTGGTCGCTTGCAAACTGATCACGTTGGCCTTGAAACATCGTAATTCTAAAGGGGCCTGCATAAAAAAGCATATGAGCGCTTCGAGGAACCATAAATCGTTCGCTTTAATTGTCCTTCATTTACGTCAAGGTTTTGTACGAGTGTGTGGCGCTCTTCGTTAGCTTTACGATGCTGTCGGTTTGTTGGAGGTGCGCGCGGCGGATCCTGGGAGTTTTCATGCGGACGTGAGTGTTCTGCGCTGGAACGTGTGCTGCATTTGTGTGCTGGTCGAAAAGGTCGTAGAATCGGAAGGCGTGATTCCGTGAAAGCAAACTCAAGTCGAAATTATCTACGGGTAAAGCAAATGGAACGAAGTGGACCATCCGCTGGATGAAAAGCATCGTAGATGAGGATGGTGATGATTGTGTGTTGGTATTGGTGCGAAAAAATGTAACCAAAGTCTCTTCCGCGTTCGGTGCTGGCATCTTTTTCGTGACACCATTCATGTTCTCCTGAAATTGGCCGTACTGTTCGATCGGTTGGGATGATTGAGTGAAGCTGGGAAGGCAACGAGTAATACGTGCTGTGCAGTACCGCACAGGGACGGGACGTGATCGGAACTTTGGCAAACGAAAATGGAAGTACACCGTGACCGTGTGCTACAACTGCTACAATGTGGAGCTTCCTCGGAAAAGGTTGTATATTGTTCGGAGAAGGAAGAAAATGCTCGTAAAAATGAGATGAAATTAACTGTAACACAGAGTGCAATACTACGCTATGGAGAGCATGTTTGAAACAGATGAAGATGTTGATTTGTATCCAAGGATTGGGAGAAGTTTTGTGCTTTGGAAGTATGCAAGAACACAAATACCCTGGGGTTTTAAGTTTTTTGTTTGATTCTAAATATTCTTCTAATTTAGAGTCCTAACGCTATCGTCGCCGTTATCGTTCACTGCAAATTTTATCCTTTATCTCAAAAACGGACTTTAATAGTTTTAGCTAATGCGCTGCTAGCATCAGGCAGTAAGGTGCGCATTAAGTAACTATCACTTTTACGCTATCCCACCATTTGTAACACAGCTGCACAGGACAAAAAAGGCCGTTAACGACACATTAGCTCCGCGGGTAAATGGCTGTAACCTCTTTATATTGGCACACGCGTTCTCTTTGGTGCTTTCAGTGTTCCCCCAAGATAAATTTTATGACCCGTAAAATAATGAGCATTTGAACATTAGTGTTGAAACGCTCGAGCTTAATTACATGGAGGTTTCGAGAAATTGGCATTAGCCGCAGACGTTTGAATCCATCGGAAGGAGAACTTGCTGGCGCGAAACGGAACGGTTGAAGATATGAGTTAGATCTTACGTATCTGGTTTGCTGCAAAAAAAAGAAATCAAATAAAACAAGCAAAAGCCACGTGGTAGATTATTAGCGTACAAATGAAACCGTAATTTCCCGTCCAGGTCCTAACGCTGCTCGGCTAGTTGATTTCGTGCGCGTTTCAGATTACGGCTCCGGGGATTCTTCGGTACGCACCCGACGCCCTGATAGCGGCTTAATTATCCTTTTCGCTTGTTACCGCTTGTTTAATGATCCCTGAAATGCGGAGGGCAAAGGACAGGGTTTCTCGCCGGCCCGAGCAGGAGGACACATAAGGCTCATAAACTGCGGAAGTACGGACAATAAAGCCCGGTACCCGATCAAACCCATTGCCTCGCGGGGCTGCATATGCATGAATCCTACCATTAGACGTCCCGGGTACCGTCGGCCGGGTTGCGAAGGTAGTTAGGAAAGCTTTCACCTTAATTAGGCACTGTGTTTGCAGGACGTGCTGTTTTGGGTGGGGTGAAGGCTTCTTGCGTTCATTTTTTCTAGTGTGTGTTGTGTGCCGAAAACGAAAGAGAGAGATCTTTCCGATCTAAAAAACACGCCCCTACAGGGAGGGTATCCACTGGCAGCGAAACGAATTTATTACCATCACCGGGAACGATTTACGAGCCGATTTATGGCCCGGTTGTATCCGGACGGAACATCAATGATGTTTTAACGCCAATGTTGGGAAGGGAATATTTTGAGTTCCTTTTGTAGCGATGTCAACTAAGCTACTGCGGATGGGACAACCGGGAGAAAGCACGCTTTTTAATAGTTGTAGTATGATTTTCGGTGTTTAATACCGTCGGTTGTTAAATGGAATATTATTTAAAGAACTATCAACGCCTAAAAGTAGGCTATGAAGTGTGAAACATTCCAATAGAATGAAATGTTTCCAAGATTCTTTTAGAAGCTGCTATACGGCGGCATCTTTACGCAAAGCAGATAATGATAGCACTTAACGTATCCATTGAAGTTTACTGTGAGCGAAGTAAAATCCGAAATTACTCACTCTAATGTCCCATCAAGACATGCACTCTTGACTTTCACGCCGCCAAGACCATACTGTTCAACTCGAGTAGGTTTACTGATTGCCTTCATTTGGGGCGTATGCCATCGAGGTGATAAAATCACCGAGTCGTTGCTTACCTACCCTTCCCACCTTTTCCGTTCTGGAGATGTGTGCTCTTGAGAGCGTTAGATATCAAAAAATCACATCTGCTGCCTACCGGGAGCGGCGTAGCGCACTGGATAGAATGGCCGAGAAGAAAAAGCAATCAAAATTGAGCCTTAGTAAGAGGATTGTACCAGAGAACGTACATTACACGGAAGGTAGCCGGGAAGGTCCTTAAGGTGTGCCGTCACTGCTCGACCGACGCAGCAATATAACGATGATGCGAACGCTCAAATGAACGTCTTAATGGGAAAAATATGCCTCTTCATGCTTAGGTGGAGGGTTGCAGATTAACAGCGGCCGTGAGAATCTTCCTTGCTACGCTCGTACATGGTGAAAAATCAAGCAAATGTATGAGAGTAAAAGAAAAAAAAAAACAAGTGAATTAAGTACCTTCACCGTGCGCCGGCTTTTCACATACGGCGTTTGGGTTGGCGAAGCGATAGCGCAAAGATGGAGATCAACATAAGAGCCACCACCCGGTCCGGTAGCAGCAGGTCGTAATCACTTAACGATGTCTTCGCAGCACTACCCGATCGGTGTCGGCTCGGGTGGCACTTGCCAACGATTCAGTCGACGCCTACGACGGCAGGGCGGGCGGTTCAGGAGCTCAGGTTTAGCGTAATTCTATACCGGTTTTATCGCGTCGTATGGCCCGGTGAATTTGATACCGAAGTATGTACTACGATAAGCTATCATCGACTATGAACAACAGGACAGGGTAGTTTTTTGTGTGTTTGTTTCCATATGGTAGATAGTGTACGACGAGATTTCACGACTTTTTTCCCAAAGCGATGTTTGTCTTCAATTTTGGACTGAATCGATTATGGATAAATAGTCCTCATGGCGGGGTGGGATGGAGGTTAGCAGGAAAGATTAAGTAGAAACCATGTTTTATGAAAATATGTGGCTGCCAATCAGCGCATGATTCGCTCACGTTCGTAAACCTAACTCCTAGAAACCCCGCTATGCTGCAACCTTTGATGACTATATCTTTTGCTCGGATCGAACAAATCTTACATTCACAATAAAGCCAACACAGCAAACTTACGTCCCACGGAGCACGCCGTAAAATCTGCTAGCAAGACCTGGGCTATAAAACCAGTTATCGCTTGTTCGATACCTTCCGGGATGTGTCGGGTTCAATAAGGATTTCAAACATTTCTCCACCGCGACGATGACAGCGGTACGCAAATTCGCGTTCGGCAAACGGGAAAGAACAACCAATGTGAGCGAAAGGTACCGCTCGTCTGCAATATCGTTAAAACAAACATAAAAGCTCGAGGTTCACAGCACAACAGCAAGCCTGGCTGTGCTCCGGATGTGCTCCACGAAACGAAACCAGCGACCCCAGCATCCAGTCTGTTCGAGCACCGTGACTTTGCATTGCGGAGATTTCGTCGGAATCGGTTTTGATGTTTCGCGTGACGCGCCTCCAGGTATGAAGGACGGGGAAGCGTGACGAACGTTAACGTTTCTGTGGATGTAAACAACGCGCACGGTTTCGTAGTTCATCCGGCAGTTCATGCGGCAGCGTCTTCATGCGGCAAACGTTGCGCAGCACCTGCGACATCGCAGGACAATTCATTGCTCGTCGAGAAATTCTCACCCATGCAATATTGTTTCTTGCTCGGTGGTGCCGTACAAACCCAAGTTCACGAGCCGTTCATCCGAAACCCCGTTCATCCCGAGCGCGTGCGAGCTTTCGGTCCTTCGAGTCGAAATGGCGCGTGGATCATCCGGCTTCTCTATGGTGCGGCGCGTGTGTCGAGAAAACGCAACAAAAACGGTGCCACCAACGCGATGCCAGTTCAGTCAGTCGAGTCGTTGCGTTGCAAGCGTTCGGCACCCGGCGCTGGGAAAAGGGACCGATAGCGATTTAAAATACTTACCCGGAGAAAAAAAAAGTACGCGCGATAGTACAACGCAACCAAATCGTTGCCACGGGCGACCACGGGAAGCTGAACCGATCGGGTTACCCAAGCGTGTAGTCTTTGAGCTGGGACACAATAAACCTCCACCAGCGGAATGTGTCACGTGGTGGGAAGAAAAACTGCCCAAAACAGGTGAACCGTTGTCGAAGGAGACGTTAGCAGAGGGGGAAAAAACTTCAAATCCCGTCCTCGTTCAAATCCCGACCTGTCAGGCCTTGCCCGGGAGAAACCGGAAACCGGAAGGATTTACTTGGGCGAAGAAAGTTACTCGATGCTCGGCGGTGTATGCTTGTGTGTGACTGAAAGGACATATTCGGCAGTGAGGACGAGTACCGTGAATACGCAAACAGCATCTGGAGGCGAACGAAAGTACGTTTATTTATAGAATTGTGAAGTAAGCAGCGCTCAGGTTGTTTTTTTCTTTTCTTTTGCTTCTCCGGCGGATCCAGACGGACACGGATGATCGTTGTTTTGTGCCAATGAATTTTTTATCTCGTGCACACTTCAGTTACTGGAGTTGGAGGCGAACTTCTTGGTGAAGATATCCGACATTAAGGCAACGTACGGGATAAATCAAAAGACGAAATTCCGCAAAAAGTACGGCAAGGACGCACCAGTAGCTTGGGGTTTGATTAAATATATATGATCGAGCTGCAACGTCTCGAAACAGCTGTTGCCGGCATGACACTGACAGCGATGAACGCATCGTGAAAGCCGACATCCGTGGTCACTGACGCATAAAGAGCGTGAACTACGGTCTCAAAAGAAAAAAAACGGTGCCGCGGTGTTTGACAACCGTTGATAAGGCAAGGCCGGGGTGTCTGCAAGCCCACACACGAAACGCGATGTTCTTCTTTCTGTTCTTCGCATCCGATGGATGCAAAAAAGTGTGTCACATTTTATCGCAACTGGTCGCCGCCTGCCTCCGGAAATATCGCAGCGGCGGCACCAACGGTCAGTGGATAGGGGTGAAAGTGTAAGCGTTTTGTGTGCGGCGTTAGTAGGCAGAATGTGTTAGTGAGCGTTTTTTTATCCCCACCCCACTCTTCGGTTGCTCGAAAGAAGCCGTGCGGAAGTGTGTGACAAGCGCTTCAGTAGCGCTTCGGTCGTCGTGCCGTTCCGTTTGGCGTTAAGCTCTCGTGTGCAAGTGTCGGTGAATGGTGCGGTTGTGATATTGTGGGAAGTAATGGGATGCTGTTCCATCCTGGCGACACGGCACCGGAAGTAAGCGAAAGTGAATCGAGAAACGACGCGCGGGAAGAAAACTCCGGACGTCCGGACGTCGGAGCGCATTGTGTCGGTAGTGCTCTGTGTTGGGTGCCTCGTACGTGGGGTGCAAATGAGTCGTGCCTGAGTTTGTCCTATTTGAACGTATGATTAAGTGTATCTCAGCCAGCTTTTACGAAGGTCAGCACGGGCACCCGCGTGGTGGGTAGCTCATCGTCTACGCGTTCTACACGGTGTGAGGAGTGTGCGAATGTACGAGAAAGCGCTCTGATTTCTGGCATCCCGAACCCGGAAGGCAAGCACCACGTGAGCACGTGATAAAACCGCGGTTTCTTACGAACGAGCTAGAACAACGCTCGAACCGTGTGTCACAAACCGCAGAATCTCATACCGGAAGTTGTGCTCAAAAAAGAAGAAGAAAAACGTCCACACGAAGCACCGGACTCGTCCAACGCAGAACTCGACCGTGTGTAAGTTTAGCCCGATTTTACGATTCCATTTTATGATTGGCTCGTGGGGCTCCCACGAATGGAAAACGCTGCCCGCTCGGGTCGGCGGGTCGGTTCACTAAAAGCACGTCTTTCAGTCGCACCCTGTCCCATGAACCCATGCAAAAAAAAACCCGGCCCGACCGAGAAGTGTCAGGGAAATGAAAATTTCATTAACCGGCGTGCCAGGGCGTTCGAAACAGTACCGTCTAAGTGGGGATAAAAACGCTAAAAAAGGGGAAAAAAATGCCGGAAAACCGCATCGACCCGCACCACCGACTTTCAAGGGCTTTAATTTTCCAAACTGCCCGTTGACATTGAATCGTTTAGCCGGACGGACGGTTAAAGAGGACCGGGCCGGGTTTCGGTGTGTGTTTCCGCGATCCGTAATCCAATTAATGTTTACGTTCGCCGAACAACAGCATCCACCGGGGTGGAAGTGCATTTGCGGGGAAAATTTTGCGCCTCCCACCCGGCATCCGATGGCTTGAAAGATTACGGCACTAATTAAATTGACAGCCGATCGTGCAATTGCGGTGGATTATGGAACGGATTACGATAATTGTGTAGTTTTGGGGCGCGCGAATGAAACATCATCGGTTGCTTTTGTGCATCGTTTGCCGCTGGGTCGGCAATGTCTTCGCGCCAAGAAGCACAATCGCTTCATCGATGATAAGGATAATCTTTGTCATCTTGATCCACATGGTGCAGTATGTGGATTAGCTTGAATTGATGTGTATCTCTTTGGTGCAATTAGATCAATAATCGAATTCATGGTGAAATCCTTCTGAAAGCAACAAAATCTGCCATCATGCCAAAATTATCATTATAATCTTGAGGCATCAATAAGTTTCTAAAACTATATCGAACTGCTACTTGATGTTCCAGTCTAAACCGGATGACGAAATAGGAGTAGATTGTTTGGAATGGCGTATGATTGCATGGTAATTATAGTAGAATACTTATCATAAATGTTAAAATCTATACTACGAATCAAACTAAAAATACTGTAATGGGGTTTAAGATTATTGTAGAATGCCGTTGGTTGTAAGTGAATTTACTAATTATACTAATTGTTTACAGTGTATGAATTGTTTTCGAGCATTAGCTAACGAGGGACGTTCTCGGAAGCGGAATGGTTTGCGTTCATTCAAATAAAGCTCCTCCTTTTCGTTCCTAATAGGGCGAAGAGGGAGGCAAAGTTTGCATTTCAAATCACCCATCACAGATTCCGGCCGTATTTGAGCTCTCACAAGCAACATGTTTCTAACGGGCAAAATCGCTACAAACGAAAGAATTAGCCCACTCGTTCTTCAACGTGAAGCGATTTATCTTCCGCCGAATGGAGCGTTTCTTCGAACACGCGCCTACGGTGGCGGGTGGTAGAAGTGCTCGAGGTCACGAACCGCCGGAGATCGAACATTGCTAGCGATGTTTATTTTCACTTTGCTTGCTCAGCAACGGTTCCATTAATGCTTACACTTTGATTATTCGACCATTTGTAGCGGGAATCGATGGGTCGTTCTGGTGGGTTGAATCTGCTGCCGGAGACTATGTCGTCTTCCGCCTCCGCAGTACCTTTCGATGGTAGGATTTTTGTTCTCAATTTTACCATCCCGAAGCACGGTTAGCTTTTTTTCTGGATTTTTTCTTGCTGGTTTGCGATAGTTCCTGCGATTAATCATGGTTAAGCATCTCGATTGCTGAAGATGCGGCCTGTCCTCGGCGGGCACAGTGCGACCAGGCGCACGTGAGTGATGGCACAACGTACTCGTGGCAAAGCAGTGGAGTGGTCCTTCACGGATAAGAAGCCACCGAGTGGAAACGCTGCAAACGAAGTGAACCGGAGGCGGCTCGTGGACGATTGGATAGAGATCGGACGGAAGGTGCGTGAAGGTACCGGGTGTTACAGCAGAGAGGCACGTAAAAAAGTGCCCCTGTTTCCTGGGGAGATGCTCTCAAAAGGTCGGTGAGCGCGCGGAATAGAAATTTATGGCACTTTTTTCTCGTTTTCGCCGAATCTATGTCAATCGATCCGGTACGATTCGTGCGCACTGTGACGCATTAATCGAACCAGGCCGGGTTGGACGAAAATCTGGGCGTCGGGATTAGGGCTATCCCGAACCAAAGCAAACCTCCGCAACGCGTCCGTTACCGAATGGGGTGGTAGGCGAAAGGGGATGGGCTTTTCGTCGAGAGAAGCCTGCCGGGTGGGTGAACTTTTCTTCGCCAAGATTGAAAAGGGTGGGAACCCGCGGAGCAGCGCTGAAATGTCAACTTTCCACCGAATGGCGGCCAGTGGCATTAGGCGCGTGAAACACGCGGGAATGGAGCAGAGCAAGAAGTGCTTTTGTTCTTATCGCCGGCACCCCATCGGCAAATGGATTTGGAAGATCGTAACAGCAGCCGGCAAAGAGAGAGAAAGCCTCGAGAGCATTTCTTGAGACAGCAAAAAAAATAATAAAAAAAAACATGCTCAGTCTTACTGTGTAGTCGGGGTGGGGCAACCAAAACGCACCCAAGATAAGAAACTTGCTTTCGCCGTGGTCGATGGCATCCAGAAGTGGGGCGGTTTTCGGGGGCGGTTGACTTTTTTTTTGTCATCGTAGTCCTTAGATTCAACATGGAGTTCTTCTCTCCATGGAATCTTGTGGCCTTTTTTTTCGGCTCATTTTTTTGTTTGCTTCAAACCACTTCCACTGCAAAAACCGGAAGGGAGCGCGCTGCAAAATGGCACTTTATCTAGCGTTATAATCTTGTTGAACTAAATTAGCTTCGTTAGCCGTAATCGCGCCCCGGCTCGGTCCACTGCGGTGGCTCGGTCCCACTGTCCCGGTTTACTTTTATGCCTGCGAACTAACTTTCGACCGATTTCCCGATTTCAACCGAGCGCGCCCTTGACGGCGACAATTCTGCGAAGCTTAGGCTCGCGAAACGCGCAAACGAGAACGGACGCGCAAAAGGCGAAAGGCGCGAAAGTGGATTAGAGAGTAAATAAGTTAGTCCACTGGGTGGCCATTTCGTGCTCTGCCGCCTTTCACCCGAACCTGGCGCTCGTGTGTGAGCGCGGGAAGGGGAACCGGCAGCATTTTCCTGGCGGCAGGAGCTCGGGGGAGTCGCTGCGAAAGCAAACAAATGGTTCTTAGTAATGGACCATTAAATAGTCTGCAAAACCAATGACTCAATTTGTTGCCGATGTTTTGTTTCGACGAGTTGCTTTGAGTTCAGGCGTTTTATTTCCGCCTCGGCTCACGTTCCACCGAAGCAGATGCCGCCCATTTCGGGGATGGCTTTATTTTTCTCACGGCTCGTCGCAGCTCCGGAATCGGGACACCAACAGTCGAGGAAGTGGCCACGTTTCGAAGGAATATCGATTTTTCATGCGAATCGGTAATTCAATCGGTTAGAAATTGCTTTCGATTTGATAAAAAAGTGCCACATAGAATGGTTAATGAATTGTAGTACTGTTGTTTTTGTAATTTTCCAAGTAGTAGACGATCATGTTGAAGCGAAGTAAACAAATATTAGATGTCCATGAACCGGACCATTCATCACTGAATCTAATTTTGTGAAATATTTATTTAAGAGCTTTCAATATAGTAATGCATTTATGAAAAACCAATGAATTATTTTATGTTTAAAACATTTTCTTGTTAATTTTTCATACCTATGCTGTTTTAAATTTACAAAAATTATCTTACAATGCATTATTCATCGTCAAATCATCTCATAGTATAAGGAATTATGCTACTTTATATGAAATTTAAGCATTCTTTTTTATTTGTTGTGAAGGGAAAGAGCCTTTTTGCTCCTAAAGTTTTTCTATACCAAACGTTGATTTAACTTTCAAACCATGATCATTCACGGTCTTGGGATCGGTTTATTTCAGTATCAAATTAAATTTCAATTTTTTGAAAAAAAAGTAGTTTTCAAAGAAGTGTAAAGAATTTTAATAGCAATTTCAATTTAATACTTAATAAAATTTGAACAATATTAAGAATTGTTTGTTTAAAATGTATTATTTGTTTACTGAACTCAATCCGTCGAACACATTTTCAAAAAATACATTTTAGTTGGAGTAAAATACTGTCGATGGGTTTTAGTATTACGTTTGTTGCAATACGTGCTCGGTTCATTTGATGAAACTTTCCTTCTATGGGATGTCCACTTCAGCAATCGTCGGGACGTTTATTCGCGTAACACAAAACTGCATAAATGAATGGCGCGTTTTTTGCCATCCATCCCGACTAGGCCGTCGAATTTCATTCGCTAACGTTTTCTACCAACTTCGCAACTGTCTATCGTGAGCTTGCCACCGTCACAGCAAACCCTTCGCTAACTGACAGCGAAAAAGTGAGTGCGGAACACGCAATGCTAACGCGCAACATGTGCGCACTTCCGACCAACCGAGCGTTTGCATGTTATCGGAAGTGCATTTTTTCTCTGCTTGCATGCTTCGCGTCTGTTGCACCTTTTATCATTCATGCAGCGGCACAGTGGAAGTTTTCTTGTTTGTATTTCCACCTACCATACACCGGCATTCCCCAACATCATGTGACTTGAGTTTGATTGAACTGTCAGAACCAGTTCTCTTATCTTGCATTCCCACCACTCAGAGACGTTTGATGGAAACGCATTTAGTGGTGCCCACTACGTTCGCGCATCGGTGCATAGAACACGAAAAAACTGGACCCTCTATCAACACTTCACTGCACACGACGCAGGATTCGGTGTGGAATTTTGATCGGTTCGCTGCAGTGGTTCCGATCAAAGCCTCTTTAACGCCGAGGTTCCAACGATTGACTCGCAGAAGAATGTATTCTTCACTTGTTTCGGAACGAATAGCAGGGAACAATAGCAGAAAACTGGGTGAAAGCGAAATGTGTGTGCCGGACCGTCGAATTCCTTTCGTCCACTCACGAAGCCGGGGAATTTTCGATACTGGTTGGCACGTTTTTCATTTACCCGCGCCGTTGTCCGAGATCCAGCGATAGCGGATGAAAACAAGATTAAAAGCAGCTATAGGGACGGCTTTCAACTACGCTGCTGGAATATCAAATTCATTGTTTACCGCTTAGACTAGTTTTCAGCCCAGCCCAGGGGTCCAGGTGCTTTTGTTTCGTACTGGAAGTGAAAATTTGATGCGGAGCGAAATAGCACGGTGTTTTTTTTTGTTCAAAAACTCATCGTTTGATCGTTATTGGAGCAGAATTTTAGGAGGAGAAATTCCAGTACGCCAAACACGAAGCTGAATAGCAATAGGGTTTGATCCATAAATAAACACTTAGAGCCGTGTTATGTTATACAAAACCATTCTTCAATCAGAACGATCTTCTGTTTTCATTTTTTTATATCAAAGTTGATTTAAATTGACCTTTTTTCTATGATAACAATTTTCTAATCATATCTTTAAGCTCGTAATGTAGTGTAAGATAATCATTTTGCCCATTTGTTTCTATCTGTAAATGTTACATATTTTTGCTTCCATCTTATTAAATTTTAATTCATTTACTCTGTTTCCTACTTTTATTTTTATTTAATTATCCATGTTTTTCCATGATTTTCTTGATTTCATGAACACATGTTGCTGAAATTTATTCCTTCATTTCGGTACATCTTTGTTCTTTTCCTGTTATGTTGGATTATTGCTTTTCTTTAATTGCTTGTTTGTGGTACAATTTATAGCGGTACATACATTTCATGACTTACCCACCATTGTTGAAACATTCTCCGATTAAAAGCTGGAAGCAATAAAAATCCCACCAATCCCACCATGGAGGCGCCTGGTCTTTCACGATTATATTTCCGTGCTTTCTTTCTTCACGTTCGATTCGTGCAGCATTCACGCGGTCCTGCCTAACAATGTCTATAGATCCCAGAAAGATAGAAACAAATTTCCTTCCATCGAACAATAGCACTGAAATTCCATTCCATACCCCCATCGCCCCATGTTTCAATTGGTACATGATGTATTATTGCAGTACGAGCAATATTTCGTTCTGCATTATTCAAGCACAACATTTCGACTTCCGTTTGAATTTCAATTCCCCAAAACCGTTTGTGAGGCGGCGTCCGAGCGCCACCCTTCCCAGCTCTACGAATGCATTGATGCTGCGGTAAAGATAGCTGGCGAAAGTGGTTTCCTTCACTCGGTTCGAGATGGTAAATGCACTAGGATGAGATGCGCAAAAGCGACGCTATCCGTCGTCTGCCGCCTCCTTCTTCACGGTGGAGCAAAATTCGACTCAAGTAACAATGTTTCGTAATGCATGCAGGATCCAGCTTGTAGGAGGAATGTTAAATTTCCTGCTGCTCCGAGCCGACAGGGGCAGAGAGGCTTCATAAAAATATGAAAAGGGTAATCTTGTCACGGTGTGTCGGGCCCGGGCCCGGTTATCCACCGGGTGCACGTGGTGGTTTTGCGTCCTCAAGCACATGACGCTGGGCACATATGAATATTGCGTTCGAGTTGCACGGCCATCGTGGGATAGTTGCGAGCAGCAACGAGGGTTATAGATGAAATGTAATAAAAAAGGCATGTTTACGATTTTGTGTACTCGTGTCGTCTGGATCCACCTTCTGGCCCGGTTATGGAAAGTGAACCTCACTTTGCACTCAAGAGAACTTTCATAACTTTCCTGCACTCACACACATACGTGCACCGGTCCGGTACATGTTGCACACGTTACATTCGTCAAACGTAAAAATGAGCTTTTACATGCAGCTCCAGCGCGGAGGGATTTCGAGAGTGAAAAGCGTTTACGCTCGGCTCATACCGTTCCCGGTCCGGTCGGAAGTCAAATGCTTTTCGACAACCTCTTGGGAACGGTGAGCAGGGGAAGAGCGGTGTTGTGGAACGCTGAGTATGGGAATGCTGCTCCCTAACCTCCGGCGCAATGAAGGCACACGTGCGCTGCATACAGGATGCGAGATTTACATTTCCAGCATTTCTGGTCGATCCGTTTCGCTCCGCTCCGAAGGGTAAACGTTGCCTGTGGTTCTCGCCTCCCCCTTAAGCTCATAACGCGACGAACGATGACGATAAGCGGAAAATTGGATTGACATGCTGCACTCCGCACATGCCTCACGCGGGAGGAGTAGGATATGAAAACGCTGTCCCTTGGGAAGCGCGGCACAAAATCAACATGTGGAAAATTTGATAATTTGTTTCGTCAAAAATAAAAAAAAACAACACCTCACTGTTAGGTAGCTTTAACATCTGCTTCAATGTCAGCATGTTTCCTAAGCCCTGGCCCAGTCCGGAAAATTAAAAGCCTTCGTTGTATCCAATTACCGGAATGTTTCTCTTTTTTTTTGCAGCGGTTTGCGACCGAACGGAAATTGGCCTGATTACGGTAATTTGTAGGCCAATTAAATCCAATTGGCCTAATAAAATGGGGATTGCGAGAGTGTGCCTGAGGGTGTCTGTGGGTCGCGTTGTGGACGTTTTGCGTCCATTTTTGCGTGATATTTCAACTCCCAGCGAGGGATAAGGAAGTCGGTGTAAAAAATGATGATAAGTAAACATTTCAAGTAAGCTAGAACCGATTCGGAACAAATGAAATGTAATATTTTATGAGCAACGAAAAAAAATCCCAAAAATACAAAGCTTATTACGAAAGGTTCATCAGGTTTTTACCCTCTTTGGGGTCAGAAAGAGCAACCGAAAAATATTACAATCATGCAACCGGCTCAATGACCTTCATCTGCGAAACCGAGAAGGGGGCCGGACTGCTGATCCACCTTATGGAATTAGGTAAATAACATAGTCAAAACCGCACCGTCAGCATGCCGCCGAACGGATGCGCCATAGGGGCTACCGTTGCTGAAACACATTCATCAATCATCCGTACTCTAGAGGATAGCGAAACACTCGCCCGAAACGAATTTGCAATGCATTTTTTGTTGCGAGCCCACACAAATAAAATTAAAAAAAAACATGATCCACTTGTAATCATCAGTCTGGTAGCAAAATGTACATGATGGGAATAAACACCGCAGCACGGTGTGATTCATAGAAAATTCATGTTCCCATCCACCTCCGCCGGGTTTGACGATTACGGATCAGCGGTCGATCGGCGGACTACCGGTGAGGACGCGTGCGGGCAGTATGCGAGTTGGGAGTTATGAACTCCACGCAGAAATGTACTCCAGGGAGTTAGCAGCCGGTCGGGCACCGGTTTGAGAAAGCGAATGTGCTAAAGAAATGATACCGGGCATCTCCAGCGCACCGAAAAGGAAACGAACAAGGTAGACACACAAAAAAAAAAATCTCCGATCTTTCCATCAACCAGGCAAACGATATGATGAGCGCATTGGGAATACAATTTCTTCGAAAGTACCACCCGCACCGTTTGGTAAGCCGTCTGGCCCGCGCAATGTCACCGGCGACCTTTGGCTAGCAGCGCTGGGGTTGTTGTTAGCCGGTGCCCCTTTGAAAACCACGTTTCCTGCTCGTTCGCTTTGATGTTCGGGCAGAGGAAGCGGATGATTAGATACGGCAGAGTCGGGCGCTCTGCGAAATCACCCGGTGCGAGAGTGTAATTAGATGGCTGGTACATCCGTTCCGTTTCCTGGCTTTCCGAGAGGAACGGTAGAGATAGCGGCAAAGGAACCATTACCCGTGGTTCTGCTGAAATGATCAACAGTATCGGAAGTCGTTTGATGTAGAACACCGCGAAAAGAAGTTACTTGTAAGCCACTTTCCACGTTACGTTCGTTACGGGCTTAAGCATTTGCTCGGTACATAGTTGGTGTGTGGGTTTTCCGGAAAAAATAAGAGCATGAGAGAAAGCTGTTGTGATTGTTTGCTTTTCAACTGAGCAGCAACGCAATCGAGAATGTAGCATGAATTACATTTTTATTACATTTTATCACACAAAAATTCATGTCGTTATGTAGATATTTTCAGATGAATTACAGTGTTATCCCTATTTTTGATCTTATGTCTAACGATCGCCAAGTCGTTCGACGTCAAACATAGTTTTCACTCAAATATTGTGAATTTGTTTACGTTTACGGCCATTTTATATACTTTTTGACAAATATTCATAAACATTTCTAAAGGTATTAATTAAATAAAAATTATGATCACTCCAGGATGTTCGAAGGAAATACAAAAATTTCTCCAGTTCATACGTAATCCTTTCCGGTTTTGTACCAAGTTTTTTTTAAACTTGATTTCTTATGAACGAAAACAACTCTCAAAAAGAATGAAAATGAACAACACTACTTCCGCATCGACCTATTCTGAGAGAACGTTAGCTTGCCATGTACGTTCATCAAAACAAGATTTTTTGTTGCTTTAATTCTTAAATGATTTTAAAAACTATTTATTTTACAAAAAATACGTACTAGCAATCAAGTAAACATAAAAAAAAACATTTTAGGATCCACAAGTGACTCTCATCAATATGAATTACAGCGAAACATCCTGTCAACCTATTCGATAAATCACGCTACAAATAAAACACAATGTATCCGCCTTCCCCATTTCTAGCAAGTAAAATTCGTTTCACATTTATATTTGCAGGAAATTGAAATGTCAACCGTGATAGCGTGTCCCTCCGTTCCCGCCACCATCACTACCACCACCACCACCGCTAGCAGCCGCTCGACGTGAAGCTTTTGGTTAGCCGGGGATTTTATGTGCTTTCTACGCGCACCCTCGCCCTATTCTTTCTTTCTATATCTCTAATAAAACACCACCCTGATTGAGCCCGATGGAACGGATCGAGACGGGCGGCTCATTGAAAATGAGCTCGCGCAAATCATCACCCCACAGCGGCAAGCAGGTGGCAGAGAAAGCACCGAAAAGTGCTGACCTGTCATCGGCACCGACACCGTCGAACGCAGCGCAATCCCGTCGCTCCAACCGAAGAGCGTTAAAAAAATCGGCGGAAACCGGAGAGCCGCCGGTGGATACGGCGAAGGTGGCTTCCACCCAGCCAAGCCTGTGCCAGGTGTACGTTCTGCTGGCGGTGCTACTCGTCGGCATGTTCGTGCTGTCGGTGGGATTGCTGGCGTACGTCGACCGGCGGCTGCCACCAATTGAGGCCGGCACGCTGGAGGAGCAGGTGCGTCGGGAGGTCGAAACGATCGTGGCCAACTACTGGAAGCGCAACATCGATAGGTTGAGCGCGGATCTGCTGGCACACGCGCGCCAAACCGCGCCAGCACTAAGGTGAGCGATTCATCGACATTATCTTCTGCGCGGATGGCTTTTTTGTTTCTGTTCGGTTCGATGTTTCCGTTTACTCGGTTGCTACGGAAATGGAGTGGAAAACAGCGTAGTCTGCCAGGGACAGCGAAGCGTCGTCTACCACAGGACCCCGGGTAAAGCCGATTAAATGGTCCGTGTGGTGGTGTGCAAGCGGTCGTTTTTGGCACAACTACACTACGGGCGGTCGCTAAGCGAAATGGCTTTGGTCTGCGAAACGGTGATTTTCACCGACGAGCTTCGGTTTCCCGCTGACTCCCGGTTGGCCGCAGCGATTATTCATAGGATATTTTACTCGCAGTCTTACTGCGGGCGCACGCACACACACACACACGTACACCAAAGGATAATAAAACGAATGCTTACGGCTAACTGTGACCCAGCTACCCGCCTGTACTATCGCGTGCCAATGGAACGATTCGAATTCAATCGCGTCGAGCTTAGCCAATAAAGAGAGGGAAAGCAAAGCAAAGCAAAAAAAAAACTAGAAATAAACGATAACCTGTCAAGCTTTTACAAAGTAATGGCGGGCTCGTTGCTTTTCGTAGGAAGCTTCCCCAGGCATTTTTGTCCGTTATTGCTGCAATAAAGTAAAGCATTTTATAGAAAAACATTACCGGCGGGTCGGATAGAAACTAGTGCAGGCAGCCCGCGTGCAAATTGTGTTGATCTAGCGAAACAAAGCTGGTAATTTAATGGGTTACAACCGGACCATGATGGTGGTGGCAGATTTCCATAAAGCTTGGCTACAATGTGTTCCAATCCGGGTTTAAGTTTTGCTTTATTATTACGCTCAGGTAACGCAAGGCCTGTTGGTAAAAACAATTTGATATTTTTTTAAAGATTTAAATGCTTCGCTTTATTGCCGTGTTACTGTATTTATTGCACACAAATTGATATTTGCCATATTGTATGTATTTCAATCATATTACAATCAGTTTGATGCTTTTTTCTATCAAAAGCTGATAAATAATAACGTTTTCAACAATATGTAAAATACTCCTTGCTCGTCCTTAAAAAGTTTATTTAATGTAAAAATAAAAACTCCATGAAACTATTGCTTTGTGCTTAAGCAACCGATTCGCTTCGTTGAGGATCTTGTATCTTGAGACCAATGGAATTATAATACGAAAATCAATACCTTCACCCTTCCACTGTTCGGCCTGGCAGACAGACGATTCCAATTATCGGTAAGTGAAACTGGATCAGCTGCATCTTCCTTTGCTGCGGCAGCAATTGTTTGCACAATCACAGCATCCCAACGCTTCCCTGGGCCGGATTCCCCGAACCAGACGGCGATGTTGAACCGTATCGGGTTGGCCAAAAACGGGCTTAACCGAGATCGAGAGAAAACGGAGCGTCTGCTTTAAATTCCGTGCTGAGACTGGAGCTAGCGGTGGCGAACGGCTCGAGAAGAAAATAATCAATAATCACTGGGGCATAAATTTATTGCTCAAGTAAATGGAATTACAGTTTGATCTAGCCTTCGGGAGGTTGGGAAAAAATGCAGTGCCGAGTACGCGTCGGGCGTAGGATTTTGTGCAGCGAATGGTTTGCGCAGTCCACCGTAAAGGACAATTCGGAAGTGGATGGGAAAGCATTTTCGAACAACGTAAGAGATTAGTGGAGCTATGCTTCATGTTTGCGGTTGAGTCATTTGAGCTCATTTTAAGGTCAATCACACACACACACACATATACACATACGAGAACCAGCAAGAGATAAGAGATTTCGGATTTTGTTCGTACGTGGCCGAAACATTTCTCTCAACGCCGGATAATCCGTCGGCTTTTGTAAACCGGACCAGATTAACATGCAAACGTGTACGGTCGCTCTGTGTGCCATCCTTACACAAGTGGTTATGCTTGCTTGCTTGCATGCGGTTAATACTGCACTTCGGTGCTTTGGTTTGATAAATGCCAGATCGGTGTACGCAGCAAGGAACACCTGGTACACTGGGTCGTAACTTACGATGCACGCGTTGGTATCGAAAACTTTTCGATCTAGCGCACCAAACACACCGGATCCAGTAGCTGAACACTTCCTGCGAAAACAATGTTGGGCCGTATGATCGTATAACATCATCGTGGCCGGGTGGACGGGTGGAAGAAAAGTTTTCCCGCACGAGTTCCTCCATCCATTATGGGTTGCTTTGTGCTCGGCGTTTAGTTGGCGATTATTTGGCAAATACACGTGCTGCTGGGTCGAAGCAGGCCGGTTGCCGGTTTGCTGGTAGGTCGAACCCGTCTACGTCATCCGCACCGTTTGGTTGTAATTTCTTGAAATTAGAACCAGCTGTGGTTGAATGTGATACGGATGCAACGGGGTGCATGAACTGGAGAAAGGAAGAGAACGTTTGGGACAGGACGTACGATGCACGGTGAAACAATGTCCAATTATTGGTCAAAATAAGCTTACATGAGTAAAAAAGGCAGATTATTATTTAAAGAAATCGTACGCTGCTATTTACTGCTTTGTCAAAGTTTATTGCTTTTCATATTTTTATTTTTATTTTTTGCTATTGACTATTAGAATATTTGAGATAATATGAACACTATAAAGAAAAGAATTAAACGATGTAAAACTTTTTTTTAACTCTAATTAATATCTAGATTGTATCGGCCTCTGAAAAAATTGGTTTCATTTATATGCTTTTTATCAAAATTTACAAACCATCAGTATTTCCAATTGATTTTGACTCGAAATTCAATCTAGACATCAAATATTTATTACAAAAAATATATTCTGATGAAAAGTAATAATTTCAATTCAATTAATTATCATAATTTGGCGTACAGCAAAGAAATATTCGCCAAACTCTACTGTGTAGTGCCATTCGTGTACATGCAGTTCTTGTGGTTTGCTTACATTTGCAAAACCGGATAATGTCTTGCTCCAGTAAGCCATGTTTAATGGTTGGTTACTATGAAGACGATGATGCTCATGATTAGCCTTCCGTCGAATGAAACAGCTGGGGAGTTTCTGGTGTGGATCCATGTCATATGAAGCATACGAAACCAACTGACAGCCCTTTACCAGCCACTAGGAGGAAAACACAGGTATTCTGCCATGCGTTTCGTGCAACGCACGGTATAATCAGGTGCAGCATAATTCAGTCTGGCATACGGGCGCATCAGCAACAGCAGCGGCAGCAACCGGCAAGTCACGTTTCACGTGTATTAAACCAGCCTTCAGGAAGCCATTTTAGTTTTATCACTTCAAATATTGTTACATACGGTGCGGTGCTACGGGCGTGTGGCTTAATTGAAGAGCAAGGTGATGGCTGCCGGATGCAACTTTTCACGGTGGATGTTGAGAGACAGAGAGAGAGAGAGAGAGAGAGAGAGAGAGAAGGAAACAGAAAATAGCAGTGTGAAAGGCACCATGTGCTAGTTGAGCATGCATGTTACACAATATTTGCTCAAAGAGAAAACGCTGTTTGCGTTCCATTATCGAGAAATGGTACCTATGAGGTGAAGAAACGGAGCGCAGATTATTCGAAAATTACGTGAATGAAAAGAAAACTATTTAAAATCGCTCTCGCAGTTTTCTTCGTGCACTGGAGTTATGTTAATAGGAAAACTCATCTCTTTTAAAATAACCTTTCCTCTTATGGAAGCGTGCCAATTTGTTGTAAAGGTTTTGCGAGCCGATTTGGCAAACGGACTAACTTCGCAGAAGCTTGAGTCAATAAAAGTGGGGCTAAATTTACGACGTTTCCCAAAACTTGTCCCCGATTTTTTTCTGTCCATGTTCGTTCACATCCTATAAAATTCGTCGCTCCGATGCTTTCAGATGGCGAAAGATTAAAGACAACAAAGATGCGTTGTTTTTACGATCGTGTCGAGTCTCAGCAGCATAAGATTGTTCTCTTTTCATTTTCATTCGCTTAAGATTTCGCATTCACGTAAGATGGTCGTGCTTTGTCGTGGGCAAAATTCCTTTCTGAAATTTTTAACGACCAAGTTTTTCTTCGTCGGACGATGAACAGGAAGAACTGTATACAATGAAAAGAAAGGACGCGGTTGGCTGAAGCAGGGCGCTCCTAACAACTGCGAACATTTTCCATCAAAATTCTCATTTCATGCAGAACAATATTTTTCATCTCTGTAAAGCTGCGGTGGCTGTTGAGCGGTGGCGGTGATTAAAATTTTGATAGCTGCATTACGGGTCGACCGCATGAAAGAGTATTAAAATGAAGTACTTTACGGTAGGCATGCATAAATTATAATAGATTCCTTTTTGCCTAAAAATGGCAGAAAGGTGAAGCAGAAAAACGGAGATCATCTAAATCATTTGAACACTATTTGAAACCTGATTGTTTTACTGATTAGTTTCATGGATTGAATGGAAACAGAACAGATTTTGGTAAAAACACTTAAAGTGTACGAGTTTCATCATGTAGAAGATGATACTGAGCCAAAAGTTTAAGCATTATTGCTTTTTGATCAATTTCACTAAGAAAAAGAGTACACTGCAAATTTCCCCATCTGTTTACACTGACAGAGATAATATCCAAATTTTATACCTTTTTTTAAGACTTACTCTTAGTATTTTAGTTAAAATTTAACATGTTTTCAATTAGTCCTTTAAGCTTAATATTTAATAATATAAAAACAAGCTGTTTCAAACCCATTGCTTGAATTTGCTCGCACTGTAATAATTAAAGTTTAAAAAATAATAAAAATATTAAAAACAATACTGAAAAAATCTAATCAAACCTACACAAACATTGGATTCCTTGGAATGTATAGAACTGATTTCTTAAAAGTCAATTTAAGGTGAGGAGGAATCTGAATATTCATTCCACAATTTTCAAATCCTATTTTTATGGTGATATTTCCCGATTGTAATATCATTATAATTCGTACACGTTTATTTCTAAAACACAAAAAACCATCATGGCTTCCTTTCCGCAGCACGTCATTGCCTTACAACGTAGCGAACCAAAGAGTACAAAACGAACGCAAGCTACCGTTCCCGGAGGCGGCGAGCCGTCCGAAGCGCGATTTGACCCTTTTCGATGACAATCTGGTCCCGGATCAGGAAGGTAAGCCATCGTAGCTGATGCAAAAACGGAGCCGTATAATCGATGTTTTTCGCTGGTTTCTACCACCTCTCTCCCTCCAGGACCACCAGGCCCGAAGGTGGAGTTCTTCGACCCGAAGCTACGGTCCGAGCTGGAGAAGAAGGATGCGCAGATCATCAAGAAGACCGGATTGAAGGGTGCCGCCCCCGACGGCGATACATGGGTTTGGTTGACGAGCTACTCGCGCATACCGGTAGGTGCTACGGGGTCGTACGTCACCGTGGATGAGAAGCGGTTTGCATCGTTTCCACCTCAGATTATAAATCGGATCAAATATCGGTCATATGTAGAGAGATGTTTATCTCCCGTACGGTTATGACCCGTGTGAGCTGGTGTTGCGACGCGATGGCAATCATTCCGCGAGGATTCCATGATATTTTTGCTTCCATCACTTTATCGATCATTCATCATCTCATTTCCCATTCCGATCACTTCCGGCTAGCGATGGTTTTGGTGTAAAAGTGGCCGCCCGGGAGCCGACAATCTCATTCCCATTTTCAGGCAAACCGTTGACGCTCGTTGACGTTCCGTACCGTTTCCGGATGGACACGATATGGCGAATGTGGAAAGCGATACGACACTTTATTGCATTTTACTGCTTCCGGGTTCCGGGTTTCAGGCACTGTGCACGGTACGGCGCTGATGCGGGATTTGCAAGCGTGCGATGGCTTTGTCAAGGGGTGGGAGGAAAAAGTGCAATTTCTGGTCGCCCTGGGAGATCGGATTTTTATGTCCGCTACCGTAAAATTGTTATATGATCGAATTGCCTTCCCCCGTGCGTTCGTACATTGGTTGAACGTGACCGGAGATAATAAGGATGGCTTTTTTTCTGTCGCCCGTGGACCGCGGCCGGATAGATTGTGGGACGGGAAAAATGCCATTATCCTTTTTAATAGGCATATTGTTAACCGCGTTATGTCGCCGTGTGTGGGAAAAAACTATATTGCTCAAATGTGAAATTATAGGATATGTATTATAAAAGGTAATGGCAATTTACAATCTCCGCATTGATTGAATTTTATGATTTTTAAAAGATGTTATGCAATGTATTTATGTACGAAAAATAACACAGAAAAAATGTAATTTTAAAAATGTTTCTTCGCGTTTACAAAAACGTGACAAAAAATGAAATTGAAATTTTTAAATATGTTTATTAAATCCCAATATATTTAGAATACGGGTTCATGTTTGGCTGAAAGGACTAAGTTATTTAATGTTTTTTCCTAGCATGCTCTGACATATTACCTCCCAATTCCTGATAAAGTTTTATTTTAATACTCTCAGTGATTCTACGCAATTTAATTTTAAAATTTTTGTCCTTTCTTTTCCCATTCTCCATTCGCTAGTTTGACGCAATCACCGGTTTCTGTCGCGCGACGAAAGATTATTGTCCACCCGGACCGCCCGGACTGCCCGGCATCCCCGGCCCGAAAGGTAACCGTGGTGATCCCGGGCTTCCGGGTCCGCCGGGTGTGGACGGTCGCGAAGGAAAGCCGGGCCCACGGGGCCCGAAGGGTGAGATCGGTTACCCGGGCAACCCGGGCCTGGACGGACGGGACGGTGTGCCAGGCGAACCGGGTCTGGATGGTGTTCCGGGACGGGCCGGTGCCGACGGTATACCGGGTAAGGACGGCAAGGACGGTATTCCCGGTATCGACGGACGGAATGGCATTGACGGCAAGGACGGTACGTACGGGGGCGAAAGCATGTTGCACGTCATTTCCACGAAACGCACCACTTATTCACACCTTGTTTGGTTGCCTATTTACAGGATTAGCGGGACCGATTGGACCGCCGGGGCCGCAGGGTTTACCGGGACCGAGAGGTAAGTGTTGGGAGGTGTACGTCGTAAAACATGGCCCCATGCGAGCGTGTTTACGATAGCACGAGATGCAGTAATTACCATCTGCACGTAGGTTTCTACACCGTACCACCTGAGCCGGCTTCGCTAGCATCTAGCCTGCGATGCGAACATGGGATAGGTTGGAAGTATGGTTTACAAGCAGCAGACTTCAGCAAATCTAAGAAATTTAATTAATGCAGCTGTTAATCAACTCTCTCGTGAAGGGGCAAAGTTTAGCAAATTACTTCCAGTGAGGGTTGTGGCTCACTCGGGGTATTGAAAATCGTGAAGTCAAGTTGACAGTCAAGATGCTCAGTTTGAAGGGTTGGTTACACGAAAATGGTTACACACGCCTTATATATTTGTTTAATTTAATTGCCTCTTTAAAATCTTGTAGTGTAGTTTGTTCCAGAACAAAATGTTATATTCAAGAAACTATCGTCATAAAAGGTTTTTTCTCTAGACTTTCCCACCTGTTCCATCGTGACCGAACAGATCCCAAACGATATTTGCTTGATTTTTTCCGGTGCAGAATACGCTTGCTTCCGTTTGTTCTCTCTATCTCTCTGTCTTTCTCTCTAAGACACTCGTTACCCGTTCAATACACAATTCCCCGAAAGCGCCATAGATCTTTCACTTTACGATGAAAGCGATGCGAAATTGATTAAATGTTTGCAATGCATCTTCGGTTTCTGGCTACCTTCTGCTGCATTCTCGCACCAGGAAACATTTTCACGCACGTTGCACCGTCGAAGCGGGCAAGATTGAAATAGTTCGACAAAGTAAATTCCGGTGCAGCTTGCGTGTATGCTTAAGAAACACGCGGAACGCGAAATTGACTCTCGCCATTCCTTTCCCGTCGGTAAATTGACGTCATTTCTCAGCGATGATTATGTTTTCATAAGAGAAACCGGGAAAGGAGTGCACCCAACGACCCGGGAACTGAAGATGAATCGATGGCTGAAGTTTGGGGGCGAAAGTTGTAAATGGGGTTCACTCTAACGCCGGATCGGAAGGGTTGGAATTTGAGTCACCCCCGGGGACGGGCATTCGATTGATCGTCTCGAAATGTAGATTGATTGATATTGAAACGGGTTGCTAAATGGAAGGAAGCTTACCAGGGTGGGCAATGACGGATCGAAATGGTGTCTTGAGGAGGGTTCCAGTGAGGGAGGGAGATAGAGACAGTTTAAATGCTCAATCAGGATAGATTTTCATTCCAAGCGCGTAAACCTGTTCGAATAAACCTGGGCGCATTTCTTTCTCCTCGCCAATCCCACGCTCCTTGAAACAAGGGCGCCCAATGGTGGTGTAAAGCGTGCAGATTACATCCGAGTCGTAGTAGATTCACGCTCAAGCCGTACCAGTTTCGCATTCAATGCCAAGTTTCCTCACGGGATGTATATACAAGAAGTCGGGTAAACATCATTACACGGGTGCATCAAAGGCATCAATCTTGCAACAAAACCGTACCGTAAGACCGTAAAATTTGTGTGCGAGTGTGTGTATGTTTTTCTTTTTTTCTTGTCCCATTCTCATCCAGGAATCCACGGTCCGAAGGGCAAACAGGGCCGCCCGGGAACGAACGGAACCCCCGGCACGCCCGGCATAAACGCGTGGAAGGTGAAGGTGAACGATACGTTCTCGAACGAGCTGCTCGTCCCACCGTCGATTGCCGGCGCCGGCACGGTGGAAGCGTTGCGGCCCATCATCGTCCACGAAGGGACACACCTGCGGCTACGCTGTGCCGCCACCGGTACGCCAAGGCCGCACGTCGAATGGCGCCGCGCCGATGGCAAAACCATCTCGAGCGGTGCCTGGGAAGGTAAGCTAAGCCTTTGTTTTGTTCGCTCACAAGCAACGGACGGCTGCACTGGACGGACGAGCACAATTGACCGTTTCCAGGAAGCCCGAAAGTGACTTCGCTGCTGATGGTTTGGAAGGAGATGACGTCGGGCTTTCGCCGGACAATGGTGAACCTTAATAGCATTTACCCAAGGCCAATGATCGTCGTGTGCTCCAAACCCGTAAGCTGAATGCATCATGAAGTTTCTCAAAAAAAAAAAAGACAAACACACACTAAACTACTCCACTACGTCCGATCTAATTCGCCTGGCATTCAGCAACCTCAGCACCTCCGGAACGTGCACGAAGCACGCGACCCGACGCTGGAAAATAACCATTCGAGGCGTCTTTTCGCGTACCCATCGGGTCTGATCTTTGCTTTACCTTCGCTCGTTGCAGCAACGTCGATGGCAGGACATACGCTCAACATTACCAAAATCAATCGCGTGCACATGGGCGCGTACCAGTGCCTGGCGGACAATGGCATCTCACCGCCGGCGAACCAGACGTTCAACATCGAAGTGCATTGTAAGTACTCCGGGAAGCGAGCGTACCGTGGGCAAGAAAATCACTTTCCACGTCCGGCGGGACAATAGGCAAACACGCGGCGAAGCGTGCGAAAATGCTCGGAAAAAAGGGCCACGGCCACTGGCACTGTTTGCCGTTGGACTCGGGTCGAAATCCGGATGCTCGTTTGGGAACATTCGAAGGAACGACAGGCTAGCTGGCAACATGTGCTATATGCCGGTGTCAATTGCTATCGATAAAACAATAGTTTCACCGTAATCTGGTCACTGTGGAGATTGAGAAAGCGCTTCGTGCGCGATTCGAGAGGCGGGTCGAGTATGGCTTAGGAAGGAATCAAAGTACGTTGGATGGGCCGTTCGTGAATGTTCCACGACGGTACAATAGATGTTGTGCTCTGGCATGAGTTGCAGAAGTTGCGAGTATTACAAGGAATTGGATTTAGATCCAGTGTAATATGTACTTACCGCATCACCTTTTCAGCATTGTTGTTGATTACATCCTTGTTGATTTTACTCGTTAATATTGTTGTTGAAAGGTCTTAGTGTTGTTTAGACACAAATACCTCGTATATTGTCTGTTGTGTGTGTTTTAGTTTCCTGAATATCTAGGACACTCAGTTGAAGATTCAAATGGCACTATTTCTGTATAGTTTCAGTTGAGGGCGCAATAAATTATAACATGAATCCCTTATATGTAGCTCGCCAAAACTAGAATCTAACGCTTCAAATTTCAATTGAATTAATCAATTAAAAAATCAATGAATTTAATGCTCTAGTATATGCCAAGAATTAAATATTTTATATCTGCTAAAAATGTATATAAAAATCCTGTAAAAAGTTATCGGATGAACTTATGATAAATTCAGTCCATTAAGGAATAGGAAAAACAAAACAGATGTATCTAAAACAAGTTGATTTCCTCAATGGGCTCTTTGCTTTTATCTAGATACGTAAGCGTTGGCCTATTATGATTCCATGACAATAGGAGATCGATTTAGATTGGTATTCATTCGAAAAATCAACATCGCAAGGACATCGAGACGAATGTTACACCGACGCGACCATATTTGCCCAAAACTTATCCATTTTGGAAGTTTCGTTTATGGTTGTACTTCATCGAATAATATAAAACAATCCTATGATTTATTACGTTTCTTTACGTCCTTTTCCTTACATTTCTCACCAGTTCTCTCTCTCTCTCTCTCTCTTTCTCTCTTGCTTTCTCAGTCGCTCCACTGATACGGGTGCGAAACCAAATGGCGTACGCGGTGAACGGCTCGACGGTGACGTTTGTCTGCGAGGTAAGTTGATTTTCTTTCATGTGCGTTTGGAGATTTTCCGTTCCGCCGTTTTGTTCACCTCATCGTTTGTGCGGTTTCCGGATTTAATGGTGCGTTTCGAATGGAGTAATGCTCGGTGGCGAGGCAATTTCGTTACATTCTGTTGATTGAGACAAACACACACACACACACACACGCATACACCCACAGAAGCATATGTGAAATATTTCAACCATACGAAAAACAAGACGAAGCAGAACGGTGGGCAACACAGAGAAAAAACGGCATTCATTTCATCAACCCAAACGAGTGTGACCGAATCCAGTTGTAAGCGTTTTAGAAACATTAAAGGCTCGCCAGGATTTTCGTTTCACTCACGCCACCCGGCGGGAGGTTTATTGTGGTGCTTGAGCTGGTTAAATTACGAATCATAAATTTCGTTTTCTTTATACCCATACAACTAACACACAGGCGCCGACTGGAGAGGTGGAACATTTTTCTCCCGTATTGGAACAATGATGGTGTTTTTTTTTGTACTCTGATTGCACGTTAAAATGCGCGTGCCATATTAGAACGCAACCGAGCAGCCTCTTTTAGGCAGGGACAGTTTTTGCTTCCCATTTTTAGGCGCAGCACCGCAAATTGATTCTCCACCATAAATCTTCTTAAAGCTTCCCACCCACTGCGCCAGGCCTTTTCCGTTTCGCAATGACACGTATTCCGAGCGAGTTTTGTTTTTTTTTTGCTTTTTTATACTAGTCTGGCCTTTGTCCACCAATCTCAAATCGAGCCCAATCTACAACCGAACACGAGCGCTACGTGCAATGAACTCATAAATCTAAATTGAATCTCTACGGGTCCAGCGTTTGGGAGTGTGTGTCTGTGTGTATGTATGTGTGCAAATAGAGATAAAAAAGGAAAAAGATAAAGCAGCAGGTGGTTCCTTTGGTTCGGGAGTCGCACGTAGTTCCACTCGCAACTCGACTAGACTCGTTGGCAGGGGATTTGAGCGGAGATTTCAGGATTTTTTTCGAATTCACGAAGAATTATTAGTAAAGTTGATCAGGTAGCTAAGGTTTATTAGCAACGAACTTTTGATGACGGATATTAAAGAATTATTTTGGGATGTACACACTTGAGCTTGTTTCAATGGGATTTTAGTAGATTTTATGTGAAGGAATAAAACATTATATCTGTAAAATATGGCGAGAAGATTCGATATTACATTCGGTTGAAATGTATTCCGTAAATAGAATGCATGAAATTTAGAAAAAGATTACATCAGCCCAATATCCAATCAATATCACAGCTTGATCGCTTTTCTATTTTAATTCAAATTAAAAGCACTTGCACACATTTACGTACAAATCACAGGGGATGAGTTCGTAGCTTGCTTGTTGGCTTGATCATGCAGAAGCAGTTCTTAGTATACGACACTCATCCGATCCCAACACTAGACGCTTCAGATATAGTATAATTGTTAAATGCCAGAAGCCAAGTCAGGACACTTCACATGAAGAATGCTTTCATAGTTCTTTTAGAAACCCGTTCCCAATGGTTTTCAAGCAGTAGAAACATGTCGTGCAAGGAGCTAGCATAAAAACTGCCTCCGGATGTAACAATCAGACAATCAATTCGAATCAAATTGCACACAAATACCACCGACCATTACCATCGATCGTTCGCAATCCAATCTGGGATGGCTGTCCATATTGTATCACTGCTACCTTAGATCCTACCTTTGCGCGATGTCGTTATTATTCATTCCCACCATTATCAGTTCGTAATGCTGTCTCCGGCCCGGGCGGGAGAATGTATCCCAGGACGGTTCAGCCCAGTTATTAACATTCCAGCGGGCGCACGTAACATCGGCCACTTGTAATTACAGATTGAGGCGTTCCCCGAGGCGCTGAAGTACTGGGAACGGTTCCCCGGTGGCCGCCTGCTCGAGCCCGGTGATAAATTCCAGATGGAAACCCATTACGATGGGTAAGTAGAGACACCGGGGTGTGCGGAAGAAGGGAGGGAGGATCTGAACGTGTGTGCGTACGTGTGTGTAAGATGATGTGGGAATGGATTTCCGAGCACACATGCGATCGATATGAGCAATGTCCCAGCCGTTGGATAGGAAACCGAAGTGAAAGTTGGACAACGATGGACCGCCAGTATGCAGGAAATACAGTGAAGGATTTTACAGCAGGGAGAAGAATAAAAATCGTGCAATGGCACGATGGAGTTGTCACCAAACAACCGTTGGTGGAATGCAGGAATTTTTAGCGGAAACTTTAGTACAATGCCACTGTGCAGGATGTTTCCTCGAGGTACTAACCTCTGTTTTTTCAAAAGAAGGAAGTAAATACATGGAAAAAATGCTACTGTAAAACTTTACTCCCTTGAACCTGTGACAGCTCGAAAACGCGCCCGGTGCTTTTCTTGATGTCCAGCGTTTTTTTATGTTTTTTCCCCACCGGTTCCTGGACTGCTTCAATTTTCTGCTAGTCATACTTCCTGCTAGTGGCGGGTGCCACAGGACCCGTTTTGAAAAGGGATAATAATCCGAGATATGTGCATCCTCGCTGGGAGAAACAGTGGAAATAAAATTATGCAAGAAGTTACGAATGACTCTCGAAGTCAGGATCGCCTCAAGCATTTGGTTCGTTTGCGTTTGTCCACTAATTAGAGAGTTTCCTACCAACTGTAGGGGAAGCATGCACCATTCCAGGGAGTCATGTAAAAGCGTGATGCTTTATCCGACATCTGCCTTCCGCCTTTAAAGTATGTGCAACCTTCACAATCCAGAATAGTTTCTGCTGTAAATTAGTAGTAGAAACTATTTGAAAATGCATTTTCTGATGGGAAAATAACCTCACTTTTTTGTGGTTACTTTATTTAGCCAACCCATATCACTTTGAGGATGGTTCGTAATCAAGTAATGGTCATCTGCACGAGATGAAACGTGTTAAACGAGACCAGAAATTAGTAGTGGGATTTTATGAGCGAAGAAATTGGCTCGGAAACAGCAGCGGATAGCAGCTCCGAAGCGCACGGATAGCAGCTCCGTGGCTCACACATCTAACTCAACAAACGTTTAATGCAGGAAGGGACAAAACATCTCCTAACTATTTCTATCCTTCGTACTTTCCCTCGTCACTCCACGGCAGCTACAAATCGGTGATGCGGTTGAACATCACCAACATCCGGCCGGGCGATTTCGGCGAGTATCACTGCGTGGCGAAGAACGAGCTCGGCATGACCGAGGCCGAGTTCCATCTGATGGAACACTCGCCGTTCATCATCCGTCCGCCCGGCTCGACCGACATCAACGTGTACGGCACGAAACCGCCGGAGAAGGAATCGTACGAGGAGATCTGCGGCCCACCGACGACCTGTCCGGAGTGTCCGGATCCGAGGTAAGTGCGGTCGCACTCGTGTGCAGCTAATTTTAGCCTACGCACCGTTGCTGTTATCGTTTGTTGCGGTTTCACAGGGACTTCAAATGCAAGGACACGATCGTTTCGCTGTACGATCTGGTGGGCAATCTGGAAATCAAACCCATCGGAAACGCCAGCTTCACCGGGCTGCCGAACCGGACGATGGGTAAGTAATTGGATGATCAATTATTTTTACACCCACTGCGTTTAATAGTGCCACGAGCGAGCGTCATCCACCGCATGGAACTTACTCTTATACGGTCCCGAACATCGGCGTCGGCATCGGCGAAGCATCCTTCGAGTGACGTTACGTCATTATTACAACTCCCCGGCGACGTTCTCATATGCGCGTCAATTACCGATCATACCGCAGGATAGCATCTAATTAGTAGCAAATTAACACAGTTCGTTCTTTTTTTCTCGTTTCTTTTCTGTGACAGACTGTGTCCTGTACGCCGTCGGCAAACCGGTCTACCACAAGTACACCGATCAACTGTACGGTGCGTGGCTGAAGGATCCGGCCGCACGGAACGACGCGATGGAGAAGAAGCTGTGGGTCACCAGGGAGAACGACACCAACCGGTTGTTCGAGTTCGCCAACAAGACCACGTACCGGAGCAACGTGGCCACAAAGACGTACCGGCTGGAGCGTCCGTTCCGGGTAAGCGTGCGAGTTCTCGGAACGATGCGAACTAAACGGGTACACGCTATCTGATGCACCATAGTTTGGCGTGTGCAGCTACTGTGCTGATGTTGTTGATGATAAGAGACGTGACCACGCGCCTGTGCTTATTGTGATGTATTATGATTGCATGGTTTATTTTAATTATCATCATTTCGCAATAATTTCTTGACCAAACTAGCGAATGAAAATGAATTAATGAAGTATTTAATTATTTTATGATCAGGGGTTTGCATTTTGTTTCAGTGCTTTCAAGTGATCATCAATTTCATTATTGTATAGTGATGGTTTTTATTTAATACTTGTGATTTGCTGCCTATTTACTGCCATTAGGGAAACGCATTAATAAATTAATTATATTAATTTGAAGAGCGCAAACCCATAAGCTAAAGTGCATCGAAAGATGATTCGACGTATTTGCTACAAATATGTAATTAATCACGTTTTAACAACTGTATCATAAATATCAATTTGCTGCTTACTTTAGATCAGATTGAACAAAATTAATTAAGAATGTTTTCATTCCACGTTCTGCGATATTTGTGTGTTGGTTGGTGAAAACAAGAATGGCATAAAATTATCTCGTTTTTTTTTCACACAAACCAGGCGTTATGAATCTCAAACTGAATAACTGACACAAACTCTAATTATTAACAAAATGTGCAAGTCACCGTAAATGAATTCTGGGTATTTATTAATTGAATAGAATTGAACGCCATTCTAATCAAATTCCAACAGGGCAACGCACACGTCGTCTACAATGGTTCGTTCTACTACAACGAGCGCAACTCACCGCGCATCATCAAGTACGATCTGAACGTGGAACGGCAAACCGGTGAGTTGATTTGTTTCCCCGTGAGGGCCTCGTGTTATGCAGAGGCCGCGTTCATTGCCTCCCCCCAATGTGTAGTTTGCTGCCTGTGGCTTTATTTTGCATTTTTCGATGAGAATCGTTATTTTAATTTAAACATTCCACATATCCACGTGCCCGCAGCGATGAACGAACTGGAAGGTGTCACCACGAACGGCTCTAATTATCTGTACACAACCGAAATTAATTACATGGACTTCAACGTGGACGATAATGGACTGTGGGTAATTTACGGGACGCCAGATTCCAACAACACGATGGTCGTCAAGGTGAGGAGCAAGATTAATATGTTTGTCTCGTGTTTGTTTGGCGCCACCCTGCCGCTCCCAACGTCCCCGAGCCGGAATGGGGATGGGTGAGCGGGTAATGGAGTGTTGCAATTTTCGCCCCATCCAGCATTATTCCCCGGAGATGCTAATTCCACCGCTGAAATGATCATTCCTTTCTTCGCTTTTTTTCGATACCGCCCATTCCACTGGCACCGCCAGCTCAACGAGAACAATCTCACGCTGCAGTACGGGTGGAACATTAGCGTGAACCATCACAAGGTGGGCGAGATGTTCATCGTGTGCGGCGTCCTGTACGCGATCGATTCCGTCACCGAGCGGAACACGAAGATACGGCTCGCCCTCGACCTCTACCACAGCAAGCTGCTGGACGTGAGCCTCGCCTTCACGAACCCGTTCCGCAAGACGACCACCGTGGGGTACAATTTCAAGAACAAGGTAAACATGGCACCGCCAACGGTGTGTGGGGAATTTCTTTCCAATTTCCAGTGTAGCAAAAGTTTTGGCGCAAAACACAGAGCGCAACCGTGTCGCCGTGCTGTCGAGGGCGTCGGTTTGCGGGGATGATGTTATTTTAGCTTTACGCTCGCTTTTCGCCCACCCGCTTTCGTTCCTTCCGAACAAGGATCTATAATTAATGAGACAATCAGTTATACAAGTCAGCTCCGCAGCCGGCTGCTTTTTCTATGGGGTGGGAAGAGAGGATAGCGTATCCTTTCGCCGGGAGACAACGGCATGGTACAAACAGCGCTGGTTTTGCTTGTTTGATGTTGCGGAATTACTAGTGGGGCGGGATGAGGGGAGGATAAAAAGTTGCTTCCCTTGACTACGGGACTAATGACAATAGCATTTAGTTAAAAGAGAACGAACGGTCTCAAATTTGGATACCACTTTCATGTCTCTTTGCGTGCATGTAAAGTGAGAGAAAAACAACCACCTAGGGGAAAATGGCAGCCGTGGTCGGGCTTGGTACACAATGATCAAAAATGACTTTGATTTACGAAAGTGCAAATTACTCGCTCGACACAACTGCACGGCGGTCGTTGTGCGGTATATTCAGCGGTGGTCGCGTCCCAAATAAATGATTGTAATATATTGCATTACTTATTTGCTTGCACAAATGTGTGGCTTTGAGCGCCGAGGTCACGAGGTGTGGCAGTACAAATTGTGTTTTTCCTTTGATAATGGCGGTTCGCTTTCGGGATCAAACGAAAAACTAGCGTAACCGAGCATCTTCCGTCCGATTTCGTCCCATTCCGAACGCTCGCCGTGTATTTGCCGTGTAAGCTGAGGTTTACTCCTGGATCCGGGACCCTAGTTGAGCCATCTCTCCGGAGGAAATTAATTTCCTTAGATCAACAACTTTCCCCTGCGTCCATGGGAAATCAAATTAAATTGGTTCCCGTTCGGCCATTCGGTTGCGTGCTGTTGCTCCCGGTAACCTCGGCAACATCCTTCCCAAACACCAAAGTAGGTCACGAAGCGTCAGAAGCATCGTTCTCCCGCTCGCTCACTTTCTCTTTCGTGCTCGCTCCCCAAAGGCAGCCGGGAAGGAAGAAGCGCCTAAAGTACCCTAATCAAATATTGAACTTTGAAGCATCGAATTTGCTTTTTATTTTGCTTGCTTGGTGCGAGAAGAAATAAATATTCCTGCCGCATGCGAGCAGCATACGCCATCGACTAACTTGTTTACTACCCCTTTCACGTGCACCACCACTCGTCTCTCTCTCTCTCTCCCTCCCTCCCACCCTGACAGGAACTATACACATGGGACCGGGGCAATCAGTTGACCTACCCGATACGATACCACGAGATAGGGTACAACACGACCGCCACGGAGAAGGCGGACGATGGGCTGAACCCGCAGATGCAGACCGGATACGACATCTACAATGATCACGACACCGAGCCGGACGAGGTGCGCTAACGTGCACACGCCGAACCGCCGGATTGACGTGTCAGACGATTAGTTTAAAGCACTTTTATTTTCGAGCGTCTTGTTTACTTCTGGGTTTCTTTTAATGCAGTGAAAATATTTACCTTCTTTTGCGTCAAGTTTTTCCTTCCACGTTCAAGTAGCTCAACAGGCGGTGATGCGCGAAGGAGAGAGTGTAAATGACCAGATGTTGTAAAAATAGCAAAAAAAAAACGTACACGAGATAGGCTTTATTCAACCCGCATGCACTGTTTACAAGAGGACGGGGCGAGGAGAAGTGGATAAGACATATTTTTAAATGTTCGTATACACATAAACTTATACAGAAATGATGGAAAGGAAATGAACGTTAAAAGGAACAGCCGATGGAAAAGCAAATGAAAACAACAATTCAATCTGAAAGTGAAAGAGAATTAGGACTTGAAGTTTTCTAACAAACCAATCAAACATTGTAGAAGAGATATTGCAAACGACGGGAGAACGTGATGTAAAATAAATACACGGAAAAGATAACTCTTCATTAAACATGCAAAATGAAACAGACCATGACAGATGGCTAAACATGTGAATTATGATGAAAGAAACAATTCTTATGCTGCACAAGTTATCGCTACTATTAACGCTACTATACTATACTACTATTTGTTCTGCTGTACTCTTGTTTAAAATTATAATTTCAAGCAAACTATCCAAATGCTTTTTTTGGAAATATATCACAACTAATTGAAATATTTCACAATGCCTCAAAAACCACATGAAATGTGTTGAAAGCCATTGCAAAAGAAATAAATTATCTTCTCTCCAATACAGGAAAAATTCTCATTCGGTCAGCATATATCCTTGTGATGTTGCGAAACAAAGATTCAAGATCCGAGCACCGAAATGGACTGCCCGTTTCGGGATGCGTTGCGAGTGCTGCAATATTTCCAGACCATTTTAATAAACGAAGGCCCCCACTAGAATGCGGTTTATGGTCGCTGGGTTGTCGGAGTGGTTTTCGGGCTTTTGGTGATGATATGCTGTGGTTTGAGCGCATGCATCCTTTGTCTGTACCGTGCTGCGTCTCGCTCGCACACTAACCCCGAGCCTTGTTAGTTCATCTGTCAGTAAGCCGGTGCGTGTTTGGCGTGATCTCTTTGATGCTGGCGGCAGCAGCCGCATCATGACGGCGGTCATTAATAACTCACAGCCGGTCGATGTGCGTGTACGTGTGTGTGTGCATTGCGGTTTGTTTCTGTTGACTTTTGGCAATAGTGGTACGCTGACAGTGTAATTAAAACGCACGCAAACCCTAGCAACCCAACCGGCACGAGACGCTTTGCATTGTTGGAGGAATAAAATTAATTTTTCCGGTACCGCGGCCCAAGGACGTTGAAGCGAACGAGCGATTCGGCCCGCTTCAAGGAGGCTTTGGCTCATTTATCAAAATCCCTGTGATTATCCACTTAAAAATCGTCCCGTGATTTCGAGTTTCTGGAGAGCGTTTTCACTACTTTCCCGCACGGCGGAATCAATTACGTTTTGTAATTAATTTTCAGGACAATCAATTTAACTTCATCCTTTCAATTGTGCGGCCCCGGCGATCGGTTGGGTTGACTGGATGGCAAGATTGCCTATCGCGGCGAGTGTGCAAAAACCCATAATGAGTTTTTAAATCATGCTCGAGCATCACTCAATGGCGAAAGTTGCTTGCGCGCTGCTCGGGATGTATTCGCTTTCCGGTCGCCCGTGGCACGTTCCGCGTGGAGGGGTTTTGTGTTAACTTTAACACTTTTCTGAGGTGTAGGGTGTGGGAAGATGCTGGACCCATTCCTCGGAGCCACCGCCTATTGACTTAACGCCTCCTGGAATCGCTGCAATCTGGTTTCGGCCATATTTTGACCATGGATGGAAAGATTAATTGATGAGCTCGATACTTAACGCTGGAGAGGAGAGTGGGCATCTTCAGTAGATGAAATTTTCGGAACAATACCGTTTCGAGGGCTCTTATTGACAGATTGATAAATGACCTGGAGCCCTCATGATTGGTTCTCCGAGGGAAGGTTCGCTTTCGTGCCAACGAACGCTTACCGAAAGCGTTCGAAACATTCGGAATCGAAAGTCAAGCAGTAACGTTTTGCAGATGTCCTTGAAGCCATCACTGGGGATGCTTCATTGCAGTGATGTATTTAATTTATCATTGCAGTAACGGTTCGTTTTTTTTCTTCATAGATTTTCCCCTAACTCGTGACCTTAATGTGACACATATAGCAATAGATGGCGATTCTATTCCTTCCGAAGTGCAAGTGCCTCTTGCACTGACGTGTGACCGGTCTGTAGCAAACAGCACGGTGCAACATGCATCACAATAATGCAGACCATCCGGACCAAACAAATTTTTCCTTGTCCCATTCGCCAGCACCCGCAAGCCAGGATTTGTAGCGCGGATTACTAACGAACGACAGAGCGCCATGATAAATCGAGCCTTTTAAAGTGTGCCCTTCAAGCGGCTCTTAACGAGCATCCGTTCCCGCAAAGGCGAAACTTCTCGGAGATGAGAATTCATGTACGCGTGTGGGCTACGAAAGTCACTTATTTCCTTTTTTTCGCTCTTCGTTTAGAAAACCAATTCAGAATGCTGCAGCGACATCTTGAAGTCTCTACCCATCACTATCATCATCGTCGTCATCACCGTGGTGGTGAGTTTGAGTGAATGCACCATACAGTCTTCGTTAGAAAGAAAAGCATACAAAACCGAGTGCAAACCCTGGTCCTATTTATTCTTGCTCCTATTTTCTTTAACGTAATTGTGTGAGCCTGAGCCGGATGAGCGTCGCGCTCTGGCGAATGTGTGGAAACACATATCTCGGCACGCCAGCTGGAGTCTTTGTGGGTTATTTTTCATTGGCTTGGCGGAAACAGAACCCCCGTTCCGTACCCTTTATAGTGCTCCGGGTTTTTTATATTGTTCTTCTTATTGCAAAGAAAACGAGAGTAAAGAAACCTTCCGAATGTACTTTCAAATGATATTGTTGTAACATGTGTGCCGCCACGAGAGCGGCGGTCGTCTTGTCTTAATAGATAAAAACCGCAGTCCGATTTGAGCGAACGAGCTGAGTTGAGATAATAAAGCGTTTTAGTGGTGGGTAGGGGAATAAAACATCAGGATTACTGCTCGAAAGCGTGTGTGCACTTGTATGGAACGTGTTTCCTGGCGAGAGAATGATCCAATTGCAGTTTTATGAAGTACGGGGCAAAACTTTCAAGATGGATGTTTTTTTCACACGAATTTTGGTACTTGTTCTGCTAGAAGCGAGTAAATTATATATAATAACTATCGGTTTTATCTTGCTTACTCTTTGGGTTGGATATTACGTTACTTAGCGTTTGCTATCATTAGTTAAATTTCTGGCTAAATTTCACCATAAAAATGATGAAAACTAATGCATTTACTTTTATATACTTTTCATAAATTTTCCAGTGGATAGTGTGTTGCATGAACTTCTTGATGGTTAAATCAAAATGGTTTGTTATCACATTTTTAACTAGAAGAAATAATGTAAATTCTCCAATCAAACTGGTTCGTTTGATGTCAGATATTTATCAATACATGACAGATTTTCAAGAACTCCTTGATTTTTACTCTGTTCCTCCTTTTTTGATGAGCACAGTTTTGTGGAATATCTTAAATTGTGCTAGATAAACAAGGTTCTGCTTTATTAGAAATGGAAATAACACAAATTAATGTTATGCTTTGAAATACTAAACCCGAAGTCCATGTTTCTGAAATTTTTGAAATTTTTCAATGTTCATAGTCGATTGATACGATTGATTCCATGTGAAAATCCTACTATGAAATCTCGCCTTTATTAAACACCTTCTCAAAAAGTTTTAGAGAGCAGCACGCCTACGGAATTGCTCATGTGGAAACTTCCGGTAATAAATATTATGGTAGAGTTGTCCACTACTCCGAATCCCCGGGCACCGAGTGGTGCCTCGTGAATCGATTTTCACGAAGGATGTTATAAATATTCAAACCCGATCCAATATCGAACTGATGCTCTACTAGGGCGCATGGAGAAATTTCGAGACAGGCTCAATGTTTGGCCAGGTCATTCTATCGCAGGCTATAATAAAAGAGCACACTGTTGACATTTGGGTTCGATTTCCGTTTCGAACTGATTGCCAAGCGTATTGTTGGCAGCGGAGCGGATAGCCTGTTTATTAAAAGACAGCTTTTGGAGAACGACCCATACCCTTGCGCAGCACCGGTGATGGAGCGCCGTTCGTGATTAGGCAATGGCAACAGGAACAAACGGAAGCGGATCATTAATTTTCGGCTTATTGGTACAACCATCACGTGCGGTAATTAACCATTCGACTAGAACGGAAACGTGGTGCGAAATGCGATGCAGCTTAGCCTACTTGGGATGGGCTAATGGAGGGAACAAAAACCTACGCAGATTGCGATGGTTCTAGAAGTATATCGTAGTAGGCGTTGGAGAGACTGTTGGTGAGTCCGTCCGGAAGACATTCCTCGTAGAAAGATTATATCCTAGATAAATAGAAACATTTTTGTGTTCTTTGCCTTTTTCAGACCGTGCAACATTTTAATGATACATCCTATCTTTCATATTATTCGTGCTAGGATAACACTTCACTAATTCCTTTATTTTTTATCAGTTACTATTGGTTCATGTTATGACTGGACTGGACGACTACAATGATGACAAACGATGGAAGCAAATAAAAGGCATCGAGCATAGAAAACTAGCCATACAACTCAACCGAGCCCACCCGGGATAAGGTGCTGTTATGTGTAATGTGGAGGAAATGCCCATCTGTAACCATTGTTTAGTTTTAAGTATAGTCATAAGCAATACGGCCAGGCCGTTTATTCTCAAACTAAATAAATAAATCAGTTACTATTGGTTCATGTTACGGAGGAAATTGGGATTGGATTTAAAACAAAAAATCAATATAAAATTATATTTAAAATATCATTACATCGAAATTGTCTCTTCGGTGCGCATCATAGGAGATTTAGATTTTAAATTGAATTTTAAATACAAGCGTCACATAGTAATCTACTTGTTGGGAGACTTCCTGAGCCGAAGGTCTCTCTAGCCTCGCCGTCTTTCAAATGGAGAAGGATCTGGGAAAATATTTCCTCCTCCCAACTAACTGCACAGCAGCGTACTGCGCTCTACATGCTGGCAAACGGCAAGATTGCACATGGAGAGCTGCTGCACCGGATGAATGTTACGTCCTCACCTGTATGTTCGTTTTGTCCACTAATTGACACCCTGCAGCATAAATTTGCCTGCTGCAG